>OY720179.1:17960806-19210806 GCA_963082885.1 Parascotia fuliginaria | reverse complement strand
CTAGAATAAATATATTGACATAAATACAGTAAAAATAAATAATTTGAATTGCTAGGTCCTTAAAATTCTTTTTAACCTTTTAAGTTATGAGACATTACCGCTTTACCTTTTATAAGGGTCGCTCGCCCTAATTTAATTTGTACAATTATCGTCATTATCGGTACGGTACGCCCACTGCTGAACAAAACAACATGGTGCTTGATAATTCGCTCCGTCTTTCAAGCGCGTACAAATTGGACAATTATGTCTGCCGGCGCTGTTATTAGTATAATTACATGGTGTCTCTTGTATGAACCTAACGTTGCCTTGAAGATACTGTACTGTGTACTGTGGCGAAAAGGTTTAACTACTCCGGACTTTGTGTTAACATCGCAATCATACATATATTGCGGTACTCTAATTGTTAGGTGCTACAAAAAAATACAAAATTGGGTCTCAGAATGTAAGCCTCTTCTCGAAACCTAGACGTGATCGCTATCAAAAATGCTAAGGCCAAGTATTTCACCTTAAGCTTTTGTTAATGGAGCTAAAGTTCATTTGGATAGACAACGCGGCTGATGAAATATACTTCACTCTCATGACTTATCCAACTGAAAGAACTTTGAAAAAGCGTATAATTAATTTTTTTTATTTTTTTTTATATATATTAGCCTACCAAAGTGACTCCACCCCGCCTGATGGTAAGCAGTCAGTGGAATCCAGAAGTGGTGGCCACCATACCAAAAGCTATCGTCTTAAACTGCTGGTATAGTGGCCTCCACTATGGCGGCTGGGAATGGGGTTAGGGGAAGGGAATGAGGGAGGTGAGGAAAGAGGAAAGGGGGGAAATTGGGCCTCCGGCACTCTCACTCACCGAACGAAACGCACTAGTAAGGATACTACTACTCTTAAGTCGATCTTCTATGAAAGGGTAGTACTTCCGCGGACGATCCGGCCCATTCATGCTAAAACCAGCGTGGATCTACTACCGTCAAAATTAAAAACGCGTTTATAATTTATATTATGACTTCATTCAGTATAATAAATTGATTTTATGTGTCATCATGTTGACTATGGAGTTAGTTTGAAAGTAGTTCAAACCAAAGTGTTTAAGTTGTAAACAAGTTAGTGTCACAAACGAGAAACCGAATAAGATTTATAGAGTTGACAAGCGCTCATACAATTATGGTTTCATGAAATGAATAGTTCTAGAGTTGCTAGCGGGAGTTAAATTTCAATAATATTGCAGAAATTAAATGGTAAGTACTTTTGTCTTGTAAGTGTTTTACCAAATGGCAGTATTTCATCATAGTTTTCGTCATAGTTTCAAACGAACAATTAACTCTCAACATACACTAAGTAGATATACCTTAGTTCCTGTTTAGTTATATCATAGCGTGTAATGAAACTCGTAAGAATAGTATTAGATGTCACTCGTTTAGCTTAGTGCTAACAAACACATATGACATATCCTAGGAATTGCAAGAGTTCGCCTAACTGCTCGCCGCACAACTTGCTCCACTGGCCTCGCCTGTCGCCCCCGCTCTCACCCCTGTCGCCGTCGCCGCGCAACTTGCCGCCGACCAAGTTGTTTAACACAAGTTTATGAATTTCTAATCTTAATGTTTTGTTTATGTTAATAATTCTCGCGCAGTATTGAGGCTCTATTCAGATATTGTTCAATATTCTCACGCCTGAAGTATGGAGCGCTTCGTATGAAACTTGTACAAGATTAAAACTTCGCAAGCTAATAGCTACAAAAAGTTTGTGTCGATATTTTGCGCAAATCTTTATAAAACAATCGTTTAGAAGAACTTGTGACGGCACGCTCCGTGGAGCTGTTGTTATTGTATAAAATTATTCATGGACGCGAGTTTCATAGGCGCGCCTTCTCGTAACATTGTGTACACGGCCAACATTTATTGTGATACGATGTGCCGGAACAAAAACAAAGGCTTTGGATAAAATCGACACTTATTTTTCAGAGCCGGTAATAAGACGATGTAATATATTTTTAAAGGCAAACCCGCGCTAAGGAACAAACACCGTTTACAAACAAAAAAGACCTTTATAAACATGCAATTTTAACTTAAAGTACATCCAGTCACAGATTAAATATTTGTCTCAGGTAAGTGCCTACGATATTCAACTTAGTAAGACGGCCACCTTAACCGTAAGACCACAAATACAGTGCATTTGCGAAATGCAATTATGAGTTCGCTTGGACACTTTTGCAACAAATCTAGTTAAATAATTTTATAGTTCGAGTACAATTTATACTACGACTGTATTATAAACAATTCTGGAAAGATTTCCTCAGGGAGTTGTACTATCTGCATTTGTAGAAGAGAGACATAGCTCAAAGGAAATTGTTGGTAACTAAATCACATTGTTGAGCACAGATCTAGTCTCCTTAGAATACGATACCTACCCTTTTACAGATTTAATATGAAGCAATGTTTTTGAATCATCATACTTTTGGTATAACATTCTATTCGTTGTAAAGTAGCATTACAAACAGCACTACGATATGAATCGTACACTGTTACAACCTCTTTAAGGGTACAAAGAGCACAATGGTTATAAAACATATAAATAAATGTTAAACGAATTCATTTGTACTTGCTTTTAAAATAAAGTTGCTTGTTACTGAGAAAGAGTGCGATAAAGTTTGATTACTGTGTATTAGTGGAGCCTTACAAGTGAGCCACCAATTGTAGAATGAAATAAGATATAATAATGTAAAATAATAAGGCGATTAGAAGTAAATTAATAAAGCTTAGTGTATTTTACGAACGACTAAATGTATTTTTTATAATCAGAATTTAAAAAGTTATGCAATAAATGATCGTATACATAAAAAATATACTGTTAACAGAATTTGCAGTGTGTATTTAGAATATTTAGTTAGGTAATTTATATTTTTTTGTAAGACAGCGTCATCTAGCGGACTTTTCACGAAACCTTTCGCTTTGTAGCAAACTGCTGAACAAGTTTCAAGAACCTTCCTCATTTTTGTGGAAAGCTACCTAGTGACTACACCACCCGACAGATGGCAGCATAAGTCTTAAATATGAGAATGCAATTTTAAAATGAATTTTAGAAATCATTTACAAATTCAAATGTAAATTTATGTTAAATCTACATACACGTTTATTACATAACAGCCAAACCGCTTGACTCAAACGACTGTTTGGTTCGTAAAACAATAACACAAAAAGCTTAACGGTTCACTGAAAATTATATTACAACAGTTTGAAAACTAATTAATGTTTGTAGTTCATTTGTTACGTATGTAATGAAATTAAATGTTTAATTATATTTCTAAAGCTTCATATGAGTTACATTGTGATAATTTGACTGTAGAAAATAATAATGAAAACTGTACGAGTTTTTTTGTTGTATTCTCGGAAGATGGTAGTAATTTACTTACGTAAAACGTACGTTTTTTGCTGGCAAATATCCATCATTCGTTGTTGAATAGGTATATATTAAATAGTCTAGAATAAAATAGTACTCACTGGTTGGTGCAAAAACAGTGGCAAACTTCTCTGATCTCGCTGGGTTACCTGAAGCAAAAATTAACTTTTATTTCATACACTCTTCTATCATACTTATTTAAATTCTTAAATATGTTGCTTGATGTACTTACTATAGAGTAAAAAATGTGATTTCCCAAAAGACACAGATTCTTTAAAATAAATTGAGAATTTCCTTAAAAGGTAAATCTTTCGTTTATGGTAAAATTGAATCTTTAGTAGATTTTAAAGACGAAGAGGCCATTTTGTGTCTTGATGCTTTCTGACCTATCATGGGCTACGTCTTTTGGGAAATTACAGCGATCCACGCGAGCTGTCAACACGAGGAAAACCGTGAGGAAAACATTGTCACAAAGATGACATGAAGCGTGCGAGATTAGGTCATGTTCGTGGAATATGCTTTTGTCACTTGTAATACTAAAAAATAATGTGTATTTACCACATACATATTTGTATTATATTGTTCATTTTAATATAATTTATATGTAGATAAATGGACGTGGGATGCCTACGTCGCGCACACATATTTAGTCCAACAAGATTTTATTTTACGCTAAATTACCTTTCCAACTACCACATAAACAAACGTTTGTATGTTATTATTGTATGTTCTGTTAGTCAAGATCTGTTATCATAAAAAAGATTGTGATGAAAAATATGATTTAGTATTAGTTTTAAATATTTTAGTTACTAGTACTTACCCCTGCGATTACTTCTAAACGTGTACAATTTCCCCTAACATGTACGGTGCGGGAACTAAATGATTTTGATGCACAATGGTGAGCAATCAGACCAATCAATGACTCCTCGTAGTTAACCTCCGTGGTCGGTCTGTTTAAAGGGCACTTCGTCCCCTCCGCAATAATTCTTTGATTGTCACCATACTTGCTATTAGAGGGTGCGTTCATGTGCAATTGTGAGTTTAAGTGCTATTGTAAATTAAATATAGGGTTGTGTACTGAGAACTTATAACCGTAATTGAAATACGCAAATTACAAACAGTATTTTATGTGAGAAGTTGGTTTAGTAATTGTGCGTAAATAAAGTGGAAGAATTTCTTTGCTTGTTTGAACACGACAGGAGCAAAGCAGTAACCAAAGATGTAATTTAACGCAGGTGAAACCACGATGGGCAGCTAGTTATTTATACAGAAATACGATGTAATTATTCATGACTATGAAATAAGCCTAAATTCACGAGATGAAAGCCGGTGTTACTGTTATGTGATTCCGGCGGTAAGATCGTATCATTGCTCGATCGGATGAGGCCAGTGTATCGGTGTTCAGTTCCCATCACATTAAATTTCATTGCGCTACATTGTAGCATGCTAGTACTTTATCTGAAGGAGATAAATAGTACACAGAGGAGTTGGAGGCGCGTCGTGCTCGCGGCTCTCCACATGTTGATGTAATCGGGTGCCGATGTTCTGTGTATCGATAATGAGATTTATGTTAATGTGCACGGAGCCTTAAGGGGCCCAGAAAGGCCTGGCGTACAGACAGCGAGGTGGGGAGGGAGGAGGAGGGTACTCATCGCCACAAGACGCTATTACCCGCTCATTACGAATTTGACGCGAATTATAAATTTATCGCCAACTTGATATCTCGACGTTGCATCTCGATTTCAGATATCGTTTAAATTACATTAATTAAAATCGAGTATAATTTGTAATCGATTGTTAAAATTGCTCGCAGTCATTGCGGGTTTCTGTCAGATACACGAGCGGCAAGTGCACTCGTAATTACAATAATTTGTATTTAATTATCGTCACTTAATCATATGATCACGTTGTAGTGACATTATTCAATTCGATTATCTCCGAGTAACACTGCGTGTGTATATTTTATTTAGAGATTTGAATTTATTAGCAAATTCAGATTTAAAATAATACAAAATGGCTGTTGAATTGTGATTTTCCCAAAGATTCTTGTCCTCTTGCTTTATTTTTTAAACCTAAATCTAAAGTGAAAATTCTGAACATTTTAAAAATTATTTAAAGCTTGTCAGTGAATTCAAATGTTGTAGTCTGTAAATAGTAATCAGTGGAGTACAGAGAGTGTTTCTTGTTGTTGCAGTACCTGGGTTCGTTCCCGGTGCCGGGCGGCGAGCCCGCGGCGCGAGGTGACGCCGTCTCCGCACATCTACACCTCATGAAGGTCAGTGTCATATTAATATACAACAAGGGCGCATTTGCACAGCGGAAGGTTCGTTTCATCGCATACGTTTTTATTCAGCAAAGACTTAAGTAGTTGTACGAGCGAGATCTCATACTCGACTGTATTCCAGTTTTGATGGCTGTAGGTCAATTGGCTGACTTCATGTAATGTTGACTTTTCATAAGCATCATACTTTATGATCAAAATGAAATAAATGCTTTGACTTTGACTTTGATTTTGATCCAGTAAGAATGCCGATCCGACAAAATGAACAGCGGTCCTTTTCCATGTCCAAAACCAATTCTGTAAAGGCAGTGTGAACATTGCCACCAGTAGCTGATCTTGTAAGTACGGACTTTCTGTGTGAACCGCGCACTAACGTAAAACACTGACCTGTGTTTTACTGGGACGCCACCAAACACGGACTTTTACTCAATGGTTTTAATTACAGTTGCAGATTGTTCTGAAATTAATAAGCATTGGTAAAGTTACATTAGATTAACTTTAAAAGATGTGTCAATGTTGCATTCACAAAACTATAAGCTTTCAATCTATATTATTATAATATAAAGCGGAATAGTTTGTTTGTTTGTTCGAACGCGCTAATAATCTTAGGAACTACGAGTCAGATTTGAAATATAGTTAGCCTAGTTCCGAGGAAGGTTATAGGCTATGTAACATCACGCTACTGGCGACGGGAGCAAAGCACAGACGCGGTAAGCAAAGACGCGGGTGAAACTGGGTCGCGAAAATTTAGTATTATTATTTACCTACTCTGTATAGGTATTTTATAAACAAATAAGAAATAAATAAATAAAATATGTAGTCAATATATTTCACATAATAACGTTTCTAAAAAGCGTTTCCTAAATTAAATGACAAACTCAAACTGTAGTTTAGGTATCTCTACCTCACGTGTCATAATATACGTCTAATTTATACTACAGCGGATAGTACTTGAGGCACTTTCCTTCAACCGTAGTTACTCCCTTTGTGTGCCATTCTAAAAATAAACATACAGGGATATACACTTAACGCCCCATACTTTATTACCTTTTGGCTTGATTTTAAAAGTCACAATCATGTTGGTTTAGCCTGAGAAGACAAAGACATAAATCGAAATGGTTTTTATATATTCGTGTGAAAACAAATGTGATACGAGTAGCATAGTCTAAGCGTATCTTCTATAATATAAAAATGAATCGCTGTATGTATTGCTAGGCGCAAATTTCGAGAGCAGCTGAACCGATTTTGCTTATTCTTTTTTTATAATATTTCGAGAGAAAAATTTAAAAATTGCTTGAAAAAAAAACACTTTTTTTTATATTATAACCTACCAAAGTGACTCCACCCCGCCTGATGGTAAGCAGTCAGTGGGATCCAGATTTGGTGACCACCATTACGAAAGCAATCGTTTTAAACTGCTGGTATGGTGGCCTCCACTATGGTGGCTGAGAATGGGGTTAGGGGAAGGAAATGAGGGAGACGAGGAAAGAGGAAAGGGGGAAATTGGGCCTCCGGCGCTTTCACTCACCGAACGAAACGCAGTAGTACGGATACTACTACTCTTAAGTCGATCTTCTATGAGAGGGTAGTACTTCCCCGGACGATCCGGCCCATTCATGCTAAACCAGCGTGGATCTACTACTGTACACTTTTCTATATACAAAAGTATCTTTATTTATCCCAAAATGTTTAAAAAATGTCCACCCGTGCAAAGCCGGGGCGGGCCGCTAGTTTTTATTAATATTAGCCTACAAAAATGACTGAGGTTAACTACCTCTGTGGTTCGGTGGTACTGTGTATGGATTCCCACGCAGAGGTCGTAAGTCCGATTCCCGCTCAGTGCAAATATTTGCATTGGTCTGGGTGTTTCTATGTATAATACGTAAGTATTTACAAAAAAAAGTATATAAGTATGTTCATCTGCATTCAAGAATCTATAACACAAGCTATTAATATATGCTTACTTTGGGTCTAGGTGGCGTTGTGTGGTTGTTGTGGTGTTATAAAGGTGACTCCACTCTGCTCGTTAGTAAGTACATAGTGGGATCCAGAAGTGGTGACCACCACTCCAAAAGCAATCGTTTTAAAACGCTGGTATGGTGGCTTTATGAAATGCTCCCTTAAAAGACACAGGATCAAAGTTAGACATCTATACTATATAAAGCGGAGATTGTTTGTTTCTTTGTTTGAATGCGCTAATCTCTGAAACTAATAGGTCCAAATAAGATCTGGCAATACCTAGGTTGTGACACGTCGTTTCTGTAAATGGTAGGTACTGTGTGCTTTGCTTTTAGTTTGTTCTTAAATGTAGGGCTTGGGAGAGCGGTGACGTCACTATGACGAAATGAACTGGCGCTGTGCCCTTTTAGCCCACGTTCTGCATCACACATACGATGCACTACTCTGAGTAACAGCTAGGTTCAGTTTAAGTATTTTCACTCATTCTTGTAAAACTTTTAAGTATTTACAAGCTAGATATTTTTAGTGTATCTTCAAGTATAGAACTTTGAGTATGTACCTAATTTATTCATGAGTTTGTTGCATTTACTTATCGAGTTTTGAGAGATAGATCACTGCGACATTTGTCTGACACAGTTAAAGCAGCACTACTTGTAGTTTATACATAGGTAGTACTAAAAAAACACAGAAGAAAATATTGTGACTTCGGCTGTACCTAGCATTGATACGAAAATTTATCAATAAGTAGAGCTTTTGCTTGTGTTTCATTATAGGTACCTAATAAAAACTTATTAAGTATATTTGACTCCACCGTTGGTGGTTAGTGTAACTGACTGCGATGCCGGGTGTTATGGGTTCGATGCCCGCGGAAGGCTAATATTTTGTGTCATGAACATTTGTATTTGTCTTCAGTCTGGGTGATTCCTATGTATTCTAAGTAGGTATTTACAAAACAAAGTATGTATATGTATCATATTTCAGTTATCTAGTACCCATAACACAAGCTCTGCTTAGCTTGGGACTAGATGACGGTGTGTGATAGTGTACACATATTATTATTATTATATCACGAACACATAATTCGAAAGAATACATACCGTGAAGAATTAATATTCTACGCATTTAGCCACATCATTCAAGTTTAATTACATGAACCATGTGACTGAAAACATTTATAAACTGTATAGATTTATTGCATTGAAATACAATAAAACACTACAATGTAACTATTTCTCTATTTGTGCATCATTAAATATGCATTTGACCTACTGCGCCTTCAGTGTAGTATGCATACACCGCGAGTGTCGACACAAAGCCCGCTCGCTTAGCTCTTGTAATGTTTGAGCTCGCTGCATCTTTCATATATGACCTGAAGTAGCTTCAGAATTCAGCCTTGTTAGTGAGATGGTGTCAACTGTGTCATTAGCGACACTTGACCCACTTGCTACGAGTGTCGCAACGATTGTCATTTTACCTGAGCTCCATGAGGTTAGGGAGTTTTAATATTAGCATTGTGTGTCAACTAGGCTGAATGAACGTGCATTTAAACATTTCTGTCACACATATTGCTAGTAGAAATTCACAAGTTCCATTATATTTTTATACTTCTCTGGAATAATAAGTTATTTATTTATTTAATAATGGTACACCAACAGCCATACATATTTATTACTTACCATATATACTTATGACTATTAGTTAAAGTGAAAGTTCTTGAACCTATACAAAAATAAATTGCTTTTCTTGCTATTTAACGGTGAAAACTGTATTTTTTTTAATTTGGAAATCCATTTTACTTTGATTTAATTCGAATCCAAAACATTAGCTTATTCTCCGGAACTGCGAAGTGTCATAACGTGATTTTGTAAGGTTCTATTACAGTTAATCCTGGCTTATTGAAGTCAGTGATGGCGGGTGGGGTCATTCCGCTAGCCATTTTTAGCTCAAAAAACTAGATGAAAGTGCAATATTTACTTTCTGCTATTATTAGTCATTAAGGTAGTCGTAATGACCTGTGGTGAAGATTCATAAACACGAGGTCGGAAGTTCGAATCTGGGCAAGTACCAATGTGATTCTTCAAATCATATGTAGTTTCTAAGATGATCTTGACAGGAAACCTGGATTTCTGAGGAAGTTTGAAATCGCCAATCCGCCTTAAGCAAGCGTGGCAATAAATGCTCATACCTTTTCTGTCCGAGAAGAGGCCTTTTCCTGCAGTAGGAAAATAATATGCCGATATGATTAAGTATGTCGTATATGCTATGTATGTAATAGAGTATACCTTTCAAGTAGAACACATGTTCCAACTTGTGATCAAATCTTGGTAGTATGACGTAGGCAATCAACTGTCATGTAATGTGGCACTCGTTGTTATGATTGAAAACTTATATAATAAAAATAATTTAAAATTATACTAGCCTGTACTCCCTTCTGTTCCACTGCAGGCCAAAGGCCTCTTGTCATACTAATAATATTTATTTTATTTCTATCTACCTAAGTTATGAAATGTTATAATGTATGTAAGCCTTCCTCTAGCAGTATATCTCACATTTGTTCATTATCAAACCGAGAACAGAAAGAAGGTGGCCTACATTTGCTCTCAAAAAAGCGAGTGTTTGTCCGCGTTACACATAATATATGTGTCTGTGTTAGGTCGCAGGTCACAGGTCACAGCGTCACAATTAACAGCAACAAACGCCGACTACCTACCACCCTACACTTTCCGTGCCTTTCAAATTGTTATGTTATGTTCTGTAGTTAGTACAAGTTTAAACTTGTAAATAATCTAGGTCAGGAGTTCCTAATCTTTTTCAGCCCACGGCGCACTCACAAGTTTAAAATTTTATCACGAGCGACGCCCTACCCTTGCTAGTGATTTAAAATAAATACAGTAGAAAGAAAATATAGGCTTTCAAGTGCGTAGGTATCAGCGAATGAGCAACGACGACGCGATGTGAGTACCTAAGATCGACGTTTTATAAGTGTAATATGTATGTATTTACAAAAAGAGTATATAAGTATGTATATCCGCATTTTTAGAACCCATAACACAAGCTATAATATATGCTTACTTGGGTCTAGATGGCGTTGTGTGTAGTTGGTGTGATATTATATATTATCGATGCGAGCGCTCAAATTATTGTTGATTTATTGAAACCCGCGTATACTTAGGGTATCAGTAATAGAAGATCGACTCACGGCGCCCCTCTACTCTCTACGACACACCAGAGCGTCGCGGCGCACACTTTGTAAACTCCTGAACTAGGTTATTTATACAACTTTGGTAGCAAACAAGTAAGCCACTTGATAGTAAGCTGCAACCGTATCGTATAGACGTGGCTATGTTTTCTAAACATTGCAAAAATAGTTCATAAAAACACAACTACGCCGTTGCCGACCATGTAAGGAAAAGGGGATGAAGAAGGAAAAGGGAAACGAAAGAGGATCGAGAGGGTAATTGAGCTGCCAGTGCTCTCACAAATCAGAGAATAAAAATTATACTACACTTGAAAAATAGAGGCGTTGTTTTGTATAATAATATGTGGACACTATCACACACCGTCATCTAGTCCCAAGCTAAGCAGAGCTTGTGTTATGGGTACTGGATAACTGAAATATAATACATATACATCCTTTTTTTTTTTGTAAATACATATTATACATAGGCAACACCCAGACTAAAGACAAATACAAATGTTCATCACACTAATATTTGCCTCCCGCGGGAATCGAACCCACGACACCCGGCGTCGCAGTCAGTTACACTAACCACTAGACCAACGGTGCAGTCAGATTATATGTAACGACTAGTGGTCCGCCTTCGCTTCGCTTCGGTTACAAAAGTTTCATTCGATTTCACAACAAACTTCTACAGAAAATATAATAGCAATAGTGTATTGCATCATTTAGATTTACGAAAGCTCTTAAAGTATTAAAATACGGTAAATAACTGCAAAAGATTGATAAACATAATAAAATATAACTTAGGTTACCCGCTCAATTTATTGATTTCTAAAGAATTTTTCAAATCGGTAATGTAGATTTTTTGTTAAATTACATACGACAATAAATCAAATCTTTTCTTGTTATAATATTAGTTTCTTAGTTCAAGATAGCAACGATATCCTTAGAACAAGTAAGAAGAGGTCGGCGATAGTATCAAATATTTGTGGAACATGACACCTACCCGCGGGGCAATAGATTTCAATCCTTTGATCACTCACATGGGACATGGTGGTGTGAGCTTTTAACACGAGGGTCTCTTTGATACTACGATGATAGTATTTTCAACCTTTACGAATCGGCATTTTTTATTGTAGTGTTTAAATATACTCCGTGATTGTAGTGCGACCGGTAATACTCACACTATCTGACCCATGGTTTTTATTACAAATTAATTTTAATTTTCTACCTCAGTGTTTACGATCAAATCCATATTATTATAATAAATGTAAAAGTAACTCTGTGTCTATCTTTCATGCTTTCACACCTAAATCACTAAACCAATTTAGATTAAATTGCTTGAAAAATGCCTTGAAGGACTTGAAATAGGGGATGAAAGTTTGTATGAAACATGTGATAACCGACATTCAAGTGGGTGGAGCTGCGGACAACAGCTAGTACCAGAATAATCATGGACATATAAATTCAACAAGTTAACTCTGTTAATTATAATTGCATCACAGAATTGTCTATAAGGTATTCATCTTTTAACTTATTATTCTCTCATTTATTATTCCCTTACCGTTAGCAAGGGCTTGGTTGAGTTACTTTAGGATTATTTTTAAAGTATTTCGAGAACATAATCATGTCCATAGACTACTATAATCACTTACCATAGAGTGAAGAGTATTCTTTTTAACCCACTTCAAAAAGGAGGAGGTTATCAATTCGGGTCCTATAATTTTTTTTGTATGTTCGTAACGCGATTTCACCGCCAATTATGCATGGATTTTAATTATTCTTTTTTTCGTAAGATAGGTTATGTTTCCCACGTTGTCCTATATAAATTTAAAGGCAATTGGTTCAGCGTTTTTTTTTTAATTAACAAGAAAACTTTTGTTCAAGTAATATTGAGGAATTCTACTTTTATAATATATTCACTTTAGTATGCTCTTGTTACCGACATTACAGCGTAAGACTTACATTATCATAATTTCTAATTTTCATTAGACAAAACTTGGGTCCTACGGGGCTACGAATAGCAGCAGCTCATACAAGCGTAGATAAGGCGCCGTAGAGCCTCTACGAAGTGCTACGAGTTAATGATGATAAACTGACGCCGTAGACGCTTACGAACAAGACCTTCGTGTGACATCACGATGTCTGCCAAGTTAGATTTATATTAGTATAATTATTATGTACATGTAACATTTGTAATATAGCTAATAAGCTTATGTATAAATTTTATAAAATATTTGTAAAACATAAACGTATCGAATGATTTTAAATTAAACAATAATATTTTTAAACTGGTGAGCTTGACAGTAAACCAAGTGAAAATAAAAATTGAAACTATTTATTGAGTATTAATAGACAGTTATATCTGTAAAGGCTCTATTCCTAATGCGAGAGTTGTCTTTTAAAAAATAAATAAAATGAAAAAAATAAATGCAAAAGTAAGTCTGTCTGTCTATCTGTCTTTTACGCTTTTACGCCTAAACCACTGAACCGATTTTGGTGAAATTAGGTTTAAAGATAGACTGGACCTTGGGGAACAAATAGTCTATTTGTTATCGCGAGAAATGGCTCAAAGGGTTGATATAGGAATGAAAGTAAAAAACGTAAAAAATAAAATCATGAAACTTTGTATTTAGAGGAAATAAAATTTTAATTCAAGTCGAAATGGTCCAGTGGATAAGGCACCCACTTCGTAAACACGAGGTAGTGGGTTCGAATCCGGGCAAGTACCAATGTGATTTTACAAATCATATGTACTTTCTAAGTTTATCTTGGACATTTCTGACTAACGGTGAAGGAAAACATCGTGAGGAAACC
The DNA here is from genome assembly GCA_963082885.1 of Parascotia fuliginaria. Classification (NCBI taxonomy): domain Eukaryota; kingdom Metazoa; phylum Arthropoda; class Insecta; order Lepidoptera; family Erebidae; genus Parascotia; species Parascotia fuliginaria. Next base: position 19,197,169 of record OY720179.1, on the reverse strand, counting down.
TGGACTTAAATGTCTGAAATTGCCAATCCGCCTTGAGCAAGCGTGGTGATTAATGCTCATACCTTCTCTATATGAGAAGAGGCCTTTGCCCTGCAGTGAGACAGTAAATAGGCTGGTATTATTAAATTTTAATTTATAAGCAACATTCACGCGAACAGAGCTGCGGGCAACAGCTAGTTCTTATATAATACTGATTAGTTTAATAAGAAGTCAGTACATAATTAGATGGCTGTGTTTTTCTAAGCGCGTTTAATAACAAGGCAGCTTTGCCTTATTAGATGCCGAGCGCCGCCAACGCGGACCTTGATAAAAAAAAAACGCAAATTGAGTGTCGATATTATAAGCCTGCAAAGCCTCCGCGCGCTAGAGCCTGTTAACGAGACTATATCTAAATATTCATCTAAAGTATTATATAAAGCGGAAGAATTTGTTTGTTTGTTTGAACGCGCTAATCTCTGGAACTACCAGTTAGATTTGAAAAATTATTTTTACGTACGATAGCCCAGTTCTCGAGGAAGCTTATAAGCTATGTAACATTACGCTACTGCTGACGGGAGCAGAGCAGTAAACAAAGACGTAGGTGAAACTGCGCCGCGAAAAGCTTGTTAAAATATATGATGATAGCATCGTTTTGAAAGTTTATTATAAATATTAGACAAATATACTAATAGGTTTTGTACGTGATTTTCTTGTGTTTGTGTTATGAGGTGATGTTCTGATAGCTTGCTCTCTAGAGGAGACAATATTAGCATACTTGACACAGGCTGGTACAAAAGTGGACCTTATAGTCACTTAATTAAGATTGAAATATTTTTAAATAGCATACATAGATTTTTTCATTCGTGATTTCCTATACACTACTAGCATTTTTGCCTGTCTTATCATAGGGTACTGCTACCAGTCTTGTGTTGGATCGATTTCTACTTTCTTAAGCGTATATCTTATCCTATTAATGTTTGTGAAATTTTGTGTGTATGTGTGTGTATTTGTTCCCACTCAACGCTTAAAAACCGCTGAACCGATTTCGATAAAAATTAGTATGTAGATAGATTTGGTGTTTTTTTATCCTGAAAATTGGTCTGGTTCTCAAGGAAGACAAAATACATTTCAGGTGGGGCGAAGCCCTGGGGCACAGCTAGTTAAAAAAATTTTAAAATATTATCTAAAATATTAAACTTTTTTTAATAGCGCTTTCATGGGCAAAATATTATGTTTGTATTTAATAATAGCCTCTACATGATCGCACAACTCCACAGTATGACAAGGTACCTTGTGTAAAGCCATATTCGCCAAATAGATGTACTTGTGAACAGTCCAGTAGATATTTATTCACTGTCACATGTGGTCCGAGCAGCTGCACCGTACGGTGCTGTGCCGCCTCTACATATTGTCGTACGGTACAAGCAAAAAGGAACTTACTATACATTGATTTTCAGTGTGTTTAGTAATCTCTCTATATTTAAATCGAATCATAATTATTATACGATTGACATAATATATAAAATGTGTTTTTTTCTTTGTTTTTGTTGTTTGTTTTTGTTGTTTGTTTTTGTTTTGTTGTTTTTGTTTGTTTGTTTGTTTTTTTGTTTTTTTATTTAAATGACTTGATGCCCGAGCCATATTTAAACAGTTAAGTACACATTTTGTATTGTTTTGTTAAAATTGTATACTTACCCCCAGTTTCTGAAAGGCTGCTCAAAGAAAAATTTACTAATCATCTGTGTTAACGCCATCTATTCGTGAGGAGTCGACAACACATGGTTCCCTCTAGCGTCGAACAGAATGCAACATCGCAAGGCAGCACCCAGCGTCGGGTAGACGGAGACTCGACGGAAGCACGTCGAAGGTTCTAGAAGGTGAGGGAGCGAGATATCACCATACATTGATCCTGTGAGGGAGCGAGAGAGCAATATAAAATGCTAGAGCATTCGATCCTTACATCGACCGGAAAGGGATCTCGGTCGACGCTATAAGAATAGGAGTGGTAGTCGGTTCACCATCTCGGCAACGTTCATTACTAATATTTGTCTTGTAATTAAATGAACTCTGTAAAATTAATATAAAATAAAATACATAAGGTTCGTTTTTTAAAATCAATAAAATATTCATTGAAGAGACCCTTTGACCTGCACACAAACCACAAGACACACAAACAATCTGTTAAATCTCATGTGAATTACCTAAAAGCATGCTAAAATCATGTATAATTAGTTTAATTTGATCTAGTTAGTTACTGATTAGATCAAATTTAACTAAATATTCATGCTTTTAGCAACCTAATTGGTACTTCACATGAGATTTAACAGGTCATTAGTTAATTTTTCGTTGATCAGCCTTTCAGAAACTGGGGTATAGTATTGTTAAAATTATACATTGTGATTTGTGAAATAGAGGTACATTGTGAACTCCTGTGGTAAATTAAGTTCATCTTACATTATACTTATACCAAAATTAACAGTTTATATAATACCTACATAAAAACATTTACCACAGTTCACATGTTGCCTATACCTGCCTGTTACAACACAGAAAGCTGTAAGTAAATAATTATCTATAGAGTTAAGTGTATTGCCTGCGTCACTTTGCATGCTACTTGAAATTGTAACTTACAAAAATTGTAATAACCTGGCGATTAAAAAGAGTGGCCTGAGTTTCTTGCCAGTTCTTCTCATGGCTCTACTTCGTCAGTGAACTGGCTGTAGGTTAATTTGCTGACATTTTGTAAACTTTGACGTTCATAAGTGTTAATTTAATTGACTATTGAATATATTTTCATTTTCATTTATATTAAAAACTAGCTGTTGCCCGCAGCTCCGCCCGCGTAAATAGTAATAATAATATGCGATGTAACCGACACATCGCATATTATTACTATTTATAAAATATTTTTTCTAAAATTAACGTAGCCTAAGTTAATCCTTATTACATCAGCTGCCTGCCAATAAAAGTCCCGTCAAAATCGGTCCAGCCATTTCAGAGATTAGCCAGAATAAACAGACAGACAGGCAGACACACAAAAATTGTAAAAAAATTTATTTTGGTGTATGTACCCGTATATAATATATTTAAGATTTATTTATTTATTTATTTATTCGCAATCTTACATTATTATTACAGGTTTCCCTAATGCAACAATGTAGATATTTAACATTACAAATTATTGATAGCTGAAGATACACACAACAATTTTTGTGAACTCAGCCAATGAGCAACAGAATAGGTCAATTATGTTAGCAATCGCGTTGAGTGATCGCAGGGCTTTCGTAAACGGCGCTTGTTGCATAACATTAGTTCGCGCACGCGGTATTAGGAACAGAGGAGGCCTACGTCGTCGGTTCATATATTGGTCCGGCACGCATAGTGCCATCGCTTGCAGTACTGCCCAGTTGAATACACGACCCCGGAACAACTTGAACAAATATGTAGTGAGACTAGAAATAGTCTTAACTATTTATATTATATTATATTTATATGAAACATGTAGCAAAAACGGTTATTTCAATATTACAAACAGACACTCCAATTTTATTATATGTATAGATAATTGTAAATAATAAATATTGATCTCCTAGATTATATACTGGTTTGTAAAGATACACTTGTATACTGCTATACACCCTTAAACATAGGTTGTATCATTAAACCCCAGCAGTTTCGGATGAGCGATCACAACATCACAAAAGCGAACCCAAACTGCAGGCTCTGACATGAAAGTAATAACGCACCTAACTGCCTGAGAGCGCGTGAAATGTACCCCTTCACTCAGCTATGGGGTGCAGTGACGAATTCCTTCACAAAATAGCAAAGGGGTAAAAGGTAATCAATTCAAAGCTCAAGGTTGGGTTTAAAGTAACTGTTTTTGTAGCAGTTATTATTGTTTGAATGTAGTAAAGCTTGTAATAAAGCAGTGCCGGTACATTAGTTACGAATAGGTCGTGTTTAAGTATCTTGCCACGAGTCAATCAATAAGTAACGAATTTCCATTGTAATACTTTTAAACTGTCGACGCCTGGATATAATCCCAGTGTCAGAGTGTACTTAACAATCAAAAAATTAACGTATATAATTTACACTAAACCTCGTAACAAATATTTGATAAATCATACACAGTTTATCAAACTCACGTCGTCATGCACAGTTGTCGCACGTAAGTACATAACCGTACTGTGTCACTGAGGTAATCTCTTCACAATATTTCTTGAAATAAAAACTATTTCTAATACTATTATATAGTATACTAGCTGCACACCATGGCTTCGCCCGCGCGTAAAATATGGTTTGTTGTATCCTTTGAAAACCAGATCGATTTTCGGAGTAAAAGTAGCCTATGTCCGTCTCCGGCACCGAATCTATCTACATACCAATTTTCATCGGTTCAGTCGTTTAGGCGCTGAGTGGTAACAAACACACACACACACACACACACACACACACACACATACACACAAAACACAAACTTTTGAATTTATAATATTAATAGGACGTTATTTAGCAGTTAGGTTACTACTAACAACTCTATTTAGATACATCCTAGTGCACAGTTCCCACACGAGTCTCAGAACAATGTCGGCATCATTTCGAACTGTGCTTTGTTCCTGCCGGAACTACACAGTGCACACAGTAGGCACCGCTAGGGCTATAGTATTCAATCCTGTACAAATGCAGACGGGCCTTTTAGCGGTGTAGTTAATTAAAAGCCATCGGCATAGACATTGTTTCTGTCCCGGCCGAGGGGGCCCGGAGCGGGGACCGACTATTTGTGCCGCGACAATACATTTTTATTTGTTCTTCACCCTTCTGTTGAACGCTATTCCCGGTTCGCATTCCTGGTACGACGCTGTTCCTACTCCATTTATATGGAATCAAAAGCGGCTATGAAAGTCATGAGTGAGCATATATAGAAGTCGCTTTTATAACGGGTGGCGCAAAAGTAAAGACCCTATTTGGTTCAGCTATAACATTTTTTCTAAATTAGAAAACTAGATTTAGATTTTATTAAATGTATATTTGTGCCATTAAATTTCGTACCATTAGGATTTAAAGATGATGTCTTTTAAATGGTGACCTCCAGAGTTGATACACATTTGAGCCCTATTTATGACATTTTGCATAACTTGCCGTAACACTTCCTGCGATATGTTCGTTATTTCTTGACGAATGTTTTCTTTTAGAGCTGCGACTTGTTCTGTGGCTTGTTCACATACACCCGAGATTTCAAAAAACCCCAAAGAAAGAAGTCTGGACTGGTCAGATCGGGTGATCTTGCAGGCCAAGGCAAATCGCCAAAACGAGAGATAACTCGGCCTGGAAAAGCGTCCCTCACTAAGTCCATAGTGTCGCGCGCTGTGTGTGCCGTAGCGCCGTCTTGTTGAAACCAGATGTGCTCCAGCCCCAATTCGTCCAAACTGGGTATCAAAAACTCACGTAACATGGTTCTGTAGCGTTCTCCAGTGACAGTAATCGCATTGCCTCCAGCGTCTTCGAAAAAATAGGGTCCGATCACTCTGTCAACACAGATGCCACACCATACAGTAACTTTTAGTGGGTGTAGAGGTGTTTCTTGAATAATGCGCGGATTATCAGTGCCCCAGAACCGAGTATTCTGCTTATTGACATGCCCTGAGAGATGGAAATGCGCTTCGTCACTCATAACCAATTTTGAAGGAAAATCATCCTCTTCAAGGTTGAGGTTTATGACGCGCTGGCAGTAATCTAGACGAGCTCGGTGGTCAGCAGGCAGCAGCTGATGAGTCATTTGAGTTTTATACGGGACCATCTTTAAGTCTTTCACCAAAATACGCTGCAGGGTCCGTCTGGAAATGCCCAATTGCGTGGCACGTCGCCTCGTTGATGTTTCTGGACACTCTTCCACATCTTCGCGCACAGCATCGATATTTTCAGCTGAACGGCCTGTTCTTGGTCTCCCAGACTTAGGTCTATCCAATGTTGAGCCAGTTGCTTCAAGGCGTGTGGCAAAGCGTCGAATTGTGCGACCAATCGGTGCCGGACGGTGGGGAAATCGTCGACGAAATTCACGTTGTGTTCTTATCACTGATGAATTATTCCGTAAGAACATTGACACAATTATTCCACGTTCTTGGGGAGTAAAACGGTCCATGTTTATTTTCAGTGTATTTTACATTTGTTCTCTACACAATTTTCAACAACAGAATGACAGAAAATGTCATATATAAAAAAAAAAAGTATTTTCTTTAGTGCCAGTACTTTTGCGCCACCCAGTATTAAAAATGATTCGTTTTCAAAATTAGTTTCGAGAGATTTTTCTGTATAGGTTTCATGATTAGAAACTGTTAATAAAAAAAAAATATGCAGCAATTGCGGGGGAGGTCAAATCACATTTTTTACGCGTACTGAATTACATCACCATTTCAGTTAGCAAACCGACCTGTCACGGCGTGGTACCAAAAATTATGTATGCAAAAAAATATAGGTATGCAAACAGTTGTGCTTACCAGGAGTTTGCGGCCCTTCGGCTACGCAGTGATTACTATGGGCTCTGTCGTCGAGAACACAACCAAACAGTCGGGTAACAAACGGACAGAAATTAAAATAAAACGACATCGGACCGCACCGCGTCTCCTTCGTGAAGGTAACAATGCGAACTGGCAATGTCTCAGCTATTCGTTTCAACTACGACAGATGCACTACTTACTTATAGATACTGAGCTAAAACTAAGCCAATTGTAATCTATTATTTTACATACATACATAGCTTCACGCCTGTTATCCCTGAAGGGGTAGGCAGAGATATTTAACCACCCAAGTTTCGCCATTTTTTATTTTGGGTCCCATGTAACAGGGGTCGAGCCTGTTGCCATAAAACCCGAGACCTCTGCATGGTAATCCATACACAGTACTACCTAACCACAGAGGCAATCATGTATTATTTTGTGGTGCTTAGATTGCGTTCGTAGTCCAAGTCAATGTATGGTGGTTTGGTAACGGTTCATAAGCGTCTTTTTCGCAGCCGGCTACTGATGGATAAGAGAGATCCACGACCAGCCAAGGAGGTGAAAATTTGGTTCCATCCAGCAGCAGACGTCTTGATACTGATGTATAATGATGATAATAATGTACTGCTAGAAAATTTATTACACAAACATGTGCGAATGATAATTATTATGATATTATTTATTTATGAATCACATGTGTGATTAATTACCTATAGAGTTACATGAATGAATGACGAATGAATGAATGAATGAATGAAATGAATGATGAATGAATGATGAATTACCTATAGAGTTAAGTGTCACCTGTATCACTTTGCATGCTACTTGAAATTGTAACTTACAAAAATTATAATAACCTGGCGATTAAAAAGAGTGGCCTGAGTTTCTTGCCAGTTAATTGGCAGAAATTTTGTAAATTTTGACGTTCATAAATGTTAATTTAATCAACCTATATGAATAAATATATTTTCATTTTAACATTGAATATCAACATTAATTTAGTGTTGTAATTTATCCGTGTTCCTCAAATTTTTTGCTCCTTCGCGAGGTTGGAATTTTATATTTGTTAGGAAGCATTACAATCGTGCCTTTCTCTACAATCAACAAAGATTTTTCTCATTTGCCTCGGTTTGTTTGCGCGCGGAGTGTAATGGCTTCTTTCGTTCGGTTAGTTCGTTGTGGTTTATAGATAGTGAATAGTACGGTTTGTTAATAATAAGAGATGTTACAATTATTTTGTTTTATTTAAATTAATACAGTAACAATGATCGTAACAAGGATGCAACTTCAGACATTTTAACTTTTTAACCGAGTAGATTTCTGTTTTTCATTCTTATTCAAGGTATTTTAGTAAATCACTAAGCTTAGTAATAATGATATTATACCTACCTAAGTGGCGTGGCACGTTAGGCAGCAAATAGGCAAGCAACTAAATGTCCTGTCAAACTGTTTTAATTTGATCAATATATTATCTCTTTGCAGAAAACTTGTCATATCTCCCTCAAATTATCCTATACTAGAGATCCGCCCTCGCTTCGCTTCTGTATCTAAAGTTTCATTCAATCTCATACCAATACTCGCATTGCTTGATTTAGATTTACGAAGGCGCTCAAAATATTGAAATTCTGGAAATGACTGATGAATGAAAGAATAGGTATATAATTTATAGCTTATGTTAACGTACATTTTTAATTAAATAATTGCAAACAAACAAACAAACAAACATACAAAAAACTGATTTTTTCTCGTTATAATATTAGTTTAGATTTCTTCTTATATTGTAAGAAACCATTGTCTTAGTTTAAATTACGCAACTAAATATACACTTATTTTCTAAGAAAAATAAATTGTTTTCTGTTAGAAATCTCATTTCACTCGCCTATAAGTGGCAACATTTTCGGCAGTCATTGCCGCTAACAGAAATAGAACGATCACAGGAGTATTGAAACGTAGTGGGGCAATGAGGTTCGTAGTGGTTAGGCATTGTACGGGATCCAATCTAGGCAATCGTCCCCAATGCTCGGCGCGTTACATAAGGTTGGATCCATACGTTGGCCCCAACGTCGTCCAATGTGTGAATCTAAACAGCCAGTGTGGATCTAGGAACCATTGCTATTTTCTAGAACCACACGTTGGATGAGTGTCGTAGGAGCCAGCGTTGGGCCAACGTGTGGGGATCGGGTAAGGCGACGGGCACAAGGAGCGGTGACGGCGCCAGCACACTCAAGGGACCACTGTGTGCGAGGCGCCGAGTAGATGTCGACAAAATTTTACTCAGCATTTTGATTTATCTTTTACTAGCTACTATAGTTTCTTGCTGCTCTCTGTCGAGCTGTAATATAATTTTAAGGTGAATAAAAGTATTGAAAGCTTTGTAAGGAACTACCTGCCTTGATATTTTCTGAACAACAAATCCCCTTACCTCCTCATTCTAAAAAGGTTTAAAGAGTGTACAATCTATGCTAATATATAAAGCAGAAGAGTTTGTTTGTTTGTTTGTTTGTTTGTTTGTTTGTTTGTTTGAACGCGCTAATCTCTGGCATTAAAAGTCGGATTTGAATAATTCTCTTTGCGTATAATAACCTAGTTCTTGAGGAAGGTTATTGGTTATATAACATTACGCTACTGGCCACGGGAGCAGAACAGTAAGCAAAGACGCGGGTGAAACTGCGCCGCGGAAAGCGGCTTCATAGATCCTCGCATTGCAGCAATGCAAAGACTTTGTTATGACTGGCAGCGACCACTTACTATAACTCTTTTGTCATTGCAGGCAATAAATAACTTAAAGTACAATTAAGAAACTTTTCAACGACAAATTTTTCATAGGAAATCATTACGCCGGTAATATAGGTATGGTCGACCATAAAATTGCTTGATCACCCTTATAGTTAATGTCGTGTGCTTATCACAAAACAATAATGTCGATTTTTGCTTGCAAGTTACCTCGGTACAGTGGCAGTGTTCACTCTCATAATGGGTATTTTTAATTTTGATAGAAATTTTTGTCAAACGTGGTAAAGCAAATATGTAGACGACTATACAAAAATATAAGGCTAACTATTGAATGGAAATTCATTTAATTACTGGCACACATGGTACCTTAATTAAACACCTTCAGAGCCTGCAGTCGTGTAAACGACTGTAAAAAGAATTTATTAAGTTAATTACCATCCTATTAAACGTAATTATATTCTCTTTTTTGTTTATATCATGGGATCGAATTAAGACCAGCGTTTTTCTTGAGATTTCGATATGATTTTTAGGATCGTATTTTTAGTACTTGTGCCATTTATAATAGGATTAGCTTTCCGCGGCGCAATCTCACCCGCGTCTTTGCTTACTGCTCTGCACCCGTCGCCAGTAGCGTGATGTTACATAGCCTTTAACCTCCCTCGAGAACTGGGCTATCATACTCAAAAGGAATTTTTAAATCCGACTGGTAGTGCCAGAGATTAGCGCGTCCAAACAAACAAACACTTCTGCTTTATATAAGGGTATAGCTATAGAATCCTATCTAATATTATAAATGCAAAAGTTTGTGTGTTGTTACCACTCAGCGCCTAAACGGCTGAACCAATTTAGTTGAAAATTAGTATGTGGAGGAGACGGAGGAAGGCTACTTTTTACCCTGAAAATTGGTCTGTTTTTCGGACAAAACTTATTTTACGTGCGAGCGAAGCCGCAAGGCGCAGCTAGTATAGAATAACTGAATAGGGTAATGTTCAGCCGTGATGCGGTTGTAACATTAAAATTATGATGAGTTTTATTGGTTACAGCAATGCTGATATTTATTACGATTCTGTATTATACAGCTGCTGTAGCTTTGAGTAAAATTATTTTATTTAAAATAGACAACAGCGTTCGTTGCTGTATACAAAAAGGTTTGTACGTCATCGACTATGTCAATCCCTAGTTGGAGGACCTTGCGTTACGTAAAGCACTCAGTTTCACGGTCTACTTGCGTCTTTATATCCCCTCCCCCTACCTCCTCGGCCCTTAGACCTCTTGCCTGCTCACCCTCCGCCCTCAGACCTCCGCCACTCTCGCACCCCGTACTGCCGCCATTTAAATTGGATATTTAAATACCAATGTAAACAGATTCATTCCAAGCTACGCAGCGAAATGTTTGATACCTTTAAATAGCCAGTCGTTCAACATTCACGCCTTATTGCGATTACAATAAGGTCTATTATTGGAAGCCACCCGTATAATAATCAAATTTATATTAAGTTGTGTTCATTGTATTTTATTAGTGTACAATAAAGCATAAAATGTAAGGCCGGTGATGTAATTGAAATTTAATATATTTATGTTGGTGTCTATAAATTCGTCATCGTCCGAAAACAAGAAACAAAAGTAATAAAATAATAGTATATGACTTCAAATATAGGAAAAGTGTCATCTATTAACCCTTAATTACCTAACTGTCAGTGGCGTGTACAGAGATTTTTGACAAGGTAGGCATTATAGATTTTTGACAGGGTAGGCATTATAGATTTTTGACAGGGTAGGCATTTTAGATTTTTGACAGGGTAGGCATTATTTAATTATGTTGCTTAAATTGTGATTTCAAGCAATTATTAAAGTAGGCAGTGCTTTTCTGCCTATATGGAGTGCACGCCACTGCTAACAATTACAGTAAGCAGTCGTCTATTACAGTGGTTTTATAGTTAGGTCAATATTACAAAAATATTTGAACTGGTTAATAAAATAATCTTTATTTGTGATCATAGGTATACATTGGTAGGTGTTACAATATTTAAATACACAGTTCGCTATGGTCTGCCCACTGAAGGTGTACAAATTTAATAGTTACAGATTATATTAATAAAGTAATTAAATTATATAAAATTAAAAATAATAACCACTAGTACATAATGCATTGGAATATGTCAAGTTATAAAATAGAGAGATTATACATAATACATGATATGTCATAATCATAAAGCAAGGGAAAAAAGCTAACTAAGCTAGCTGTAATAAGGCTGTAAGATATGAAAGCAACATGGGTGGTGCCTCCAATCGCTGAACATGTCTGGGACAGTGGACAGACGATAGTGGATCTTGATTACACTCCTGCGCTACGGGCAGTACGGGCACTGATATCTATGATACGGCTATCGAGTACACGACGACGGCGACGTTGTACGGTACGCGGGATCCGGCCGGTGGATAGAAATGCTTTTATCATTTCTATTTGGTGGCTTATATATACAGAACAGAAAAACGAATAATATTGTAGTCACAAGTAAATTTAAAGGAGGACCGGCAACAATGTATGGAGGTTGGTCCAAGAATCAATAACGCCATGACATCTTACTCTTTAACGTCATATAATACGAAATAATTCGTTTATAATGCTTAAAATCGACTATAAAAATATGTTTTTTACATCGCCATAACTTTTTTCTCACAGTGATTTGAAATATGCTCCAATAGTAAGTATTGTAGTATATTGAAATACCTTTCTAATGACATATTTCATGTCGTTATTGGTATCAAGGACCATTTTGTTCAGACTGCCTTAAAGAGTTATTTGAATTTGTGAATTTACTGTCCCACTGGAGGACAAAGGCCTCTTCTAATATAGAGAAGGCAGTATGAAGGAGTATTAATCACCATTAGCTTTAGAAGCTTAACAAGTGACTATGACTCGTCGATCTCCAGCTGTGCCTTAAGTGTAACAGACTCTGATTATCACTGAATGTATTATGAAAACTTCAATTATATTATTAATTTAACAGTATATCAACCGCGTTATCTCCTGAAACATATCCTCCATTTAATCACACGTTCCAGCCGAATCCATCTAAGCAACATAAAATTAACATTGCAAGTAGGTAGTTATTGACGCTCGTCTAAGGGCTCTGAGGTCATTACACGGCACACACGGAGGCGGGGTGATTTTACGATGATGCCTTATATAATTAATTCGGCTGTTACGTCAACAAGTCTTGTCGTGTTGCACGCGCGGCTGTAATAGCACGGGGCTCGTAAAACCCTAATCAAAGTTTCATAGCGAGCATAAAAATGGTTGTTAATAAAGAGTTGAGGAGGCGTACCTACGCTCCTGCCCACCGCTTAACAGAGTATTTCAGACTAACGTGTTTTGTAACTATTTAACAGCTAAACTTTAATTAGCAAGTGTTTCTCACTTGACGATTGGCAGAGCCCAGAACGCATAGCTAGCATAGAGATTCGACTTTAGCGATTCGTTTTGAATTAACTAAAATGAGGGAAGATAAAGTTACACTTGTACTTCTAAAAGATGGGATAGTGACCTTTTGAAAGTGGTGCGAAACCAATGGATAAAGGTCCTTTAAGACTGGACAAAGTGAAGATTTTTAGGAGAGACCTGTATGCAACAGTCAATAATTCAAGCTATTAAAAATATACTATACTTGTCAAATTAGTAATAAATAAAGTATATCATGCAAAGTGACGTTGCTAAAGAACCATAATAATTATATTGAGCGTTCAACTATCGATTACAAAACAACTTTGTGTTTATTCTCCATCGTAGACATACACAACAACGTAGTCACAATAGACACGAACATTGAACGTCTTGAATGCCAGATAGTCTGGTGTACTACAATAGGTACGTCAGACTATGCAAGATTTAGCCACTCGACATCTTTGTCGTACACTTCAAGTTACTACAATTGTCTTCAGAGATTCAATGGAATATTTTAGTTTAGCTCATGTCGTGCAAAAAAAGAGGCACGGCCAATACCATACTTTTCTTGAAGCAGTTCGGGCCATTTTCGACCATACCATAGTTTGACCTGGCTATTATTTATTATAATTATTAAGTAGTCAAATTAGATTGTTTAGTGCGATTTCCAAGTCAATCTATTTATTTAAAACTTAAAAGATTTTTAATATTGATATCACGTGATATCACTTATGGATGTTAGGTCAGTTAATTACGTAGGTAATAACTTAAGACAGAAGGTCCCTTAAGTAGGGGCTAAATAAATGAAATGACTTGGTATTACATGGAACTCACAACTCTTTACGGTAGAAGAATTGAGTTGCGGGGCTAGATTTTTTTACAAGTTGTTATTGATGGCATAATATCACAGTCATAATTTAGTATCAGACCTTTTTCCTTGAATGGATAGGCCTAAATGCACAAGGCTCTGCGTGGCAGTACAAACACAGTACTATTGATTCTTCAGCAGTCCTCATTGCTATTTAAGCAAATATTATCTTGTACGGGATGTATTAGGAGACGAATTGAAACCACGAAATCATAAGTAAGACTGCCTATTTATTATAATAATCATTGGTTAAATAGCTTAATAATGAGGTTACACGTGGAGCATAATAATGATATTATTTGGTTACATATTAGGTACATACACCCTACATCACCCTTATTACAGAGAAAAAAAAAATACTCTAATGTGTTTTTTTTTTTTTTTAACAATAACTACAAACTATCATATTTCAAACATTAAATAAGTTAAATATAAGACAGTATACTTACTTATTATAATAATCATTGGTTACAAAGTTTATTTAGGAATGATACAATTTAGTCCTATTTTTATGAACTATATCTACTTTATTATTTTTCATAATTTCTACATTAGGTGGTATGTCCTTTACAACTTTATAAGGACCTGAATATAACTCATCCAATTTGTTACCAACCGCATTTTTTACTAAAATTGAGTCATTAACATTATATTTTACAGGATTTGTATATTTTTCATAGTTTGTTTTTCTTTTATTTATTTATTTATTTATTACTCTTAAACTTACATCTATCTTTACAGGCAAGCCTAATGCGACAGAGAAGTTGAGCTTTTTATCTAGTTTATAACTATATTTATTTCTACATCCTAATACATTATTAAAACTAACCTAAGTACTGCAGATGCAATAAGCAGTTTTAGTAAATTCGTTCAGTGCACATGAAAACAGATCTATCCGGTCAGACAGCGTGTTGAGCACACGCAACGCCCGTACAAGCGGCGCGCGCTGCAGTAGGTTGGTGCGTGCGCAAGGCACAACCAGCAGCGGCGGGCGTCGGCGACGCCCTCTATATTCATCCGGAACGCACAGCTGAACCGTCTCTAAGATAACCGGATTGTGTATCTTTTAATCTTACTACTAAGCAAATTGTCTCTCGCTTCTTTCTGTGAAACCTGTATACGATACTTTAGCTCACATGGATAACTTTCATAATTATAAATAGGTTCTACGATATCTTTATTTAAATTACTTGGAAGAGTACATCTTTTTCCAAACACTAATTCGTAAGGCATAAACTTCGTTTCCGAATGTACTGAAGTATTATATGCAAAACACCAAAATGGAAGCCATTTGCTCCATGTCTCTGGGTGTTTATCAGTATGTATTCTAAGAAAAGAATTCAAATGTTTGTGAGACACTTCTAATGCACCTATACTCTGGTGGTGATAGGCAGTAGAATGTAATTGTTTTATTTGTAATAATTTACACATTTCTTGAAATGTAGATGACATAAATTCCTTACCTCTGTCAGTTGCTATCTCCTTGGGAACTCCATATCTAAGAATAAAATTATTTACTAAAGATTTTGCAACTTCGTCAGTCTTTTTGGAAACTAAGGGGTAAGCTTCGACATATTTACTAAGTTCACATTGTAAAGTGAGTATATATGAAAAATTATCATTATCTGTATCTAAGGGACCAACAAAATCTAAAAATATTTTCTCAAAAGCCGAATTGGCTGTAGATGTAATGGTCATTGGTTCTTTAACTGGCGTTGAATGTTTTTGTCGTTGACATAGATCACAACGTTTTACAAATTCATTTATATCCTTATCAATGCCAGGCCAGTAATAATATTTTTTTATATTATTCGACATCCGTCTCATACCAGCATGGCCACTACTGGGTAGGAGATGGAAATCGTTTAAGATTACTCGTCTATCATCTTACTCATTTACTATCTCTACATTTTCTATAATACATATACGTGTTTTGAACCTATCTTTTATTTTATTTATCTCTTCTAATAGTTTATTAATAAAAACTTCATTATCTTTCTTTTTAACTATACAAATTTCTTCAACATTAATTTTCTTACATATTTTATCTAGTTCTCTCACGAATTCACCTCGTGTAATTCGTGATTGAGAATCTAAAAATTTAATAAAAATTGTTCTTTCACTGCTTACGTAACACAATACTTCAGTGTCATGACTTATGCTACCTTTATTTTTCATTTTCTTGTAATTATTGATATCAATAAATACTAATTCTACTGATTCTTTCGGTTTAATATGGGTTCCTACGATTTTTGGTTGATCAGGCCAATCATCCGAGGGTACCATATTAACTGAAGAATCTTTAAGTTTTCTAGATTGTGCTCGCGTTAAAACGTTCATTACACTTTTATTCATTTCTTTTAGTTCATTTAACGATATTCGAGACAAAGCATCTGCAGCGCTATTATTACAACCTTTAACGTATTCTACATCGAAATTATATTCTTCTAAAGCAAGTCTGAATTTCATTAATCTACTTGACGGATCTTTCATATTGAAAAGGTAAATCAAAGGTCTATGGTCCGTTTTAATTTTGAAATATCGACCATACAAGTACGGACGAAAGTGTTTTACTGCCCATACTATTGCCAATAACTCCTTTTCTATTACCGGATAATTCTTTTCCGCCTTATTTAAACTTCTGCTAGCGAATGCTATTGGACGCCCGTCTTTATTTGCCAAAATTGAACCTATAGCATAATTAGACGCATCTGTTTCAATAATAAAATTGTTCTCCTCTGAAAAATCAGGATACTGTAAAATAGGAGGCGAGATTATTTTTTCTCTAAGCGTTTCAAATGCCTGTTGACATTTTTGATCCCACATAAAAGAAACATTTTTTTTACAAAGTGCATTTAAAGGGTGTGAAATTTCTGCAAAGTTTCGTATAAATTTTCTGTAATAGTTTACAAAAGCTACAAATCTTTTAACTTCATCACAATTTTTTGGACACGGATAATTTTTTATTGTATTTATTTTTTCAGGATCAGGTTGTATACCATTATTAGATATTACATGACCCAGATACAATATTTCTTTCTTTAAAAAATTGCACTTCGAAGGATTAAGTTTTAAGTTAACTTTTCGCAACCTTTCGAAAACGTCTTGTAAGTTTTTATTGTGCATTGTCATATTTCTTCCAAAACAAATCAAATCATCTAAATATATTAGACATTTCTCATAATTAAGACCTGCTAGAGCTATATTCATCATACGAGAGAACGAACTCGGACTCGTTTTTAAACCCATTGGCATCCGAGTCATCTGGTACCGACCAGAATCGAAAGCTGTGAGTTTACGGCTATTTTCATCTAATTTCACATTATAATACCCTTGGTCTAAATCTAAATGACTAAAGTAAATACTACCAGATAGAGACTCTAATATTTCAGTTATATCTGGTAATGGATATTTATCATCTACTATAGAATTGTTCAACTTTCGGTAGTCAATAAGTAGTCGCCATTTTTTAGTACCTGTTGTATCTAATTTTTTCGGTACTAGTAACACAGGGCTTGACCATTCGCTTTTACTTGGTTCTGCTATACCTTCTTTAACCATTTTATCTATTTGTTGCTTAATTTCTGATTGATGTACGTGAGGTAATCTATATTGTTTTGAAAAAAATGGTGTAGTATTAGGTTTTAAAGTTATGGTGTGAGTATAAATATCAGTAGTACTTAATTTATCTCCCGGTAAATAAAATATGTCCGCATATTTAGCACATAAATTTCCAATAGATGTCTGTTCCTCATCACTCATATGAGAGAAATTTATATAAGAAAATAATTGCTTAACTCTTTCCGCCTTGTTCTCTACTTTATTAAAAGAACAAACGTTGTGATCACTTAATCTGTGAATATCAAAATTAAATGTTGATAGAAATATATCCCTTTCTGTTGTATTTAATATTCTAATAGGTATAACGCCATTGACAGGAGAAGCAATTGAACTAGCTAAGAAACTCAGCCTACGATTTCGCAAGCCGTCAGCGAATTTTTTAATCGCTATATTTTCATTCAAGGGCTTCAAAACGTTATAATTTTTAGAATTACCGTTTGCTTGCGATATCGTAAGGTCCACAAATAATTCGGATAACTGTCTGCCATAATCTGTAATTGATAAATTTTTTTGCTTAATTTGCTCTAATTTACCCGATATTGCAGTTGCAGCCTTTCGAGGTAAAAGTTCTTTTCTCATATCCGAAATTAAATCGTTTACATTGGAATAACTCGAATTCAATCTTAATTTCGCAGCTTGAGACAATCTACTTTAGACAAAATTAATTAAATTATTTTTACATACATCTTTTTCCAATAAAGAATTATAATAATCAATATTATCAATTAATTGTTTCGTATTAGCCTCTGTGTCTGTCATACAGGGCAATAACTGCAAAGCCGTCTTTAGATCAAAAGTACTCATTGTTACAATAACTGCAAAGCCGTCTTTAGATCAAAAGTACTCATTGTTACAATATTCTCAGAATTTGATTCGTCACTTTGACATAAATCTACAATTTCGTAGTTATATAACGTTAAAAATTGTTTACAAAACTTATGCACAACTGGATCATCATCGTCGTGTTTCCTTAAGTTTAAATTATATTCATTTACCCAGCTTAAATATTGCCCATAAAGTTCATTTGCTTCACTTAATTTAGTTACTAAAATATTACCTTGTCTTCTATTTGGGCCTATTTTTATTAAATAAGTTCTTATTTCTTTTATTTCATTATATAACGACTGTAAAATAATTGCCATAACTCACCACTCAAACGCTGATTACTTAGACGCATTATTTTTGTTAGATATAAATATATTGTTACGCTAAAAGATATATTCACTCCTAATATCACTATAGTCCACTAAATAATTATGTCCAGTAAATAATATTCTCATTTTTCCGTATAACGAAAGCCGTTCCGTATTTAAGACACACATACCGCACGATAATTTAACCGAATTAGGTAGGTATTATGATTTATAATAACGCACTTTAGCCGAACCGAACTATCGAAACCGTGCACTTATAGATACCGCTTCACTACACAACGCCGGGATAAAGTTTTTTCGGAGCTTGTGCTTCAATGTCACCACGCCCGTTAATCGTAGGTGGTCGCCGGAAAAAGGAATCCCTCAGTGCAGCTCTATTTATTTGTCGCGTCATCCATTGCATGTGGCACTTTTTGTAGAGTCTATACGCCAAGCCTAACATTCCAAGGCCAATGCATATAAATATACCCAGCAGTATTAACTTATTTACTTTTAAACTTTCGCGTTGCATGATATAAATTTATAATCATACGGGAATTGTCAGTCAGTCAGTCTGCTTGTGACCACGGCCGGTGTAACCTGGTCGAAACGTCAAGCAAAATAAGGTATGTAAATACCTAATGCATGATCGCGTTAATTCCCGTATGATTATAAATTAGTATTAACTTAGTTGTTGAAATATGCTGTTGTATTTCCTCCGCCGTAGCCTGGTTAACACCTCCTGTGACTTTTGGTTACCCATCTCGAATTTTTGGCACTTTTGCACAACACAAAAATAATGTCTAAGTCGTTGAACGAACCGATTTTATTTAATTGTGCCATAGTCATTGTTCGTAATCTTTAATTATAATTATTTGCTAAGATCTATGTTGACACATTCTATTCCTTTTACGTACAAACTGTATCACATAACCGAGTGATGGAATCGCGCTGGGCGGTCGCCTGTTTCGGCAGGGTCGCCATGTACGGGATGTATTAGGAGACGAATTGAAACCACGAAATCATAAGTAAGACTGCCTATTTATTATAATAATCATTGGTTAAATAGCTTAATAATGAGGTTACACGTGGAGCATAATAATGATATTATTTGGTTACATATTAGGTACATACACCCTAGAATCTGTACAGTTTCATTGAGTAAACGATCAAGTGACAGTTTTTTGATTTTGTAATGAAAAGGGAAGGGGTGGTCGTGGAATTAGTGGGATTTAGCAGTAAAGTACGGTAAGAGCACACAGCCAATTTTATTTCTAAATTTTTTTTATTGACAATTCACGTGATTAATTTAATGTTTTTTTTATTACAATTTAATTCAATATTGCACACCGTAAGGTAAAATATAACAAAAGAACTATATTTGTAATTTATCATCTAATAATACACCTATGTTTGCAGAAATAAATTGACTATTGCCAATTATTAAACGATAGGAAAAGCGACCTTAAACTACCTATGTTTGTATAGTAAGTATATATTTGATACGACGAACCTGTATATCGACAAAGTGACAAATTAAATATGTTAATACTGTAAAATACTGCATTGAAAATATTTTATTATAATCGGCTTTACACTTTTTAGGTCAATTTATTAATTTTCGAAGCAGGACTCGAATCCGCCACCTCTTAGGATTGCGTCCCAGCGCACTACCACCACAAATATACCTCCCTGCGCCCTACCAAATTTTTTTTTTGAGATATTTCAATTTTTAAAGGTACGTTGATGTTACCCCCAAGGGACGCACAGTTAATAATTAAATAAAATAATAACATTAATTGTACCAATAACTAATGGTTTAAGAGTTAAATGTCAGAGTTCATTATGAATTATCAAAGTTGTTCTAATTAATTGCTTTGTCATCCTCATTACGACGCGTGCCAACAAGTTCGGTACGTGACGTGTAACCGCAATACACGGAGGGCCCGAGTTCGACTCCGGGCACACAACATAATTGTAATTAACGTTAGTGACTGTGAAAAATTTATTGCATTAATTAATGTGGTAAAAATTAATCGGTTCTAAAAAGTTAGTGAAAATGTCATTTTGGTGTTTTCATTATCGGTCCTTTCCTATACTGTTCGTTATTAGATTTATATATTAGAGTGGCAATAAAGATCTCTATTATACAAAACGAATGTACAAGATACAAAAGAGAAAGGGTAATTTTAACAGAAGATCTTCAGTTTAACGTCCAAAGAAGTTGATAATTAAATTATTATGACTTTTATTATTTAAGAAACCCTGTGTAGCTTTGAAAACGAAGCAAAGGGGCAAGCTGAGCCTAAACAGCAGCAAACTGGGTTCAAACAAAAGTTTATATTTTATAGTCTAGTATAAACACGCACGTCTCTTACCTATTAAAGTATATAGTATAACAGTATTTAAGCCTACTAGGCCTGAATAGTAATGTTGGTAATATATAAGTTCTTTAATATTTCGAGACTTTAAAACTAAATGTGTCATCGATCAATTCACTTATTAATTGTAACGAATTCCGTAATTTTTCAAATAAAATCAATGTCTTGATTGTGGGATCATACTCGTAGATATTATAAATGTTACACAGTTTTAAGAATTGGTTTACTATATAGCGTGCTCTCGCTTTCTAATCGGCCCCTAATGTCCGAGGATCGTGGTCAACATTGGGGTAACATCGAGCGGATGATCTGCCTCCACCAGTCTCGATCCAGAGCGTCTCTTACGACCGCGTGGAATTTGGAGGACGTAGTCCTTCAGAGGAGTCTTTCACTTAATTGGTCCATATGGTTGGTGAACGACCACGCGATCGGTTGCCTTCGGTGTTCCCAACGACAATCAGTTTTTCCAGACTTTCATCGCTAAAACGTGCTACACATCAGTAAATGCTAGTGCTAGCGTACAGTCTAAGGCATTGTGTCGTCTGCTGTGTACGGTCGACTACCATTTCAATATTCATGTCATCGCAAAATAAGCAGATTTGCTCACCGAGCGTTTCAATACGTAGTACATAATGTTGCGACGGCGCGGCGACGATGCGTCCCACATACACTAATAATATAGTGGGTATTGTTAATACAGATTGTATGTAGGGCTGAGTTATATAGCTATTTAAATGTGGTTGAAATCTTAATTTTGAATGATATTGGGGTTTATTTGTCAAAGAGTAGGTGCATTTAAAACTACTGTTATAAATACAATATTGTTTTTCTGCATTCTTTCTCCTCTATTATGAACTTTAACTAGTAATGTGCTTCAGAAGGAAAGTTTTACTAAATGTACATTAATTTGACGACCTCTGTGGTTCGGTGGTACTGTGAATGGGCTGCCACGCAGAGGTCGCGGGTTCGTTTCCCGCTCTGTGCAAATATTTGTGTGCGTTAAGATGTGTTATTTGCATTGGTCTGGGTGTTTCTACGTAAAATATGTATGTATTTACAAAAAAAAAAATATAAGTCTGTATATCCACATTCTAGAAGACAACACAAGCTATATAAATATGCTTACTTTGGGTCTAGATGGCGTTGTGTGTAGTTGTCGTGATATTATTAATTTATAATGATTACGATAACAGAGTAATGATAAAAATCATTCATTCGATTAATCAAATAAGTGTTAACGTAATTTTTTATACTTTAAATCACGAAGGAATAGTAATTAACAATTAGCATTGACAATTAGTCACATAAATTGACACATTAGTCACTTAATGTTTAATGCGGTCACATTTGTATTTTTGCCCGACTGCCGAAATCAAGAAGGGTAATGTTTTCGAGCGTATGTATGTATGTAATTATATGTATGTAGGTATATATTATGTCTATTTCTTAGGCACAGTCTAGATGGCTTGATAAATTGTAATATAATATGAGGTGTCATTAGATTCGTATTAATTGTGGGAATGATATAGGGTACATTATATTTCATTATAACGTCAACACGAGAAATAAAAATGGGTTTCTTTATCTTTAGTTTGTTTGAGGCAGATGGGCTTTTGGTTTTGTAATATATTTTGCTTCTAGATATTTTATTTCAAATATTTTTGAATAAGATACAGTGATTAATGTTTAAATTAATCTGTTTTCTCTTGAGTTTTATAGACGTTGAATGCTAAGCTTCAATTCTAATTTGCTAATCAAACGAAACAACGCTACTGTATTACAGCCTCGTAATAAATTCCATTGGTAATTTACAAAGGTAACTAAGATTTTACATGGTTTGTGTTATCTGTGTTTGGCGCAATAATTCAAGAGTAGGTACTTCTGAGACTATGATGGTTACTGTCGATAAGGACCGACTTAGGAATGGAACACCAATTTGATGATTATTGATTAGTTTTGCTATAACACACCAGATTTTTTAATTTTAGGGTGTAATTTTCAAGAAGTAACGTGAACAGTGCAACTAAATTAGCTGACGTGATTTTGTTTTTCAGTCTAAACCCAAGGAAATCTTGTATTATATAAAACGGTAGTGTTTGTTTGTTTAAACGCGCTAATCTCTAAAACTATCAGTTGCATTTGAATAATTCTTATTTAAAAATAATTCTTTTTGCGTATGACAGCCTAGTTCTTGAGGAAGGTTATATGTAACATCACGCTACTGACGACGGGAGCAGAGTAGTAAGCAAAGGCGCAAGTGTAACTGCGCCACGGAAAGCTAGTTTTATATAATAACGAAACAAGTAAATGTCAGTCAATTTCTTTACTACTAGGTCAGTAGGTACATTGTAGTACGTCGTAATTACATTTTTATTATAAACTGAATTTTAATTATTCGGAAGACCTAATTGCACCAGTTTACGAACATGACTGGTGCATCATCACTTCCTTTGCCATCGAAGAGAGACACGACGTCCGTCACAATCCTACTAACATTATAAATGCAAAAGTTTGTTTGAATGTGTGGATTTGTAACTCTTCACGCAAAAACTACTGAATGAATATACGTCGATATGCACCAAATCATAATTTAACGCGGACTAAGTTGCGGGCAGAAGCTTGTATGGAAATAAATGTCACGGTTAATTTATATATTACTACAAACCACGGGGTAATATTAGCGATATTACTTTTTCGTACAGCATATTTTTAAACAACTTGAGCATCCTAATCAATAAAACTGTACCTAAATGTTTCCTTAATAAATTTTCTGGTTCACGTATATTTTTCGTAGCATGATGCATCAAAGGTTTACTTTAAAACTCGTTATTTAAGTACCTGCGGCCGTCCCAGCCACCTCCACTATGTCACCCCGCCCTCACCGTGCTTACATCCATAATGTTACCGACTTCATTTTCATGAGTAGTTCAGTCATTTTCATTTCAAGTTTTGCAATGATATCAAGACTTCAGTATAAGTTCCACTAGTTCTATTAAAATATGGAGACTTCGTTTTCTTCACAGATTTTTCTTTTTTTTACTGCCGACTGTCGCAGACGGGCGAACAGTCCACCTGATGTTGAGTGGTAACTGTCGCTCATGGACGACTCAGAGTCCCTAGCATTGCTCTAAAATGCCAAGGACTCTGCGAAGCCGCTGCCTACCGTGAAGGAAGTGGGATAGGAAGGAGGTGAGGAAAAAGGAAAGGTGTGAAATTGGGCCCATTGGAAAAATTAAGTGCAAGTCAAAGTCAAATGCTATTATAATATGAATGATATTTCCATCATCATTAGTTCTACCGAAGAACTGCTAGAGATAGTCCCTACGCCCTTATTCATTGGTTGACCTAGAGATATCGTAATTTTATTATTTAAAATAACATCGTTCTCTTTGAAGGGCAATGTGTTCTACGTATGTATCGCTTGTGATATAAAACACGTATCGCACGTATCTGTCATATGTTTGCTATCGTTTTCATCGCTCATAAAATCAAATAAAAGAATATATCGAATTTTATACGAAGCTCGAGTTAGCCTTAGTAGAAGAAAGCCTTTCAAATCAAATAAATCGGTCGTAAAATATGTAATATCCAGGTGCTCGGAACGCACGGTCCGATATATTATTGCTTATTTGTTTAAAATTGTATGAAATAAACATTATTTCATGATAGATAGAGTAATAATATAGTAATTAAGGGACATGATAGCCGCAAAACCCTTAAAAGAAGTTTAAGTATGTTTTCACCACGCCTCACATCCTTTCAGATAAATTTCAGCACAAGACCTTGCCCACATATCTGTTAAGTTAATATTTTAAAGATTGCATCTTGTGAAGTGAAGAATCGCAATGTACTTCAATGCTGCGCATCAGTTCCACCTCGAGTGCATTACCAATATCTTCAATATGTGTAAACGCAAATCTTATACTTTAAATAGACGTCTAGTCTCTTTGATGTGCACGTGAGACGAATGGAGGAACATCTTTTTATAAATTTTAGGGTTAAACGGCATCCTATTACTAAGACTTTTCTGTCATCAGTCACCAGGCTGTATCTCATGATCCGTGACAGTAGGCAGTGAAAATTTTCACAGATGATGTATTTCTGTTGTCTAAAAACCTATTGTACTAAAAAATATTCTTGGTAATGGTACAGAACTCTTCGTGCGCGCTTTCGACTCGCACTTGGTTTATAAGTTTTAGGCTTAACTATTTAATTCATTGAGTATAAGATTTTCTTAGACAGGCTCGCATTTAGCACACCTAGCACCTTTTATGAGTCTGTTGCCGTGCCCATTAGCATTTTCAGCTTTTATAAGATTCACGCAGTACGTCGATCACAGTTTTATCACCTCTAAAATGAGTTATCATTTTCATATCAGCCAAAAGATGTTCACTGCTGGACATAAACCGCCCCCAATTTTCCCCACCTGCCTTGATTGAAAGTTATTATTAAAAGCATTTTTGGTATGTATTAAAAGTTTAACAATTAAAATCGTTAGATGAAATAAAAAAATTGTCATAAAACAGTGCGATAATTTACGACGCTTGTGACTTTTGTCGGTAATACTCGAAAAGTAAAAGAATAAAACACTCGAGTAAATGTTACGGAAACTTTTTCTATAAAATGTCGCAAGTAGCCGCCCAAGTTTGCTGGAAGTACGGACGGTTGCCGACCAGCGAGTGTTGCTCCCTGCCTCTACACCAACTCTTTATAACCCATTCAGTACCGATCTTATTCAAAGTTATATTATGGGTCACGATAAATTGGTTTTTCAATTATGACACTATTAAAATTTTACGTTTATTGATTTTACAAGGCTTTTGGGAGTCGCAGGTAACTTATGTCTACTTCAGGCTATTTGTTTTCAAAATTAATTGGTTCTCGAATTGAATTTGAAATGCGCTCTCTACAAGTTTGATATAAATAAAAGGCTTTTAAATCTTTGCTTTGCCTGCTTTATTATAAAGTATATAGCAGTTAAAAACATCAAATATTAACATACGTTGTTTTCTTGGCGCTTCCACTCTATTTTGCTTCGACCGCCATTACAAGTTTGCTTTTGAATAGTGTCAAAGTAGCCGCAAAAAGGATGCAATCTTTTTCCTTATGACCTTATTTTTGTATGATAAATTCATAAGAAATTAGACTCCGTACCATATGTAAAAAACTAGATTACACAGCGAAGTTTGAGTGATATCATTACAACAATACATTAACATAGTTCTCTGGTCAAAACAAAACACTAACTTAATGAAAACCGGCTCATTTATTCGTATTTCATCCAAATACCTAATGATTGAGATCTCCGGTTCATTTGATTCAAAGTGTAGGTCTGTCGATCTGCGTCGAATGCTAGATTGAGCGCAGAAGCTTTACTGGAACACGTGCAGCTATGCTCAAATTGAGAAAATTTTACGAATCCTTACTTTAAAAATGTTTTACTCGATCCGTTCTGAATATTTTCTGTTGACGTCCACTTATACGAATGAAAATATTTGTGAAGAGTATATTTACCGGTGTAAAATTTACGACATTTTTGTGATTTTAAGATTGTATTTCAGTAATATAAGTAAGAAATATCTGTAAAACATTCAGATGTTATGGTATAAGCAGAAACGTAAATATATGCACGTGACCGTAGCGCGAGGTTCATTTGTTTTTATATTTTCTAAATGTGCAACTTCTACGCCTTGATTACGTACCAAGAATTGTATATCTTCACAAACGTTTTCTTACAATGACACTGTGCGCTTTCTTGCTTACGAAGTGTCATCACATACACATCAAGTTGACATTACTCTGTGCCTACGTTGTATATCACAGAGCGCTTCTTGACTTGTACGATTCAAAGGATTGAATTAAATCAAATATGTACTTTACAGAAAGAATGAAAAAAGAAAGAAAAATATTTATTTTGTGCACCAAATTAAATTTTACAACAGTAAAAAACTAAAATAATACTCATGTACGCACGTATACTTCTTTGGCGTAACAATCCAAAAATACCAAATAATAAAACAACGCATACATACATAAATAGCATAATTATTATTTGTACTGATACGACACTCAAAGGTTCACAACTAACTTCAGGGTGTAAAAGGTTTGCAACTAACTTCAGGGTGTTGCTTTTTTCTGTCGGTGAAAATATTCACTCTCATCATTTTTCCCAATCGCGCCAAAAGAAGTATAACTTCAATAAAGCTAGAAAATGTACTCTATGGATTAGAATTTAGGCTCACTGGCAACACCACATCTTCATATACTACCAATGTTCGTAGTAATAGATTGAATACTAAATAGAAAGCTTTAAGAGAGGTTTTAGGAGGTCATGACGAAATATTGTGTAGAAGACTTCTCACCCAAATTGAAGAAGGCCGACTACAAGAAACTGCAACACAATACTTCTTAGTAAATAGTTAAGTACCTATTAATCCTGTTTTCCTTAGTGTTACTACCTCAGTAATGGCCCTAAGGAATTTAGGACTTTTGTTTACAGCCGTATTATAATACAGTGTTTTTTATCGTGTATTTCTTGTTCATATATCACTTATCAGTTGTCACGTATTCAGAGTTATACTTTGCAGCTATGTGATGTATTTTCAAGAAGGTAGACGTTCTACAAAGGTGATGTTGAATTGTTCACATCGTTGAACTCCGGAGTACCCACCCTTACGGTTTGCAACCCATCGACAAATGATGTTTGCAGTTCAACTTGTGCTTTAAGAGCAGACGTACTCTTGCACTTTTTGTACACTACTTGTCTGTCCTTACAAAGATTTTGTTTGAATTTTATTTTATGTTGGAATTGTTTGATCTTAAGATAAGTTTTGTGTACGAATTATGGTCGTTATATTCTTTTAACTGACAAATTGTGTTATGTAGTTATACCTTCTTACATCTCCTGTTAATATTATAAATGCGAAAGTTTGCGTGTGTGTGTGTGTGTGTGTGTGTGTTTGTTTGTTTGTCACCACTCAGCGCCTAAACTGCTAAAACGATTTCGATAAAAATTGGTATCTAGATAGATTCCGTGCTGGAGACGGATATAGGCTACTTTTTATCCGGAATCGGTCTGGTTCCCGAGGAAGACAAAACTCATTTTACGCGCGGGCGAAGCCGCGAGGCGTTGCTAGTTGCTATATAAAGTTTTTATGAGGCTTAATGTACAAGCTAATCTTGAAAAGGTAAAGTAGTTTCAATCAAAGACATATCATATCGAATAAGTTAATAGTATGTCTACCAGTAGGGAACTTGAAAAGGAATAAAATAACTAATGGCGCCTGTAGTATTTACTCTGAGAAGTAATTTTCTTAGTTTCGAGCAGTCTTTTGTTACATTGTGAATATGAGCTAGTAACATGAATGTTTGTGGTTGTTAGAGATCCTTAAGTAAATAAATAAACAAGAAAATAAATCACAATCATCACTTAATCGCACTAACATTGATGATATTAAAAATCTTTCAAAAAGCATTCAGATAAATAAAATTTCAGTTAGGTGAGATTGTATCCTTATAAGTGTATTGTGGCGGCGTTGTCGTCGCAAGACGGTCGTGAGGGTCGTGAGCATGCCTCTCCCCACTGTGTGCCGGACGCATCCGTCTGCAAACGGGAAGCTGGAAGTAGCTGTAATACTTTCCAAAGATACTACACACTGGTGTCTATGTAACATTTATATAACTTACAAAAAGCTACGGACACATAAAAAACTTAATTTGAAATTCACACCGTAACAGATGCTGTAATTTATTTTCAAATTATCTTTTGCCTTGTTTACTTATACTTCATATTAAACTAAAGAACATAATCTATGCTATTATACAGAGTGTATACGACGGTTTGACATTAAATGAAAAGGCAGGTGTTACTAGCCCATATAATGATTTCTAATTAATCACAAAAGTAATTTGACGAAAAACAAAAATTTGAAATTTTCTAACAAAATAAATAATATTTTAATAGTAACGAAGTAATACACCATTTTATTATGACAAGTTCACTGAACTGTAATGAACGGCAACGTTTATCCTTCGACGTGGACTATGACTTAAGTCAGTGACCGTTTGACGTACTTACATAGTGTTAATTTAGAATTAAAGAAATTAAAAAATTTGTCCTGTGTCTAAACTATTGAAGATATTTAGTAGATTTTTTTTTGTCTCGCTTTATAATGTCACATACTATACGTAATTGCATTTAATGTCATACCGTCGTATACACTCTGTATAAAGCAAAAGAGTTTGTTTGTTTGTTTAAACGCGCTAATCTCTGGTACTAACAGTCAGATTTGAAAAATAATTTCTGCATATGATAGCACAGTTCTTGAGGAAGGCTATGTAACATCACGCTACTGGGCGACAGGAGCAAATCAGTAAGCAAAGACGCGGGTGAAACCACGCCGCGGAAAGCGCGTAATATATCGTAATATGTAAAAGTAAGATGTCAATATACTTAATAGTGGACCCAAGACACAGATTTTGTAAGTTTAACGAGAGCATTCATTTCACGGTAGACAGCAGCTTCGTTGAGCTCGGGCATTCTTGGAGCATATCATCCTTCAGAACGACAAAATAGCAACAAAATGGATTATCTTCCTTTCTTCTTTCATCTTTTTTACTACAACTTTGGTGAGAAACAAGCATACAGCCCACCTGATGGTGAGTGGTAACCGTAACCTATACAGATGGCTGTGTTTTCTAAGATATACTTGAATACATAGGTTTACGTCGTTTATCCCCGAAGGGGTAGGTAGAGGTGTTTAACCACCCTCTTTTCACCATTTTTTACTTTATGTCCCATGTAACAGGGGGGCGAGGACAGGCCTGTTGCTATTGCAACAGGCTCGTCCCCGGAGTCTGGAATTGTGCCCGATGAATATATCGGACACAATTCCAGACTCCGGGCTAATACTGAGAATTTTTCGACAGGAATACCCGATAAATCACTTTACCCGACTCGGGGATCGAACCCACACAGTACTATCGAACTCCAGAGACAATTTTCTAAGAATTTTAGAAATAATTTTTTGAAAACACAACCGAGAAAAGGAAGGAAAAGGAAAAAGGAAGGAAACCGAGGGCTTAATTTGGCTGCCGGCTCTCAATTCATTCTGAAGATAGGCTGCATTATCTTGTAAGTTCGTATGTCACACACGTAATAAAGAAGACATAATATTTACTGTTAGGTTCGCGACGTCGCTCAGAGCCCGCTCGTCGCTTGTTTACAAACTTGCACTTTCAGCACCCGACCGTTTATTGTCGAGATTTCCCTCACGATGTGCTCCTCAACGCGAAGGCTACGTTATAAGTATTATTCTTAATGTTTACTTTTACTTATTTTTTGTAGCAATATACATTTTTAGCGCGACGTTTTTAAAATGCTACCACAGTAAATGCGAATCTTTAAGGTAATTATTGGCAACGGAAGTATGGCAGAAACAACCACTTTTTTAACGGTAGTAGATCCAAGCTGGTTTCAGCATGAATGACGGATCGACCGAGGAAGTACTACCCTGTCAAAGAAGATCGACGTAAGTTTTCATACTAATGTGTTTCGCTCGGTGAGTGAGACCGCCGGCTGCCCAAATACCTCCTCGGCTCTCTTCCGTTTCCCTTTTCCTTCCTCACCCCCTTCTACGTGGTCGGCAATGGCTTAGGTTACGGTTGTCACTTACAATCAGGTGGTGCCGTATGCTAGTTAGCCACCAAAGTAGTATAAAAAAAATTAAAACCTATACCTTACTAAAACTTAACTTAAAACTATACGTATGTTTGGGAATACTACTACATAATTGACATGTGCCCACGTGTCTTGAAGTTTTACTACATTAACTCCTTCAAGAAACATCACTAAAAAGTAACTCGATTATGAACATAGTATACATGAATAAGGACATTTAGAAGAAACATTTATTATATACATGTATTAATATACTAAATGTTCTAGCTTATTTACTATCATTGTGACTTGTTTGCACCTTGTTTTGAGGAGGTACTTATGTTGTCTCTTCAATTACAGCTATTCGACTCTTAATTTTTTTTGCTGATGTATTGTATAACATTAACAATTAAAATACTCATAACAAAAACTTATCACGTTTCGATGTTATTAAGATATTTTTATGAAAAATGTTGATAACTTTTCCGTTTGTTTAATTAAAGTCGGTCATTGATTGCGGCACACTGAATAATGCATAAACTGCCTCTGCCGAATGCCTACTATGTTATTTATATGATAAGTAGACGATTCCAGATGTTATTCGAGGCCTTACTGTGGATCATTTCATTCTTGATAATTATGGGCGGTATTCATAATGCAATATCGTACTGTTGCGATGAAACATTTGCTGTCTCTCACTTATGAAGTGTAACAATAAGTTGTAGTGAGTTTAGCTTTAACTGTTTCGTACTGTATGAATTAATGTAATATAATTTATATAGAACAAAAAGAAAATGCGTAGTAACCATAATTCTTGTAAGCATATATTATAAGCGGATGTTTACATATAACATAATAATAATAATAAAGCCACATTTATTCCACATCTAAAAAGAATGTAGAAAAAGAATGAATTTTTGCAGTTGTTAGTTGTTGTTAGTATGATAATTATTGCAGATGTCACATATAACATACTACTTTGTAAAAAGTGTCTTTGTCATTACAGTAGATGATTTCAACATTCAAACGTGATGTAGAACACTGTTTAACAAAAAATACAGTAACCCTTTTGGCCTGACCCAGAAAACCGTACACGAAAAAATTAGAAAATCGAGGCAAACAAAATATATTACACATCACTTATCATCTCACTAAGGGGCCATACCAGTAGATTGGCTTTTGGAATGATGACCATCACTTTTGGATTCCACTGACTGCGTATTATCAAGCAGAGCAGAGTCACTTTAGTATATTAATATAAAAAAAAACACATGATATACTTACAAGAAATAATGTGTACATGTACCTATATGTGGCATTTAGACTAAGCACCTGCTGCTGTCATCACCTGGTCTCCACAACACAACAGCGCTCAATATGAGTAATAGAGCATTGATGTTAAATGATTTATGTCCAGGGGCTTGTTCTGCACCCGACGGTGGTCGACGGTGGCCGACGATGGTCGTGTTTTTGCCTTCAAATGATGATGGATGTCCCCGCGGCCATTCCCTTTGTCTTATCTGTGCCTGTGTGATTGGTTGTGCGCCCGCTTTTGTTTTATGGCTTAGATTGTGTACTGGCGCAGAATAAATCCTGTCCTTATCCCATGTCTATATAAATCCTGAGACATAAAACCGTCCCCTTGGTTCGGTTGACGCTTGTTGTTTTTAAAGCAGATGTTAAATTGGATGTTTTTTTGTGCGTTATCTTTATGGGATTGTAAAGCGAGGTGGCACACTTACGTGAATTATTATAGCGGTAGGAATCAGGTGATACGATGTGTTGTTATTTTAGGATATATCGTTTGATGTCTGATTTATGTAGGAATAAAATAAGCATTTTAATCAGACCATCAAAATATTCTTTAAAGTATTTTGTCGTTAGTTGAACCTCTATTGTGCAAAATTTACGGTTCTAATTCGCTTATTTGTAAGCGATTACTTGAAATTTACAGAAAATGATTTTATTACTTCAAAACGGATCATAATTATTACGATACGTTCGTTCGTATAATTACAAAATAAATATCAGTGATCCCAAAACAACAGGATAACATAAATATTTAAACAGCCCCCCTTGGTTCAACCTCACTTAACGTTTTATAAATATACGAACAGGAAATAAAAATATTATTTTTAACAATGAAATTAAGTATTTTCAAATGTAATTTTATTGTTTTGTATTTGTTTAAATAAAGAAAAAAGAAACCATTGCAATAGATAAGTGACGTTAGGTATTACCGTATGGTCGTATGTGTTTCGTAGGGCGGGCGGCGCGTCAGTCGCCTCAGTCGCGCGTCGCGAGCCGCCCCGGAAGCACGCGCCGCCCGCTCTACGCGTGCTGCGGGCTACTTTCGGAAAGTTCCGACACGTATAAAGTTGTTCTACACTTTCGGATTGTCGGATTAATATTTAATTGGTAAGTTAAAGATTGATTAAAATGTATTCTTAAAGTCCGTAAGTTTCTCGAAAAACAAATACAATTATTATTATTATCGAAAATTGAATAATGAAAGGCGTTCTAACCTAAATAATTTTAATATTGAAGTTATAGTTCAAGCACTCACCGTAACCTAACATTATGTCACATTTAAATTCGTACATTCATACATTCGTACACATAAAATGTTTCTTCTGTACTTATTAAGGAGTTTTTTACAAACTGCTTTCAGGGGGTATAGACCAGGAGTTCAAGTAGAATGCACCACTATATTCTGCTTTTATCTGATTGGTGGCGTAAAATATTTGTTTAAAAATGAATAGCGCTCTTGGTACTTACTCTGAGAACTAAATTATGTCATACTAAAAGCTGTCATCATTCGGGTCCAAACTTACGTAGCACGTGTAGAAGTTACATTACCGGTTACAAGAAGTTATTAAACAAAGAATAATATAAGTACAAAAGTAAAAGAAATGAATATTAAAGTATACATAAATATTGTACAATAAGTTTGCTTAAAATGTAATTGATTATACAAAAAAACTAATATGCATTTCTTCGGGTGAAAT
This sequence comes from Parascotia fuliginaria, assembly GCA_963082885.1. NCBI lineage: Eukaryota > Metazoa > Arthropoda > Insecta > Lepidoptera > Erebidae > Parascotia > Parascotia fuliginaria. Next base: position 19,163,849 of record OY720179.1, on the reverse strand, counting down.
GATTATGATAACATTCATCACAAACAAAATATGAGAACATCTGCTCATTCGTTTCGCGTACAAATATACTTTACAAATATGGAGTAAATCGATGTACTATTGGCACATAATAAAGTTCACCGTATATAAAGAGTTTAAAGCTCTTTCATAATCATGTTAATTTATTTTTAATTATTTTATTTTAACCTTCTAAAGTTAACTTCTCTCTGCCATTTATTCTAGCGAAATTATTAGAGCTATTATAGTAAAAATTGTAGTGTTGTCACTTTTGTAGGCAAAATAAATATAAATTATAATTTATCAAAGACCAAGGATAATCAAAGCGCGGCACATAATTTGGAATAGTGAAGAGATGCGTATAAATTAGTATAATATAAAGAACCACGCATCTACAGTAATATTAAAACTATCACATTTATGTCATTTTTATCGCATTATTGACACAATAATGGTGAGTTGACCGTAATATTGTTGTTATAACTTATCATGTTTAATGTTTTAATTTTTGATGAAGTTTTTGGTTTTTTGGGAATTGGAAACCTCTGAAGTGTTCCGAATTTTCCGTCTTAACGTAGCTGTTGTTTATTTCAAGCTTTTTCTAGTTATATAATTCGAAATTTATTGCGACATTTGAAACTAGTATTCGTCTATTTAAGAATTTCTGTAAATCTTTCAGAGTTCGGAAAGTTTATAATTACGTAAAGTTTGTGTGATTCATTGTTACGCACGAGTTTTTATACTTGCCGAGTAAATTGATGATTGAGGTACCAACTCTACTTAATGAATAATTTGCTATCAAACTTATGTATTTAAGGCAACTTAATTCTAATACAGTTTTGAATTTTATATATTATAATGTAGCAAACTAAACCTATCCTGGGAAATTATTGAACAAATTTCTCCTGAGTTTAGGAATCACCAGTATTTCAACTTTTTTGAATGTCTACGGTGAATTCAGAAAAATATATGTGCCCTTTTCTAGTTATTCTGCATGTAATATTCTAACTGGTTTGTTTTAGGTAGCTCCGGTAGATAGCTTTGAACGTCTTTATAAAATAAATTCATGACTATTTTCTACGACAAATTTTATTCAGAATGGAACTTTCTATTATGTTTTCTATTAATAATTTACTTACATAGCATTTAAAATAAGATTTTTTAACAATTTACAGTTACTTCTTTTCTAAATTGGCGACTAAGTCGAGAACCATGTCGACTAATTTTGTAAACGACAGTATGTATGTGTAGCAGTAAAATATTTAGAGTCGGTGTACAAACAAAATATGAGTAAAAACTTACTCTGTACCGTGGAAAGCCAGATTAATGAGCCACATCCTGAACATGAAACTCAGCTTAAACTACACACTTATAAACATATATTACGTAAATCAGAGCCATCAAATTATTTGTGGCGCACTTCCCATCACGCATATATTCCACGTTTCCGTGTTATCGTTGGATTAGACCACCACCATAAAACATAACACGGCCCGTGTTTTATTCACATAAATCTCGTACGCCTGACGGACGAATAAAAGACGGAATCTCAACAACGTTCCGCCGTAATCGTCGAGGACCTTGCGCGGTCGTCCCTAGGGTTATATTCGACTGGTTCGGCCGCACTGATGCCGTCTACACCCGAAACTTAGTCTGTTATTGCGTAACTTTCCCCATTGTAACGTGTCACCGGCGAGCACTCCCCTGTCTCGCTCGCTGCCTGCTCTTGCCGCCGCGGTGTATCTCGGCCAACCTGTCGTCTGAGGTAATTAGTCGCTCAAAGGTAACACAACTCACTGTTGTACTTTCAACTAAGACATTCAAGAAATATTACAGTTCACTTTTCAAGCTTTCTGTTAAATTAACTTTTGCGTCTCTGACCTTTTTTTTCAACAAAGCATACAGACATTTGTTATATTGGAGCCTGGAACAAAAGCGTCATATTAATGTTTAGCAAATAGCAGACTCTTAGGGATATAAACAAGAAAAATATAGCCTGAATTTGTGATTATAAGATACATTGTTACTTAAAGCAATATAAATAATATCTACTGTATTAAGCATTCAATTGGGAAACAAATAATTTATAATGGTCAGCCGTAGCATATACTAGTAGTAAAGTGACGTATACTACTCAGATAACATTGCTACCTCGGCACTAAGTAACAACTTGATGGAACAAATAGCTCAGGAAATGCGTACCGTACTTACAAGAGTATAATAGAACAATGGTAAAAAGGGGAAGCTCGATGCAGCCATTAAAATATCGATATAGATATCGATAAACGGTAATTACCGGCGCGCGACGTTTCAATCCGTTCGAGTATCAATTGTGCTCGAGAAGCACTCCACCGCGCAAATAAAATACTTAGCTTATAGCTACGAGCACTGTCAACATTTATTTCAACGTATTGAGCTGTTAGTCAATAGTTTAATTTTATTGATACTCAAATACACAGATTAACTACAGTTTTATGTGCGCTGATTTATGTAGTATTTTTATTTAGTTTTGTGTATACGCTTTTAAAAAATCCGCCTCTTGCTTTAATTATCCATTATCTATTGTCTAAATTACATTTCGTACTTTATTTTGTACTTTAAAAAAAAAACTTTTTTTTACTATAAAATATTATATAAAATGTACATTTATACTAACATATTTTATTGCTAATACTTTTAAGCGGTCTCAGTGATATTATTGTACGTAATCTAGCCGGCTCTGGCTTAATACCGTGGAGTGGCGATCATTAAAAGTAACTGTTATCTTGGTCCGCCGAGGAAGTACTGGTGCGTAATTAGAATCAGACCTTTATTATAATCGTTGTTGTTATGACTGCCAGAGCCGTCAGCAGTAGGGTTGGCAGTACGACTCGTAAAACTGTATCGGCACTCGCGGCTCAAGCACAAACCGCTAATGGATCCACACTAATATAGCAACACCATTAAGTTGTAAGCGAACGGCGGGAAAACTATAACTAACTATCTGTATGATCATTGAGTAACAGGCCGATGGATTTGTACAGAGACTTTGAACATTATAAATGTCACAATGAAAAGGTTGTAAGTGATATAGTTTGTAACATTTATTTTCATCCCAGTAGTAACCTTAGTCTTGACGATGCACATGCAGTAAACGTCATGCATAGAAAACTAAACTAAATTATCGTTTTTGAAGTTATGTATTAATTATAGAATTTGAGTATAACTATTGAGCAAGTGAGATGTCAATCAAGCAAATGTTTCTAATACATACTGTGACCGCTCTATTCCTTTTGACACATATGTTTGAAAGTAAGGGGCAACGAGTGGACAAATGTTTTGTAGAAGTAGTTAGTAAAAAATCGGTCAGTGCGATCGTGTGCTACAAGTGAGATGGCCTCTCGTGTTTTATGTCGCTCTATTACTCAACTCGTTGAAAGCTGTTAGCGTGTAGAGGCTGAAAGTGAGTCCCAGTTGCGCATTCTTTATGCCCCTCCCACTCTGAGCGCTCATCTTAACGCCTAAATATTTTAGTTCACTCGCACCACCTAAATAGGTATTGTGCCAGACATTTAATTGGATTTTATAGTGCTCTACACAACAATGAGTCTCACAATCCAGGCTCTTTTTAAGAACAAATCTTTTGGAATGCAAATGTATGAAATAAAACTAATGTATTCCATAAATTACAATGTTTAGGCGCTAAGAGATAAAGGCAGTTTGCGGGTTATATTTAAACAGTATTGTGTAGAAAAATGTGCGCGAAGTACGTAATGAGATGATCATAACATCGCCTGTGAGCCACACAATCCTGATAATTGCGCTCTCCAGTTCAGTATGGTGTGTGCAGATGATTGTCACACACCCCGATGCCTCCCTCCCCGCGGAGTGGTGGGCGACCGGGTGAGGGTAGAGGCCCCAGGCCTGCACTAAATCACGACATTAACCTTGCCGGCAGAAGTTACTTGAATGGTGAATATAAACATAGAGTCGTTATATTTTGTCTAATCGTTCGTGTGAACTTAATTAAATTTTGCTGTAAAATGTATTATTTGAAATTTGATTTCAAAAATTTTGGAGATATCACGAATGTCAATCATATTTAATTAATAAGTAGGTACATAAGGGATACACTTAATCATTGATCTGGGCTTGTACTAATGGATCCTGATTTTGAAATAGCTCATTGGCGTTTTGAACACAATACCTATCTCTTTTTAATTTTTAACTCGAATATACAACTCATTATGACTAGGAATGATCATTAACCTCTATGTGAATGTGCAAATTATATGCCTCTAAGATCACAGAAATATATTGTTAAAAAAAAAAAAATTAAAAAAAAATATATCTATAAAATAAGTAATTCTCAAAAATTAAATTAATTAACCAATGTTTCGCTTTCGTGTTTGTGTATGGGTTTGAGATTCAGCACGTACCAATGTGCCTTTTAAAAACTCCTAATTCAAGTTTACCTTGGACATAATAAAATTGACTTGAAGTTAAAAAAAATATCGTGCGGAAACCTGGACATGAACCAATCGTCTTAAATTTCCTATCCATGTAATGAATACTGTTCTTATTTTTTCAGTATAAGTAGAAGGCTTCTACTGAGAATATAATGTGCTGTGACACTAGTGTATTAATACCAATACTGTAGACGATCTGCTCCGTCCCCTTGAGAGGCGTCGCTCGTGATCGCTGTAACACGTGCGTGGTCGACGTCTGCGTTCGTCGTGCCGTCAAAGTGCGCACGTGTCCACAATCGCTTAGTGCCGATGATTTATCACAACACCGCAGGGGAGAGTTATGGCTAAGTCATTATGTTATACAAGTTTTGTAATCATCGTACAAAATCGCCATAGTGAGGGCTAAAATGCTATAATAGCAATTAGGGTAGTGTTCATCACTTATGGATTACACTGACTGCTTTTCTTCAGGCAAAGTGGAGTTACTTGTACCCTCATCATATTTTTTATTTCATATTCGCCAACCAAACCCCGCCTGATGGTAAGTAGTCAGTGGAATCCAGAAGTGGTGGCCGCCATACCAAAAGGCATCATTTTAAACTGCTGGTATGGTGGCCTGGGGGAGGGAATGAGGGAGGTGAGGAAAGAGGAAAGGGGGGAAATTGGGCCTCCAGCGCTCTCACTCACCGAACGAAACGCAGTAGTACGGATACTACTATTATTACGTCGATCTTCTATAAGAGGGTAGTACATCCTTGGACGATCCGGCCCATTCATGTTGAAACCAGCGTGGATCTACTACCGTAAATGTTCTTATTTTTAAATATTGCACGTGGGAACAAGCATTATGTGGCAATGACTTTACATGATACATTTTTTTTTCGTGTGGAAATCAATCTCTCAACGTCTTGAATTGAAGTTGCACGCTTTCCCACTGGTCTGAGGCACTGAGGCAGTCTACCCGGCTGAAAACTTATTCTGCTATCAACATATTTCGGGAATTTTATTCTAAGATTTTGTAATCTTCCAATGTAGATATACCTACCTACATTTATGCTCATATTTCTAGCATACTATCAAATATAAATTTTGTTACTTCCTTATTTTCTAATGTAACTGAAATATTTTACCTGTACATTTTGTTTGCCGAAAAGTTAGAAGGGTATTTCAAATTTCATCAGTAGAGGGAGCGTATATAGTGGCTATATAGTACCAACATTACCCGACACGTGAAACACTCGGGTTTATTAAATATTCTTTGATAGCAGTTTGTTCGCCGCAGCTGCGCCCCCTATCTCGCGCTGACACAGACGCGTTTCGACGTCAATGGGCCATGCCACAGGTAACACTGCTACAGAGTGATCTGAGGCCCTAGACAAGCGGCATAGGTATCTATTCTATTCATAGAATAGATTAAAAAATATATGGGACTGACATAAGCTAACGCTAACATTGTCGTAAGATTATGTCAATCCCATAATTTTTTTATTTATTCTATTAATAAAATAGAAATCTATGCCAATTGTCTAGGGCCTCAGAATACTCTGCCTATTTACCTTGTATAATGGTGGGTTATATTATGTAAATAGTCAGTAGGCGTTGGGTTTGAAATAATTGTCTGCAAGTGTATTGCATCGTCTCTCTATCGTTTTCACATAAAATATGTTTAACGCTGTTCTAAATTTTCATGTATCTACACCATTATATAAAGCGAAAGAGTTTGTTTAAAAGCTCTAACCTCTGGAACTACCAGTCGTATTTAAAAAAGCTTTTTGCTTATGATAGCCCAGTTCTCTAGGAAAGTTTATAGGCTATGTAACATCACGCTACTGGCGACGGGAGCAGAGCAGTAAGCAAAGATGCGGGTGAAACCGCGCTAAAAATACATAGAAAACACCCAGACTGAAGGCAAATACAAATGTTCATCACACAAATATTTGCCTTCCGCGGGAATCGAACCCACGACACCCGGGGTCGCAGTCAGTTACACTAACCACTATGCCAACGGTGCAGTTATTGTTTTATGTATTCCATTATGTTTGAAATTGAATGCATTTTGTTCGCGCAAGTATAATTTTTTCAATCATCACTCGCCATAGCGAGTGATGATTTTAATCAGCGGGGGTGATCGTCACAGCACCCTGGATATTAGGCAGGTGAATGTGTGAGGCAGGGTCGTTCGGCAGTTTGTATGCAAATGGTGAATGATTGTCGGCGCCGAGCGATGGTGGCGGGAACGCGGTACGTTTTACTACCGCTCATGACGATACCTCGACAATTGGACATTCCCTTCGCGGAACACGTGCCATGTTTGTCAAGATAACGTATACGTGTATAGAAAGCGTTTCTTTCGGAGATATTTACATTACTTAAATATTGTTTAAAAAAATACAAGGCAGATTGCAGTGGTTGCACGTCTTCTGCCTTGTGTATATAATTTGTATAATTTGTTATTTCTATTATTTATACCTAAGTAAAATTTATAACTACGAAATTTGCTAGTTCAAAAAAATTAGCAAGTAGCATTAAAATCATTACGAAAAGGCCAGTAGGATTCTTTTTTACCTATTTGAGGGCTTAGTTAAGTGGTATAAACGCTAATAGAATAAAATAGATTTAAAAATCTATGGGGTTGACATAAGCTAACGCCAACATTGTCGTTAGCTTTTGTCAATCCCATACATTGATTGATCTAATGTATTCTATTAGTGTTTATGCCACTTGTCTAGGCCTTCTGAAGTGATACGCATGTTCGATGATGAGTCGCCAATTAAAACTTTAATCTTTAGAAAATAAGAATAAGCTTATACAAAACAATTGAATATAATTTATTTAACTAATTAGGTAACAATTAAAGTTGTTGTAAAAAATAAAACAAACTTTTTGATTTTGTTTCCAAGTCAAAAATATTGTTCAGTATTAGGCATCTTTGGGTCTAGATGGCGTTGTAGGTAGTTGTTGTGATATTATTATATATATCACACAGGTCTATCATTTCTGTAAACTTATACAACAATATAAAATCTGCACAAACATGCAAACAAAATATGAGTAAATTGTAATATGAAACAACAGTGCTTACTAAACTTGTGTACCTACCGCGGTAACTGTTATTATAACAACCAGAAAAGCTGGCACTCGCATTAAAACTTTGACTCAGCATACTAATGGTAGTTGAGCGTTTAAACGTACCCCGAGCTCACCTTAGAAGAACACTTCTCAGCTTCTTTACTTCAGGTGAACTCTGTACAACAAACATTAGCTCCCTATTTACTGTAACTCATTGCAGTTTTGTACAGTTGTTAATCTCTTGGTGTGTCACGTCATTTGCATGTTTAACATTCTGACTATTATATTAGTTAACTAGCTTAACGCACCCGCGTCTTACTGTCTTGCTTACTGCTCTTTTCCCGTCACCAGTAGCGTGATGTTACATAGCCATACCTTCCTTGAGAACTGGGCTATCATACGCAAAATTATTTTTCAAATCTGGCTGATAGTTCCAGAGATGAGCACATTCAAACAAACAAACAAACAAACTCTTCCGCTTTATATAGTTGTATAGATATCCTGGCAGACAACTGCGAGTTCACCTGAAAGAGACCATGAAAGATTTTGTTGCTTGGTTCATAGAGTTAATTACCATCAGATTTGTGTTCGTTCTTCGCTATTTAGATGAAAATCGACTACGAGTATAATGTCGCGGATTTTAATAGGGTTTTATGTTAGTTCTTTTCAAAATTTTCTTTTAGTTTTGAATTATTAGTTCTTTTTATAATTTAATTTATACGCATTCAAACACCTTTTTGTGTGTTTAATTTTCTGTCAAATTTAATATTACCATTTTCTTTTATAAAATCAAATTATAAATTAAATAGAACATTTACTTTTACTTAGTAGTTTGTGGAATTTAATATCAGCGCTTAAAGACATATTGTGGCAGGTAGCGCGTCCCTACTGCGCGGGACTCGCTCTTAATTAAAATATAATGAGAGGGCGTATCTGGACCTGCACACTACGTACATTTCTATGAGAAAATTTAGACCTAGGGTAAATCTACTAATGAAAAATAGCATATTTGTGTACTTAGCACTAGTTTTGCAATAATGGATCTTAAGTTACACATGTTCGAATTTTTTTTCTGTAGCTTGTTTTATTTTATTATGCTATTTTCTGCTCATTTTTTATATAAACCTACTCTACGTGAAGCTACAGATCACTGTCCGCAAAAACTTTTATAGTAATGATATCACAGCCGAAAGGAAGGCGGGGTTAGCAGACTTCATTTGTTTAATAGTAAAGTCAAAGAGTAACGTGACGCGCGTCAAGTAAACGCAGACATTTTTATACCTCATAATTAATTTTAGCCTAAATTTTTCATAGTAACTACATTTTTCTGGTAGAATAATGTAGTTAAAGAGTTTTTGGGTTACAACGAAATTTAGGGTTTATATTTCTCTTCAAAAACCTCTTACAACCAATAAACTTTTGAAATGAAAATAGCTCTGCTCTAGAGAATAGAATTTCTACCGTGTAGGATTTAACAAATATCCACATCCAGATTCCTGAGCAATTATTTTGCACAAATAAGAATCGTATCTACTTAATATACTTAAAGTAAGCGGAAACCATCAACGCTAAATCAGTACAATAATAAATGAAAAGAACCACCCTCTGGCCTTGAGAGCTTTGAGAGACGACTAAGTAAATATCAGGTTACAGGCAAAACGGTGTCTTTTGTACGTTACCTGAATATTAAATATCATCTCAAGATGTGATGTGAAGTGATGATCTCTTTGTTGCAGGAGAACGGGCGTGCGGTGCCAGTACTGGTAGTAGTAGCGCTCTCTGGGGTCAAAGTATGCGATCCCGACGATCAGGTACGTAACGCATCTTGTTAACTTCAAGATGTAAATATTTGTAATTAATTTATACTGGGTTACGCATCAGTGTTAAGCTGCCTTTATTTTCTGTTGGAAAACCAAGGGACTGTAGATGGTGACGCAAAAAAAGCCGCTTTGACGAATACTCATATCTCTATCATACCCATACGTTAGGAAAGATTACTTCAGCAAGCTGCCTAGGTGTATGTATGTTAACTGTTGGTAGACCTGCTGAGCGAGTATACTTGAGCCAGCACTATACTGTATAATGTGTGCTGTCCTGTTCAGAGCGTGCGTATGCACCACGCGCTACGTCGCATCTCGTACGCGACGTGTGAGGCGGCGCGCGCGCTGTTCGCGCTGGTGGCGCGCGAGCCGTGCTCTGAACCCCCGCACCACTACTGCCACGCCTTCCACACCGACACGCCCGAACAGGTACGTCACAATCATAGATTACCCTAACCTCTTCTTCACACGTTGGCCCGAACACTAGCCCCAAGCCCAACGCATCTTTTACGTTCCGTTCATTCCGCTCCTGTTCCATATTTTTGTCAGCTCAATGCAAAACAAATAAAAGTGAATTTGTATCTAGGAGGTATTAACGTAATACTTACATAATCTGATTCGTATTCTAATACTCATCCATGCATCTTATTTCGTTAGTACGAGTGAACAACTTTAAACCTTGTTTCAGTTCTTGAAAGTTTATGATATTCTGGGTCTCCCATTTTAGTAATATTAATACGTATTATGAATTAGGGTGTACAAAATTTTCTAAAACGCACTACACAGCTTTGAAACAACCTGTTATTTATGTGTGATATTTATTATCCTTTTTAAGTGACGTTGATAAAAATACAAAATATAAGCATAAAATTATGAATATTCACTCTTTTAGTCCGTACGACTACTTAGTTTATGTTGTCATTATAAGGGTTTTACCTTATTTCGCATTCAGAGTCATGAGTGTGAGGAGTGGCCGGATAAGGAGAATTTTAATATATTACTACTTTATTTTATTAAAACCTTTTACCGTGCAGTCGGTACAAACAAAACAATATTGTGCAGAATGAAAATATCTGCGAGAATTGAACTAAAAAAATAATATCTGACGTTTCTAATCCGCCTTGAGCCAGCAGCATAGTCATCGATGGTAATGCCTTATCTCTATTAGAAAAGGTCTTCACTGTTCAGTAGAAATATAATGGACTGATATTATAAAGTTTTTGTTATTGCAGTATTTTGCAAGTTTAATCTTCTACGTGAAATACTTGTATAAACTGCACATTATGTATGAGACGACTTCATATTTAAATATAATCATTTCTTAAAAATCACTTTTGTATATCTGTAGTTCTGCTACAGAATTTGGTATGTTTGCAACTTCATTTTGTTTGATTTTAACATTTTGCAAATTCTTTTCGAAGCAAAACAACGAACTAGAGAAGTGTTAAAACTTAGTTTGTACCACATAAGATGCATCTCAGTGGCGCAAGAAATCATTTAGTTTGTTTTATAAGCGTCTTAGTTGTAGTGAAGCGATAGAGCTGGATGCACTTAGGCTTGCGGCACAACTTTATCGTACAGTTGCACGTAGCCTTCGCCGAATGAACTTACTCGACGTAATATAATAGGTAGGCTCCACGTAGCTCAAATGATTGTCTACATGAACTTTTATTTTTGCCGGTTTAATTTTTATCATAGTTCTATTACAGCGCGTTGATGGAAAGTAGAAATGCAATCTTGGCAAAATCTTGTTAAAGATGCAATTTTGCGATATTGTCACTACTTTATATGCTAGCCGTTATAACAAAGTAAAAGTACGCCTATAACTGTAGCTTTCGATGGGTGAGAACTGTTGAGACTGTCGCTTTATATACTAGTATAGATATAGAAATTACATTTCATTCACATTTTCTATTTACAGAATATTAGAGAATATGATTACTTGTAAAATCAGACATCAAACACACAATGTCAAATTTTGCTATTCGTGACGTTCATAAGCTACTGTCATGATTGAGCTATCCATTTGCGGTGTTGTCTAATCGAGTTATCGTGGGAAATAAAAGGCTAGTTAGTGTGGAACAAATCGCGTTGTTAACAAACTCGTTAATGACCGTGAGACGTGCCGTGCTGATGCATTCGTCACGACTGTACCTACACTTGTTGTAACGTTGTACTAACGCTCGCTATCGTCGACTCATTCAACTTGCGTACAATAGTCACACGTTTGGTTGTTCAATTCAGTTGCATAATACTGTAGGATCCAGTTTGAATGTATTTTAATGATTTTACTTTTAAAATAATAAACGCTACGGTAGTAGATCCACGCTGGTTTCAGCATGAAAGGGCCGGATCGTCCGGGAAAGTACTACCCTCTCATAGAAGATCGACGTAAGAGTAGTAGTATCCGTACTACTGCGTTTCGCTCGGTGAGTGAGAGCGCCGAAGACCCAACTTCCCCCCTTTCCCCTTTCCTTACCTCCCTCATTCCCTTCCCCTAACCCCGTTCGCAGCCACCATAGTGGAGACCACCATACCAGCAGTTTAAGACTATGGCTTTTGGTATGGTGGCCACCACTACTGGATTCCACTGACTGCTTACCATCAGGCGGGGTGGAGTCACACAAAAAAAATTATTGCGATTTAAATTTTTGGAAGATAGTCTAGGCGAAATTGTATCTCCACATGTGTAAGCAAACAAGTAGTGCTTTTATGTTAGATCATTTCTTAATTTTCAGTAACAGGAAATGTTTCACAGGCAGATATTTGTTTATTTATATTATGCAAATATTAGTGTGAAATAAATCTGACCGTATGAGATCAATAACTTCCCGAATGCGTTTTGTACGAAACAGTTTCAAGTATTGTAGTCCAGCTTAGTAAAGCACCGTTAAAGCCACCTGCAGTATTGATAGCAGGACCCAAATCTCAATACATAACTGCAGCATTACCCTCGATATTTTTAAGCTTTTATTTGTTTGCATTTAAAGACACTTGCCAGACACAAATATTTACTTACATTTAATTTAATGATCCGTGTAAGTCGTGTATGAGAACTTATTGATATCAGTTCTTGCTCTCTCTGCCCGGCTATTCATCCCATATGATGGTGGAGTCAGCCTTCCTGCTTTTTCTTTTCCACTACGTCCTGTCTGGTACAGCTCGCACTCTCTCAACCTTAGCACAAAATTCTTCTACGTCTGGGTCTTAATTTATCAGTTCAAAAGAAAAAATTACCAGAGTTAACGCATCATTTAATATTAGCTTGCCTTATTCTTCTAGTGTGGATTTCGACAATATAATATTTTTTGTATTAGTCGAGTTATATTTACTTTTGTTATGTGTGTTTCAGTTCTAAATAGGATTAATGTCATCAACGTGTATCGTATATTTCGAGAGCGATCGATTCTCGCGCTGACAAGTCATAAATCCTTCGTGTGCTCCTTACTTACAAGTCGTGTGTTGACTCATTGATCACTCAGTTCAATTATTCAATATTTTGTGCAATGTTCGCTGCGTGGACACAGCGCGGTCGGCGCGGACACGCAGCGTGAGCGCCGTGCATAACTCCGCGCACGACCTTGCGACAAGCGATTATGTGCCGCACGAGAGGGGAGCGGGGGAGAGGAAGGGCAATACCGCATTCCTCACGACCAACTCCCAAATAGTAAACACTGCAGCTTCATAGCACTAACGTTCGCTATCGTCAACTTGTATCTATCTGTTACGCCGTCCATTCATCTGTCGTCACTGTAATGGAAGGAAAAAAGCCCCTGATGAATTACCTACCATATTAACTTTGTCCCGATAGAAATAAACTCGCCGCTGATTGCTCACTAAATGAATAACTATTAACATTGAATGTGGATTGTTCGTCCCGTCGACGATCGACGGCGGCCGAAGGGCCATTAAATTATCATTAAGGACTTCTGTTTCGCTAGGGTCATCAACCGTTCGTCCGGCTCGCAGAAAAGTTCGACGCCTTATAAAATTAAAAAGAAAAAAAAAACAATATACGACACAGGTGCGCGGGCGCTCGCGTTTCCCATTGTGCCTGAGCCACTTACCGTGAAGGCTTTAGTAGAGCTGAGAACGAGTTTGTTAGCATCGTGCAGAGTGAGCTGCGGTCCCGGTCGGTACTGGCCGCCAGTCAGCAAATCGGCAGTCGCGACCGAGCCGCGGGGGTGCGCGCACGCCGCTCCGCACCGCCTAATATTTGAGTGTCGCGTGTGATTCGGTGACGTCGCCGTGTGATTGATGGTTTGATCCCGACGTGTCTGTAGTGTTACCTGACGTGTAGTAAGGTGTGATTGACCTGTGGATACTACACATTTATCGTTTGGAACAAATCGTGGGAGCTTTCCTCTGGTATGCAACTGTGTGCTTTTGTATAGAAGACTCGTGTGGTGTCGAGAGAAATTCTTGTATGTTGTCCTGTTAATAAGCCTCCAGTGCCTTGTTACCAGTGCATTGATAGCGCGAAATTACAAGCTCGATTACTCGACGGTGAGAAGGTTCAATTATATGTTTATTTAAATATCACAAATATATTTAGGATCAAGTTGTCTGAATGTAAAAAGTGTGACAATAGATTGGCGGGTGGTCCCTGCTCAGTTCGCTCCGGGGAGCACAGTATACCTGATCTTTTAATTACAGCATCCTTTGTGTCCAGCCATCGTTTTGTTTTGTGCCCATTGTGCGCCACCCCTTTGTACTTGCCTGCGTCTGTCCGTATTGTACACAAATCATTATTGTAATAACTAGCGCTTCCAATCCAGCCCGCTGTCGGAAGGAAACTCAAAACTTGCCTTTGATAAATCAAAATCTTAATGTCCGTAGTAAGTTTGAGATAAATGAAACATCCTGTGTTTAGATAGTATTATTAGCGGATGCACTACATTTTATGAGTTAACAAGCTCAAAGAGGTAGTGTCCAAAAACTCCATTGGTGCTGGCGGTACTTATTCACATGCCAGTTGTAATTTGCGGAAACGATACGCAGCATTAACCATCGAGTACAATATTGGTCATATTTATTGTTTTGGTGTGTCGTGGGCTCGAAGCTCGCGCTCGTATATTTGTTATTTTTACGACGCGTCGTTCACACTCCAACGTCTCGGCCTGCTCCGTGTTGTATGTGTACTTTACTGGTCATCCGTTTGTTTGCACTTTTGTATTGACATGTGTCTGAGTTATTGTGTTGAGTAGGATTGTTTCTGCCATCATCTTGTTTTATGACGACTATCTGTTTTATTTGTTACCTTGTTAGATTTTTACATCATTTTGATGCTCACAAATTCAAAATCTTTCTAAGACAGTTGGTCTTAAATTTCTAGTTTAGTTTTTAATATTCTAATTATAAACTTCATAAATTATAGTTGTAAGTTAAACGAAGTCTATTAAAAGTTTCTCAAAAGTGGAAAGGAAGCATTTAATATTAGTTTTAGTCACGATTGGAGCGGTGCGTAAAGTTTCAAAGTGTTCACATCCTGTGTCAGAGCGGTGACAAATTTACACATATTGACGTTATCAACGGCATTCCGATGGTTCATTTATGTAAGTTATATCTGACCTGTCCAACAAGTCACAATCTGCTTGTAATCGTTTAAAATCCACATTCAAATTAATTTGTAGCTTGGAATATATATATAATATTGTAAATTGTTATAATACCAGATGCAACACAATATTGGGGTTCGGTGTTAATTAACCGGCTAATATGGCGTAACATGATAGTGGCAAAAACCGCCAAATTCTGGGAACCGTTTCCCGGCGGCTCTGATCTTACTTTATTGATTCGCATTTTTTTTGCCATAAAATTGCCAAGTCTATCGTGCGTGACGATCTGTGCCACACATGCTTTATTTAAAAAAAGTTATTAGTTTCATGTATAAATACTAGTAACGAGTTTTAAAGACAGATATAAAAACATACAGAATATGTGCTTTACATAACGGTAAACACTCATTTGATAACTACAATAATTTTAAAATCAATAGAAAAACAAACTCATATGTTGGAGTATCACAGGGTTCCATTTTAGGCCCTAAGCTATTTCAATAACAAAAATAAAACACGAACACCAATCCGTTACTAAAATGTTTGTATCCCGAAATCTGAGAATAATAAATTGTTAGTCAGGAATGTAATCAGGGAATCGTTTCGTTCCGTGCTTCGCAGGCCAGAGTGCATGCCGATGGAGAACGATGCCGATGGTATTAATTATAAATTCTACACTCAATAAAACTTGTGGACTACTACAAATTGAATAATGGGTCCGTAGGGATGACTGTGTATAATCGTATAGCTAGCATAACATCTATAATTACGGTCACTGTTGGTGTAGTCCGTTCACATGTTTACTTACAAGATTATTTTTATGTGGGCAATGACCATTATTACTGGTTTTTTTTTTTAATTATAGTCTACCAAAGTGACTCCACCCCGCTTGATGGTAAGCAGTCAGTGGAATCCAGAAGTGGCGGCCACTATACCAAAAGCCACTGTCTTAAACTGATGGTATGGTGGCCTCCACTATGGCGGCTGGGAATGGGGTTAGGGCCTAGGGGAAGGGAATGAGGGAGGTGAGGAAAGAGGAAAGGGGGGAAATCGGGCCTCCGGCGCTCTCACTCACCGAACGAAACGCAATAGTATGGATACTACTACTCTTAAGTCGATCTTCTATGAGAGAGTAGTACTTCCCCGGACGATCCGGCCCATTCATGCTGAAATCAGCGTGGATCTACTACCGTAAAAAAATGGATGCATTAATATTCCGGTTTATTACTGGAATAGTAGTAAAAGTAAGGGATTTGATTTGTTCAGATTATGAAACGTCTTTGAGTACATAAAACTATTTTTTACAATAGTCTATTTGAGTCTTAATGACGCATTATGATAATTGAACTTTTCTAAAAGACAGTGTTCACAGATAACTGAATATATAACATTAAGACATTAGTAAAACAATAAATCACGCCAGATTTACGTAGCAGTAAGACAAAATAAGTAGGTAATGAATAAAGACCTACATTTTAAATACCACTTTGTTATGTTGATACTTCAGATACTTCTGAACAAATAACGTAACGCATATTAATCTTATTACATTATATTAGCTTAAAAGTTTAAGTATAATCCACTCGATCACGCGACGAGCTTTTTGTCTCTTTGTTTAGCTGCGATGTAAAGTTGATTCTAGATTAAACAATGGGATGTTAAAGTAAACAAATAGTGGCGTGTTGCCGCGTGAAGCAGGATGTGAGTTACGAGCGAGCGGTTTAGACCGTGAAGAACAACACAGGCGTACGGTAGGGGAAGCTACATATTGTTTTTAGAACCGTGTACTTTAGTGTGTATGTTTGTGTGGCTCCTAGTTTTTTATAAACGGCTGCTTTATGTGGACTATCAGATTTGTTCTTTTGGTGGTCTGTAGAATGATCTACAGCTACTAGATCCATTGCATCTAGGACAATACCTGAATATGAATATCTTCTTAATTTAACATGTGATAACTTTTTTGCAAATACTGATTGCGCCTCCAAATCGATTTCAATAATATCTGATCTCACAACTTAGATTCTAAACTATTTTAGGCACGCTGAGTGAATGTGCCGTTATGATATTGTAAATATATTATACTGTTCTTGATTTCTGTTTAAAAATTATCATTGAAAACATCTGCTTAATATCATTGTGTTGATAAATGCTGCAACAAAAAAATCAAGTATCCATTTAATAACACGAGCTGTCCCAAAACGTGTTGCACAATAGGCTTGTATCGGACAAAGCTCGTAAAAACTTCAATGACGCGTATCTAGTAACATGTGACGTCATCTACAAAGTAATTGTTTTAGAAAGTATAGGTACATGTATGCGTGTTACAGATGAATAAATAACTATTGTGTTGAAGCTACTGACATGGGAACAAATAACTTGAACACCCAAAGGTCAACAGTTACACAAGATTTAAATTAAACACTGGAGTGCATTACACCAACTTACAAAAGTACACTATTAATTGCCTCCAACTTTCTACCACAGAATTCATTGAACAAAAATGAAGAATATGACTTTCCAACATCAAACATAATAACAATGAATTAAGTTTATTCTAAGTCTCTGCACCAAGCATAAAATATAGAGCCATAGATGATTTCACCAAGATAGATTACGTTTTGTTTTTAGAATATTGTATTTGTAAAGCTGGATTACATAAAACTTCAGGAAAACCTTAAAGCTGTTCTTACGTCGATATGTCAATCACTAAATAAATATTTGACCAAATAATATTTGTTCGACGATGATTGAAACCAACTTTGGTCATGTTGCGCTGTTAGGAGATTCGCAAACATATTTAACGTCCATAAAGTCGACGTGACCGCCTCGTAATATTTATAGCCAATACAAATATAAGTAGACACTCACTACACATCAGCAATTCGGTAAAAGCCCACCAATAAAAAATGTGAAGGGCTGTTGTTACAAAAATGTTTATTATTATCTATATTATAAAAATGAATCGCTAAATGTGTTGCTAAGCGCAAATCTCGATTCACTTATTCTTTTTTATAATATTACTTGAAGTACGAGGATGGTTCTTACGGAGAGAAAATTTAAAAAATGCCTGGGAAAATACTTTTCTATTTTCCCATTTTTTTTTTATTTTTTTTTTATTTATTAAAACAATATAATACAAAGGTGATAGTGACATACCACACAAACCATCGTGGGTTTAACAGTGATATGTTAGCCACAACATCTCGGTACATTAAACTTAAATACTACATTTTCAAAACTAAAAACTTAATAAATATTTTTTAAACTTGTTTTTACAATTTTGTGCATTCATGCCATCACAGACTTCTACGGGAAGACTATTCATGATGCAAGGCAGCATGTATTCCCACGTCCGCATCCCGTACACATTTTAAACTTACCCTTCTTATAGACTATCTTCATTTATCCCAAAATGTTTAAAAAAATGTCCACCCATGCGAAGCCGGGGCGAGCCGCTAGTAATACTATATATTAAAATATTTATTATTGTAAGCGAAGTAAGTTCGTTTAGGACTCTTTTCCATTAAAAAAAAACTAATTCGATGTATTTTTTTCATTTCTAAATGAACGAATAAAAGTTTATACAACGTAAGATTACCGTAAACTACTTTTTATGTCGGATGTCTAGGAAGAGATATTTACAGATCAAAGATGTATCACCACTCTAATTTTATTAACGTCAGTGTCAGCTAAATATCTGTCGTCATCATCGTCGAATGTGAGTTAGTGAATGTTATAAGGATTTATTTAAAAAATAATAGATTAGATTTCACAGAGAGATTCTGTGTTATGGATTCGTGATCCCAGAAAATTTATGACAATTTGAAATAAAATTAATTTTCATTATGTAATTGCGAATGACGTAACATCTACAAGTATATTATGTAAACTAAAATACTGTCATTGTAATCTTAGATAAAAGTTAACTGCTGGAACTCAAACATTTTATAATGTACGAGTTTTCCGCGGCGCGGTTACACGCATCTTTGCTTACTGCTCTGCTCCCGTCGCCAGCAGCGTGATGTTACATAGCCTATAACCTTCCTCGAGAACTGGGCTATCATACACAAAAAGAATTTTTCTAATCCATCTGGTAGTTTCAGACATTAACACGTTCGAACAAACCAACAAACAAATTCTTTCGCTTTATATAACAGTATAGATGAAGTTCTTTCTTGATATTTCTTGCAATAGACTGTTTGCGTCGACCAGGCTACCTCGTAAAGTTAGGTATCTATTACCGAGGGACCCAGATGAGAAGGTTTTATAGTTCACATTTCTAATGAGTTCATCAGGTCACTCAATATTACACTCGAAGCAACCGCAAATTTATTAACTTTTATATTTAAATTTATCTACAACTTTACTTGTCGATGAATAATTAATCAGGTAAAGTTTTGTGTAGGTACAATATTAATACCTCTCTTTTGATTCCCAATCCAAATAAGTTTCAACATCTCTTATGTCAGTCTCATTTCAAATTATTTGCTCGTTTATTGCACTGCAGGAAATATTAATATAACATCGTGAACGAAAACGTCGCCGCAATGACATGTAAGGGACATCCCAAACCTCTTCAACGGTGCATATCTTCGTCCGGTGTCTCGGCGCGGCAGTGCAGGCAGTCACGCGCGGCGAGTGCCGAACATGCCCTCCATATTGTATTACCTTCGAGAGCTTTCCCGGAACCGTGTCCCAGATTTAAATTTTAATCTTGCAAGACCTGAAATGTTGCTGCCGTCAAAGCTGTCTCTTTGCTTACATTTATCTTTAGATACATTTAGCAAAACAACCTTAAATACCTCCTTAACCTCTTTATTTGAAAATACAGTTCAGTAGCTCTTCCATGAGTTAACGAATGTCTGTGTCACCAATGACAGCTTAAAATTAAGAATATTTAGTTCTCAGAGTAATAGAGATCGCTATTAATTTCACAAACAAAACATATAGCGCAGACATCAGTGAGACAGACGCAAGTGTTGTTATTATAGAGATGCCATGAACCTATATTTTGTATAATACCTGCTAATACGGCGCAATAAACACGTAATTCGGTGATGTTTTCTCAGCGAGGCTAACATGTACGATTACACGGTACTCAAGCATCACATCGAGAACTATAACTCAGTGTGAGAACTCTGAAAGTACAGATTTATTGCGTAAGATCACAAGTAAGTGCCGTGTGTAAAATAAGACGTGGACACGGTGCAATTCTTCCCACTCTGGAACCTATGAGGTATTCCAAGGTTACGCTGTAGTAGTTTGTGGTCCGGATAGCTCTTGCTAACGCTAAGTTGATTATTGAATACTACACTGAGCAGGCCGAACATGGATGAGACTGGCACAAGAGCGTGGAGTTTGGCACGAACGAAGAGAGGCCCATACTCAGCAGTGGGTAGACTCACGCTGTGGGTGATTATGATGACAACACTGAGCACAACAAAATTTCATAATTCAAAAAACAACGAATCATCTTAGAAAAGACACAACAGATTAAGTATACAGACTACAAAAAAAAAACACATTAAAATCCCAAAAACGAA
This sequence comes from Parascotia fuliginaria, assembly GCA_963082885.1. Lineage (NCBI taxonomy): Eukaryota > Metazoa > Arthropoda > Insecta > Lepidoptera > Erebidae > Parascotia > Parascotia fuliginaria. Next base: position 19,143,414 of record OY720179.1, on the reverse strand, counting down.
TGTTAATTAACTTAACATCACATTCATGCAAAATATAAGGACATACCTAAGCATTGAGCTGTGGTTCTCGTGGTTAACACTCAGAGAGCGCTGACAGCCGGTAGATGCGATCCACGATAACGAAGATAAAACACCTGCATTTTATTTTCGCGATTTCTGTTACGCTTCGTGTAACAAAGGTGAGCCTATTGTTGATATAGGATAAATTTGAAATAAAACATAACCATCATGTTTTAGTACTTTGGGGAACTGTCACATGTGCACGATCTGTCCGTCAATGACTATTATCATTCAGGCAGCTATTTGTAGCCTTTTTTGATGGTCCGTTCGCACAGATAATAAAGTACGACATGAAATGTTCGCCTATGTCAGTCCTAAAATGATATTAGGTAAAAGGGAAAACGCATCAAACTGTGAAAATGTAAATTGTTATAACTCTTCTGTATACTCCCATTCCTACTTACGGCCATGGCGTTAGTTGAACGAAGACAACAATAACTGTTGACTTTTAGTGCCACGATGAATACAATAAAATTGCATCATGATGAAACACACGCAGTGAAAATCTAACACGATATTTAGTTTAAATTAGATACCGTAAAATATACAAATACAAGATTTGTAATGTTGCCATTAATGTTATCCATTACATTACAGCTAATATCTGTACTTAGCGTGTAGCTGCCACCAAGTTAAAAATACAGCACGTATGTCTGACCTTACATGTTAGTTCGTATACTTATGTTTGCACGTGTTGGTCTGTTGGACAGGAAACAGACGCGTCCTGCGGGATTGCTTCCCTGGATAACGTGGGTTTACGAGCGTAGTTCAAACAGCATGCCGACGCGGTGCAATGCGACGTGGCGCGGCTCAACGCTAGGCCTCGGGGTGCCTCCGCATATTACGTGAAATTGTGGCTCACTTGGATTTTATTGCAATTACATAAAAAGAAACCGGTATTAAAAATATGTAATTTGTGGTAAATGATGCTTGTGTTGAAACTATTAATTTAAATTTAACTACTACTTAAAACTCTGTTTTTGACACTGTTTTTAGTAGGTAGCTAAAAATTTGGTTTTAACAACTAATAAGTAACGTGTTCACGTTATCACATACCGTTTTTTTTTCTTAAGCTATATGGCCTGACTATCACTAATTAAAAATTAAAACGCGGTGGTTGATGAAAATTATGTTATTATAAAATGTAATAATAAATGTATTTCCTTTAATATCTACATAACTACTATTGCAAGCACAAATAATGAAAACCATTGTAAAATAAAATAGTTCTAGTGTCATTCGGTTTTATTATCTGAATATTTTTCGGCATCATCAAAAAGGAAGTGCTTCAAACACCGTAATCTTCAAATATGCTCGACTTTATTATACGAAAAAGGTCGACAGAAGTCTTCTTATTTGATATGTTAAATGTGTCGACGTCTGCAACCCTGAGCGTGCTGCCGGCAATTGTGAGCTAAAGGGTCATAGCTTGCCATAGAATACAAATAAACTGCGCAGATACCCAGCGTCTTAATGTTATGAGATGTTTCCCTTTCACACAAATTGACCACAGGGCATTGCCCAACAGTGATCAACTTAATAGAACATTCATCAACTTAAGAGCGAGCCGCACTTTTATTATGATTATATTTTTGTTCTCTCCTCAGAAAGTAAATCAGGCTCGCAGAATACGTCTCGTCTGTTGGAACTCGTGAACAATACGAACGTTAAGTTAAAAGTTTTAAGCTATTTAATTTTATAACGACCGTGCTCTGAGGTATGCGCTGTTTTGTTTGTAAAAATAAACTTTTGTCATGAAAAGAAACGACACAAAACTGTTTATTGAGCGCGAAGAGTTTTTGCACAAAATATTGTTTGTTTTTATCCCTCGATCACGTCTCAGCGGTGCAATGACTCTTAAAACTGCAAACATAACCAGAGCTGGTACCTACCTTTAATATGCCTAATACATTTTAAGAACAGGCTATTTTGCATTTAATACATTTTGGCAGTAGTTCACCAAGAACACTAAGAAAGACAGGTCGTTGCGAGATTCGTCTTTACTTACTTTTGATTACTTAAACAAATTGAAGTAAATTTACGAGTACCTTCCTCTTCTTATAGAAGACCCTTGGGTATTATAATTTCTTTCACTAATCATGTTCTTTTTAAAGTTATATTGAAAAGAACACTGTCTTATGAAATGCTTACCCTATAGACATGGGTCCCATATTTTTATGTAAAATGACGTGTAAAAAATATGATTTTGCTTACTGTGAATGTAGACTTCTTGCAACTGAGACTATAGTTATTATAAATTTGAGCGGGTAGCTCTCCGGCCATACTGTTGAACCTTTCAGCTGCTACATAGCGGAAGGACTAAGAAAAATTTACATGGTTTATAAAAGAAAACGTGTCACAGACGCTGCAGTACGAGGAACCATCAAGGGCACAGATGCTCATGATGTTTCCAAATTTAATTAACAAAGATTCTACTGAATCACTCCTATTTCTACTTGAGTATATACTTGTACATGTTCTATCCTATAAACTGAGATTGATCATACAGATTGCTACCTACTAATGGTTTCGTAACTAATCAAACAAATACATGAACAGGTTCATTTACTTAGTGCCAGTAATTCCCCGTAGTCTGTTCTATGTTCAATGTTTCCGTATACAGAACTAACCAAGCTTTTGGAAACACACAGACTGATTCTTTTGTAGTGTGGTCTAACTGTAAGCGAATTTATTTCTTAAATTTCTATGAGATTCATAACACCTGTCACTTGCCTTATCAAAGTCTCATCTCACTGCTCACCTTCTTACCACCCTTTCCGAAGAAATGCAAATGTCAAAGAACCATTAGTAAAATGTCATAATTATTATTTTACTGTTAATCAGTGTACGGGTCAAAAACATAACTATCAATTATTATATAATTGTAAACATAAAGTCTTACATTAATTTGACAGTCTGTGGTAGTTTCATACAGGCATAAAATACGTGTGTTTGAACGGGCTTTTAAGTGGTCAGGTTTTGACCTTAATGGTGATTAATTTGTTTGGCTTGTTAGTCTAAAGATCTCAGGCAATGAAAGTATGATGAAAGACCACACATAGGATAAATCAATTATTGTTATACGTAACGTTAATTTTAACATTTTATATAATAATAATAATAATAATTTATTTATTTCTCACCACAACACATATAATACATAATAATCATTACATATTAACTTATATAATTAATCTGTACATAGGAATGTAAGTATACATATTGTGGGAGAAGTGTGCGTGTGTGCGTGTGTGCGTGTATGTGTGTGTGTGCGCGCGTATGTGTGCGTGTGTGCAATTATTTTGATTTATACAAGATAAGAAAGACTTGTGCAAAGTAAAACACGCCTAACATGCATAAATATTGTAATACTAGCTGCGCCCCACGACTTCGCCCGTGCGTAAAATATGGTTCGTTGTATCTCTTGGAAACCAGACATATTTTCGGGATAAAAAGTAGCCTATGTCCTCTCTGGCACCGAATTTATCTACATACTAATTTTTACCGAAATAGTTTAGCCGTTTAGGCACTAAGTATAAAATTAATCCTATAATCGCTATACCTGCGCCCTCACGTCGTTGTTCTCTATCAATTCGCACGCATTTCGTCCGCGCTCGATTAAATTACTGTTGTGTTTTGCGGTTCGAATAAAATGTAAATGAAATGATCGCAATCCTGTGCGAGCCATCGATTTGGACGAGGCGACGCGTGGGACGACACTGGCACACCGCACACACTTGCGCATAATATATGAGTATGTGTGGTTTTGGGTACTGTCACGATTATTTATATTCGTGGATAAAGAAAGAAAGCCTTGAATTAGGTATTGATTTTAGTGCGCATTTTTATAATTCATTGTCTAAGCAAAATATATTTTATAAAATAGAATATAACCATTTGAAAAGTGTAGATAGATGTAGTCCAATAAAAGAAGTGATCAACATTTCCTTGAAAACGTTTGGTATATTTTTTGTTTTTACAGTTTCCATAAATTTGTTTGTTTCGTTGGTTTCATTCTGTATTTTTGTATCTTTTCTGTTGGTAAGGCTAGAATCTATTGCGAGCAATAAGTGGTTGTTGACCCGCCCGCGCCCGCCACAATAGAACCTTATACCGTTATCGACGAACTGGGAGAGTTCGTTATTTGAAATTGAACCCTGCAAAACTTCTCAACAAATATTGAACCACTGGTTATTTAAGCTGATGGAGTTTTTTACTTTTTCTGTTTAAGTAATAAAAAGCTATGTGCTAACTTAATAGAAGAAGAAAAGAATTCACATTGTTTTTGTATTAATCGACGCTTATTATTAGTGTCATATACTGATAGTGATAAATGTGTTGAAGCCATTTTATAAGAAAATTTGATACTCATAAATTGATATTTTATTAGTATTTTTATGATATTAAAACGATTTATATTATTAAACTGAAGATGTGTATATTGCCACCACGTTATTACGTATACTCTAATTCCAGCTTAAACAGGTTGGTGTAGAATTCGATGAACATTAGAATTAATTAAGATGACTTATTTAAATTCAAACGACTTCGTGAACGCTCACTTCGGTCAATGATACTGATTTTATTTTTAGTGTGTTCATAATATGCTTCATCGTCCAAACGTTTCAATTCATATAGCCATCGATTGATAACGACTTAAGTGACAATTGCGGGGCGACTTAAATGTACTTGTTACGACTGTAGCGCAGTAAGTATCTATTTCTGTATAGTTTATTATTTTTATGTCACTTTGGAGCACATTCTTCTTCATATTATTATCGATTTTGTCTAACTATGGCAATGCTGTGTTTATATAATAATTGAACCGATAATAATTGTGCCGCTTTTCCTTTTACTTAACTTTTTCATGAAAGTAAAATAAAGACATATCTTTATCTTAAAAACCTTATTTCTTTAGTTAGTTAATATTCAACATCGGTTTGAACAAAGCCCTTCGTCTTAATCTCGGCCATCTTTGTTAAACGTATGATAGTTAGTAGTGATTATTTAGCGTTCCGTTACCCGCTTAACTAATTAGTCGTTACAAACACCCGTCGTATGTTAATGTTGCAGTTAGTAAATCTCTAGAAGTCTTGAGTATATCAAGGCCAGGTATTTGTTATCTTTAAAGTAATCGATAACAAGTTTTCATTACTTTTTGAATCTTCATTTGGATTTTTTCGGGATTTAATGAGTGTCGGTGCTAAATTACATGAGTTCAATTAGCTGTAGGCTATTTGGTACTTATACTGACAATTTTAAAGAAGAGTTTAATTGTAAAATTTTATACAAATAATCTATGCTACGGTAGCCATCGAACTCACCAACCTAGTCACATTAAACAATTCCATTAACTGAGGTCTTGCTTCTAAATTCAAATTTATTGTACTATATGGTATCTAAGTCTTCGGAGTGGCGTAAGTGTGCCAGTATCTTTAGAGGAAAAGGACCAATACAATTTACTCGTTATATTTGGTTTAAGCATAATCCTTAGTTTAAAAAGCTAAGCCTATTTAATACTACAATATCAAACATATTTTATGACAGATTTGGAATAATATATTTGAATATCGAATATCTGAATATCAGGTAATGAAACTGTTCATACTTGTTACTAGCGTTGACAGCAACGAGCATGTCCCCGTTAAGCAAGCCATGTTAACTGTTACATAAACGAACTATTAAATACCCTTCATAAGTGTCATGTCAAATATGTCGCTGGCGCCAGCGTATTTAATTTCTGTTACAAGTCTGTGTACATAATTTATGTTAATATTATTAACAAGACGAATCACCGCATAATTCGTTGTACATGGATGACGTTTTTGAAGGTGTGCCTAAAGTAGGACAAATTCTTACTCTAATTATCGGCTATGTATTTATGGAATACGAATATGTAGCAGCTTGTTTGTCATTTATAAATAATGTGTTTTGTATAATAATAAATCAGGATTGTTCGATCATTTACTAAGCCGTAAGACGTTAATTGCTGAAAGTAAATCTTATACAATCAAGTTACATATTTCATTTTAGACGCCATATTTACATTAAAATGCCCAAAAAAATATTTGAGTTAGTCGTTAAACTTGCCTAAAACTGCGCACATATCGATTCAATCACATTCTATTTTAGACAATTCAAACTGTCTTCTTGAAATCTTTTTGGTTCTGAATAAAGGATGTCTATTGTTCACTGTTCACGGCAAACTTATTTAAATCAAAAACATATTATTAGATTCAAACTTACTATTTGATGCATCACTTTACTCTTTAAAAATTTAATAGTTTCTTAAAAAGTTTCCTCGCAACTTCTTATATACCGATTTCTAATGCCTCAAACGCAAAGTTTCAAACCGCTTGGTCGTTTTGCTTTATCAATTAGCCCTAACATAAGTGGTACATTATGTAGTCCAGTAAATGTTTCCGTTTTGATGGATGCGAGTGCGCGGGCCGCATGCCTAATTAAGTAATTAAGATAGACAGATAGGAGCGGCACGTAGGCGCCGGCAACGCGACCAACCGACGCCAACAGATTTGTCATGTATTACACTCTAGTTTGTTAGATTAATATTTTAATTGGTATTTTTAAAAGATTTTCTAGTGTAAAGTGAAGGTACAATTTATTTTACATATTTTACAAATATAATTTACGAGGTAATGGTTGGACGAATGGACGCTAAGATAGGTCACAGTGGAGAAGCTTTAGAGAGATCTATGTCTAGCAATGGATGTATTTTGGCTCAAATAAAGATAAACATAACAAAAAATGTGGAAAGTAATAAAACAAATTAAAAGACATAAGGATCAAAAGGTTGAAAATAGATTGTTTCTTTAACTATGTCATTTACCTTTGCTACGAGCGTTTTAACTATGTAAAGAGGGCTATTCACAAAAATACTACTATTGTAGTCCTAGTAAAAACATTAAAATTTTTCCGTTTTACTACAACATTTTATTAAATTTTAAATCTATTCTATGAATATAAATCTATGCCACTTGTCTAGGGCCCATGTACAGGAAAAAGTTTGAATACCGGACCATTCATATGAATAAAGATATGAATGTTTGCTGAGCTCCCAAAAATTGAGATGAGGGTTGGTTTCCAAAAGTTGCTACTGTTTGCAATGTTACATCTTTAGTCAACTACTAACTGAATAATATCCACGCCTAAATTATACTATATTTATTAAACTACGAAAACGAAATATAAATTTAATAAGCGATTTCACACGCAGTAGGCCACTTATTTACCAGCGGCGATAAAACGAGCATCGTCATTTAACGCCTCAATTTTAGTAATAGGCATTAAACAATCTAATCCTTCCCATCCTTCAATCAGGTTAAATCCATATAATAAAACAATCATCCTAATTGATCACAAATAGAGCCGGTGTAGTTTATAGCAGCTAGTACGAGTATAAGTATAATTAGAGCAAGTATGGCCGCATTGCTGCTCATAAAACATTATGGACCTTGATTTATTGTTATGTGCTGTCTCTACTACATACAAGAACACGTTATGGATCATACGTTTTTGTTGGTGCTATTTTAATCCACGTTATCTTAAGACTTATGTTAAGGATAGATAGGAAAGTTGACTAGTGGGAAGAGGCAAGAAACTCTGGCGGCTCTTTTTAATCGCCATATCATACAGATTGGAGCCTATGTGTGCCTATACTTGTAATTTTTCGTAGCATATGGAGAAGACATCCTCAACTTGTCCAATGCCCACTGTCCTACTCATGATTCAGACACAAGTTAAAGCCTAAACAAAAAACTGCACACATTTTTAAAATAAGAATGTATAAAAACTTAGACTAATATCCAGTTTTATCAACGCGAAGTATTTAATAAGTATACTACTAAAATATTAGTGTTGCCACTACCGCACTGAAGCGTCGCTGTTACATCACAATAATATGTATAATTATACGCTGTTACACAGTTTTGGTTTGATGTGCAGCTGGTGATTATAACATCACATTGTTATTGCACTAAAGGATAACAAAGAAACGTATCTTTCGTAATTATTAAAATGATAAAATATATTTTTCGTCGGACTGTACATTTTTTGATGCAGCAACAAACTTTAATAATTTTAATTTTGTAAACGAATAATCAGGATATGATTTTTGGATTAGTTATTGTAAACGACTCTTGTATTCTATGTATACATATATTTGTATTATAGTCCAGGATTTCTTACTATTTTCTTTCACTATAAAAGTCAGTAATGTCCAAGATAAACTGAGCTACCTCAATGAGGCGGGTACCGAAGCCAAGAAACCATTACGTAGAAAACGTATATTACTGTAACAATCAGATGTATTGTTTACTAAGTATGCAAATAAAATATGATAGTACAATAGATATATTAGCATACACGTAATGTTAAGACCCTTCTATTGGAAAACTAAGGCTGATGTACGTCGGGGATAATATTTTAGCTCTGACGTTCTGAATAAAACATTTGTTACGTAAACTTTGAGGTCACGGGTAACCGCTCTTGTAGAAAACGCTTACATTTTATATTTTTTAAGTCGATAAGCGTTTTAGTGTAAAGGGCAGATGTAAAGGTTTAGATTTTTACCGATGTTATTCAATAAAGTAAGTTTTTGTATATTCTCTAAGAACTACTCAACACTGCATAAGATTTGTGTTACAAGTTACCGGAAAATTTAAAATACAGACAATTTCAATAGATATAATCTGCATTCACGTCGGTTTCCTGCAAACTAGAAAATTATCTTGTCACAGAGACTCAGCGTCCAAGCCTGTTTATTTATATAATTACACGCCTTAGAAAATTGTACCATAACTACACTCTACAGGCAAATAATATTCAACCTTATTGCAACGCTATAGAGTAGTGTCAAGCTGCAAACATTGGTGAAAAATAGTCTTTCCTTGGGCGGTTGTCAGAGCAGTTGCAATTATAAGAGCAGTTGGTTGATGGAGTACCCAATGGTTAGGTAACAGCTACCGGCGACGACGGCGACCACCGGGCGTTACTGAACCTATACCTACAACCTAGTGAGGTCTTCTTAACCGTTTAGTTTTACAGTTTTAATAATAATAATATTTCAACAACTACACAGAACGCCATCTAAACCCAAATTAAGAATATATTAATAGCTTGTGTTATGGTTTCTAGAATGCGGATATACAAACGGATATATATATATATATTTAAATACGTACATATTATACATAGAAAACACCCAGACCAATGCAAATAGACTTGTTCATGCACACAAATATTTGCACTGAGTGGGAATCGAACCCACAACCTCTGCGTGGCAGTCGTCAGAGGCAGTCGAGAGTTTTGTCACAAAACATTATATTTTGCAGAATGTTTCAGTTCGTTTTAGTATTCATAGCACCTTTACTGTTGGCAGCAGATTAAAGTTACTTATAGGCTACCTAAGATTTAGTTTACAGGCACCTCTTTAAGCTTTTAAAGAGAAAAGGATAAAATGTATTACCTCGATGATTACGATGACTGTGTATAGTTCAGTGGTACTGTGTCTGTACAATGAAGAGGTCTCAAATTTGATCCCTAGGTCAGGTGAAGTGATTGGATTTTCCTATCGAGAAATTTTAAGTTATAGCCCAGAAATTGTGCTCACTAAATGACAATACGTTCACGCTATGTAACATGGGTCCTATAGCTGGCAAAGTCTGAGTATTATTCACTTCTGCCTATGCCGCGCGCGCGCGCGCGTGTGCGTGTGCGTGTGCGTGTGCGTGTGCGTGTGCGTGTGCGTGTGCGTGTGCGTGTAAGTGTGCGTGTGCGTGTGCGTGTACGTTAGCGTGTGCGTGTGCGTGTGCGTGTGCGTGTGTGTGTGTGTGTGTGTGTGTGTGTGTGTGTGTGATACAAGAAATCATATTTTACACGTGGGCGAAGCCGTGGGGTGCAGCTAGTTATAATCTAATTATAATACTTTCTAACTACATGGACGTTAAGTAACGCTAACACTGTATAATTATTATAAAAACAGTAGCATTAAACTACAATTAATATCAATTTGCTACATTTGAAGTTACCGATCGAAGCAACTCGATTATCAGCTGCCGATAATCGATCATTACATACATTAGTGCAGTTTTTGTGCTCAGTACATTTATCATAGTGACTGCACTAGCGATGTGTTACAAAAGTTAAACTTGTTCAATAAGTTATAAACTGCAGGCGATAAAACTAAGCCGGTGCCTTGAGGGTGACTTTAATAAAAAGAAATAACTAAATAAAACTTTAAATACTATAAACATGCACACTAATGAGTGCAAAAAGATTATGTATAGCTCTCTACAATTCTCTGTCAGCTCTATTTTTTGATTTTGACAATTTACATGTGCAGTAAAAGACAGATTTTCTTTTGAGATGTGAATTTATGAAAGCAATCATATTTGTAAAAATCATCAACAAGAATTGCATTTTGAGTTCATAAACATGAACTCAAAACTCAATTCCTTATTTGATACCTGGTTTTTTAAAGAAGTTGCGATGATGTCGGTTTTATCAACGGTTAACTAAAAACAATCTAATGTTTCAGCTTATTCAGTGCCTGTATTAAATACTTAATTCCGACATACCTAGATAAATCATCATATTTAAATTTGTTACGAAGGCACATAAAACTAATTTGTGAGTATGATTCGTATGAAATCTTGCTTACTTCATTATCAAGTATAATCGCCTTTCGTTCGAATTAACATCTAGCTCAAAGCTTTTCATTAAGCCTTGAATTTTAAGTTCATTATCATGGGTTCATGACCGTGAGAGACAATGACAGACTTCCTCAATACCTAGTCTGGTGCAAAAATACTTAACATTAATCTAGCCTAAAGAAAATATTTATTCATTACTAACCCCTAGTTTCTGAAACTCTGATCAATGAAAAACCTGTTAAATCTCAGTTACTAATTAGAACGAATTAATCTTATTATTCATGCTTTTATAAACCCAATTGGTACTTCACATGAGATTTAACAGTTGATTAGTTAATTTTTGTTGATCAGTCTTTCAGAAACTGGGGGTAAGTGACAGTAATTGTGTATTAACACACAACATCTCATCAAAAGAAGGTTAACGTCCATTCCAATTATCATTAAGCCTTGCAGTATAGCTATACCTAGGCTTGGCTGAATTGAATGACTTCAAAATCAAACGTCAGAGCTTTTACATCTAGACGACTTTGACGTCTTGCAATGAGGGTTCAAACTAACGATCTGATTTTGACTCCGACATTACGTTCACAGTAGGTACGTAAGCACGACAGACAAGTTTAATTAGCAGTCAATGGCTGCTGTCAAGACAATCGCCTTTATTAACGTTAGCTAAGAAAATGTTCAAATTCAACCGCTGGTGCAGATTACTCGCGAACACGTTCGGACTTAATGTTAGCTCACGGAATTAAATCCGCCAGTGGAAAGTACGACACTGATAAGTACTACGCAAGTACGCCGCAGTACGCTTCGTTTTTAATTAACCATCCCGCTGCTATGGTACTTAAGGTTCTTGTTATAGTTCTGAGAGTTGAGGGTTAAGACAAAGTTAATACTGTATTCCTATAGACTTTTTTTATATTTGCGTACCAAAGTAACTTTGCTCTGCCTGGTGGTTAGTCAATGGGATCCAGAAGAACTTAAACTGCGATTATGAGATGTTTTTTCATATAGGTAATTTAAAAGTGTATAATAAAGCTTCTAATACCTGTATCGATAAGTATTTGTTTACGTGTGTGTATCATCAAGGCACTTTAATTCCGTTCGAAGTTAATATTGAAATATGTACGAAAGCGATATCAGTAGAGGAACAAACATTGTTGCAGAACAAACCAAGCGATTACAAACTTAACCTGTGTTATTTTGTTTTTTTATTACGTGTATCTGATAGTCTTTTTATTTCATCGATTAATACAACAATTAGTAATTCAATACTTTCATTTTTGAGGTCGGTTAAAAAGAAACAAGTGACATTACGCCGCTCCTCAATAACTTCCACGAATTATTTTATCTCTATTCCTTGAGCATGTTCTCCTTACTTTCACAACAAATAGGTGTGGATAGTCATAATAAAATATATTCAATTAAAATACCAATAATATGAAGTACAATAAAACATTTCATGAGTAATAATTTGCTGTTAGAATGACAGTGTACTCGTAGGTACCGTTACTTGTAACTCGTAATAAACAACATTTTGTTCTCGTATTTCTGCCACACCGAGTGTGATGGCCCTTTACACACAAATAACGACTTGGTTGATAGCAGGATGGACATACATTGGGTCACGCTAAATGATAAATTTTTTTCAATATTATCTAAGTTTGAAATGTTTGTCTTAAATAATTGAAATAAAAATTTTACGCCAAAGTTCAAAAAAACTAAAATGTCAAAAAATCTAAAATAAAAAATATATAATGTAACTTTTGGACTTTGTTTGACTTGTCCTCCATTACTATATTATAATAGGTCTCTTTCAAGCTCGCTCAATGTATCTAACCTTTTAGTATATTTTTTTTAAGGCAAATAGTTTCTCTGATTGAAGATTGTATTTCAGAATGTGATACCGCTTCTCAGTATGCAACTGTCCTAATTATGCAAATGTCAATACCTGCTGGTCGTGGGCGCTTGACGGCTATCATTCTCACATAACACACCCACTGAAATTTACTAGTTTATAAGCATAAACATGTCAAAGCACACATTTATCTCCAAGTTTTTATTGTTAAATTTTTTTTACATTGTGATTTGTGAAATAGAGGTACATTGTGAACTCCTGTGGTAAATTAAGTTCATCTTACTTTATACTTATACCAAAAATTAACAGTTTATATAATATCTACATAGAAACATTTATCACAGTTCACATGTTGCCTTTATCTTTTGTAGCAATATGCAAATTGAGGCAACCTGTAAAGCACACATTTTACTTTTTAATTTTCTTTACAACATAGAAAGCTGTAAGTAATTAAGTATCTATAGAGTTAAGTGTATTGCCTGCGTCACTTTGCATGCTACTTGAAACTGTAACTTACAAAAATTGTAATAACCTGGCGATTAAAAAGAGTGGCCTGAGTTTCTTGCCAGTTCTTCTCATGGCTCTACTTCGTCAGCGAACTGGCTGTAGGTTAATTTGCTGACATTTTGTAAACTTTGACGTTCATAAGTGTTAATTTAATTAACCTAAATGAATAAACATATATTTCATTTCATTATTTCATTTCATTTCATTTCATTTCATTTCATTTCATTTCATTTCAAGCAATAGAGTTCAAAATACAAAAATTCTAACAAGTAGGTACCTATTGGGTTGGCTGGTATAAATTATATTCCGTAACTTTGTTATTTATTCACCTTTTGTTACGTTACCGTCAGAAGTTAAACTAGATACACATTTTTACATAACTATTGTGTAGAAATATTTCGTTATTGCTTTTAATACTCGTTTTCTTTCTATAGTTTCCATAATATCATCATAGCTATACTAGAGATAAGTAGACAGGTCTTAATACATTTACAATGACGCCATAAATAGATTCGCTAGAACATACCTGATTTGAATAGTTAAAAGTTACACTATGCCTCTATTGAAGCATTTTTAATTACAGTGCATATTGCAACTTCCAATATCGCGTCTATTGTAATCCTCAATTTTGATCCGAGCTAGGCTGAGATTAAGCCGAGCGCGTTCGGCCAGAATCTCCTTGTAAAGTAGACGGACGGGTGCCTACTGCCTGTAACCCAGTCTATGGCTCAATATTGCACCGCAGCCGTTGCATGGCGGCCTAGAGGCTATTGTGTGAAGTGCTTACACGATAAAGATTTAGATCCAGTAGTTAAAGTTTGCGTTGTATATATGTCGCAGGCAAATTGTATGAATCCGCAGTTAACATACCAGCAATGTGTACCTAATACCTAATTGGGAATGTTTGAACGAGTTTGACAAAAAAAAATTCGCTTATAGCAGCGTCACAGTTTTAAGCTAACCTAACCCAATTTGCCTTCAGCATATTGCATAACGCCAATGACTGTAATTGTTTACAATATGCCGAGGCAGTACGTAAACTGAGGATTTATACAATTTGCTTGCAACTACAAATTAATTAAAAATATACACGGAAAGGCCAAGTAAGTGCTCAGTTACCGGCGCTGTATTATTTTTCTTAAAATAAGTGTAAAGTTAGTATAAAATGGTTGAATAGATTTAGATAATGTGTCAGTTGCGCTGTAGTCTCATCATAATTGTTTGATACTTAGTTGAAACCAATCGTTTTAGACATATAGTAATACACATCAGTCATCTTTAATCACTAACATGTCTGCTGTTAGACATTTAAATATTCTGACCCTTATAAGACTTAGGTTAGTAATGACAGAAATAAAAGAACTTTAAATGCTTTTGCTCGAAACTTGAACTTCTGCACATTTCCTTGTATTTGTGTCGTATGCGAGTGATGTTAGCGGGTTGTGGCCGCAATAGCGCAGACTCCATTAAAACTCGCCTCTCAAACCTTTTCAAAAATGTTATGCGCTGTTTATTGTAACGTTTGCTCGACATCGTTTCAAATCGAACCGCTTTAACTTGCTTCTAGAATATCGTGTCGTAAAATGTTAACTTGAATGGAACTACTTTATTTATGAATATGAAGTATTTGACTGTAGGTATTAAAACACAATGTATGTATATTTTTTAAAATGACTTCTTCACTACGGCACTTAAGTGGTTCTACAAACATACAATTCTGATCAATTAAATCATATTCAGACACGACAATTCAGTCAGTGTTTAAGACATACCTAAACATATAATTATGGTTTACTTAAAAAGTTTTTACTTTGCTTTGCTAAGATGCATCACTATAATAATAACATTTTGAGAGTTGTTCTCTTAGACCTTTTTCCTTTTTATTCTGTAGTTTTTGTAATATTTTTACGAAGTATATTGCTTTAATAAACTGGTTTCGTAATTGTTTTTAAATTTATTCCAGACATGTTGAGCACTGGAGATGTTTATCTTAATTAAGCACTTGCTTATCAGATCTTGATACTTTCTTTATAAATTCCATGGATAAGTTTCGTACAGAGAATTTTAAACGGTTAGGTTGCCTATTTAAGAAATCGTATTTTCTTGCACAAAATCGTGTTTTAAATGAAGAGGTTCATGTGTGCAATAAAATAGAGCCTTTTAAATGCCGCCTAGAACTCTTTATTAGCGATGTGTTCCTATTTGATTTTGATCCTGGGTCTTTTAAGCAGCGCGTACGTGATAAAGACGCTTTAGGATCCGCTAAGAGACCACTGGCACTGTGCCAGCAGCTTAAGACGATGGATTTTGAATGATTACTTATCATCAGACAGAGTCTCTTACGAAAGCTTACAAGTATAGAATAGATGTATAGAATAAAATGAAGTATATTAAATACAGTTACATAGGATACATGATAATGTTTTGTTGTTATGTTTCAGGCGGAGGAACTAAACTCGCTGGTGGGAGATGCTTTCCGAATGGCGTTCGCGTCGCAGCTCCAGCCCTCTGCGCCGCTCTGGGTGAGTTCACCATCTACATACATATATGTCACCAATTATACGAGAGATTGGAGGTAGGAGCGAGATTTGTTTTTTTACGTGATGTGCGAATCAATTTACCACCAGGCCAGTCTCATTAAAATAATAAGATCGTATGTATAAATAATACAAAAGTCAGTTTGTTCGAGTGATGATTAGGTATGTCTTCTATGTGTGAGGGGACCTTTGCACTGCAGTAGGACGGTAATATTATCATTTAGTATTATATTAAAACAAAATGTATAACGTTACTTCCTACAGTGTGCAGAGTGCTACTGTTTACAATTTAATGTGGTAATGCAATGTGCGGTATTGTTATAAGGCAGGTGTACATTAGTTATGATTTAGTGCGGTGTAAACGCCGCCGCAAATGTGTTCACTACCGTGTTGTAAGTAGTCAAAGAGACGGCCTTATATAACTAAATAATAAATTAAAAATTATTTAATGTTAATAAATAAATGTGTAACGTAATCATTATTGGAGGCCCCTAACTACTCTTTTGCCGGTCGTGCGAGATTGAATAGTAAAAAACCCACATTGTTTATTGAAATATCAATTAATTTAATATCCAGGATTATTATTATTTACCTACTAAGCATAGATAAAGTATTATCACATTTAAAAAAGACAAGGACTGACAAAAACTATCAACTTAAAATGTTATAAACAAAAGGATAAAACATTATTCATAAAATATAAAGTAAGATATTAAAATTCAAAGTCAAATTCATTTATTCAAATAGTAATTTTACATAGTTTTACAACATAAGCTTAATCTAACATGTAGGGACAATATATGATGGGTATTACCTGAACTAGGATAAACCTGTATTTCAGGTGTAAACAATGCATATTTCTAATCAATATTTTCAAATGCTTATTACTTAAAATCAATATTCTAAAGTGAAAAACTAAATAATGTCATATTAATTATATGCTAGCTTATAATTAATAATACATGCAATACATAAACACTAGTCAGCGTAAAACAATTAATAATGCTTCCGTTTCTTCATAGTCAAATTTTTGCAAAAAAGGCTTTATAACATTTTAGCACTCAGCAGTTCTTAAAGTGGATATTGACAAAATTTTGTTTATTTTGTTATACAAGTATGGGCCTAAGAAAGTAAAAAATCTATACATAAAAAAGTGTCTTATTTTATTTTTATAATTACATACTTTATATTTGCGTCTATTTTCAGTGGCAATATTTATATGGGATAAACATCCGTGTTGTTTTATCAAAGTATGGAAAATGAATAGTTGTCGTACTGTTAGCACGTTCAAGGATTTGTATAAGAGTTCAGTAGGAAATAGGATAGAACGGGAAGTCACAACTTTAATAACAGCTCTTTGCGCTCGTTCAAGCAGTAGCAGTATCGTTTTGCCAGCACTACCCCACGAGCCAATACAGTAAGCATATATTGATTGACACAATGAAAAATACACCTGTTTTATAATTTTTTTTTATTTTATATTACAAAGCCTCAAAGATCGTAGACATCTTCTTGACCAGGTTTTCTTATTAAAGCTTGTCAGTGAAAGCTTGGATTGCCCTCAACTTCTCAATCGAATAACATTTAACACCCCTCTAAAATTACCTTGTGGATCTAGGTATTCTGTTTTTGTTCCAAAGAAAGCAAGAAGCAATCTTGGTCTCTACTCTCCAATTAACCGGCTTCAATCTCAGTATAACACAATTAGTAAAGATAACAATACTGTAGATATCTTTGGACAAAACCTTAACAAATTCAAAGTCACAATTTGTAAACAATTGTTAACTTAATTGTAATGTATTGTTAAATTTAATAATTTATATTTGTATTAAGTTGTATGAATTTTATTTTAATGTTTATTGTATTTCATACGTTTCCAGGAAGTCGAAATGGCCCAGTGGATAAGACACCCGATTCGTAAACACGAGGTAGTGGGTTCGAATCCGGGCAAGTACCAATGTGATTTTTCCAATCATATGTACTTTCTAAATTTATCTTGGACATTTCTGACTGACGGTGTAGGAAAACATCGTGAGGAAACCTGGACTCAAAAGTCTGAAATTGCCAATACGCCTTGAGCAAGCGTGGTGATTAATGCTCATTCCTTCTCTAGAGAAGAGGCCTTTGCCCTGCAGTGGGACAATAAACAGGCTGGTATTATTATTATTATTATTATACGTTTCTATATTTCAAAAATCATATTAATAATAATAATAATATTCTACCACATTCACACAGCGCCATCTAGCCCCAAATTAAGCAATTATATTTGCTTGTGTTATGGGTACTAAACAACTGATATACTACTTATATACATTTTTTTTTTTTTGTAAATACATACATATTATAGATAAATTACACCCAGACACAAAACAAACAATCATGCTCATCACACAAAGGTTTGTCCTGGGTGGGAATCGAATCCACGACCTCCGGCTTAGCAGTCAGGTTCACTAACCACTAGACCAACAGGCCAGTCAAACTATACCAGTAAAATATTACGTATGCTAATACATAATTATCATTTTTTATTGCTTATATTAATTTAATATTGTACTTAAATTTCCAATTACAATTTCATGCATCCAACCTTTAAGTAAGGTAGCACCAAATACTAGCAACAAGCAATAATGTTAATTATGTAACTGTAACGGTGTACACTTTGTTGGTTGTCCTAAATAAATAAATAAATAAATAAAATAAAATATAAAATATAAAATAATATTAATATCAGTAAGATTACGGATTATTTTAAACACAAACATCAGTTTTCGGATATATAAAATGTTGAAGCTCGTATTTTAGTATAAACGTTAAATATACTTTAATCTATTTTTACTACCTTTTATAATCCATAAACAATCTATTATCAAAAAGCAATCCATCATCTGTCGATACAATCAATCAAACATAATGTGTAAACAAAATACGGGTATTAAACGAATAACCGACTATCAATATAGTGTAGGGTTGATTAGATGTTAAACGATCCCAGCTACCGACTCCCGGGCTAACCGCGCGGCGGTAACGGTCTGGCGTCATAAATGCGGTAATAATATGTTATTATATTATGAACAACACAACATTAGGTAGACAGGGACAAACATATAAAAATTTTGTGTGAAAGACGAGAAAAATGAAACAAGCACGTTTGTTTTTCAGTCAAAATTTATGAATACATTATTTAGTTGAAAGGTGTTTAATTGTTTTATCCATACTAATATTATAAATACGAAAGTAACTCTGTCTGTCTGTCTGTGTGTTACGTTTCCACGCCTAAACCACTGAACCGATTTTGATGAAATTTGGTAGGTATAGGGATAGAATAGACCTTGGAGAACAACATAGGCTGTACTTTATCGCGAAAAAATGTCTTGCGATACAACTGACATCGGTGCGGGTGGAGCTGCGGGCAACAGCTAGTAAATTATAATCATAGGTATATCACGTACTTCATAAAAAGATCAATTTGTCTAAGCAAAGCACTGATGTTTTCAAATGGCATTTAGATTTCAAATGGCGTAATGAGTAATATAAAAATGGCTTCAGAATATCTTCGATAAATCAAGAGTAATTTCAGCCAGCAACGTAATTTCACAATTAAATACCTTATATTTAATGGAATGCAAATAAGTAAAACAGCTAAATTCTTTTAAAGAAATATACCTACAAAGTTTATAGCTCCAGTAGGAATAGTCTGAGTACTTTCGACAAAATGTAACGTAATGCAAATGAATTGAGTTTCATTGTAATTTAACTGAGCACGGTACGAGCAAATGTTTGTTCAAGTTCTATGACATCTTGTCATAATCACGCGCTAAGCCGAACGTCGCCGGTGGAAACAGTTGTTCTATCACATAAATATTTAGATGAGCTTAGAGACACACCGATTAATCTATCTACATGTTTGTAAGATAGGAATCAATGAGTAAATAAACTTTAAAAGTACCTATAGTTTAGTTTTAAAGTTTTCTTCTTCTTTCGAGTCGATGGTACTATATATTTTATGTTCAGCCCAGTAAATGGCCACGGCATTTGCATGGGCAGTTTGTACACTGTAGTAAATATGCCATAGTCTGGTCTATTAGTCTTATTAGTAGTAGTTACTAGTCCATAGTATTAAAGTATAGTATAGTCTAATTGATACAATAGTGTTTCTGAGACCATGTTAAAGTATATTTAATCATTTTACAGATAACTAGGCGCAACCGGTTAACACTTTCCGGGAAAGTAAACGTATATGGCCGTGATGACAATAAAACATCTATTGTGTCTACAGTAGTGTCCATGAAAGGATTAAACTTTTCTATCAGGATAGTTATTTAATCTATACATTGGAGTGTCTGTTTGTAATAATGAAATAACCGTTTTTTACTACATGTATATGAATACATATACACCAAAAAAACATTTTTTTACAATTTTTGTCTGTCTGTCTGTTTGTTCCGGCTAATTTTGACGGGACTAATTGGCAGGTAGCTGATGTAATAAGAAGTAACTTAGGCTACGTTCATTTTAGAAAAATTATTTTATTTTAGAAAAATAAAGTAATGTTGATCGACTGTTAGGAGGAACGAAGTTCGCCGGGTCAGCTAGTTTTATAATATATTTCATCTTTGTTATAACGCAGAATAAATATAAAAGTATATTATTCAAAAAAAAATAATTAGTACAAAAAAAAGGATGCGTGTACTCATGTACGTAAGAAGTTATACTTCTTTAGCGTAACAATTCAAAAATACCAAATAATAACACAACACATACATACATAACAGTTAACTTCAAATCTATAAATGCACTTAAAACAGTTTATTAAAACCACTTTTACCACTAATATTCAAAATAAATATTTTTACTGATAAATGATCAATAAAAAATATCTATCACCGTCATAAATATAATTGAATTGATATAAACGCCAATATATTTTTTATTTATTCACACTGATTATTTGTACTGATACGACACACAAAGGTTCGCAACTAACTTCAGGGTGTTGCTTTTTTCTGTCGGTGTGCGCGCGCATCGTAAAAATTCACTCTCATCATTTTTCCCAATCGCGCCAAAAGAAGTATGACTTCATAAATACAAATAATTTGGTTTCCGATAGATAAGTGAGTAAGTGAGTAGTTATAAGTACTACGTTTTCTAAATTTCGTATGTAATAGAATCTCAGTTACCATACAAAGGACGTGTCGAGCGGTCGGCTTCAAGGGTGTATAACTATAGAACCTTTTCGCGCCGCTACCTCCGCCCTTAGACCGACTTCTCACATAGCTCAGCGGCTTGGAGTCGGCTTACAACCGCAATACCTCTAAGTTACACTTAGCGAATTGGTAAGTTTTCGGGATAAAGTTTTAAGTTCTGATATTGATTTACTGTTGTTAAGCTGATGGTAAATTTTCAGTTATTTAGAAGGAGGGTTCTTCGTGTGTTAATTAAAATTGGGCTGAATAAATATTATATACCTATAGTCGGTACGCCTACACTATGAGTTCACCCATGTCTTTGTTTACTGCTCTGCTCCTGTCGCCAGTAGCGTGATGTTTCATAGCCTATAACCTTCCTCGAGAACTGGGCTATCATACGCAAAAATAATTTTTCAAAACCAACTAGTACTTCCAGAGATTAGAGCGTTCAAACAAACAAACATCTTCTGCTTTATATAATAGTATAGATAGGAACATTTACATACGTCATAGGTCATACATAATACTAGTTTAGTATTTTTTTGTAAGTTATTGAATATACTTTTTGACTGGCCTGTTGGTCTAGTGGTTAGTGACCCTGACTGCTAAGCCGGAGGTCGTGGGTTCGATTCCCACCCAGGACAAACCTTTGTGTGATGAGCATGATTGTTTGTTCTGTGTCTGGGTGTAATTTATCTATAATATGTATGTATTTACAAAAAAAAATGTATATCAGTTGTTTAGTACCCATAACACAAGCAAATATAATTGCTTAATTTGGGGCTAGATGGCGCTGTGTGAATGTGGTAGAATATTATTATTATTATTATTATTATTATACTTCTGCATTTGCCTACAAGCCAAGACGAATAATCACACAGACTAAATACTTGAATGATATACATATCTATCGCTGATAAGAATCAAATCCACAATTAGATGTTATGTGACTATTAACTTACTATTAACTGCCGGTACCTAAACATTCACAAAATATTTTTATAATATTATTTAATAACCCAACAATAAGGTTTACGTGAATGTATTTAATTAGTAACAATGGTAATTAAGGCGTTTAGGCACGTGACGCCAGCGCAGATAACGCGCGATTTATTGCAAACAGCCTTCATACCCCGTCCCAAGCCGCCCGCCCAGGTGTATTATTTAGATAAAACACTGCAATAAAACTTTACGATACTTTTTACTATTATTTTTACTTTTTAAGCTCGCACCAAGGTCCTTTGTATAGCTATTTGAATGTTTTATTGCTTTAGTTGGAAGAAACTTTTATTTATTTGATAAAATAGTATAACAATGTTACTGTTTGTAATGGCTTTCTTAAATTATAAACACATAGACTTTATTGCATGCCGTGTTTTGTGTAATTTTAGAATAACAGTTTTAAAATATAATAAGTACTTCTTGTCAATCACAAGAAGTACTTATTATATTTTAAAACTGTTGAGCTGAAAAATTCGATAATTTAATAATAAAAAAAATTATCTCTTTAAATACTTTTTATAATAATATCTTCTTCATCATCAACTTAAAATAAGAATCCTATAATCAACAATATAAACTAAAATATAACAAAAAGAACCTATAAAAAATGAAATGTTTCAGTTGTTTGTTCTGAGCACTATCCGCGACAATGTTGCAGTTCCACAGAGGCGTGAGTGTCTTAGGGAAAGCTTTTTATTTTGCTTCGTACTTGCTTGCCCGAAATAAAAGCTAAATTAATTGAAAAACGAGTTACAAACTTTGTTGTTAAGGAATTACAGAGTGGAGGCTACTAGGGGCAGCTACTTTGATAGAATCGAAACGTAAAGATTGTAAAAAGAGAGGTTTTTTAAACACAATTAAAACTGACTAAAGAAAAACTTTTAATCAAAAACATTAAAGAGAACGTAACATAATTTAGTAAACGGTATGAAACATCAAAAAGCTCTTTTTGTCTTGGAAAAATAAACCACTACCATAATATTATACCGTGGTGCTAAACAACAAAATACAAAACAGACATTCGTCGATTCAAACCTATAGTCTGAAACAAGGAATTAAAAAAGGTCCTTGTGGGATTCATACCGCAGTTCGAACAGACGGTGTGAATCGACGAAGAACCCATAGCAGTATGGTAAAACCATCAGCAAAGTCCCGACAAGTAACCTCATACATACCTTCACGCCTTTAATCCCCAAAGGGGTAGGCAGCTGAGTTTAACCACCCACTTTTCGCTATTTTCGATCCTGTTGCCATTTAACGGACATAATTCCAGACTCCGGTCTAATACTGAGAATTTTTTTTTGGATTAACTCAATAACACTTTTTGATAGGTTTGCATTATAAATGCCTTCCGATTTTAGCCTATAACTAAAAACAGGAAACAATTGGTATAATCATCACGTCGAGTGTGGGAAGTAATCTGTTTAGTATGTCTACCATTATTGGGAAGATTTATTACTTGATTGGGCGTCAATTATCACTTTACAGAACGCTGTGATGGATAGCAGTGTTTTAAGCCACAGCAGGTATTTAACTTCAATAAATAACATGAATAAAAATATAAATAAGGAATAATTAGTTTGTCAGGCTATTCAATTATTAATAACTTTTAATTGTACTTACGAGTTGGTACTGCGAATTTACATTAAAAACAAGTTAGAAACAGTCTCCAATCCATTGACTGATAAAAAGAGTGGTACTTTCGAGGTTTTAAATTTTTATCATTAAATCTATCTTTTATAAATATTTTCAAAACACTTTTTAGAATTACACGAAAGTTCTATAAAAAGTAAGTAACCATAATGCTTACAGTTATTTTAATATGAAAATAAGGCAATGGAAGTTCCAATGTGTTATTGATAGTAACAGTTGTTAGCTGAAGATATCATCATCAAGTAACTTTTTGAAATTTTCTCTAGATTATGTAAATGTTAATTAGTTAGAAAGTTCACCAATTGACCCCTATTTGATTTCCCGATACGCGGAGTTCAACAAAGTAGCAGAAACACTTTCTAAAAGTGGAATTCTGTCCCGCTGCTGTCCCGATAATTAAATCCGAGCAATACTGCCACGATGCACGCCAATCTGTCCGACCCTGTGAACCTCTCTTTCCCACAACTACCAACTTGTATATCTCCGTCTCTTTCCACCAAACGAAAGTGACTTTGAAACGGCATTCCCATTATTACGACTGCTTAAATTATAATGGAATGGAACACGCTCCTACTTGTTTTTTCGAATGTTTATTCGGAATAACGTTTTATTGCGTTGAACTTTTTTGACTTTAGACTTTTTAAAGCAACATTGTTGCGGTCAACTTACGTAGGTATGTTAACTTGAACATTGAAGACTCGTGTGACCATGAAATCTATATTGAAACATGTACAAATAATACATGTCTGTATGTCTGTGCCTATACTCATAAGACTAAACCACAAAATGTTTGAAGGTCAGGAATTCAATTATGCCTTTGCAAAGCTCCATAGACTACGATAACCAGTTGTTTTGTAACTCTTACGACTCTATCATAAATATTATTTATTTGAATATTTATGAGGAAATTCCAATTAATATAATTATGTCGCGTATGATATTTACATAATCGCAAACATTCTTTCTATGTCATTTACATATTCAATTAACTTATGTTAATGTTTTAATGGACATTTATTCACATTAGTCACATTACATAAATTTATCTCTGCGCTACTAGTGGTATACCTCGTGGCCATGTTGTTGGCTATGGCCTAATAACTTCTTAACACGTTGGTCCAACATATGTATACCAATATTGGTCATAGCGCACCGTTTGACAAACAATACTGTTTGATTAACCAAGTTAAAGGTATCAGAGTCTTAATATTTGCGTAAATTAAAACAAATGCAAGTAAGTTTATCTGGACATAACTGAGTTACGGTGAAGGAAAACGTAGTGAGGAAACTTTAATTTAAACAATCTGATTATAGCCAATCTGCCTGTGATCAATGCACCAACCTTCTCCGTTTGAAAAGAGGCCTTATTCTTGCAGTAACACAGTTATAATAGGGTGGTTATTTAAATATCTTTACAAAATCCCCGTCCAATTATAAGTAAACCAACAAAATAATAACATCACGTTTAGTTAGTTAATGTAGGCAGCTCAGCGGATGCTTTTCACAAGCAGTGACATGCCGCTGCAGCAGTCAACTTGATGTGATTGATTTATACAAGGTGTGCCGCCGTGTGCCGCTGCAAGCTGGCTATATACGCTAACGCAAACTGAATATTGTATACTAATCTTTATAACGATATTAAAACTCTTTATTCACGCTGAACATTCATACTAAACGGTACAGTAGGTACTAGAAACTATAGCAGGCCGACATGTAAATCTAAGAATAAATAAAGCCGAAAACAGCAATGTTAATTAGTAGAGTCGGTTTCTTTTAACATTTCCTACACAACATTTTATATTTAATTTATAATACCAAAATATACAAAATAAAACAATTAGCAGTGTTACAATTAGTAAGTTGAGATATATTTGCTATTAACAGTAAGGTCAATGGTACACGACACGGGGCGGCGCGGTAGGCACTAATTTAATAAACGATAGCGTGCCTCTGTCCAATAATATAATTAGTGAAAAATCCAAGGTACGGTATTTCGGCAAGACGTCCACGGCGCCAATAGGGATACCAAGCGATTCATTTATTAGGACATTGTCGAATTGGCAAAATCTATGTAAATTGTATTCGAAAAAGGACATTTTGCTCCAGGACATAGTCACTACTAGTGTTTATAAAGCTGCGCTTTGAAAAAGTGGAATTAAACTGAACGCGTGGTCATGTGTACCTTAGTAATGTTTTATGGATCAAAATGCAAAAATAGCAATTCAATGTGGCAGAAGATAAAAAGACGGTGGATTTTATTGGACGAAATTAGTAGAAAATGCAGACAAAAGTATAGAGTTTCCTTAACCTTTGCCTAATAGGACACAGGATGATGATGGAGATATACGTAGTCCTTCCTTCTTTTCCACCTTCAATACTAGACACACTAATCAGTCAGTTTATAAAAACTGGTAACTTTCTCATTAGTTAGATAACCCACAGGACAAATTTTAAAGACACAAGGTCAAATATAAAACAACTTGTGTGGTACGAGTCTCCAATATCGATAGTGTCAACGTGGTGACTCTGTGCGAGAGGGGAGCTCAATGCTAAGGCTCAAACTGCGTCTGAACACGCGACTAATAAATATCCCTCTGTATCGCCACATCGGTCTACTTCTACTACTAACACAATTAAATGTTCCACACAGCCGTGCTGTGTGTTTTATATATAAATCAATTTTATGTGAGCTATTAGTTTTTCAGTAATTATAATTTTTTTCTACATCAAAAATACTTAATTGTATAAAGTTTTGACATCTGTGAGAGCCTTTCATTGGTTTAATGAAATGGCGTCTAATAATGGACGTAGACTTTTACCAACAATCTTCGTTTTGACCGATGTTGAGCAGTTCTCTTCTGTTGGTTTCGGTCTGTAAAATTTGCCCACGCCGCGTAACTTTAACCAAAACGCCTTAAAAGCTTAAACATTGAAGCTTAACCTTATCTAGCTTAAAACCATTAAACCTTGTCGTTCATTTGTGTATAAACAATAACTTAAAAGTCAAAGCATTTATTTCATTTTGATCATAAAGTATGATGCTTATGAACAGTCAAAATTACATAAAGTCAGCTAATTACCTTACAATGTCTACCAATTTAAAATCCAATACAATTTATTAGCAAGTCGACCCAGAAAAGTAAATTGTTATCGCCCATAATAAATATTTGGCATAGCGGAACACATTTGACGGTAAAATACCCTTTGAGCGGATATAATAAAGATAAAGAATATAATTGCTCCGGTGCTGAGTTATTTGTGTCGCTCGTAAAGTTAAACGAACGCAAAGCTTTGCAAGGACATGTTTGACGGAAAAACCTTATAAGCTTAAAACATGAAACGGTAGTAGATCCACGCTGGTTTCAGCATGGATGGGCTGGATCGTCCGGGGAAGTACTACCCTCTCAGAGAAGATCGACGTAAGAGTGTCGGAGGTCAAATTTCCCTCCTTTCCTTTTTCCTCATCTCCCTTCCTCCCAATCCTTACACATACCCCACTCCCTTTACGGTAGACAGCGGCTTCGCAGAGTCCCTGGCTTGCAGGAAGGAGCAATACGGTACATATACAAAAATAATTTTTTTTTAAATTTTTGTCTCTCTCTCTGCCGGCTAATCTCTGAAATGGCGGGACCGATTTTGACGGGACTTTTATTGGCAGGTAGCTGATGTAATAAGGATTAACTTAGGCTACGTTTATTTTAGAAAAATCTTTTATTTTAGAAAAACAAAGTAATGTTAATCGACTGTTAGGCGGAACGAAGTTCGCCGGGTCAGCTAGTACTTAATAAATTATTACTAAACCAAAATGGCAGCTATGGCTATCTTTACACTATAAATATTGTTTTCAGCACTACTGTGTTGTGTTTTATTCCCAAATGTGTTATTTTCTTGTTTATATAATTCACCCTTAGTCCCCGTATAGACGAGTCATAATCAGTGATTGTTTGTGTCAGTTGTTACGCAATGATGTCGATCGCGTGACCGCGAGTTACGCTCCTGTGTCGTGTATCATTAAACTTATTACACAAAGAAAGTTGAAATTATAGGCAGAGTTAATAATAATGATATTTCTATATTTTTAGAAATGGTTCATGATATCTTTTACAAAAAAAAAAAAATAGAACCAGTGAAATAAAGACAACAATTTGTATCGTTTCTTTTATGAAAGAATCGTACCATTCTATTAATTTTAGTAAGTAATAAAAATATTGACTTTGGTCTCAAAAGGGATAACCACATTAAATTAAATAAAAATATATTAAAAATAAAAGATAGCAGTCCCTTGAGTAAAGCAATATAAGCACTACAGTTACAAAACGGACTTACACATGAAATCTATAGAGACGGGTCAATATGAACCGAAGAATGTGGCAATCAATGAAAGGTACTTACTACAATCCTATTAATATTATAAATGCAAAAAATTGTGTGTGTGTGTGTGTGTGTGCGGGTGCGTGTGCGTGTGTATTTGTTGTCACTCAGAGCCTAAACGATTTTGATAAAATTGGTATGTGGATAGCTTCGGTGCGGGAGACGGACATAGGCCGAAAATCGGTCTGGTTCTCTAAGGAATACAAACACGTTTTACGCGCGGGCGAAGCCATGGGGCGCAGCTAGTTAATTATTATTGACCACTAATATACAAATTGCATTAAAGCAACTGCATTAGTTATGAGAAGTAACACATGTTACGACAAAGTGAATTAAACAATACGACAACGAACAATAATATTATATTGTAGGGGACTCGCCGACATTAATGTTGTAGAGGGGAGAGGGAGTAACATACGGTCTAATACACCGAAAGATAATATACAATGTAGGTACATAACATATAGAAAATTTTAATACACTCGTGTATTTATTTGTAAGGTAAGCAGTTAGTAAAGTTTAGAGTCTATTTTATTTATGTCTAAAAATCCGCTCTCGCATCTCTTCGGTATCAAAAAATGCATTTACCTCACAACAAACTTCTACGGAAAATATCATAGCAATACTACAGTATTGCATCATTTCGCCTTCTAAACGGCTGAACCGATTTCGATGAAAATTGGTTTCTAGATAGATTCGGTGCCGGAGACGGACATAGGCTACTTTTTATTCCGAAAATCGGTAATATTTTACGTAGGCGTGAGACGCAGCTGGTTTTAGTATAAAATAGGAATAAATGTGTTAATCAAATAAAACTACTTCAATAGGTCCATACTCTCAGCACCTTTGGTCGCACGTGACTGCTAATAGCTCGAGTTCAACGGTCGTATCTGCAATAATCCAGGATGTTTAGTGATAGTGATGTTACCCTCGTTCATTTTTATTTGATGTGGTGCTCAATAGGGAGCTATAATTATTGCGTATGCGGTGTAATGGTGTGTTGTGTTTGATAGTTTGATCAGCTCTGTATTATCGTTACAATAATCTCGTGAACTGATTAATTTGTAATAATAGGTAGAAAACAAGAGATACATTTACATTAAT
This sequence comes from Parascotia fuliginaria, assembly GCA_963082885.1. NCBI lineage: Eukaryota > Metazoa > Arthropoda > Insecta > Lepidoptera > Erebidae > Parascotia > Parascotia fuliginaria. The sequence goes on along the minus strand of OY720179.1, from coordinate 19,114,466 downwards.
TTTTTTAACATTTTACTTTTTACCAACCTAAGGAAAAAATGTGTCAACAATATCTATACCATTATATTACCTATAGAGTTAAGTGTATTGCCTGCGTCACTTTGCATGCTACTTGAAATTGTAACTTACAAAAATTGTAATAACCTGGCGATTAAAAAGAGTGGCCTGAGTTTCTTGCCAGTTCTTTTCATGGCTCTACTTCGTCAGCGAACTGGCTGTAGGTTAATTTGCTGACATTTAGTAAACTTTGACGTTCATAAGTGTTAATTTAATTAACCTATATGAATAAACATTATTTTCATTTTTATTTTCATTGTCATATATGTATAAAGCGGCAGAGTTTGTTTGTTTGTTTAAACACGCTATTCTTTAGAACTACCAGTTGGATGTAAATATTTTTTTTGCGTTTGATATCTTAGTTCTTGAGGAAGTTTACGCTACTGGCAATAGGAGCAGAACAGTTAGCAAAGACGCGGGTTAAACCGCGCCGCTAAAAAAATAACTATAATGCTTTCCTTGTGTCTCAACCAGCAGTCTATATTGCTGTACCAACACACGTAGGCACCTGTCTTGTTCTTGTATTTTAATATATTATTTATTAGTGTTTTATGAAACACAACATTTACCTGATCAATGAGTAAATAATATTTGATTTGTATTTTATTTTAAAAAGGTCCACCTAACTACCTATTGTAGCTCAGACCAGCACAGGTAGTCAATATAAAAAGATGGTTGAATCTATATAAATATTGTTTTACTGAATCCTCTGAATGTTTAAAAGAAAGTCGTGAACCGACGCGGCGACGGTGCATGTTTAAGCAAATCTCTCCTATAAACCTTTACAGTCTTAGACATTTTCTATTATACGTATTCGCTTCAATATTCTGACGTACCTGTTCCCTTTGTCGTAAAACCTGTTTAGCTATATTTTGTTTAGTAGACTGGTACTGAAGAATACAGAGTTTTTACTGTTCAAAGTAAAGTACACTATTCTAAAATAAAATTAACTTTGTCTTGAAGAGAGAGAGAAGATATCTTTAAATAGTTTAAAGCAAATCGTTGTATCTTTCTATCTGTTTCAAACAACTGATTTGAATACAGTTTTCATAACTTTTTTTAGGATTTTTCCGAAAGGCTTGTAATATAATGCATATCTAATAATATTGTCGTAAAGAAAACCAAAAAATTTAAAAGTTATTTATATGTAATAATAATAATAAATAATAAATAATAATAATAATACTACATCTAATATCCTCGTGCTTAGCCGAGGAGCATCGCTACAAGTCACTTTATAAAATGAACGTTTTTCAGCGAGAAACAATTTTAAAAATGAGAATTGATGTTTACAAATTTGCTCAACGTCGTTTAAACATAATCTGTTCTAAAATAAATGAATTTCGTTTTGTCTTTTTAACAATTCGTGACGCAATATTATAATAAAATAATTTTTAACAAAAAAAAAACCGACTTCAACCAGGGAGGAAACTAAAAAGTAAAAAATAAATTTACATAGCACATAGTAATTCGTGTTTTGATTCAAATAATCAAAAATATTTAAGTAAGTATTTTATAATTTTGAAGTTGGTGCCAAGTAAAACAATAACTAGGTACTTATAGGTATTATCAATCTTAATTTGCTGTTGTAGTAAGGTTCTTATAATATTTAGTTAATGAGTATTTACTTGGCACCAACTTCAAAATTATAAATTACTTATCTAAATATTTCTAATTAATTGAATCAAAATACGAATTACTATGAGCTATGTAAATTTATTTTTTACTTTTTAGTTTCCTTCCTGGTTAAAGTCGGTTTTCTTTTTGTTAAAAAATATTTTATTTTACAATTTTAGTGATGGGTAAACCTAAATCTTACTTAGGTATTATTTTTGTAAACACTAAACATTTTGGCATATTGAACCGTATGAAGTAAGCCCGACATGACTGCTGTTGAGGAATTCCCTCGACTGTCTATGGTCACCTGTAATGGCACTTATAACCCATATGGGAGCTAAGTTCTCATCATTAGAAATGAATTAAGTCCAAACATCAAGTAATTGCTTTAAATCGTTGAGAAGTTCCTTCGACTGTCTTTATGGTCCATCATCGAATCGACTCCAAACCTTCACTAAATAGCCTTAAAATACATAATGAAAAACATAACAAATGCACTAGACGTCAGTACGATTTTCGAAAGTTCCCCTCGATTTCTCTGGGATGCCATCATCAGATCCTAGTTTTCTTATCATGGTACCACCCTTGGGATAATATCTCCTTTCTAACAAAAAAATAATCATCAAAATCGGTTCATAAATGACGGAGTTATCCGCGAACACAATAAAAAAAAAATATATATACGGTCGAATTAGCCTAAATAATCGTCGGTCGAATAGCCCTACCTTATCTGACACCAGTGCTAGTAAACTTATTGCACGTAAACATTACGTTCGCCGGTTGAGCGCTGAATGTTTCAGTGCAGACTTTACGTGTCTGTCTGTCTGCCTGGCTGCATACGAAACGATCGAGGTTTCAAGGCGAGTGTCTCACGGGAGCTAACTGTTCTAGTTCAGTGGATGTTTGATGTTTTGGACAACCTTATTTGCTTACGTAATCTTTTAACAGTGCAATTTCAATATATTTATACTACTGTGTCCGCCACTTCTGGATTCCACTTACTGCTTACCATCAGGCAGAGTGGAGTCACTTTGGTAGGCTAAAATAAAAAAATAAAAAAAAAAACTAGCGGCCCGCCCCGGCTTCGCACGGGTGGACATTTTTTTTAAACATTTTGGGATAAATAAAGATACTTTTGTATGGGAATATAGAAAAGTGTTTTTTTAGGCAATATTTCAAATTTTTCTCTCTGTAAGAACCATCCTCGTACTTCAAGAAATATTATAAAAAAAAAATATAATTAGCAAAATCGGCTCAGCTGCTCACGAGATTTGCGCTTAGCAACACATTCAGCGATTCATTTTTATATTATAGATGTTAAAATTGCAAATATTTGCTTACTGGATAACTGCATGTTAAAAAAATGTAAGAGCCAAACTAGAATAAACTACTGAAGGTTATACTACTAATCCTACGGTCTAACTAGAAACGTTATATTTAATATCTCAATCAAAAAGTTAGTAAGTTATCGTATAATATATATTTTTTTGTATATTACTCCACCCCGCCTGATGTTAAGCAGTCAGTGGAATCTAGAAGTGATGGCCACCATACCAAAAGCCATTGTCTTAAACTGCTGGCATGGTGGCCTCCACTATGGCGGCTAGGAGTGAGGGTTAGGGAAGGGAATGAGGGAGGTGAGGAATAGGGAAAGGGAGTAAATTGGGCCTCAGGCGATCTCGCTCACCGTACAAAATGCAGACATAATAATAATAATTAAAACTCTTACATTATGTTTCTATTATAAACAATAATTTGTGGCTTACTGTCGGTCGCCTGAACGCTTTTTCAGCAAATAGTGATATGGATTTATTTATCTTTTAAGCGATCTTTTTAAATTTATATTAATATTTACATCGGTTTGTGTGTTTCTATGTATAATATGTATGTAGGTTTCTTTATAAAAAACACATAAAAAAAGTATATAGGTAAGTATGTTTATTGTTGTATATTTTTATTGTCACTGTTACATATAATACACGATTTTATCCCTTTCTTAACCACCTTAACATAACTTTCTGCTTGCCCATTACTAGCAGGATGATAAGTGGGTGACGTAACATGTGATATATCGTTAGATAAACAAAATGTCTTAAATTCTATGGAAGTGAATTGTGTGCCATTGTCGCTAACTATGGTATGTGGCAAACCGAATCTCGCCATGTATTCATATAATTTACTAATGACTGAAAACGTTGACGTGCTTATACCCATATCATACGCTTCTACCCATTTAGAAAACGCATCTACTATTACTAAATATGAACGACCATGAATGGGACCTAAGAAGTCAATGTGAATTCGATAGAATGCCTGCGGTGGGTATGGCCATAACGCAAGCGGCGCGCGCGCTGGTGACTGTCTCAGTTGTAAACAAGTCTCACAGTTAGCGATCATGCTTTCAATAGCTTTGTCTACTCCCGGAAACCAAAACCTACTGCGCGCCTCCGCTTTCGTCTTAACAACACCCAAATGTGACTTATGGAGCTCTAATAATAATTTAGTCCTAATCGATTCCGGAATAACTAATTTATGTCCTCGCATAAGGCAGCCGTTCTCGTAGGATAATTGAGTTTTACAATAAAAGTAAGGTTTAATTGATGTGTCTGTTAAACGCTTTGGCCAACCATTATTAATAAAGGAAATTACTTTACATAACTTTTTATCCTTATATGTTTCATTGCGAATTTGGCTAAGTGTTACTGGTAAACTACCATCAATAACAAAGTTAACATACGAGGCACGATCTTCCACGGGGATCAGACAGTTACTACCGGCGGTCGCGCGGCCCCCACTCATCTCTGAGTCATCGTCGGGCAGGCTCGCGCGCGACAAATAGTCTGCGCTGTTGTCAGCACTACGTATGTATTCTATATTATAATTATATCCACTTAGAAACATTGCGTAGCGCTGCAATCTATTAGCTGAAACCTCGGGAATGCCACGATATGGACCAAAAATAGACAATAAAGGCTTGTGATCTGTACGGAGTATAAACGGTGTCGCCCTTCCGTATAAATACTGGTGAAAACGTCGTACTACGAAAATAATTGCTGTAGCCTCCTTTTGGATTTGAGAATACCGCTTTTCTGCAGCATTCAGTGTCCGTGAGGCAAACGACACAGGGCGCTCTACGCCGTCAGACCCTATCTGTGATAATATTGCTCCTAAGCCATTTGGTGATGCATCTACTGTTAAAATCGTTTTCGCCTCTTGATTATAATGGACCAGAATCTGGTCAGAGGCCAAACATTGTTTAATAGCATTATATGCGTCATTATGAATAGCCTCCCATTTCCATTGACTACCTTTTTGCAATAATGCATAGAGAGGACTTAACACCGAAGATGCATTCGGCACAACATTTCTGTAATAATTTACTAAGCCAAGAAACGATTGTAACTTACTTACATTAGTCGGAATAGGAGCTTCCATTATTGCTTTGACTTTATTTTGAGATTTTCTCAATCCGTTTTTGTCAATAACGTAGCCTAAATATTCAATTTCTTTGGCAAAAAATACACACTTATCCTTACGTAAGGTTAATCCTGCATCCTGTAGCCTTTGTAAAACTGTATTAAGCCTGTCTAAATGTTGTTGTTTAGTTTCGCCTGTAATACAGATATCATCAAGCATGCACGTAACTCCGTCTAATCCAGACAACAAACATTCCATTGCGCGTTGAAAAATAGCCGGCGCACTAGCGAGACCAAACACTAACCTTGTATACTTGAACAATCCTCGGTGAGTATTTATACAAGTTATTTTTTGAGACGCCTCATCTAAGACAAATTGAGAGTATGCTTGTGTCAAATCTAATTTGGTAAACAACTGCCCTCCGTGTAGCTTTGTGAACAGTTCGCGAACCGTCGGTAACGGGTATTGCTCAATAATTAATTGTTTATTAACGCTTACAGAATAGTCAACGCACAATCGTACAGAACCATCGCGCTTTAATATGGGCACGATAGGCGATGCATATTCGGAGTGCGGAACCGGTTCTAATACTCCTATTCGTACTAAACGATCAAGTTCATTATTTACCTTATCTCTTAATGCAAACGCAATAGGACGAGCTTTAAAAAATATCGGTTTCGCACCATCTTTTAATTGCAATTTAACTCGGTATTTCGTAAACATGCCTAAATCGTCTGAAAACACGGTTGAATAACATGACTTCAATTGATCAATGACGTTATCAGATTCATTCATAAAGTTAATGGGTAACATTTGTAATTTAAACAAACTTATAAAATCACGCCCTAGAATTGGCGGCCCACCATCGCGTATTACACGTACATGTATGTGACAAGTTTTATCTAAATATGATAAAGGTAATTTAATAATTCCTAGACAGTGAATTGCCCTCCCCGTGTATGTAAATAGTCGATCATTCGTTAACGATAATGGCATATTTCCAAAATATTTTTTGTACGTTAATTCGGATATCGCGGTGACCGCCGACCCGGTGTCAATTTCAAATTTCAACATTATGTCTTGAATTAAAATATTTAACGTCATTGGTTCCCCCATATGTAAGCAAATTTTATTTATCCTACCGTCATCGTCGCTGCCGCTCAACTCGCCGTCGCCAACGAAGTTAATCTTTTTACACATTCGACGTAGATGGCCCGTTGCGTTACATTTTTTACACTTGTAGTTAATGAATCGACACTGCTCCGTTTTATGATTTTTATAGCCGCACACTGTACACATTTCTTTTTTAGCACTGCCCGTTTCACTACGCGAAATTTTGTCCCGTCCGATTTTGAAGACAGGCTCGCTGGGTGTCGAACCCTGCATCGCCGACGCCCGAGACGAGGATGCCGCTGCTCCTTTTCGCGCACTGCGTATGCTCTCCGCCAGCTCCACTGCTTTTGCCAACGTTAGCTCTTCTAGGTCACGCGCAAACAGCTTGACTTTCTCCGGGCCCGGTTGCATACCCATAACAAACCGGTCACGAAGCGCCTCTTCCACGTTCAGGAACCGACAATGTGTAGTCAGGCCACGAAGCCGCGCAGCCCACTGTGCATATGTTTCATCCGTTCCTTGGGTAGCCGAATAAAAACTGAACCTCTCGCCAAATCCACACTTTTTCGGCGTGAAGTGCATGTCAAGCAACACGAGGATTTCTTCGTATGGCACTTGAGTTAACTCTTTCGGTAGTGCTAGATCAGCCGCCAATTGATACGTGCTGTCGCTGAGTGCACTCAGCAATATCGCCCTTCTTTTCACTCCCGTCGAGTCCTTTACATCATCAATATCGTTCGCGATGAACCACTGCGATATACGTTGCTTATAGTTTTGCCATGTATGGATAGTATGGTCAAACCCGGCCAAAATACCAAAATGCGACATGTTTTCTTATTATTATTTTTACTCAACGCGGGTAGGTACGTACTCGTCGCCACTGATAGGTATGCGAACTACGAACAAGTGAAACGACAGATAGCTGGTAATGCACTGAGTTTATTAGTCAAGCGGCATGTCATTATATCGACAATAAGTGGATGCAACCACCCTCATATTATAAATATAACATTTATCCGCATTCTAGGACTCATATGACAAGCAATAACACATTATGTTTACTTTGGGACGGGATAGCGTAGTTGTTGTGAAATTATTATTTTTGCTTTTATTTGTAATTATTTAACCTTCCCTTTCACCTTCTAAGTTTTTAAATACTAATACATTAATTAACAAGTGACAAATAATAAAGACAGTTCTGAACTAAGATCATTAATTATAAGTTTGTTGCGACACTTGCCAGACACCAGACAACGACAAAAGTTCGCTTGTTAGCTTAATTATGTGATTTAAACATTGTCACGCAAACTATGCATTAACACATGCACGAGTATGTTGAATAACTGCTTGCTAAAAACAGTAGACAACCACTAGCAACCATTTAGCAAAATCACCTTACTGAAATGACAAAGAATAGAATACTAAGAATACAGAAAAGTTCCACAGTGGCGACCACGAACCATCATTGACCATTTCCATTATTGCATTTGAGGTGCTCATAGCTCATTGCGCTCACTGATCGCTAAACGATTAGCGTGTTAAGCAACTTAGAGTGCGGCTGGACCATGGATGGGTGACCGCATAGTTGTATTTGATCTGAGAGTCTCCGTGCTTCAAAGGGCATGTTAAAAGTCGGTCCCGGTTATTACTAAGTTGATAACAGTCGTTAGGTCACGTCGGATGCCTCTATAATACGTTATGGGCGAAACAAATCTTGACACTAGGTTCGCCACTAACCACTCGATATTTGATTTGATTTTTAACCGACTTCAAAAAGGAGGAGGTTATCAATTGGGGGTCGTATGTTTCTTTTTTAATAATTTAAATAGCCTAATATTACCTATTCCTAACGTCGTATGTCAATCTATATTTATAGACTGCCCACCTGATCGTAAGTGGTATGAGTCGCTCATGGAAGCGCCAGGAGCACATTTGACTTACAAGTCCCTACAGCAAAAATAAAAGAGACACATTGTATTGATCGCTGGAAGCACAAAAAATAAATACGTCTATTATTTATTACCCACCTGTCATTCTGACATATTATTATGTCATTTTCATTCACTGTTCATGAGATATTATTATTTTTTAAGGTTATACTTTAAAAATTAACTTACTGTACCACAATTATAGGTAATTCTACACAAACAATATATTTAGACGTTCTTATACGTCCTCGTAATACCAGTTTTATTACTATCTATTTAAAAGATTTTTATTTAAAGTTAAGGCTTCACACTATACACGAGGTATTAGCGGCAAAGATGTAGTTTTCCGTTTATTCTCTAGTTTATTGAAAATGGTCGTTAGAAATAATTTAAGTGCTTATTTCAAGGAAACTATAAAAGCAACATAATTTCAATTTCCAATAAAAATAAATACGCGTTATGTCTTTACCAAGAACATGGATATAAGTAGATGGCATTCTCTGTAAAGAAAGCAGGGATGCGTTAAGTGTGTATGAACCTTTACCGAAGACCGGATATTTACGTCAAGCGACGTTTATAAACGTCGGCGCGTGGTGTCACGCAACTGTTAACGTTCCGTACATATTATACGTTTTAGTTGCCCACTTGTGCTCAACAAAAGGATGTGAAGGTATTTATAAAATCAACGCACACACAACGGATGTCTGTGTGTGGCACTCTTAAATGTTTGGTAGTGCCGACTGTTGATCAACTCTGATAAGTGAAATAATTTTTTGATTTGTTATGTAGATTTTGAGTTTATCCATAACAAACAAACATACAAAAAGTCAAACCTATTCTCTTTATAAGTTTAGATTAACTCATTTGTCAGCTTAATACATACATTCTTTTATATACGGCTATGTTTTATTGTAGTGTACTTGTGGTGTAATTGTAGTAACAAGTATTTTTTTAAATTGAAGTTCAAGTTCATATACCCGTGTTCAACTAAACGCTATAAGGTGTGTGTTGAGGCACAAGTCTTCCATTACTTACAAACCGGACGAGAGGGTTCAAGTGGCATGCACAACTAGTTATAAATACCTACTGTTATAAATGACTGGCCTGTTGGTCTAGTGGTTAGTGACCCTGACTGCTAAGCCGGAGGTCGTGGGTTCGATTCCCACCCAGGACAAATCTTTGTGTGATGAGCATGATTGTTTGTTCTGTGTCTGGGTGTAATTTATCTTTAATATGTATGTATTTACAAAAAAAAAATGTATATATGTAGTATATCAGTTGTTTAGTACCCATAACACAAGCAAATATAATTGCTTAATTTGGGGCTAGATGGCGCTGTGTGAATGTGGTAGAATATTATTATATTATTATATTATTATTATATTACTTACATGTGTAACCATACCTAAAAAATCTGATGATAGAATGTAAGTACTCGACCTCTGTGTTTCGGTGGTACTGTATACGGACTGCCACGCAAAGGTCGCGGGTTCGATTCCCGCTCAGTGCAAATATTTATGTGCATGAACATGACTATTTGCATTGGTCTGGGTGTTTCTATGTATAATATGTATGGATTTACAAAAAAAAAGTATTTAAGTATGTATGTCCGCATCGTAGAACTCATAACACAAGCTATAATATTTATGCTTACTTTGGGTCTAGATAGCGTTGTGTGTAACTGTTGTGACATTATTATTAATTATACTATTAAGTACTTAGTATGAATAAATGAGATTGACTTTTGTTTGGGCACAGCGAACATATCTTGTTATAAATTATATCAACCAAGCAAGAGCGTTGCTATCTAACACAGGCATTATTTGCCTAAAAGGAGGTTCCAATCACTATCCTAAGAAAACATTGTTAGAACCATTAAATTATTTTTCATTTCTTTTTTCATTTTCATTTTGAACCAGTGTATACCTTGTAGCTTACAGTATTTTTATTAGAAACCAATCGAAACAATTGACTAACATTACAGTAAATTCCTGAAAATTAGAAGCTTTATTATTAGTGAGTAGCATAGGTTATATTTTTTGTGATATGCCCCACCCACGCGGGCAAAGCCACTGGCAATAGGTAGTTAAGAATATAGTGACTGTTTGACAGCGGTTTTGGCAGCGGAAACATTAGTTTGGTCTATAAGTCACTGAATCCAACAATGTCATAGGTATGTTAATGGTTCTTACGTGTTGTTGTCGATTTATTGCTGGTTCTGTATGAAAATTCCAATCTCGTTTGCGTGTTGAGTATGTCTTGGAAATATATTTAAACAATCCTTCAGAATCAAACTCTCTCCTATAATTTTTGTTTTACGAATAAACTGTGATAACAAATACAACATGATGTTGTAAGAGATTGACACTATTGTTTACCATAAGTTAACATGCGGTGAAAATTAAAGGATTTGAATGAAAGATATAATAGTAAATACATTATCCATACTTATATCATAAATGCGAAAGTCTGTCTGTCTGTACGCTTTCACGCCTAAACCACTGAAACGATTTTGATGAAATTTGGTACTTATAGAGATAGATCAGACCTCGGTGAACAACATAGCTATATTTTATGCCTAAAAAATGTCTGAAAGGTGTTGAAATAGGGGATGAAAGTTTGTATGAAAATTTGTCAATGTAAACAGAGATCTAACCGACATTCAAGCGGGTGGAGCTGCGGGCAACAGTTGTTTCCTATATTTACACTGACCATAAAATTTACTGATACAAATATTTTACGCTAGGTATCAGTAATTCATTGTAGAGATTTCACGAGTAATAGACATGTCTATACAATTATATAAACTGGAAGAGTTTGTTTGTCGGATTGAAGTCGGATTTGAATAGTTCTTTTTGCGTTTGATAACCTAGTTCTTGAGGAAGGTTTTAGTTTTTTTTTTTTCACGCTACTGGCAACGGGAGCAAAGCAGTAAGCTAAGACGCGGGTGAAACCGCGCCGTAGAAGGCTGGTTCTGAAGCATTTCTTCTTTTATTACATGTGAGATTTATTTACTTAGTACTGTGTTTAGTGTACATAGGAGGTTGGACATCTTACCAACGAACGACAATTAACAGTTTTAAGTTTATCATTAAAGTTTAAGTTAATGTCTAATTGTCTATTATCATGGTGAAGGTTTACCGTTATTCTAATGGTTAACGGGTAACCCTTAACGATTATTACTAAATTTGAACATGTACAATTATATTTAATGTTTACTAAGACATGCATTAAAATTGTTCTTAGATAAAGTAACAATGGACTCTTGGATAATTATATGTAAATAATACTAGCTGATGACGTCAAAAGAAGGTTTGTAACGGTACGAGTACATCGTGACCGTTAAATCGACTGAACTTTAATGTAACTTACAGTATATGTATCTCAATATTTATCACTGAGGAATGTCTTTTAAGTTGATTGAATGCATTCTTTTGTACGAAGTGAATATAAAGAGCACTTAGCTTATCACTCCAAAAAGAACACAAGCTAAGGCAGCTTTGGGCGTAATTTCTCTTTAAGAATGAATTGTTTGAGGTAACTTATAGCATAACTCAATTTTTAATACTATTTTAAAATAACCCTCTTTCAATAGGATTAATAATTTTATTACAAACCTTACTAATTTGTATAATATCGGGCATATTAATTAAAACATACTGATTATCATATATTCTCTTTTTAACTTTTTTAGGAAAGGTGGTATAACGTATCCTACTAATATTATAAATGCAAAAGTTTGTGTGTGTGTGTTTTTTACTACTCAGCGCTTAAACGGCGCAACCAAAATTGATATGTAGATAGATTCGGTGCCGTAGAAGGACATAGGCTAATTTTTACCCCGAAATCAGTCTGGTTCTTGAGAGAAACAAAATACATTTTAGATGTGGGAGAAGACGTGAGGCTCAACTAGTTAAAATATAACATTGTACACGTGTTTTGCACCCTATTAAGTATGGCGCTGTTGATACTATAATGTCCTGAATCGTGGTATTTTGCAATCTTTTTTAGCATAATAATATACAAATCCAACGTTCAAGAAATAGCAATTACCTATTCTAGTTATAAAATTTTAAAATCGTTTTTATCAAGTAACTGACGTGCACATAACTAAAGGCGCGAACTAATGGCTAGCGCAAATTAAAGCAGTCCGAATCGCATCCTAAACAAAACCTCCATGTAGGAGGATTTTTTTAATACATTTTATGAATTATCGCACACTACAGGCAGGACGCATCGCAACGCACTGTCACTATGACTACCTATATATGTGCTTTGACGCCATTTTGTAAAGCGGCGCGCTGCGGCCGTACTATGCGCTAGCATTAACAGAGCTGCAAATCAAAGCCGGGCTGTGCGGTATAGTGTGATAATAGATGAATAGTTCGGTAATACGCGGTAATGTTCGCAGACCGATCTAGCCGCCATCTATAGCAGATAAGAACCGCATTCCGTTTGAAGAATGCCGTTGATTTATGCGCGAACTTCGCCTCGAAATATTGAAATAGTTCTATTGTATTGTGGTTATGTAACGATGGGTCCTTCTTTATGGTTCAACCGTCGTCGATGTCGCATACCACACAAAGGTTATTGTCTACTCGTAATGTAAGAGTACTTTTAGTATGTACTATTTGATTAAGGTATGTAGATGGCTGTAATGATGTCGACATTCTTTTATTTAAATAATAAAATATGTAGTAGTATTGCAGATTTGTTGACTATTTTACACTGCTTTAAATTATATTATTTATTTAGTAAATATTAAGATAAAAAAAAATGAAGATGACACAGATAGATACAGTAAAGAATATGACATAAATACCTACAGCAAAAACTGTTTTAACTTGCTGAAAATATTTCAGAAATAGTTGGTCTAGAGGGATGCTTACGCAACGTTTATAGCTTATAGCTACGTTTATACATTCTTTTATAATTTTCTTATAGTAACATCAAATAACAGCTTACAAAACAACAGTGTACCGGCAGATTGCACGACATGTACCTTGTTAATAAAAGCTTGTTGTTTGTTTCAGAGCAAGGAACTAAGTGGCAGCGAGTGCGGCATGGGCGTGCGCGCGCCTGACACACTGCCCGGCTTGACGCATCATTATCCACATTGTGGTGACAGGTATAATTATATACTATCACACCTAATTCAATAATATTGTTAATCTATTCTTAAGAATTTTTATTATTTAACTGATAGTAGGTATGTGACCGTATTCACTTATGTTATCATTACTTCGAAAAGGAGTACGATGCATTTACAGTGATCGTTTAATAATCTACCAATGCGTAGATGAAATTGAAGCTTATAACCTAACACATACTTGTATACCGTATTTCAGATCTCCAGCGAAATGCGATATAATGGGTGTATCAAAGCTAGTAAACGAGCCAAGTCCGAGCAGCTCGGAAGAGTCGAACTCGCCGACGGAGGTGAACTGCTACCGGCGGCTGGGCGAACGACCCCCGCTCATGAAACGGCTCGCTATGGGCCTCAGTGGAGCGCTGTTGCAGCCCTCCGACGATGATTCTACACCTCTTGTAGCAGATACTCCTACCACGTTAGTATCTTATCTATACTATTATATAAAGCGGAAGAGTTTGTTTGTTTAAACGCGTTAATCTCTGGAACTACCAGTCAAATTTGAATAATTCTTGAATAATTGTGCGTTCGTATGACAGCCCAATTCTTAAGGGAGGTAACATTACGCTACTGGCGACGGGAGCAGAGCAGTAAACAAAGATGCGGGTGAAACCGCGCTGAGGAGTCACTTTGATAGGCAAAAAAAAATCTTGAGTACTATTATGGAACTTGAATGTATGACAGTACCTTCCATAAAACAAAATTTGTAGTGTAAAGGAGGAAGGAATAAAATAGGATACAACTATTCTTTCTTTAGACAATTACAAATTACAATATTATGTTCTTTTAATTTGAGTTTTAACTATTAAACACAATTGTGTAATTAATCCAACATATAAAACAAACTTACTTTGTTAACAAGAATACTATATTTTTACAGCCCTACAAACTTACCACTATGCCTCAACGGTGGCTACATCAACGAGGCATCAGAAGCGGAACAACGGACGCGGGAAAGCAACCGCGAGCCACCCACTATACCCACCATGCCCACAATGCCCACGATGCCCACTATGCCAACGATGCCCAACATGCCTGTGGCGCCTCGACGTGCAGAACATCTTATACACGGGGATCTTGACGTCGACTTTAGAAGGTGTAATAATCTCAAGAATAGGTAAGATCAGTAGTTCTAAATTTGCAGCAATGTTTTAACTGCTTTTTTTAACCTATTTCATCCCAAAGCTGCAGTTCTTAAAAGTCTCCTCCATTAACCGTTATACTACCGAGATATGTCAAGGAAGTAAAAGTCACTTATCGCCTATTTAACTGTAGTGTGTGATTTAGTTTTTGGTTTTATCAAAAAATTATAAACGCGTGTCATCGTTATAAAAAAAGATAGGGCCTAAGACACTACCCTGGGGGACACCAAACTCTGTCTTTGCTGTAAAAACACAGGACTCAGAATAGTTAGGGAGAAGTAAGTGTAATACGTCTCTGCTTATTTATAAAAGTGTGAGAATGCGAAGTCAAAAATTTTCATGCGATTAACGCGAATAAAAATTCAAACGATTTATATGCTTTCTTCTGAATAAGTTTAGTAGTAAATTATCGCGATGATAGCTTTAGAATGGAAACTGGGTCACGACTTTTCATTTTTATGAATGGCTTCTAACAATATTTTACTCGTATTTTAAACCTTTTAAGCATAACGGTTGAGTAAAGCTTTTATAATCGAGTTGTTGTTGAATTCATATCGCTGAATACTTATTTTTAATGGCAGTTTAAAGTTTAGGTATGCTTTACTTTTATTTTAAAATCTAATAAAAGTGAAATATCATTCAGTGCCTAAACTCGAAATTTCGAAAACTACTGGTCCTTTGAAGCTGAAATTTTGTGCAAGTAGTTTCAATAAATCGCATTATAATTCAAGCCAAAATACTCAGTGTTATTGTCAATACTGCGTATTTTGGCAACGACACAACAAAATTAAAAAAGATCAACTCAAAAAAGGGTTTTTTCTGTCAAAGCCAGAGGAGTTAAATCACTACTCATTTATTTTAATTTCGAATGAAAGAAATCTCTATAAATCCTAAGCCACAAAAGTTTCAAGGCTATAATATTGTTGCTTTCAGTGAGTCAGCAGCTTGTAGTCGTACAACTTCATCATCATCAGGTGCTTCATCATGCGGGGGTACTCCAGCGAACAACAATGTGCCTCGAGCCGAGCCCGAACTGAGACAGGCTCCCTGGTTCCAACACGGGATCCCAAGAGAAGTTCGTATTGTTTTTGTAAATAAAACTATAAGATGTTTTTATTATCCACACTTTTCTTTTTACTAAGTGCTAAACGAGTTTTAAGATCCTGTTGTTTGTCAGTTATTTCTAATTTCGTGCTCAAATATTTTTTTTACATGTATTTTGCGTTTTCGCCTGTGATTGTTTTATCTGTTTTTTTCAATTTTTCTTTTGTTTTTAACTTTATGAGAATCAATTTTTCTTAAAACATTTAAATCAACATTTCAGATAGCTCTAGAAGTGCTCAGCTCTCAGCCGGTGGGTGCGTTCCTAGTCCGCGGTAGTACAACACAGACGGGGTGCTACGCTCTATCCGTCCGCGTGCCCAGAGACTTTACGCCTGCGGGTATCGCGCACTATCTCATATTGAGGACGCCTAAGGGGTATAAAATTAAGGTGAGCATTTCACTTTGCCTCCTGAATACTTTTTAGTTAGGTTGTGTATGTGCACTATTTTGTCATATAAGTAAAAACTACAGTTCCGCTTCGCTACGCATCGGTACTAAAAGTTTCCCGCTTGGTTTACCATTATCATTATTGCTCGGCCCATATAAATACTTAAGTATTATATATTCAAACCTTCTTGGAGAAATCCACAATATAATAGTGAAATCCACATTCAAATTCATTGAGTGGTCCTCGAGATTAGTGTCAAACAGACAGACGCTTTCTAGCGACTTCTTTAAATGCTGTGTATAGATGAAAGCAATATCGTTAGATGCCATCGTGCGTATTTCAGGGTTTCACGAAGGAGTTCACGTCGCTGTGCGCGCTGGTGACGCACCACAGCGTGATGCCGGAGCTGCTGCCGGTGCCGCTGCGCCTGGCGCGCACGGGCGCGGGGCGCGCGGCGCCGCGGCGCGACCACGCCGAGCTGGACGCGCTGCAGCCCTCGCCTCGCCGCGCGCCGCTGCACCACCCGCACCAGCACAGCATGCACAACCATCACTTCCTCGCGCAGCCGCACGTCTAAGCCTGCATCACGCACCGCCCCACACTGCGCTGCGGGAACATCTACACCGCGCGGGAATGCGTTACAGTGTGTTGCACCACGCGTGATTTCAATTCAAAGAGAGACACTTATAAACGACGCAAAATCACACACTCCCGCGGTACGCTGCCTGATGCGGGGAATTGTGCCAACCGTCTTACTTTTGACACTTCGAGCACCGATTACAGTGAAGACATTACGATCACATTGGTCAATGTGATGTGAGTGTGCCTATAAAACTAAACCGTAACTAAAAAAAACTAAAACGTTTCAATCGACGCGCCGGTAGTGCATGTTCGGTCCGTGAATGACATCAACACAGATTTTGTCAAGGTTAAATGTATTGCCGCAAATATAGTGTTAATGTTAATACTGAATTTTAAATAGAAATAACATAATGTTAATGATCTCTGCGACGAGAAAAGACGGTTAAGAAATCCGATTAGTGAAACATAAAACTTTTAATTTGTACTGCTTGAGACTTTCTTCATCTGGATCTTGTCCCGTTCAGCTTTTTGTGGTTGCTGATGGATAGTCGCGAGTCGTAGATAGTGCGTGAGACAAATCTGTTTGTTTAGAATATGCTACTGTGACAAGACAATATAATTGGCAGCACAATCTCTCAAGTTGTTGTCTAAATTATTGGTAGTCGCTTGTCAAATTTGGTGTTGACGTCGCCATTGCTTCTTTTAGAATTTGCCTTCTTTTTATCCAAGATGAAAAGGATAGCTCACTGTCCACCAACAACCACAATAATCTATGATACACAACCTCATTTGCCTTGAGAAAATAATCTTTAAACGTTTAGGTGCAGAATGTCCAAGTTGCAAAATGTCCAGTGGTTTTAAAATGAAAAATTATTAAGTAATTTTTATTTGATTTGTGTGTATTTTGTTTCGGTAGCATAAGGTATACTTCCTATAGATCCAGAAGTTCCTATTATTACTATTTTGTGACCTGGACATTCTGCAACCTGGACATTCTGCGACCTGGACTTTTTGCAACCTTGACATTTTGCAACCTGAACATTTTGCAAGCTGGACATTTAGCAACCACTGGACATTTTGCAACTTAGACATTCTGGACCTAAACGTCTTTGAAATTGCATATCTTGCGAATAAAAACATTTCGGCATTTAAAATATTATTCATTTGTCACATGCATAAAGAGCAGTACGACACAACAAAAAGCATTGCAAGTTTTTTAGACAAAGAAAAGTTTGTGTAATAATTTTATAAATACTTATCAACAATTGGACGTATTATTTTTAATATTATTCTATTTATTTTACGATAGATGCAAGAACGAAATGTGACGTAATCATAACAAATTACTAACAGTATAACGCACATAGCTATAAACTACTTATCACATATGTAACAATACAATAATGTTCTCATTCAGATATATATACATTGTTATATAGAACATATATCAAACTATTTGTATACCAACGAGTAATGGAGTTTATCTAATGGCCGCGCATACGAGACGGGAAATTTTGTTAACATCGTTTCATATATAAATATTAACGGGAAGGTGTCACTCACGAGGCCGAGTGAACTAAGCAGTCAGTTCACGTACCGTCCTAGGTATTATCTCGCTACGTATGTCGTGGTCACATAGTCATCGTACGGAGTCATTAAATATTGTACGTTATTTAGTACCACGGCTAAGTTCTCTTTGTAAGAAATTTGTGATAAGTATCATACTTAGGGTGTGTACGCAAATGTAAAATATATATTTGTAAAAATAAAATGTGTATATGGATTGTAATTATAGAAGATTTGTGTCATAATCATAGAGTATATTATAAAAGTATTTACAAGTTATGTACACATATTTTAAGTTCTGTCGGCTGTCGGTCCACCTTGTGAGTTGTCTATAAATGCTAAGAGGGGGTCTAACGTTCGATTTATAGTGGTCGATTAGGTATTTGGTATTCGATTTGACATAGTACACCCCTATAATTATCAGTATACGTCTTTCGAAATGATTATGATTTTAAATTACATACATACATAGCTTTACGCCTTTTATCCCCAAAGGGGTAGGCAGAGGTGTTCAACCACCCACTTTTCGTCATTTATTAATTTTTGCTCCCATGTATCAGGAGGCGAGCCTGTTGCCATATATCGGGCACAATTCTAGACTCCGGGCTAATACTGAGAATTTTTCAACAGAAAAACCGAATATCACTTTACCCGAGACATCTGCGTGGTAATTCTTACACAGTAGGTACCACCGAACCACAGAAGCAGTCTTTAAGTTCTTTTCGTATATATTACAAATAAATAATAACACATTTAACATATGTGTGCATAACGATAGGTACTTTATTTATATAGTTATTATAGAAAAAGGAATTGTGCGTACAATATGTATAGTTAAATAAATTGCGCTTAAGTCGTTGTTATTTGAATGTTGTGTAGGTATTTCTAGTCTACAATGTACAGTCATTGTGTGAGACACGTTTGTTTGACGAATACCATACGTTTATTATATTGATTAGATTGTGTATGTTAATACAAATACATCACGCGTCGGTGGTACTCTGGCGGTCATATATTTGCTTCTTCTCTATTCTAATACTCATCAGTGTTGTACCTACTACTGCCTTGCTTCTATAGCGATAAATAGTAACTTCTAATTATGTATTATAAATAAATAACAAATTTAACTGTCTCGATATCTAGTGATCAAAATCGTATAATAAAATTGAAATCGATTTCTTGGATCGAACTAAAGAACAATGATTATTTTTTTAGGATTTTACGCAGCCTAAACCTTCATACCTTCGTGTTTAGGTGAAAAGTCGCTATTTCTATGCCTCTACGTAACAATTGCATGTTGATCACGGTGACATTAATAATAATAATAATAATATTCTACCACATTCACACAGCGCCATCTAGCCCCAAATTAAGCAATTATATTTGCTTGTGTTATGGGTACTAAACAACTGATATACTACTTATATACATTTTTTTTTTGTAAATACATACATATTATAGATAAATTACACCCAGACACGACCCACGACCTCCGGCTTAGCAGTCAGGGTCACTAACCACTAGACCAACAGGCCAGTCAGACATTATTGAGTCATTGTATAAATTGTCTTGCCTCTTGTTGTTTAAGAGACCTAGAATATTAACTGTAATAAATCTGTTAATAACTTCATTAATTTATCGCCAGAGTACCGTTTAGAACGAAACAATAATTTAAGAATAAGACCATGTTACATCACTAGCTGCTAAAGTGTCTAATATATTTATATCTTACGGATAGAATGATACGGAGTTTATTTGTCAGTTAAGGTTGCCAGGCACTTGTGGAACAGATTTTTGAGTTCTATCTGTCAGTTAAGTTTCGAATCCCTATCACGCACTTTATCAGCAAGTAGTGGAACAGGGCCTCAGTCTGGAGTGACTACATGTGACGTTGTGACGTAGCTTCTCATCATGGTGTATGATATTGTATTGTAAACAAGTTGCCTTTTAGCGAGTACCTACACTGCGGCTTCGCGTTCTACTACACACAGACACACATCCATTTTACTTTAGTATATTAGAATTGTTTGCGCCTCTGCGATGTCCTTCCTTGTGTGTACGGGTTTGTGTATTGGAGATAATTGATACTCGAGAAATGTTTCAATATATACTATACTTTAGTTCTTTATACGTAATTTACATAAATTTAAACTTTGTGTGAACGTTATACAATTTAACAATGACTAGCGAGAGTAACGAGTTGAGAGAGTAGCGACAGTGGCGACAGAGGGCGCTGCGGTGCGCGCCTCCTTATAAACACGCGTCGCGCGTGGTCGGCTGGAAGGGATCTTGCACCCCTTTGTCGCGTCTTGTGTTCTAGGCGCGAACAGAATTATTTGAAATTCGAAAAACGTATATGGTACCCTATTAGTTATGTCTACATTTGTTTATATAATCGTATTGAAAAAGTAATGTATTGTTTAATAAGAAAGAGATATAAATTGAGAAATGCAACGTGATAATTGGAACACAAGGCGGAAATATCTTTCGACTTGTGCCTATTTTACTGTATATTTGACAACAGAGATCAGAGATCAGTGTACCACACTCTTATAGCAGTATTATATTAATATTAGTTTGTGTTTTATCTTTTTCTTTTATACCATTAAATACAAGGATAGAGATAAAATATGGTTATAATACGATTGTTATAAGAGTATATGGGGCCCCTGAAATGTGTTTAGTCTGTGTCATTATAATTAAAGGATTTGTGTCTGTGTGTCACATAAAATGTTGATTGTTATACACTGCCTTAGTACGAGACGAGTTTGTATTATAATAAATATAACATTGGTAGTTTAGACTGTTGATGTTTTACTATAACATGTGTCGCTTATATTTTATGTACTACGTTACAACTAGCAACGAAACATGCGAGACATCTAATAATACCCACGCTCCAAGTATACAAAATAATGTTCTCTATAATTCTCTAGCAAAAAAACTTCAAATAATAAACCGTCAGTCATTTCAATTAAGTTCCTAAGTCCCAGACACTAAGTCCCATTCTACCTTTATCAATTGCACATGAATATATTGACAGAAATAATTTGAAATCTAAAGTTAACTGAGGTTTCAGTATTTGGGCATTAGTCAATCTAAATTTTTCATTAATGCTTTATGATATAAAAAATTACTTGTCAAGTCAAGTAAAACTATCGAATCTGCTTTGGGTATATATTATACCTGCTGAGATGAATCGGTATAATAGTTGTAACGTAGTATTATGAGGTTAGAACCGGCTCGATCATATCGTAACACTGAAATATAAAAAGTCAAAGTATTAGTTCATTTTGATCATAAAGTATGATGCTTCTGAAAAGTCAAAATTACATGAACTCAGCTAATTAACCTACAACCAGTTCGCTGACGTAGTAGAACTGTGAGAAGAACTGGCAAGAAACTCACGCCACTATTTTCAATCGCCAGATAATTACAGTTTTTTTGTATGAGTATATCACACTACTAAATTATATTTAACTTTATCATATACTTCGGGCTTTCCTCATATCTGATACCGCAGACATTAACTCTAATAAAACTAGTTTCTTACTGCCTTATTATTTATACCTTTAGCTTTATTTATTTCGTAATTAGTACTGAAAATATTACAATAGAACAATTTTATTGTTGTTTGAGATTGATTGTGTCATTTAGAGTTGTACTTATTGAACTAGTTCCTTTTGCTAAGAACGAATATTTCTTTGATGTGTTGTTCACAAAAATCGTCTATAAACAGATTGTTAATAGTTTAAACACAATGTGACGTCACAAAAAGTAAAAATCACTATTTGGTACCTAATATGAGAATTTGTATTCACATTTGAATATTGTAGTTGACTACATCAATAAAACTAATAATTTATTTACTTAAAAATAAAATAAGTACCAAGAATATTATATAATGTTGTTTTTTTTGTTTACAACCTAGTTACAAATCTGTCGATTCTTGATCGACAAAGACGATTCTACATTTTTATGCTGTACTGTATGAGTAGTAGTATCCGTACTACTGCGTTTGTTGGGTAAGTGAGAGTGCCGAAGGCCCAATTTCCTCCCTTTCCTCTTTCCTCGCCTCCTTGATACCCTTCCCCTAACCCCATTCCCAGCCGCCATAGTGAAGGCCACCATACCAGCAGTTTAAGACGATGCTTTTAGTATGGTGGCTACCTCTTCTGGATTCCACTGACTGCTTACAATCAGGTGGGTGGAGTCACTTTGGTAGGCTAATATAAAAAAATATATATATATATATAAGATTATCGTCAACTCTCTAACTAGAGTGTGACGTTATAGCTCTACTTTAGACTCGACTGCATATAGATGAAGAGGTAAATTAATGAAAGAGAATAAACCTTAAGCTTAAACGTCAGATATGATTCAGAAAAGACTAGGTCAGAGCAAACAGCTTGCACATACCCACATACCCCAAAGATCTTTAACAATTAAAATTGTAGAAAATGAATAAAATATTAATAATATCAACGCCAATCAACAACGCCATCTAGACCCAAAGTAACCATTTTATATAGCTTGTGTTATAGGTTCTAGAATACACTTAAATACTTTTTTTTGTGAATACATTAAGACTAGATACAATTTGTAGAAGGACATTTATTTGGAATCAATTAGGTTGGAGTTACTAGACGAGTAGAAAACTAAATCATCACCAAATCGAAAAGCTACTTATACCATGTCGTAATAGATTTTTCAATCAACTAGTTTGCAAAAATAAAATAAATAAAATGGGTACCTATATTTTGTCTTCAAAACGCCATCTGTTATTGACCCAGTTAACTACTTGTAACCTCTGTCACGTTACTCATTACGGCAAGTTTTCATTCATGCCAGATTATTTATGGACTTGGGTTCGAAAGTCGACTGCTACGAGTTGGCAAAATAATCCAATAGGTGACGTTACACGCTTAGAAATGTATAAGCTGGAGTACTTTAATACCCATAAAACCAAGTCCTTTACAAGTTTTTTTTTCATTTATATAATATTATGAATTTGACATAGTCAAAATGGTAAGAACCGGATCATTGGTGCAGTGCACATTATTTCGATACATCCTTGTAGAATGGAATCACAGGCCGTAATATATTTACAAACTAATATATAATTCTGAAGTGACCTCAAATTGACCAACCGAAACGTAATAGTACAGATAATAATAATACGTTGATATTCCACGGGACACTGTAATTCAGCCAATTCAAACTGAAACAAGCACAATTCTGCAACCGTAATTTTACTTTAATTAGGTACTTATGTATAATATCCATCTAAATTTTATTTTATCATTAATATCTTCCTTAAAATGAACACGTCCACTTTTGGAAAATAATGATAACGTTACCAAGATTATATACCTACGTTTGAAAAATTAGACCTATTTTGTTATACATCGTCACATTAGTATGAAAAGCAATGGTATGTGAGTGAACAATAGGCAGTGTAACACAAAGCGGGTGTCGGTGAACATCTACGTAAATATTTCATTTGGGAACTACGAGTGCTTCGTCCACTTCACCTTAAAGGCCATTAAGTCAGCGACAGGACGTATTTTGGAAAAACGAAAATAATTGCAGATATTCAGATAACCCTAGTAAGCGTTATAGGAAAATTTCTTAAAATAATCAGTTACTTAAAGAAAACCTTTTCTTTACAGAATACCCGCATATTTGCTTACTGCTCTGCTCCCGTCGCCAGTAGCGTAATGATACATAGTATCATTACGCGTATAACCTTCCTCGAGAACTGGGCTGGCAGTTCCAGAGATTATTGCGTTAAAACAAATAAACAAACTTTTCCGCTTTATATAATGGTATACTACCTAGATTGAAGCTGTGCTAATAAGTAACGGTTTCCGTTCGTGTTGTTTTGTATAGTTTACCCCCAGTTTCTTGAAAGGCTGATCAACGAAAAATTAACTAATCACCTGTTAAATCTCATGTGTACCAATTGGGTTGCTAAAACCATGCATAATTAGTTTAATTTGATCTTATTAGTAGCTAATAAAATCAATTTAAACTAATTATCCATGCTTTTAGCATGCTTTTAGGTACTTCACATGTGATTTGACAGGTGATTAGTTCATTTTTTGTTGCTCAGTCTTTCAGAAACTAGGGGTGTGTGTTTTAGTGGTAACTTGGTGGTACCAGGAGGAGGCATCAGAAGCATCACTGACTATGTACTGACTATGTACTTCCATCGAGATTAATGTTCAGGCTAAGATTGACAAATAATCTGCAGTTGCTTAACTAGTAATGGCTAAAATTAGTTTTACTGGTTTGTTATATTTTGTTAGTGGAGTATTCGACGAGAAAATAATTATCTCGTATTTCGCGTGCTAAGCCCGTTGCGCTTATTTCCAAATTGAAAAGCTGAAGATCAGATGAATAATAAATAATTTATTAATATAAATATTTCTGTCATAAAATATACCTACTTGTTTTATATTACAAGATAAATAACTTAAGAAATGAGTAATTCTGATAATAATTGAACATCATCACAATAGTTGTTTTACTCTCTACTGTTGTGCTGAAGCAATGGTGTTTCTTATCTTCACCATAACAATATTTTAATAATAGCCAAGAGTTATGAGTAAGGATAAGAAAATGAATGGTTTTAAGATTATTACATTTATTATTTAAAATTATTATCACAGCGAAGCTTTGCATTTCAAGGAAAGAAATTAGAATGGCTGTCATATTATTGTAATATTTGCTTTGTTCTAGAGATAAGAATAAACTGTTAAATTCATACTGAATTTACAAAAGTATATTGTTATACCTCTAACCAAAGGTAGGAGCCTCCGACCAGGCTAGGTATTCGTACCTGGCGAACTACTGCCCGACAGTTGGTAGTCGGGACTTATAAATGACATTTATTGTATATATAGTGAGTTGACGCTAAGATAGAAAGTTGATATCGCGAGTCAGATTTCCATAAATTTTGATGTATTTGTATAAAAGTTGCTAAGCAGCGCCATCTTTATTTTCTATGTCGTAAACTCGTAAGCGTCGTCTTCGCTTGTATCACTACTAGTTACTATTGGACCGATAGATGACGCCACAAATATCTAATAGTCCAAAAGAAGCTGTAAACTATTTTCTTCTAACGATTAGATCTAGTCGTATTTTAGCCTTGTTTCGTTAGGTAACGAGATCTCTTTTAGGGAGCGAAGTTATTGAAATATATCTAGCATAATTTGATGTTGCTTACAGAGCATTTCTCGAAAGAAAGTCACATTTTTGTTCTCCTTATTCTAAAACCAGTGGCATTTTTGCGTACCAAAACTAAGTCACTGGGTGAATAACAACACCTATCGATATTCTAAAAGCCACATCAGTTTTGTGTCTAATTTATTATTTATTTGTTTCATTATAATATTAAGTTTCTATTTAACTCTTTCTAAGGTATCTACCAAAAAAAAGGAATTTATGACTCACTTATTTGAAGCATTAAAAAAAAGCAAAAATAATGTGGCACTTGGAATACCGAAAGGTATAGTTATTCACTCCAAATTACCGGTTCCTAATATTAGCTTTGTATAAGGCCATTGTTACGCACAATGTAAATATCAAATATCATCATTATTACTAATACAGATTCAAAAGTACCTAACTTTTTATAATGTGCACCGAGTATAATAATAATTGCAATATGCCTCCTTGCCTTAAAAGCTACTATGATGCTATATTTATGCTACACTTAGTATAAGTAACAAATATAAAGTTTAAGTGTATTTTAATAGCTCAATAACACAATCCATTACTTTATTACATCTATCAAAAATTGTTATGAAATTTTCATTATCCAAAAATGTTTCTATTTTATTGTTCCCAAACGAGTACACCCGTCGTCATCGTGACCAGTATTAGCTCTCAAGTTTATCGCCCTGTATATTATGAGTACTTTATATAGTTATGAGAGCTCTATACAGTTATGAGTGCTATAAGTGCGAGTACGTTTGTCGGCGTGGATGAGTGCTGTGAGAACACGTGCTTCCATCGTACCGAGACCATAAACATGATGTACTGCCACTCTGTATTTATTATATTGACCAATCATTACGTTTTAGTGGAGTTTTAATTTTTATTAATTCTCAAATTTGCTGAATGTTTACAAATATAAAACCTTGGACAGCTCGTATTATCGTATTATCCCTAGCGGCCTATAACTTGGTTCCAACTGGTCAATATTTTTATGATTTGGGTGGACTAGCCACATTCTACAAATATGAAACCTCGTTGATTTACATATGAGACGCTTACGATTTTCTTATTATTATATTGCATACGCCAATCTAGCGGCCACACAGGCAGCTCCTTTAAGTCTCAACTTTTTAAAATGTAAAACAAATGGACGTTACGAGTTACTTGCTTTATTCGGCGTGAACGTCTGAACAGACTCCTAATGGCTTTATTGTTCCCCCGAGAGTACTCGAGATATGCATCAACTTGCTACGCGAGCACAGACCTAGCCCAGGAATAGCAGTTATACATAAACCTCCTTATTCATAAACATCTTTTCAGCATAAAATAGCTAAAATAGATTTATATTTCGTTTTTCTTTATCTGTCACCTTGTCATTTGTACTAGTAAGAAAGAGACAAACCCATTTTAACTATAGAGGCGTATAGGATTTTTACGAATAAGGAGGCAAGTGTATAAATTTACTGTTGCCCACTAGCTATCTGTGGGTTTTTATGAAACCTCTGTTTGTTTTGATCAGCTTCAAATGATTGAAATTGTTTGTTTCTGATAGTAAACTTTGTATATTTATTAAAATTTTAATAATGTTTATAGATCGTGATAGTTTAGGGGATAAGGCGCACTTAGCAGTAGGTCGTGGTTTAAAATTCCAGGAAGCACCAATATGCCTTATTCAAATTCGTTTATTTATACTTTTTAAATCTACCTTGAACGGAAAGAAGAAATAAAACTTAAATAACCTCTTACATTGATCACTCTATTGTTATTGACTACGCATAATGTTGATTTATTTCCAGATTAGAGTAACAGTGTTGTTGACAATACACACAAGTCGTTTCGTGTGTTTACAAAGGATCACTCGACACATACGATAAAGGCTCTGTCTACCTCCTCATAACATATTATCATAGTTATATACTTAGATAATCAGATAGGTACATGTGAACTTGTTACGGAATTTTTTTCTGAATTTCGGTAAGTTTATCCACACGTGCGTGCCTCTAGCTTTCGCCTTGTCTTTGCACGAACGGTTGATATTACTACTAGTACTTATAACACGCACACACTAATACTTTCTATATTTTAAACGATAATATGTATTACACTTACTAGCTGAGCCCCACGGCTTCGCCCGCGCCTAAAATGTGTTTTGGCTCCCTCGGGAACCGTTTTTTGGGGTAAAACACACACATGTATACACAATCTTTTGCATTTGTAATATTAGTACAACATTATGTCTATTCGTATATAGTAGGGCCATTATGGATGATTTTGTGAATTAGAAATCGGGCGAGAGCCAATTTTAACATTGAACCTTCTAAGTTAACTTTAGATATTGCTGAATTGCGGTGAAAAATATAGTAATAAAACTGAATCGTATGAAATTAATAATCTTTCTTGACGTAAACATGGCGATCAATGCTCAGGTCACAGAAAACGACTTTTGTCTTTCGGTGGAACAAAAATGTCATGTTTATATACTTACTTGTATAATTTTATCTTTTGCTTTGTTACGTTTGTGTATGTTAGTAATATAACACAGTAATGTAACAATTTTGAACAGTCTGCAGAGGACGGAGATGTCATTAAACTTAAAACTATATCCGAATATTGCATTGCACACCATATGCGGCGTTATGCCACCCGTGTAATCCCCAACTCGCATTAGTTTCAGAGATGAATACACTCGTTCTAGAATACGTAAGCTTGTATCTCTTGTAGCTACAGTTACTTGAAACAGATATAATTTAAGTTTGTACAATTATTACTGCTGTAGAATTTGTAATGTATAATTATGTAGAATATCACAATGAGATAAGTAACTTATCACATTTAATCATTAATTGAAGGAGTCTACTGTTAGACGTTCAGTACGTTCATAGTTACCACGAGCGCGCTCAGAGGTGGTTTGGTAGCTGCTTACTGCAGAGTAAGGTGTTGACAACCTCTGTGGTTCGGTGGTAATGTGTATAGACTGCCACGCAGAGGTCGCGGGTTCGATTCCCGCTCAGCGCAAATATTTGTGTGCATGAACAAGGCTATTTGCATTAGTCTGTGTGTTTCTATGTATAATATATATGAAATTACAAAAAAAAAGTATATAAGTATGTTTATCCGCGTTCTACAACCTATCGCAAGCTATTAATATATGCCTTTGGGTCTAGATGGCGTTGTGTGGTATTGTATTATTATTTATAATAAAGGTATTTCTGCTATCCGTATCCTAGTGGCCGTTTACGGCCTACTATGGGAAGAGTTGTTCTATACTCAAACTACACAAACCACATTAAACTTTTATAACAAAAAAAAATTAATTGCATTATTTATAATTTTATAAATAAGATTTCGTGTCACGAAATGTACAAAAATTTGAATTGCGTTACATATTTTAGTTTTATAAATTTAATATGTATTATATAATATATTTTATATTTTTATATTTTCTATGCATCGCGCGATAACCATAGTGCACGCGGTGTAGCAATTCTATTATAAACAACGGCGACATCGAGCTCCCAGCTCCCTCATAACCTGGCTGTATTTATAAAGCATTAAGTGAAAGGAACTCGCGGTGCACGCCTTCGGTACTGTGTGTATGTGATGCTGATGACATTAGTGATTCTAATGACGACAAGAAGTACTATTGAAGACGCGACCTGTGAATTCTATAAATAAGATGCATTCCATGATGAACTTACTGCGTTTAAAAAACTGAGCTTTGTTTTCCTTGAAACTTAGTTGTACGAATTAAAGGGGATCTTCAGATGAGAAGCGTTATGTTACATTAGTATAGAAAAAACAGGCATCTCATATTAACCTAAACTAATAATAAGAAGAGAAAATATTTGACTTTTTGTATGTTCGTATGTTTGTTGTGATTTAACTCAAAATCTACGTAACTGATTTAAATTATTCTTTCACTTTTAGAAAGCTACAAATACGACGTAAAACTTGTGCTATATTTTATTATGTTCAACATATATTTCAATATTTTAAGCGCCTTTGTAAACCTGAATGTTACAATACGACACTAATGCAATGATATTTTCCGTAGGCGTAGGTGTGAGACTAAGTAATTGTAACAGTTTACAAAGAACCAAAAGTCTAAAGGAAGATACTACTTAAGTTTAAGTAATTGCAATTATAATTTAAAAATCACAATCAATCTAAATAAATAAACAGATTTGTATGACATATTTTACGTGAACATTTATATTCTCACAGGATCATACATTATCAGTTGCTTTGATACAAAAATTAGCCTCCAAAACCATCTAAAAAAACTCGGCTCTGAACATGACATTATGTTAATTTGCTTGTCAGGCAAGGAAAATAACTAATTACATTTTGCTTTCAAATGTTTCGTTTGTTACAGAATCAATGGTTGTTATGTTTTTATGTTGTTTGTGAATACGCTTAGGGCGGTTGTCGTGGTACTTGGCACTTTACGCGTGGGTTTCCATCTTTGATAAAATAGATGAAAACAAATGTTTATTTTTATTTACAAAAAATGAAAGCAAATATTTTAATATCAATATTTTTGAAAGGTTGAGTATGTATATGGGGGATAAGTATTTCTATACTTATATCGGTTAATTAGAGATACTGGGATGATATAAACTATTACTTTTTGCGTTATCGAGGGTCAAACCTGACTCCCCGTGACTTGGATCACAAAGTCACAATCGTCAAATTGAAATGATACTTAACTCATCGTGTGCTTAGGAGCATTTATACACAGGACACAATGTTATTTCTATTGTGTCTGATATTGTACCATAATAGAGGTTAAGCCACATTAATAGTGTTTAATAACTTTGTGTCTTATACGCATAGTACTAGAAGGTCTTAGTTGGTTTAAAAAAAATGAACCCACTTCCTTTTTATCCAGAACGACACGTGCTAAAGTGGACTAAAGTCCTTTCACAGTGGAATCTAAAGGGTCTCGAACCAAACGGTTTAGCACTTCATACTTTTGTCGCTCAATTAAAGCATGGAAGTTTTTGCCAGCGCATGTGTTCCCACCTAACTTTGATCCTGGGTCTGGGAAAAAGCATCTCACTAAGCCGCCATAGTGGAGGCCACCATATCAGTAGTTTGGCTTTTGGAATGGTGTCCTCCACTTCTGGATTCCACTTACTGCTTACCATCAGGCAGAGTGGAGTCACTTTGATAGGCTAATAAAAAAAAGTAACCTGTTCGAAACGTCAAACAAAATAAGGTATGTAAATACCTAATGCATGTTCAATTTTAAATGTATGTCAAGGAATTCTCTGAGCGACAGCGGCGAGAGCCCAACTCATTTTTCTATTTTTTCCATGCTCACGATAGGTAACTGCTTGAGACTTAAAATGTTGAAACCCTCAATGCAAAACATCCGATTACTATCAATCTATCTTAACCAAGTTCTATATTTTAAAACTAGATTTAAAACAGTTTCATCTAGTGTCGTAGTTAATTGCTAGTGTATAAGAAAAGGCACTTAACAGTATTCATGGTACAAATGAGTATTATGTAAGTCTAACTGATGAGATGGTATTAGCATTCGTCGCTTTGAGCTATGCACGATCCTTTACTCGATGCATGCATCATGCATTACTTTAATAGCGATATAATATATAAGGTGATGATGGCTGGTCTGTGCGTCATGCTCGTGAACGGGTGCAACCTGGGATGACTGGTCAATCTTGGCATGGCATACATTTAATACTTAATTCAATATTACCTTGTAGTTCAATATGACTGAGAAATGCATTTACTATTTTTTAATTTTAATTAAAATACGTAGTCAAATTACCATACTAGATGAAACTAAATAATTGTAATCCTCTATTTTCGTTTCTTTTCTTTTTTCAAAAATGTTATTAAATAATTAGTTATTTTGTAATAATTACTTTGTATGGTTCTTTGGTTGCGTTGATGTGTTAAAATTGTTAACTCATACAAAAAATTGTAATTATCTGGCGATTGAAAAGAGTGGCGTGAGTTTCTTGCCAGTTCTTCTCACAGCTCTACCTCGTCAGCGAACTGGCTGTAGGTTAATTAGCTGACTTCATGTAATTTGACTTTTCATAAGTATCATTCTGTGATCAAAATGAAATAAATACTTTGACTTTGACTTTAAGTTTATAGTAATAATAGTTTTAATGTTAATAGGCACACAATATTCTAGCATTATATTTTATTAAGTTTTACCTCATTACTGCCTCTGTGGTTCGGTGGTACTGTGTACGGACTGCCACATAGAGGTCGCGGGTTCGATTCCCGTTCCTTGCAAATATTTGTGTGCATGAACATGATTATTTGCATTGGTATGGGTGAGTTTTTGTATAATATGTATGTATTTACAAAAAAAAAAGTATTTGTGTATGTATATCCGCATTTCTATAACCCATAACACAAGCAATATTACCTAAGTATTAATTTTACTACATGATAATTTCATTTCATAAATTCATTAGATTTTATTAGATTTAATTTTTTAATTATATATAAGGAAATTTAGTTTATGTGTAGTATCTCTATATATATCTTATTTTTAATAGCAGAAATATAGAAATCACCACTACCAGTATTCTCATCCAAGTGCGTTTTCCTCCAACTCAGATTATTAATCTTCCTCACTCGGACAGCTCATTTCAGCATAGCAATTTCTTTAAAAGTGCCGGCCACATCACTCTCAACGAAATAACGTGCAGTTATTTAGACGCGGTAAAGTATAATTATTTTCTGCGTCGCTCCAGTTTTACCGGGATAATCACACGTATCTTACTTAACATAATTCTCTTTGCACATTTTAATAATGCCCGCAGCTGCAGAAGCGAATTACAGACGTAATCACAATTACATAAAACCGCCATGAACATAAAAAGAAATGCCTAATAACTATAACGGTGCTAGGTTAACCCCGATCCACATGTTGGTTCCAACGCTGGTCCCAAATGAGAAAATAGCATTGGCTTCAACGTTCGAGGAGCATTGGTAGTGCTATTTTCTAGATCCACACGTTGCACGAGTTTTGTTGGGACCAGCTTTGGCGCCAACGTGTGGATTCGTGGTAATGTGACAAGTGCACTCGCGGGAACTGAGCCTTATTCTCATTTTGTAATTAAAGAAGGGTCAATAGCTCAGTTATCTTTTAATGCGGCATCGAAACGTGCTCAGTCCGCATAATAGCAAGTGTTTCACGATCGTAGTAAACCTCTGCCTCGATATTTGTTTAGGGTGGCCATGACTGCTGTAAACCGTGTAGCATTTTGACTTAGGGTAGCGAACGTTTTACACTAACAATGCATGTGACATTAAAGTGGAATCGCTGACAACAATACCCATAGAAAAGCTGGCTATCTTCTCTTAAATAGACTGTGTATAATCGTGGTTGCATTTATCGATTTGTGATTACTATGAGCAATTATTGTAGAGTAGTACAATAACAATTATAATCTTGTGATACTTCTACCTTTTTATACAAAAGAAAATGTTTATTTTTGTCAGCCCCTTGGCCGGAGGCAAATTGAATATCTTTTGATTATTGTGCCTGTTAGTGACTTCTGAATCATCATTATCATTCAGCTATAAAACATTAGGTGCCTCTCCTATAGGTTTCAAGAGCCGATTGGAAACAGCCTAAATCTCCATGCTTAGCGATGCAATAATTTAAATTTGAGGACAAATAGGGCTTGTCGGTAGTAGATCTACGCTGGTTTCAGCACGAAGCAGCTTTCAGCTCATAGAAGATCGACGTAAGAGTAGTATCCGTACTACCGTTTCGTTTGGTGAATGTGAGCACCGGAGGCCCAATTTCCCCCCTTTCCTCTTTCCACAGATCCCTCATTCCGTTCCCCTACCCCCATTCCCAGCCGATATAGTGAAGGCCACCATACTAGCAGTTTAAGACGATGGCTTTTGGTATGGTGGCCACCACTTCTGGATTCCACTGACTGCTTACCATCAGGCAGGGTGGAGTCACTTTGGTAGGCTAATATAAAAAAAAACAATTTTTTTTCTAAATAAGTTACTAATTTGGACAAGTAAAGATTCATGAGTATTTTCTATTTGTCATTTTCGCATCGACGATGTATATGGCGTAGCATGACCAGGTCGATCGGAAAATCTTATTATAGAAAGTTGTGATAGACAATATTTATTGTTGCTGTCCCAAGATTGAATTACAAGGTAAATAAGACAGCATCGATCTCTAGATGAATGCCATCATAGCTATATTAGTTAGAACCCGGCTCTGTCACTACGCTCCTGGGGAAATTAAATATTGTAGGGATTGCGTAGAAACTATGGAGTGAACAAAAATAATAGAAATAATATATTTGTTTAAGTTGTAGTACACGTGTCGTATAGAATAATAAATATAGGTTATGTATACATAAATTTGCGTGTGATTTAAGTCAGTGGGTCTTCTACAACTATAAAGTTATTTAGTTTAGTTGTTGTAGTACTTACACATTATCATTTCCAATATTAACAAGAAATCTTGACATGTCTTTATGTACATCTAAACTAATATTATAAAGACTTGATACTTTTGTTTGTTTGTTATTTTTTTTTTTTTTTTTTTTTTTTTTTTATATTATAGCCTACCAAAGTGACTCCACCCCGCCTGATGGTAAGCAGTCAGTGGAATCCAGAAGTGGCGGCAACTATACCAAAACCCATCGTCTTAAACTGCTGGTATGGTGGCCTCCACTATGGCGGCTGGGAATGGGGTTAGGGGAAGGGAATGAGGGACGTGAGGAAAGAGGAAAGGGGGGAAATTAGGGTTTGTTGGTTGCGATTTATATCAAGATCCATGCAACCGATTTAAAAAATTTCTTCACCTTTAGAAAGCTACAAATAAGATGGGTAGCATAGGCTACATTTTGTTGTTTAATATATTTTATCAGTCATTTTCAGAATATCAATATTTTAAGCGCCTTTGTAATTGATGCATAACGACACTATTGCCATTTTTTTTTTTATATTAGCCTACCAAAGTGACTCCACCCCGCCAGATGGTAAGCAGTCAGTGGAATCCAGAAGTGGTGGCCACCATGCCAAAAGCTATCGTCTTAAACTGCTGGTATGGTGGCCTCCACTATGGCGGTTGGGTATGGGGTTAGGGAAAGGGATTGAAGGAGGTGAGGAAAGAGGAAAGGGGGAAAATTGGGCCTCCGGTACTCTCACTCACCGAACGAATCGCAGTAGTACGGATACTACTACTCTTAAGTCGATCTTCTATGAGAGGGTAGTACTTCCCCGGACGATCCGGCCCATTCAATCTGAAACCAGCGTGGATCTACTACCGTAGAAACATATATGATATTTGCCGTAGGTTTTTGTTGTGAGACCGAATAAAACATTTGATGTCGAAGCGAAGCCAGGGTGGACGTCTAGTGTATATAATAGTGTTGTGTAGTATCTTGGTGTGGTGATAATGTCCAGCGGAGAAGATTCTTACAGTAGGTACAGAGTATATACAAAGTAAGTAGTCTTATACAATAACATCTATCCTAACGTTTAAGAGATGTTAGATGCACTGTAACTTCTCTAAAAGGAAAATTCTTTACAAAGTTTCAGTGCACTTAAAGAAGCATTGTATGGGCAGCAGAGGGGTTTGTGCTAACTAGTAGTAGTTAGATACTAGCTTTTTGCGGCGTGTTTTCACCCGCGTCTTTGCTTACCGCTCTGCTCCCGTTGCCAGTAGCGTGAGGTTACATAGCCTGGGCTACACGCAAAAATATTTTTTCAAATCCGAGTGGTAGTTCCAGAGATAAGCGCGTTCAAACAAACAAACAATCAAACTCTTCCGCTTAAAATAATAGTATATATTTTTTTAAATAATGTTTAGTTGTGTGCACGTTAAGATAAAAAGCAGTCTGTAAAAATCATTATTTATGTTATGTTGTTTTGGTACAAAATAGCTAAAAAAAAAAGTCATTATTATAAAAATAATTTGATTAAAACCCAATTTAAACTGTTCATAGTAAACACAACTATATAATGGCTATGACACTAACAATGATTGGTACCGTTAAGCGAACGTTGTAAAATACAAAGTAAGTTAATGGTGTTTAAAAATTGTTTGCCGGCAGTTAAAGACAAAGTAATAAACGGTAAGCAGCTGTCTTTGCCATTCGTAAACCTTTTACAATTGTTGATAATAGCTGTGCTGTGTAAACTTGTTACAGATGATGCCTATTGAATACAACACTGTTGTGATTTATTTGTATACTACAGACTGACTGATATGGATGTTAATGATAATAAAAGCATATTTTACTGTCCCACTGCAGGGCAAAGGCCTCTTCTCATATAGAGAAGGCATGAGCATTAATCACTATGCTTGCTCAACGCAGATGGGCAGTTTCAGACTTTTACGTCAAGATTTCCTCACGATGTTTTCTTTTACCGTCAGTCGGTAATGTCTAAAATAAACTTAGACAGTACATATGATTTAAAAATCACATTGGTACTTGCCCGGATTCGAGCCTCTGACTTCATGTTTACTGACCACTGGGCCATTACGACTTAACTGATAAGAACGATGAAGGAAAACATTGTGAGGAATCCTGGACTTCTGAGGAAGTCACAAATCGCCAATCCGCCTTGAGTAAGCGCGGCGATCAATGCTCATGCCTTCTCTATCTGAGAAGTCTTTTCCTGTAGTGAGATAATACCGGGCCGATATGATGTCTTATCAGTTTATGGTGGGGTTAAACACACCCATTTTGATGATATCAAACATCGCCACCTTTATTTTCGCTGAAATTGAACCGCAATGCCATTGGATGAAATCATGTCATATTCATGTATGGTTGTCAAACTTATAAGTCGATTACTAGTTTTGTAATATTTGAGTTTTTATTACTAGCGAAGACAAAAAAAAATTCAAGAAATCGAGGTGATGTCTAAACAAAGTTTAGAGTCTAGGTACTTCATCATCTTCATATCAGCCAAAAGACGTTTACTGCTGGACATAGGCCTCTCTCAATCGCCGCCACCGTGGCCGGTCGTTCGTCGCCCTCATCCATCGGTTGCCCGCCACCCTTATAAGGTCGTCAGTCCACCTTGTGAGGGGGCTGCCCACGCTGCGTCTTCCTGTTTGTGGTCGCCACTTTAGAAGTACTAGGTACTTATTATATTTTATTCTGGGAGTAAATCCTCATTTATCAGGGGTATCTGTCTGTCTACTACAACGTAACTACTATTAATATTTCCTCTATAAGGGGGGAGATTGTAATAGTCACGACGTGGGACAAGCAGCCTAGTAATGTCTTAGTGGTCTGCCACCCACAAAAATAAATTGCATCCTTCCTTCTTGAAATTTAACCTTGGTACTACGCTGTGGTATTGTGTACGAACTGCCACGCAAAGGTCGCAGGTTCGATTCCCGCTCAGTGCCAATATTTGTGTTCATGAACATGTCTATTTGTATTCGTTTGGGCATTTCTATGTGTAATATTATGTATTTATAAAAAAATAAGTATTTATGTACTTATGTATATCCACATTCTTGAACCCATTACACAAGCTATATACTTTCTTTTGGACTAGATGGCGTTGAGTGTAGTTGTTGTAATATTATTATTATTTTATGCATATTGGCAGACATATTATTTAATTCGCCTCTAGTATTTACTAAATCAAGAACATAATCCTAACAAATAAAATAAGAGAGAACATTTTTTTAAGAGTAGAAATAACAAAAAATAGTATAATATTGACTGAACAACTTAATAATTTGTGTTTGAAGTAAACATTAGGTGTGCAAACAGTTTGTTTTCGACAATAATGACAATATATTGTGTTGTTTCGAATCAAACACAGCTTCATATTAGCATACAATTAATGTTATTTGTTAGTAAAACTTCGCGCAAGAAAATGTTTAATACACATTTATTGTACTTCTATAACATGTAAAAATGTCAAATAGCACGGTTGTTAGTACGTAATGAAGTAAGTAGTAGTTTCTGGATTAAACTGGTAAAGTATAGAAAATTATGTTATTAGGTTAATATAATATTCTATACTCACGTACATGTTCAATTCAATTCAATTTATATAATAAATGTAGGTATATAATATTTATATAACTAGTGAAGCTCCATTAATTAACGATTAATATACCACAGGCAATTCCTTTATGTAGACAACACAGCCATAAAGGAGACGAGCTTAAAAATGGCTATATTTTCTTAATAATATTTTTAACAATCAGCTCAATTATTGGCAATGTGGAAATTGAAATAATCTCAAATCAAATTGGTAATGATTAATTCTGATTTATCGATTACATAATATCGATATCCAAGTTATTTTAAAATCAATATTTTTTTAATAAACTATCTTTATATTACGGCTATTACACATTTATCTATTTCAAATAAAATCATTTTAAATTGCACAGTTAGGCAAAACAAAATATCCTCAGAAAAGAATCAAACTAAAAAACGATATGCCCATATGATCAAGTTATTTAATTATTTCTGACTTTTTTATCTGTGCTGCCAGATGCCAGTACACAAACAAACAAAAAAAAATAAACTGATTCCTATAATATCGTTCCGTGCGTTTGCGTTCTGAGTGTTTTAGTGTGTTTTGATTTCATATTTTAATTTCTTAATAGTTTTCTTATTTTAAAATACTAGCTATTACACATGTAACTTAGGCTCTATTTGACAGTATAAAGCAGCAACATCGTTTAGGACTTGTACATAGATATCTAGGTACTTTCTTACAGTAAGTAACATCTAATAGGTAGGTAGGTAAAGATTTTTACAGAGGTTAATATTTTATAACCTTACTTTCACAAAATCTTTTGACCTAACCTTTCATTTAGATTGTCAAAATGTCCAGAATTTTCGGAGAACGTTATTTATTACACTAGCTATTAATTGATATAAGTTTTATGTCATTACATTTGGGTCCAAAAATGTATGGAAGGGTATTAGTTTCTTTTGTGTAGAGTATTTTCATTCTCGTCTTAACAAAGGTAAGTGAGTTCTTTTTAACTCTTTCATTTTACTTTCAATTAAATTACTTTAGTAGCCGTGGCATTGGAGTGTCGACAATAGCTTTGTGTTTGCAAAAGTCCCATTACAGTTAATTCTACTTTATAGCTTTTACAGTGTGGAATTGTCCTGTACATTATTTGTTTTCTACGACAATTCTTGCACTAGAAAGCAAGCTATCTTCCAAAAAATTATTTACGTTCACAAAATTTTAATTTATTGGGAATTAAATGCACAACCTCACTCCAGTCTCATATATCAGCACATATCAGTCATCATCATATCAGCCAAAAGACGTTCCAAATTTTCGCCACCGTTGCCGGTTGTTCGCCGTCCTCATCCATCGGTTTCCCACCACCCTTACAAGGTCGTCGGTCCACTTTGTGAGGGGTCTGCCCACGCTGCGTCTTCCGATTCGTGGTCGCCACTCTAGAACATTACTGCCCCAACGGCCGTCAGTTCTTCGAGCTATGTGCGCATAATGTTAATTAATTTCAAAAAATTACTTATCTAATTATTCCAGAAATAGCAAATGATTTCATAACAACGCCTTGCTACTATACAACAGTAGAACTAGAGCGCAATAATATCCGCGTGTCGCTTCATGGTAGTAATAAGGCGTCGCGAAGGTAACGTGGCGAAAGGAGGAAAAAGGCTCGATTCAGACCGTTATGGTTCGAGAGTCGCCCGTTGTGCTCTCGCCTGGACGAGCCGCGGACGGTAAGGGAGAACGTACACTGAGTTACCGAGTTATTAACTATAGCCAGACTTTGTATAAAATGGAACCTACATTGGTTTTGTTTTATTTTATTTACTTAATCAGGTTTTTATGTTAATTGTAAAAAAAAATATGAACAAATAAATAAGTGTGAAACCAACGGCATTTTACCAACTATCGTGTATATAAGATAGACAATTTCAATTTTCACGGCTTTTTAAAAATCATATTTATCATAGAAGTCTTTATTCAACACTAGCTGCGCCCTGCGGCTTCGCCCAGCCGAAAAATAGTATGTGTTTAATTAATGTAACTAGGGAATCAGACCGATTTTCGGGTAAAAAAGTATTCTATATCCGTGTTGGGCACCGAATATTATGTACCTACTACTTTCATATAAATCGGTTCAGCTTTTTAGGCGTTGAGTAGTAACAAATATACACACACACAAACTTTCGTATTTTTTATGATATTAGTAGCACAATATCGGTGGAACACAAAAGAAATTGTCTTTTGGAATTAGAGATTGCAATTCACTATATTGTCTGTAAAGTACATTTTAAACACAAGCTAGACAATGTGATGTCATTGTAAAAGAAGTTGCTATTACCAACTGACCACCGTCACTCTTAACGCATCATGTGGCGTTCCACTGTTACAACAAACATTTTAACGCAATAATTACGCACTAGTATGTAAATGTGTACATCAGCCCTAACTCCGGACACAAACAGACCTTTATTTTTATGATATCTATTGTTTCACGTTGATGTTACAAAAAAGAAAGTATCGTGACGCCATGACACTGAATGTTCAGTTTTTTTATTTTTTTTAAATTTTATAGCCTACCAAAGTGACTCCACCCCGCCTGATGGTAAGCAGTCAGTGGAACCAGAAGTGGTGGCCGCTATACCTAAAGCCATCGTTTTAAACTGCTGGTATGGTGGCCTCTACTATGGCGGCTGGGAATGGGGTTAGTGGAAGGGAATGAGCGAGGTGAGGAAAGAGGAAAGGGAGGAGATTGGGCCTCCGGCGCTCTCACTCACCGAACGAAATGCAGTAGTACGGATACTACTACTCTTAAGTCGATCTTCTATGAGAGGGCAGCACTTCCCCGGACGATCCGGCCCATTCATGCTGAAATCAGCGTGGATCTACTACAGTCTAACTATCAGTTATGGTTGTTTTGAATTGAAGTTATGAATCACTAATTATGCATAAAACGATTTTACTACCATAAAACGATTTTTTTTTTATTCACATTTCATAGATAATATTGTATACAAGATATGCTCTACTATAATTCCTATTAAAACCCAATATATATTATTACAAAAACCCGCATGTCTGAAAAAATGTGAAAAGAATGATACCTATTTTTTTTAAATTTTATAGCCTACCAAAGTGACTCCACCCCGCCTGATGGTAAGCAGTCAGTGGAACCAGAAGTGGTGGCCGCTATACCAAAAGCCATCGTTTTAAACTGCTGGTATGGTGGCCTCTACTATGGCGGCTGGGAATGGGGTTAGTGGAAGGGAATGAGCGAGGTGAGGAAAGAGGAAAGGGAGGAGATTGGGCCTCCGGCGCTCTCACTCACCGAACGAAATGCAGTAGTACGGATACTACTACTCTTAAGTCGATCTTCTATGAGAGGGCAGCACTTCCCCGGACGATCCGGCCCATTCATGCTGAAATCAGCGTGGATCTACTACAGTCTAACTATCAGTTATGGTTGTTTTGAATTGAAGTTATGAATCACTAATTATGCATAAAACGATTTTACTACCATAAAACGATTTTTTTTTTA
This sequence comes from Parascotia fuliginaria, assembly GCA_963082885.1. Taxonomy (NCBI): domain Eukaryota; kingdom Metazoa; phylum Arthropoda; class Insecta; order Lepidoptera; family Erebidae; genus Parascotia; species Parascotia fuliginaria. The sequence goes on along the minus strand of OY720179.1, from coordinate 19,073,650 downwards.
TTCACATTTCATAGATAATATTGTATACAAGATATGCTCTACTATAATTCCTATTAAAACCCAATATATATTATTACAAAAACCCGCATGTCTGAAAAAATGTGAAAAGAATGATACCTATTTTTCTCTCGTGCTGACGTTACATTGAAATTTTATGTAGGTCACTCGCACAATCAATACGAATCTAATGACACCTCATACGGTAAAATCCATTAAGTCATTTAGGCTGTAGAGCGTGCCAAAGACAAAGACATGCATACATACACACAATATACATACATACGTTCGAAAAACATTACCCTCCTTAACTTTGGCAGTTGAGCAAAAACTAGCATTGATATGTTTTTGTAAACATTAATGCTGGATAGAGAAGAAGCCTTACGACGCAGTGTTTGTACAGATAGTTCGCGGCGACATTACACGTGAAGACGTCTGAACAAATTCAAGTTCAAAAACTTTATTGCTTAACACAGTACATTAGATACATCGCTAGGTGAATTTACAATGTTCTACCATTAAGGCATGCAAAATTAACAACTAAGACTATAAATTACAATGATTATACAAAATAGAACCACACGCTGTTACATTATTAATAAAATCAAGTCATTAAAATTCATAATAATCAATAATTACATTTCTTCACACACATCCACCTTATTCACCATATTCACTCCCGTTCACTCACTCACCGCATAAAAATATCAACTTAATAGAGCTTACCGTTCATATTTAGTTATAAAATGGACAAAATGTAACGTGTTAATATTTTAAACTGCACCCGAGGCGATTGCAGTAATTACACTATCAAAGTTGTTCACTTAAATGAATTTATCTCAAATAGATAATTGTACTTAAACAGAAAGCTTTGTATCGACTTGTCTATTTAAATTCGGAAATGTATAAATGTGTTTTTTAATCTAATTTATAACTATATTACTGCTTTTTCAGTTCACACTATACAAAAAATAATATAAATCATGGTAAAAAAATGTTGATTGATTGATTAGATTATGTTGTTCTTCGTATGACAAAGGGTTGTTGCCCTTCAAAGAGACAAAATGGTATATTGACAAATTGTTTTGTACGACAAAACATATTTCGTGTCTGCACTACTACAATGCATGGAGCGAACATTGACCGACGGCTATTGTCAACACGTATTCAAAGTCTAAATTATACGCTCAGGTTCATCAATCATATTCGAAGAGCTTGGATTTATTTTTTTATTTTAGTACCTATATTATTATGTTTACCTGCCCAAATGCATTGCTATTATTGCTCATTTAGATACAATAATCGTACACAACCATCCAAATCCTCGATCCAATATGCTACACGAACGTTCTGTACTATCATGTTGCGTATTAATCTCAAGCTGCGCTTCAGTGCACCAATTAATCACAGTCGGCTATCGTAGCATTATACTACGGCGTAGGCGTTCTACGGCATAGCAGCACAAACTTAGGTGCCTTTGTCAAGTTAGATTGTGTCCAACTTAGATGACGCGGAACCCCACGAGATATTATATGCGAGCAAGTAACCGAAGCTGAGAGCAAGCGGTAGAGGTCGCGAACATTTTTTAGTAAATATGAAATTTATGATGATAAATAGAATCACGTACCAATTTGTTTTATTTTGATTTGTTTAAAAAGCATTTAAAGTCTAATTACTCATTGTAGTAGTACTGGTAATTAAAAAAACTATAATTCGTAAACAGCAGTAAAATAAACAGTCTTCTTCAAATAAAACAAAATTATTTTAGTAAATTTATTTGAGCAGTAAACAGCAGAGATGACATAAAAAACTTTAAAAATTAATTTCGCAAAAACTTATGGAGTATATGAGTGTAGTGTTCTACGTTCAATTTAAGTTTAAAAACTTTCAAAGTTCCAAACTAAAATAGACCAATAACATTCCGCCCTGCTGTTCACAGTTAGCTACCGACCCAACGCTGAGTATCCCGCAGTACAAGTGTTAGAATTAAAGTTAGGAATCTCATTGCGAACAGGCAAGTAACCCTGCCACCGCGACAACCCGGTCTAACAGACCGACACCATTGGTTCGATAATCGACCACAATACCGTTTTATGGATAGCTCAGTTTTGTTTGCTTTTTATTTATTCAGTTGCTTAGTTTGGTAATTCATTATGTGTATTTCTGGGCACATTCGCAGTAAAAGTTTAAATTAGAGTTGATAAAATTTAAAAACTTTTAATAACTTTTAAATTATGAACTTTATTTATTGAAATTTTAAAAAGAAATTTCTGTTTTATATTTTAGGGTTTTTGACGTTTGATATTAAACAATATTTTTGAAACCATAAATGTTTGCAATGGAAACATAGCGGTTGGTCTATCAGACCGACACTAAGCGGCGAAGGGTCAAAGTATCTATATATCACTCGAAGTATGTGCGGGATTTGTAGCATTAGTTTTAGTTCTGTGATACAATATGTATATTTTATTTGTTTATATGTTTGATAAGCCAAATAATTCCATTTGTTGTTGGTTGAATATACCCTTACTATTTCTCTTCACAAATATACACATTTTTACAAAAGGTTAGTTATCAATCAATAAATATGCAATTTCACTTTAAAAAAAAATACCTACACAAGTTATATATAGAAATATATGAGGTTGACGTACATAATGTATATGTGTACATATGTATTACCAAGAACATAAATGATTGATTGCATGTTCAGGTGTTACATTTGCCAAATTAGTCTTGTATTCAATTCGCAATAGATTTATTGTTTACGAAGTTTATTATTATTTATATAAGTATTCAGTTTTAACTAAAAATAGTTTTGTGGTATTTGTGAACACACGTTAGACGGATTCATTTTTTATTTATTGATTATTTATTTTATTTTAAGAGACAAATCTACTCCCCCACAAAAGTAAAAGCCTTGTTTTGAGTTGTACTTTAACTTTGAATAATTTATAAATTTTTTTGTAAAAACTTTTTTGTCTTTTTCTTTTTATTGTATAAATATTTTTACATAAGTATTACATAAGTGATAGCCTATGAAAATCAAAGAGGTTTATGACTAAGCTATCAAGAGTTTATTTAAAATATACACAGAACAAGGACGTGTACAAATAATAAAGTTACGTTCTAAATAAACAAGTTATAAATGAGTTACAATAATAATAACATTATTTTATGAACAAAGAATTTTTTTCATTGCTATACTAAACTATGAAAGTATTTTTTAAGTTTGGAGTTTTGGAAGTTTTATGATTTTTTCGTGATAGCTTTAACTAATTCCACTAAACTGACCTAAGCTCGTGAGTCCAGGCAATAATTAATACAAACCACGAACATAATATCGAGAAAACTGTCTGTTCTTATGGGAACACACATAACATTTGTGTTCGGGACAAGTGTTCCCGAAGCGTCGAATGGTTCGTGGGGTAAAGAAGAGACTTTACAACTGTCTAGCAAACAAGTCTATTCCAGAGACAATAAGTACATACAACGTACCAACTATAACAATGCTATCAACTATAAGATGTCGGAGACGAGATGTGCTCGTGCTCTGGCTATGCGTAGTCAAGACTATCTTGGATAGCCCAAGACTCGATTTTATAAGGGTCTCGGCACCGACATGGGAGGGGTGCAGTTTTTCTTAACTCAACTAAGGTACCTAATAGGGTAACTGTTATACGTTATACAATACAAACTTAAAAGTAACAGAACATGTTGTAAAACTCTAAGCTTAAAGAACACTTTATAGTGTCATAAACTCTAGCGCAAAAAAGCGGTGATATACAATTGTTTATAGCTTTGCAATTCTATACTAATAACAAAAATGGTTAACACTATTGTCTACAAAACTTAATGATTACCTAATGGAAAAAGACGTGGGAACAAGGATTCGCAGGTACTGCATTACGCTAAACTGTAAAACATCTGGTTCTTATTTCTATTAACTAACAATACAGAAAATATACTAAGAACTTAAAACTAACGTTACGTCGTGCCGTTTGGAACAATTTGTTCGATACGTTCGTCGTATCGCTTCGACCACTATTACTACATAATATATTATATACCATGGTACCCCTAACTATGATTGACTCGACCCGTGATGTTTAATGCATCATAATAGAGCCTTTGCTTATTAATGGAAAAACGCTGTTGTGCGTTGATTGCGTCGACTAATAAGGCTTTACGTTGTAGGTTTAATTAATAAATGTGAGCTTAACATCTTTAAGGGGTAATTGTAAACAGAAGGGGTGAATTTGTTCGAAATGTTTTGAAAGGGTGAGATTAATATATTTTATGAAGAGGGTTATAGATAAAATACTATAATTTACAAGGTTTCCTACAAAGCGGTGAAAATATTTTATTAGCTTTTAATATTCGGGTAACGAACAAAGTAGAATTATTAGCGTATTACTCTACTCAATTAAATTGCAGCAAGAGTGCGTACGAATTTTGTGCAAGAGGGTTGTAGGTTCTATTTCCAAACGTTTATGTGGTCTATAAATATTTGCTTCGAAACTCGGTGTGATTTCTCTCTAATAATAGTTTATTTGTGAAGTCGCCTAAAACAAAAGACTCAGTATGGCGTTTAGTAAATAGTAATACTGCTGAGCTGATATTAAAAATCCACTGTCGTTTAGAAGAAGTCAGTGGGGAAACAGATTTTATACTACTTACTTTAACCTTTAACTTCCATTAGCCAAGACACACATACAACTACATCATTTGTTTTGTGAATAAAATCGGTTCAATGTTCGAACAATATAAGGCCTCGCTTTCTTTATGATCTCATGCCTTGACAAATACCTCGGCAGACGCTTTCTGTCGTTTTATTTACGAGTATAACGTTCAAGAGAGTAAAGTATTTATTCCGCAAGATTTGAGTTAGAGATTGTTCGGGAATACGTTTTAGGTAATAAAAGTAACTGACTGATAGGAAATGCAATAAAACATGAATAAGAAAGGTTCAAGGATACAATATTGTTATATAGCAGAATCAATGCTATATAACAATATTGTAATTATTAGTAGACCATTTAATTTTTTAATAATTTTTACATAAACTATACAGTTCAGTACTTAGTTTTTTTTTAAACAGAACACTTTTAAATGATTTACGTATCATTCAACACTTATCGCAACCCTCTGTACAAATAAGTACTTAATATTATAAGCTGCACTATGCTAAGCGTAAAAACTCGTGGCAGACGGAGCAATAAAATGTGCAAAAGAGACAGCGCACATCATTTTCTCTTTCGCACTTGCACTGTTTATAATAAGCACAGACCGCATCACATGCTAAACTAATTTAGCTTATCTTACCTTGCGTTCTTGCGGGTTCATTTAATACCTTAATGAGAGGCATAACCACGGTGTGTTTTACGTTATATAACTACGAATTTGTTTTAATAACCACCTTTACAAATCTAAAGAAGAGACTTTTATTACATCATGATTTAGAAGTAAATAATATTATTCCACAGACGCTATACATTTTGTTGTGATCAGAAAAAACTCAGCGATACAGGTTATATCCGCTCGGGACTCGGAAAAATGGCTATGAGGGAATTCCACCGTTAACTTTGAAGTAGAAAAATATACCTCAAAATATTTTGTGCCTTAAAAATATAAGGTTTGAGCGATCGTTCCCCCAGGGCAGACATATTAATTAATCGTGAACAAAAGAAAAAAGGTTACTTCAGAAAAACGCGTGAATGGAAATTCATAGCTGTGTAAGTTTTATTGGTTTTGATTAATTAATAAATATTGTATGTACAATGAATAATTTCCTTGTTACTTTTCCTTTTCGTTGTCACCATTGTCACCAATCATTGCTAATGTATTTAACGTGTTTTACAAACAGGTAACCCATCTTTAAAGTCATTTTAAAAACAATTTATAGTAAAATATACTCTATTTAATATTCAGTGTACACATCTTATACTTAATGTACTTTGAACATTTTATTATAGTCGATTATTTTCATTAAAATCTTGACTTAAATTTGACTGCAATGGCGTGTAATTCGATTTATAACTAAATGAATATAATTCGGTTTAAACGAAATTGAATTTTAGCAACTTATCCAGATCTATTGGGGATACTATGTATTATGGAATTTGCATTGTAATGCTCGTTAGGGTCACATTTGAGTACATGTCAAACTGTTGAATAGTAGTTGCAAGGCAAATAATAAGTATATTTTTTTGAATAATGGTTAAATAATTTACAAATTATTTGTAGCGTAGGCAGGTCCTTCACAGGGTAGACCAGATGGTCTACCCTGAGATCCCTGAGACCAATGAGATCATTGAGGTGCCAGGAAACCGACCAAACATTACATCATTCAGATTTACAAAAACGCTTAAAATATTGAAAATGGCTGTAAAAATATGTGAAACATAATTAAATATAGCCCATGTTACCCGCTTTATTTATAATTATCTAAAGGTGAAAGCATTTTCCAAATCTGTTACGTAGATTTTTAGTTATATCGTTACGAACAAACATACAAAAAATCCAATCTTTTCTCTTTATAATATTAGTTCAGATATGATTGTACCAGTAATACTGTGAGTGGTCTAGTGAGGGAGTGTGTTGGGACACTTGGGCCCGGGACACATAACGTAATTAAATGTAGTCTAGACATTGACAATGACCTAACTGTTCACGCCATTGTGTCGATCGACGCCACTCAAGGTGACAATGTTCGATACTCACAGTTATTTAATTAAATCTATAATCAATTAAAATACCTATTATCTTGCTATTATGTTCTTAGACAATGTTGATATAGAGTCCAATTTCATTACTGGAAGATAGTTCAATACGTATTTGTATTGCTGCCAAGTAAAGCAATCGACTTCAGGTTGTTAAGTCAAAAGTCAAAGTCAAAGCATTTATTTCATTTTGATCATAAAGTATGATGTTTATGAAAAGTTAACATTACATTTTGTCAGCCAATTGACCTACAGCCAGTTCGCTGACGAGGTAGAGAGTGAGTGAAGTGAGTGTGAAAAGAACTGGCAAGAAACTCACGCCACTCTTTTCAATCGCCAGATAATTACAGTTATTTGAATGAGTTACAATTTAAACACTCAACGCAACCAAAGAACCATACAAAGTAATAATTACAAATTAACCAATTAATATAATACTAAGATTAAAGAAAGAAAAGAGAGAATTTCAATTATTTAGTTTCATCTAGTATGGTAATTTGACTACGTGTTTTAATGAAACTGGTTAATGCACCTCCTGGTCCTGGTTATGGACGACAGCTGGGCTAAAAATAATACCACTTTCATAAATACAATTTTTTTTATTGGCGATAGTGGCATTGTGGGTCTTCGGCGCTCTCATTCACCGAACGAAACACAATAGTACGGATACTATTACTGTTAAGTCGATTTTCTATAGAGGGTAGTACTTGACGGTTGATCCAGTTCATTCATGCTGAATTCATTTGTTTTGGCAGTAGTGATGTGATGACACTTTACAGTGCTGGTTAATATTTTTAACAATTCTATGCTCAGTTCAGTAAAATTTGTGAAATTTAAAACATTGCAGCATTTTATCTCATACTCTTCATCTCATAGTCTTTTAATTTTATCTCATACTTTAACAGCAAGAAATGTCAAAAATAAAAAAGTGTTCTTTGCAGAGTTGTTGTTGATTGAGTCATCTTGTTCGCTAATCAAATCACGTGAACTCGAACGTCATTAACGAAACACTTTGATATCGGAACTCCTTTGTGACAACCCGAAGGCCTCGAGGACGGTAACGAAAATTTTCAACAAAAAAGATGTCAAAATTGAATCAAGTTATGAAAAAAGTGTTCACAGATTTTATCATATTAACTAAAATGGATGAACATTTGTGCAAAAAGTATTTAATTGCTAGAAAAAGAATCTGATGAAGCAAATCATTATCATAATCATCATATCAGACGTCCACTGCTGGACATAGGCCTTCCCCAATTTGAAGTAAATCACGTGATGAAAATTAGGCAAAACTGTTAATACGAGATAAGCAGCTAAGGAAGCTGCATGTTTTTAAATCACCTTATTGCGGTCTCTATTTCCCATAACTATAAAAAAGCCTCCTTTTGAAACAAGTCTATCTTTTCCAGGAGAAGGCGGATGTTCTATCAAAATATTTATTGCTAGCTGTTGCCCGCAGCTCCACCCGCTTGTATGTCGGTTTAATCGCATTTTTCATCAAACTTTTGTCCTCTATTTAAACCTCTTCAAGCCATTTTTTCGTAATTAATATAGCCTTTGTTGTTTTCCAATGTCTATTCTATCCCTATACCAAATTTTATCAAAATAAGTTCAGTGGTTTAGGCGTAAAAGCTTATCAGACAGACAGAGTTATTATCGTATTTATAATATTAGTATGGATTTGTGTTGAACCTTGCAATGTACTACATACATATTACGATTTATGGCACATGACCTATATGAAATATTAATGCAAACATTAAGCTAAAAGTAAATGCACATTTTTGCTTGTACCTTAGGGGTAAAAATCGTTATGTTATTTTAAGTAGTAAATTTTTCTAATATCTGTCATATTATTGTTACATAGGTTGGGTAAAAGCTTTTTTCCTTTTTCTCCATTATTTTTATTCGATTTCACATGAGAACTATCTATGTTATTAAATCTGTTAATTGTAAATTTGAGTTTCTCATTTAAGTAAATTATTGTAAAAAATAAATAAAATCTTAAAAACCGAATGAAAAGATATATCTACTTCTGACTGATACAAATCAAAATATAATTTTAGTACATAAAGTTACTTGCTGTCTTTCCTCCTCTATTAAGTTTTTTTAAATCTCTTGTCCATTTAGACATAATAATAATAATAATAATAATAATATTCTACCACATTCACACAACGCATCTAGCCCCAAATTATGCAATTATATTTGCTTGTGTTATGGGTACTAAACAACTGATATGCTACTTATATACACTTTTTTTTTAGTAAATACATACATATTATATATAAATTACACCCAGACACATAACAAACAATCATGCTCATCACACAAAGATTTGTCCTGGGTGGGAATCGAACCCACGACCTCTGGCTTGGCAGTCAGGGTCACTAACCACTAGACCAACAGGCCAGTCAGACATATGCTTGTTCTCTATGTCTACCGCAGTTTTGTACTGTATTGCATTGTCTAAATACATACATGCATCAAGTAGAGTCCCGTGTGTCCTTCTACACAATAATTATACGCATTTTCCATTGTACCAAAGCAATCAGATTCTGATCTCTATGACATAATTCTGTTTTAAAATTGAACTGTCATGGGTCCACTCAATCTGTTTAGAACTAGGCATACACGAGGCATCACATATTTTTAAACAACTTATATGCGTTTAATAATACATAGCCCTTGAGGTCGGGCAGTTGGGAGACGCACTTGGCCCTAACATTACTAGAATACCCATAGATGTCGATAAGTCTAACAGTTAACAGCTCACGTGTTGGTCGCGCAGTAAATATTAACCGTTATGCTGTCACCTTGTCTAATAAACCGCGCACTGAATGCTCAGTGTATCGCTACATGCGGGTCACGATCGTACGATATGCGGTCACGTCCCTCCACACTACTACTCTATGATTGGACATATATACAGATTAATTGGACTTGGAAGCAGATAATATATAAGCTATATGTTTACTGTTCTTGTTCTGTGGCAAACATAATTGTATTGCAAAAGAATCGAGTGTTATTTAATTCAGTCTGAGTTTTATTAGGGACTGGCTTTCCACGGCACGGTTTCACCCGCGTCTTTAGTTACTGCTCCCGTTGCCAGTAGCGTGATGTTACATAACCTTCCTCGAAAACTAGGCTATCACACGCAAAAATAAGTTTTCCAATCTGACTGGCAGTTCCAGAGATTAGCGCGTTCAAACAAACAGACAAACTCTTCCGCTTTATATAATAGTGTAGATATTCAAATTGCATTAACATACTACTTATTATTTCTTGCACTGAACTCGTAGTGCAAAGCACAACAGCAGACTTTACACCAATAGCTTTATATTAATTAGCTTTTGATGCATATATAAACTCAAGTAGATGTATTCTATATGTAAGGTTATGTTTGTAATATAATTAAAATTAAGAACTAACTGTAATAATATTTAAATTATATATATTGAAAACAATTTCATTCTGTATTTATAAAACAATTCTGACACTTCAAATCATTAAGTCATTCGACTTTCAATAAATAATTTTGATTGAAAGGTAATTTTAAATAATATTCTGGCAACACTGTCAGAGGAGAAAATGATTGAAGTGGGGCAGAGCTAACTATAAAAATAAAATAAATGATAGCAAGCGGTTAATTGTCGGGAAATCGCCGATTGAAGTATTAGCGGTACCTTTTGTATAATATAGCCTAAAATTGGTGTATGTAATGTACGAGTGTGCTAATGAATTAATATAACGAAGTGTGATTACATTATACAGTGTTCGACTTTCATTTAATACCTAGACTGAGGTTTGGGTTGAGGACTATTCTACATTTCAGAAGTGGAAATACGCACGTAAGTAAGCATATTTTATTTAAATAGTTAACCGCCACTGGAGATTATTCATTTTAAATTTGAATAGTCGGCCGCTATTGGATACTTCTTTTAAATTCTACATACGTTTTATATATTTGAATAGTTAACCGCCATTGCATATTTCTTTTAAAATTTACAGATATTTTATATATTTGAACAGTTAACCGCCATTGGATATTTCTTTTAAATTCTACAGACGTTATAACAAAGATTGCAAACATCATTATACATAATAACATTTAATTAGATTGTAACGTATTCAACTAACATTCAAATAATGTAATGCACGTGTACAGAAATTAAAATTGTTTGCTACAAAGGGAATAGGTATAGTAAATGGTTAGTTATCACGTGTTGAGCTAGTATAGAAATGCATTGTCATACTTTTTACCACTTTAATTAAAACGATTGCTTTTATTTTCGAGACACGTTAGCTACACTTTTAGTAAGTATCAATCAGATTTATTTGTACACTACACATACACATTATCATAGGTATATCAACTTCGAACCTTAACAAGTATAAGTCCATTAATATAGGTATAAGGTCCAGTTGATAATCGTTTGGTTTGTTGTACCGTCGATTGAACCCTGCTACATTCAAGGTAACCATTATACAAAATCAATTACATAATTATCTAAAAAATTTTATAACCGCCATAATTTTAAAAGTATTTTGATGTTGCTAACGAATTTCATTAACAATAATTAGTTTGACTAGATCTCCACGGCTTTGATTAATGGTTTTATTTGCATAACAACAATGTTTTCGTTTTTGAGTTCTAGAACATGGACGAGGATGGTAACCGACGCAAATTAGAGACACCATCGCGTATCCGAAACCGACGTAGAGGCGACACGGGTCCCAGCCGATCGCGCACTCGCAGTCGCAGTCGTCTTGAGCAGAATTCGAACAGAGAGTTGGATGTAGACCGGGAGCGAGTCCAGAGACTAGAGCGAGAGCTGCAACGCGAACGGGAAATTCTACGGCATCGTGAGAGAAGTTCATCACAAAACTCACGGACAAGTAACATAAGATTGGCGGAGCGTCGAGAGAACTGCAAGCTTCACAATAGCGCGAACACTGGACGTCCCGCATCACATACCAGGTCACGTACTCCTTCTTTTTCTACCAATGATGTGATTAAAATAATTAAATCTATAAAGCATGGTCTTGAATCTCAACCAGTACAGCAAGGCACTCCTCTACTTAATAAGAATATAGATCATAAGAATATTCTACCAAATTTTGATCCAGCTATTAAAAACCAGAGGATAGATATTTGGCTAAAGAAAGTCAACGAATGTGCAGCAGTATATGGTTGGGATGATAGAACCACTATACATTTTTCCCTGCAAAAGCTCCAAGGATTGGCCAAAACATGGTTCGAGAGTTTAGATACGATCTTGTATACCTGGCAAGAATGGCAAGAAAAACTAACGAATGCGTTTCCTCATGAGCACAACTATGGCCAATGCTTGGAAGACATGCTAAGGCGGAAAAGTAAATTCAATGAGCCTATAGAGACATACTATTATGAAAAGTTAGCATTGTTAAATTTATGCGATATTACTGATAAACGCGCTGTCGATTGCATTATTCATGGAATCAGTGACAAGACTATGAAGTCTAGTGCTCTAGCGTTGCGATGTGCTCATCCAGAACAACTTTTACAATTTTTAATGAGCAATAGGGATACGATGAGCTTCCAGCAGTCTGTTAGTTTTAAAAATAGGAATATGCCTGATAATAGTAATAGTTCGGCGGCAAATTTAAAAAGGAATCCTAGTCTAGGCGTTTATTGTTTCAACTGCAAGGAACGGGGACATCCATATCTACAATGCCCTAAGCCCTTGCTAAAGTGTAGTACATGCAATAAGATAGGGCATAAAACAGAAAACTGTTTCAAAAGATCAGGGAGTTCTTCTACCAAAACTGATGCGGTTCATAAAACAATGCGTATCTCTACCTCCAATCCAAGTGCAAAGTTCACTAAAGAAGTGCGTGTTGAAGGCACGACTCTAGAATCATTTGTGGATTTTGGGAGTGAGATAACTTTGATTCAAGAATCAATAGCGCGCAAAATAGGTCAAGTTCATGACAATATACCAACCGTAATGAAAGGTTTTGGCAACGATTTAGTGCAGTCCCCTGGTAGTGTAGTACTTGACCTTGAAATTGATGGTGTCGGTGCAAGGGTAGTGTGTAAGGTCGTAAATGATAACTTCTTGGATAAACCGTTTTTAATCGGTCAGTCTTTCACTGAGCAGCCGCATATTACAGTGTATAAGGATTCTACTTGTTTGCGATTTCTAAACTTTGGTTCAGAATTACCTAAAGTAAATGTTTGCACTGACTATGATCGATTCCTCAAGTGTAAAGTAACTAGTTCCGTTCAACTATTTGGTACTGCGAGCGTTAGGGTATGTACTGATTCAGGATATAATGGTGAAGTGTTAGTGATGAGTAAGTTAGTGGGTAAATTGAATAACCAACATCTTGTTTGTGGCGGTATATTCCCAGTTAAGCACGGACAGGCACACTTAATTGTGTCACCAGTTACTGTACCGTGTTTACTTTACGAAAACGGCACCATATGCCGAGCCGAAAAGGTTAAGGTCGTAAATAGAGTAATAAAAGTAGCCTCGGAGACTTCGCCTTATGAAGATCATAGGGACCTAAGGGATAAAACAATTGATGTACGTCAAATTCAAATCGGGCCAACAGTAGCTGAGGAAGATAGACTCATGCTCATTGAACTGTTAAATCGTTTTAAACATTGTTTCGCCACGTCTCTACTCGATCTAGGTTGTAGTGATGTTACCGAGATGAACATAGAATTAAATAGTCAGAAACCCGTTGTTTATAGGCCATATAGGCTGTCTCATTCGGAAAGAGAAAAAGTATGTAGTATGATTAATGAATTGTTAGAAGCCGGTATAATAAGAGAATCTACGTCGGAGTACGCAAGTCCAATTATTCTGGTGCGCAAAAAAAATGGCAACACCAGAATGTGCGTTGACTATAGAATGCTTAACTCTATAACCTTAAAGGAGAGATACCCTATGCCTGTTATAGAGGACGAAATTGCTAGGTTGTCGGGTCAAGCGTGGTTCGTTACCTTAGATCTAATGTCTGGCTATTATCAAGTGCCTATAACTGAGACCAGCAAACGCTACACAGCTTTCGTTACCCCGGACGGTCAATATGAATTCAATCGCATGCCGTTCGGGTTAGCAAATGCGCCGGCAGTGTTCCAACGCATGATGAATGCCGTTCTTGGTTCAGCGCGATACAATAAAGCCACCGTGTATATTGATGACCTTCTAATCTATGGTAAAACGCCAAGGCAGTGTTTAGATAGGTTAGAGGATATAATGCAGTTAATAGAAAGAGCTAATTTGACACTTAACTTGTCCAAATGCAGCTTCCTGCAAAATAAAATCAATTACCTTGGATATGAAGTAAGTGCGGCAGGTATCAAACCAGGCACAGAAAAGTTGCAAAGTGTCATAGACTTTCCACGACCTGTGAACGTACATGGTGTGCGACAATTCCTAGGACTAGCGAGTTATTTTAGAAAATTTGTCAAAGGCTTTGCACTCATAGCACACCCTCTGAACAAGCTCCTTAGGAAGGACACTACCTGGGAATGGTCAGACGCACAGGAGCATGCTTTTCTTGATCTTAAAAGGAGTCTTGTAGATAGACCGGTTTTGGCTATTTATGATCCCCATGCAGAACTAGAACTCCATACAGATGCTAGCAAAATAGGTGTGGGTGGCATATTATTGCAACGCTTCAAAGAATGTACTGATTTGCAGCCCATAGCATATTACAGTCGACAAACTTCACCTGAAGAAAAGGTCTTCCACTCCTATGAGCTTGAAACGCTCGCTGTTATAAGTTCGCTCAAGAAGTTTAGGGTGTACTTGTTGGGGAAAACATTTAAGATAGTGACAGATTGTAGCGCATTACGGTCCACATTTCAAAAAAGGGATTTAATCCCACGAATTGCTCGTTGGTGGTTATTGCTACAGGAATTTGATTGCAGTGTCGAATACAGAGCAGGAACTAAAATGGCGCACGTTGATGCACTGTCACGTAACCCTGTCTTCTCTGAAGGTGACCAATCCTGCGAACAAATTCCCTCTATATTGATCATTAGTAACGAAGATTGGCTATTGACTCTTCAGTTAGGCGACACGGAGTTAAGCAGAATTCGGGATATTCTTTCCAATAACGTAGGTCAAAAGGAACTTCAGTATATTAGAGATAGTTTTGTTATACGTGATAACAAATTATTCCGATACGTAAATAAAGAAAAGGATCAGGCTCGCTGGGTGGTACCAAAAGGCGCACGTTGGCAGATATGTAAAATGAATCATGACGACATAGGACACTTAGGTTACGCAAAGACATTGGATAGGATAAAACGGAATTACTGGTTTGCAAAGATGACTCGTTTCGTAAAAAAATATGTAGGAGCGTGTATTGAGTGTGCTTATGCCAAAAGATCTTCAAATGTACGAGAGGGATTACTAAACCCTATTCCAAAGGCAGACATACCTTTCCACACTCTTCATATTGATCACGTTGGACCTTTTGTTAAATCTAAACGTGGGCATACACATATTCTAGTTATAGTTGATTCCTTCACAAAATTCGTATTTATCAAATCCGTGAGAAATACTAAGGCTCAAGGCGTGATCAATGTGCTAGAAGAGGTCTTTTATACATTCCGTAACCCTGATAGGCTGATTAGTGACCGTGGTAGTTGTTTTACATCCCATCTTTTCAAAAGATTCTGTCTGAATAAGGGCATCAAACACATTTTAAACGCAGTAGCCAGCCCAAGGTCAAACGGTCAAGTGGAACGCTATAACCGCACCATTTTAGATTCTCTTACGGCACAAAACATTAATGATAACGAAAAGGACTGGGATAGGAAACTAGGCATAATTCAATGGGGGCTAAATAATACTGTTCAAAAGACTACAAATCGTACACCTGCGGAAGTAATGTTTGGTTTAAAAATAAACAGTGAACTGAACCCAGTTATGAATGAAGTCACGTTACCTAATGAAACCCCTGACCTGATTGCCATACGTGATGAGGTTAAGAAAAATATAGATAGAGAACAAGACAAACAAAAGGAATATTACGACAGGGACAGGAAACCAGCTCAAATCTATAGTAGTGGTGATCTGGTAAAAGTATTAAAGTCATCTTTTAACAATGATGGTAAAAGCACAAAACTCATGCCATCTTATGAAGGCCCGTACAAGATAACAAGAGCATTAGGAAATGATCGTTATAGGATCGCACCAATTCCCGGGTTTAAGGCCATGAAAAATAAACGCAATACTACTGTCGCCGCGGATCGCATACAACCATGGATACACATCGCGTCACTCGAAGTTAATAATGATGAATCTGATTCTTGTAATGCTGCAATCGATAGTGAATGATACGATACAAATGTTACTTTATTTATTCCTACAAATAGTTACAATAATTTGTTATTGGTATAAAAATTGATAATATAAAATTAAATGATAATGATCAATTATGTATTACTTAATTAATATATTAATTTAATTATAAAGTTAATAAGTAATTTGCTGCAGTATGATTTTCTCCTTTGCAGGTCAGGAGCGAGAACTGATTGGTTCGCACCTTGATCTGATGATTGATTCGTTATTAGACGATCGAAGCCCTTGAGAAGTGATTGGTTCAAGGCAACTACAACTGAGAATCGATTGGTTCAGTCGTAGTGAAGAGAAGTCCTTGAGAATTGATTGGTTCAAGGCAACTACAACTGAGAATTGATTGGTTCAGTCGTTATTAAGTTCTTGAGAATTGATTGGTTCAAGGCAACTGCAACCGAGAATTGATTGGTTCGGTTGTAATAGACAGGTCCTTGACAGTTGATTAGTTCAAGGCAATTGCAACTAAGAATTGATTGTCTCTATAAGTCTTAGAGAAATGAGTGGTTCACAGTAAATCCAATAATGGTTATATAATGTCTAAAGATAATGTATAAAGATAATAATATAATGTATAAAGATAATAATACAATGTATAAAGATAATAATATAATGTATAAAGATAATAATATAATGTATAGAAGTAATAGTAGGCATACAACATAGAATTGTTTATAGTATCATTAGGCCAAATGTAAGGTTATCACCTGATTCGTGTATGAGGGCATACACATTGTCAGGACGGTCGAATGTAAGGTTATGTTTGTAATATAATTAAAATTAAGAACTAACTGTAATAATATTTAAATTATATATATTGAAAACAATTTCATTCTGTATTTATAAAACAATTCTGACACTTCAAATCATTAAGTCATTCGACTTTCAATAAATAATTTTGATTGAAAGGTAATTTTAAATAATATTCTGGCAACACTGTCAGAGGAGAAAATGATTGAAGTGGGGCAGAGCTAACTATAAAAATAAAATAAATGATAGCAAGCGGTTAATTGTCGGGAAATCGCCGATTGAAGTATTAGCGGTACCTTTTGTATAATATAGCCTAAAATTGGTGTATGTAATGTACGAGTGTGCTAACCACTCACGTGCCCGCGCTTCGAAAAAAACACTTGCATAGTGCTCACGAAAAAAAGTCATCGGGCGCCGGCGCGCATGACCGTAATAAAACTTAATTTACGATCGTTTCAAGAGGTTATCCGTAAAACTAATGACTGATTTGAATAGCTAAAGGAATAAATAAATTATTTTAAGTAGTTTCTAAGAATACCACTTAATATAAAAATTTGTAAAAATGCAGGAAGTTAAAACTCAAGTTGAACTAAGAAGTTATGAAGAAAAAAAATTTTTTTTACGAAATCTAAATCGATAACATATATTTTTTTTGTGATAATTATGACAAATATTAATTAATCTTTCCACGTATTTTTTATTACGTACATAACTTAAATAAAATAGTTTAAAATAAATGTTGAATACGGCCACTATTTTCCCAAACACCGCATTCCGATATTAAACATTACGCAATCTTCATTCTTATTCTATGGCAAATATAGTACCCGTAGGACAAAAATATATACTGGGTTAAAACGGTGCATTTCTTGGCATAAGGATTCAGTAAAAACATACATTACTTTTTAGAAAAATATTATTGTAATAATATAAAAACAAAAACGCTCCCAATTGTTCTAGCACAATAGTGACATCTTTGTAAACAGATTTTGAGCAACCAGAGTTATTCATATCTTTGAAAAATATAGTTAATACAAAGAACACATTCCCTAGTTAGTAACAACATGCTTATTATGACAATAATTAATTATATTTTTTATAAATTATTAAAAACAACTACGTTCAGAAAACCAAAATTTTGCTCCTTACACTTCTGGTGTCCTTGAACGCGCGGCGCGGAGAGCAATATGGCTGCCACCTAAGGGCCACCTACACACTAGACTCTACTAACTAACACTATTATTTTGCAAATTAGCGTAACAGAATGTTTAAGTAATCGGATTTAATAAAACATATTGTTTGTAAAAAAATATTTATTAAGTAATACATTTACTACTTAAAAATATTATTTAATAGTAAAACGACATTTTTCATAGAAATAATATTTTAATGGATTTATATCTGAATAAACAATTATTATTATTATTATTATTATTAATATATTATTATTACTTATTATAGTAGGTACCTACTATAATAAGTAATAATAATAATTACCTACATACTTACGATTAAACATAGTTGTAGGTACATATTATATATTAAAATATTTAATTTAAATTAACATTTTTTTTTAAATTAAGACCACCTTATATAAAAACTAAGTAGTAGGATAGCAGTCCGTAAACAGAGGCAATTAAAAAACAATAATAATACATAAAAATAAACTGTAAAATGAATTAGGCTTAAATAATCTTATCTTAAAATGATTTAAGAAGATAAATACAAAGATTTGAAGGGTAATAATTATACTCGTAATAAAATAAAACTCACTATTAAAAATAATAAAATAAAACATACAAATTATATATAACATTCACCTTATCATTCTACCGTGTGAGATTCCTCGAAAACTAGTTGCAAACAGAGCGCCACATGGCACTGTTTGCAAATATATTTTGCGACTTTTCTTACACCAAACGCACCCGGCGTTTTTGGTTTTGCCTTCTCCAATAAAATGGTAAGCATTCCCTTGGCTTCCATTTTCCTGCAAAGGATAGTTAAAATAAGTTACGTATGTCTTTTTTTCAAAAAAGTATATATAATAATAAAGTGCATATAATTTACATGATTTCCCTGCAGCTGCAGTTAGAAGGTGGTGAGGTAATTGGCGTACCTTCTTACAACCGATAGTCGACTCGGATTGGCGAATATTTTCTAAAACAATGACATTACCTAAGTGAAATCATTCAAATTTTTATGATATTAAATAGGTAGTAAAATATTTCTTACCGAGACCGCTTACTGGGAGGCATATCTGGTAGAAGTGAGCGCTGAATTTCTTTTTAGCGTTTCGATTTTCCCCGCCTCCCTACCCGTCGCCTAGGTTGGCCCCTACTTTGTCCTTTCTTTTGTTGTCTATTACTGAAAATAACATAAAAATAAGCAAACCAAAATAATATATGTATACGCTTACTAGAACTGATCACCATTTAATTGGCACCCATCAATAAATAACACAATCACCAACCATCATTAACCCATATTCTACTCAACTCACCTAATCTTAACGGATAAAAATGAAAAAGAGAAAAATCCTCAAGTATCAGAGAGTAAAAAAAATTACTAATTTTTATTACTATTGTAAAAAAAATAATTATGTTATCCTAAATAAAAAAATTAAACAAAAACATAAAAATGGAACGACGCTAAAACTGTTTAAGAATGAAATATGATACTATATAACAAAACAAGTATCATGAAAAAAGCATGACCCAGTTGCCTTTAAGTCATCGTAAAAAAACTTAAAACAATCAAAACAAATAAAATAATAAGTTTGTAGAGGGCCTTATACCATACAAAACTAAAGTGCTTCTGGTAACCACAGCGACACACATGAACTATAGGTTTGTTTACTTACGAGTACGCGTCCTAATTTGCTCATCCTATGTAAAAACATAAGGATTTCTCTATAATATTATGTTTTAATTAAATATTAATAACTATATTATAACATTTCATACAAAAAAATCTATTTTATTTAATAATATTACGATTAAGCCGCTTCAAAACTGTCACTCGTGATCAGAACTAGCGTATAATAATTTGGAAATATTTTGTTTTATATAAATTTACCAATATCGTTTTATATTAATGTAAAATTAAATAGAGCAATAAACAGAGATTATTTTGATGTATTTCACTTACAAAAATATAAAGTACAAAGTACTTACGGCATTTTTCCAAATATAGGTCACGACGAAATCAATGGCGTCCAAACACCAAACTTTAAAACACTTGTCATAAAAAATGTGCCCACAGATAACGTTCAAATTCACACTCACGGCGTTGCCTAACTAACGAACTTTAAATTAACCATACTTTGGTCCACAGAACGATACTTAAAATCTTCATAGAGCCGAAAAACGGAACGCAATCCTCTTGGTAGCCACAGTTACCACAAGCAATACAAGCGAAATTCGCTTGGTAACAATAGCTACCAAAAGCACGTGAGTGGCTAATGAATTAATATAACGAAGTGTGATTACATTATACAGTGTTCGACTTTCATTTAATACCTAGACTGAGGTTTGGGTTGAGGACTATTCTACATATAGTAGAAATTAAATTATTTGTTTGGCAGTATTAAAACGTGCAATAAAACATTTTACGGTGTAATGGTCAACAAGATTAAATAACAGTTATGTACAAATAAGGCACCTGTACTATATTGCTTGGGGCATACCCTTTAGTATAACAATAAAGTAAAGAAATATTTCCAAGACTACAAGTCTTTCTAAACTGGTAATTGTATTTAGGAAACTAGATAACATACTGACTTTCTCATGGCGCTCATAGCTCGTTGCGCTTACTGATCAGTAAACGATTAGCGGGTTAAGCAACATAGAGTGCGGCTGTCACATGGATAGTGCTATTTGATCTAAGCGTCTCCGTGCTTCGAAAAGTCGTTATAAGTCGGTCTCGATTGTTACTAAGTGACAGTCGTTCAGGTCAAGTCAGATACGGTTATGAGCGACTTGAACAAATCCTTACACTACCTTGACCACTAACTACTCGATATTTGATTTGATTTGACTTACTGAAATCATTTTACAATGTTTGAAATTCTATTACTTGAGTGACTGTGTCTTGATCACAATGGTCATGAAGGCTTACAAAGGAAGGTATTCCTTGTCGAACTACAATATCGAATTTCGCATAGTCAAGAGTCGATATCGGATTAAAGTGCATGCAGTGTGATATTAGTAGCTATACGGTGACAAAGTTTGAAAATTTACTTCTCAAAGTAAATAGCAAAGATGCTGTAGTCTTATATACTAACATATGGAGATAATAATAATAAAATACAACAACAAACGTTACCTACAAAAATGGAACAATTTATTCAAAAATTTCAGCAAAAAGGACCGACGAAAATATTAAACAACTCCATTAAAATGGATGTTCCTCGAAAGTTGTGAGTGATTTGTAAAAATTGAAACCCTCTCAGTAGTGAACGATCCCAAAATTAAAAGTTTATAATGAGCAGCGAGAATTTCGTCAAAGTCACGGGTGAACCCTCAAGTTCAATTTGTAGTATAAATATACTGGCAATAATGCAAATTCACCCTCCTACTTACTCTTTTTTGAGTTTAATTTATAAAAAGTACTTAACTATTTATTTTCTATTGGACGACGCAAAAGTGCCTACTTTGCTATTCATCGCCTCATTAGCCAAAAGACTGGACTTTAAAGGATTAGTGCTGCTTTCTCTCACCTGAATAAACATAGGTCCAGTCACAAACCAGCGTCAGACACTAGCGGTCTGACATATTGCTGAACAGGCCTATTTGGCGATATTTTGAGACACATAATGTGATAAATATGGTATATGTGCTTTTGTGTTTAATATTATTTATATTTTGTGCATGTGTTGACCTCCTAAATTGTGCTTGTGTGTCTTTTTGTCTGTGTTAAATAAATGTATTTTCTTTCTTTTCTTTCAAACATGAAGATTATTAACAAACCGATTTGACCGATGTATCCACTCTCGGATCAATTGATCGAGCAACTTCGCACCGACAGTAATCCGGGCGAGAGCCGGAAAATCCCTAACTTTTTAATTTGGGCACACGCCACGAACTTGTCTGTTATGAAAGGTGAACACTTCTGAATTAGTTACTATGGCTACACAACTTTATACAGTTTTTTTAATTAAAGTTAGTGTGCGCAGGTTGTGGCTAGGATTTCATTATACGAATACGAATGCAGCGACGACGGCCGCACTTACTTTTTTAACTTTTTTTGTAACGTTCTAAATGTGGCGTGCGTTCTATTTATTATTCTCTTCACTTTTAATTTCGTATTAAATAATATTATTCACTGTGTGTCGCAGTCTAGGATATGGAGCCACGTCATCTCTTCCTGTGGATATCGCAAGTACAAAGGGAACACCTAACGAATACTTACCAATACGCTCAATACTGCTTAGACAGTGTTGCTATGTCTGTTGTCTTGTATACGTATAGGTCATTCTCCAGCAAAACTACAACAGAATAATTTGAACTTATTTTAGATAGTCATTAATTTCCTTTTTGTTAAAATTATCTACCTATGAGAATAATTTCTTTCAGCTTTATATATTTATATACTAGCTTGCCGCGGCATGGTTTTATCCACGATAAGTTACATCTTTGTTCTGCTCCTGTCGCCATTAGCGTGATGTTAGATTGCCTATAACCTTCCTCAATAGGGCTATCAAACGTAAAAAGATTTTTTTAATCCGACTGGTAGGTCCAGAGATTAGCGCAATCAAACAAACAAACTCTTCCTTTTTGACTTGCTATAGATATAAACGTTGTCCTTGTAGACAGAACTTTGACCTTTGAAATCTTTTGTGTTCCGTTAATATTTATAATATAATGTGTATGTAAATTTTGATCGCAAACTCAATATCGATCATAAATTCAAGTATTTTTATAAAACCTCATAAGCTAAATTTATAGTACATAGTTACATGTAATACATTTACATAAAAGTATATTCTGAGAATCAAATGTTTTTATTAAAATATTTTAGATTTTGAAGTGTAAATACGAGGGCAATGTACTAATACATTATGTTTAAAGGATAACAATGCATGTTTAAAGAAAATGTAAAGTCTGATTAATTTGCGTCTTTATTTATTAGAAACTATAGCGCATTTTGATATGAATATTATTGGTAGAGATATCACATTTCAGTTCTATATCATTATATGTCGCGATTTTTTTGTTGCGGCTAAATCAGTATCTGCAATTGACCTTAGGAATTATGAACTGATGTCAAAGGAGATTGTGTGTAAACTAGAAAACCAACTAAACAAAAACCAAAAATTGCCAGGTTGATTTGAAAATGCTGGTAATAAGTGCAAATTTAATGTTATAATCTTCTCTATACAAAAATCGAGCTTCAGTAGTAAAGTGTATTACTTTAATTATACATTGTCAAGTCTCACTGTGCAGTGTAAATAAAATCAGTGAATTATTTATAACAAAAATCTGGGTAGCCTTTTTACGGCGAGTTGCGGTCCTTTTTGCTAAGGTAAAACTTTCAGCTTGCTTACAGGAAGCGGATGTTTCATCAAAGTACTACCATTTGGGGCGCTCTATTTTCCCTGTACTACAAATTAACAAAGAAAACAAAAATAAATTGTGCCCGTCACCAACAAAGATTTCGTTATGGGAAACGGAAACGACGACACAGTGCGCGACACACATTTATTGCTGCGGGACTCAAACCCGGAACACGCCGGAAGGAGGTTTAATAACAACGTACTAGCTTTTAATTGTGACTCAGCTTTATATGTACATTGTAGAAATGTTTTGGGATTACGCCCACCATGACGCATACGTTTTGACATAATAATAACTTATGTAAAACATCACAGTGGAGAATTTAGTGTTAATGCCGAAATATACTTTTTGATAAGCGTAGCAGCATCTGTTGTCTACTGAAGTTTAATACTATCTTATTACTATTATAAATGCGAATGTTTGTATGTGTGTACATGTGTATGTGTGTGTGTTTGTTACCACTCAGCGCCTAAACGGCTGAACAGATTTCGATGAAAATTGGTATGTAGATAGATTCGGTGCCGAAGACGGACTTAGTCTACTTTTAATCCTGAAAATCGGTCTGGTTCTCGAGGGATAGAACAAACAATATTTTACGCGCGGGCGAAAGTGCGCTGCGGGAAGCTAGTTTGTACTTACATAATTATTACAGAATATTTTTATATTATAAATTGCGGTTTTTTGAGTTTTTTTAGATCTGTTACATTTTATTTCAAATATCCATGCTTCGTTAAGTAAGGCAATACGTCCATCTTTACGTAAAGGAGGCCCTATTACAATACCTATGTCAGCAACCTTCAATGACTTTGAAAAAGTATCTATAATTGCACCGGACCAATTCTTTATTGTATACTAGCGACCCGCCCCGGCTTCGCACAGGTATTATGCTGATACTAAATATACTACAGAATGTCTTTTTAAACAACGTTCACAGATTTTTCGTCATTAGACAATACAAACATGGTCTTTGTTTTCTTTAGAGCTCGGCTGCCCCCGACCGGTACTGCCGCAACCGCTATGTCCTTGCATTATATTAGAAACCTCTAAAATTACGAGTGTTTCTCTACTATATTTTGCACGTATTATACATATAAACTTTCCTCTTGAATCACTCTATCTGTTAAAAAAACCGCATCAAAATCGTTGCGTAGTTTTAAAGATCTAAGCATACATAGGGACAGACAGCGAGAGGCGACTTTGCTTTACACTATGTAGTGACACAAGTTTTCCGCGGCGCAGTTTCACCCGCGTCTTTGCTTACTGCTTTGCTCTCATCGCTTAATAGCCTATAACTTTCCTCAAGAACTGGATATAAGAAACATTTTCCAATCCAACTGGTAGTTTCAGAGATTAGTACGTTCAAACAAACAAACGAACAAACAAACGCTTTATATAATAATAAAGAGCATTTACATAGTTTTACAAAGAAAATATGATCAAAGGCGAGCTTAACTCAATAAGAGTTCTCTACCAGCAGACCTGAGTGGTAGAGGAGAAATATTAAATGTGTGACCAACCATAATAATCATGTATTTTGAAATTACACGTAGGTTGTTTTTCCTCTTCCTTCAATTTCAAATTTAAGCATCATTATTAAAACATTCTAATTTTCAAGACAAAAGTATAAGGAGTAAAATGATTTGAGAATGTATTCTTAGGCTGTAAATTATGTTGAAGACGCTGTATTTTATACCAAAAGATATAAACAGTCCTATATTTATGCTGTATTGATATTAAATCATTAATTCTATAATTTTAATAATATATAATAATACCAGCCTGTTTACTGTCCCACTGCAGGGCAAAGGCCTCTTCTCATATAGAGAAGGTATGAGCATTAATCACCACACTATGGGGTATTTCAACGAATCTAATTAATAATATAATATTTAGTATAGCTCCACACCTTGCCACAATATTTAATAGATGTGTGGACACAGGCGTGTTTCCTGATCTGATGAAACACAGTAAAGTAATACCTTTATTCAAAAATGGATCAAAAAGTGACGCAACTAACTTTAGACCGATTTCCATATTGCCTGCTATTAGCAAAGTATTTGAGAAAATAATTTTGCAGCAATTAGAAAGTCACTTTGTCTCAAATAAATTGTTACACAAAGAGCAATATGGCTTTACTAAAGGTCGTCCTACAATAGATGCAGGTATTACATTGATTAAGCATATTTATAGTGCCTGGGAAAATTCAATGGATGCTATTGGTGTCTTCTGTGACCTTTCAAAAGCCTTTGATTGCGTCGAACACAATACGCTTCTACGAAAACTCACTCATATTATCATATTAGGGATGCTGCACTCAATCTAGTTGCCACTTACTTAAGCAATAGAATACAATATGTTGATATAAACGGAAGTAGGTCTACCGGATTACCTGTAGCTATGGGCGTGCCACAGGGTTCCATTTTAGGCCCTTTTCTTTTTCTGATTTATATCAATGATTTGCCATTCCGTATTCAGAATTTTTGCGACATTGTACTGTTCGCTGATGACACATCACTTTTATTTAAAGTGGATCGTAAGGAAACTAACATTGATAAAGTGAATAGTTCACTAGTGAAAGTTCTGGACTGGTTTAGTGCGAATAACCTACTGCTTAATTAAATTAAAGAAAACTAAATGTGTTAAATTTACTATGCCCAATACTAAAAGCCTAGCTATTAATATAAGTTTAAATAATGAAACTTTGAGCTTTGTTGAGTCTACAGTTTTTTTGGGTTTAACTTTAGATAACAAGCTTCAATGGGGTACCCAAATATCGTGTCTTGCTGGTAAACTCAGTTCCGCAGCCTTTGCGATAAGAAAGGTAAGACAGTTTACCGACATAGAAACAGCTAGACTTGTCTATTTCAGCTATTTCCAAAGCGTGCTGTCATACGGTATACTGCTCTGGGGCAAGTCTGCGGATATTGAGTCAATTTTTATAATTCAAAAACGAGCAGTGCGATCTATTTACAATTTGGGCCCTAGGGTTTCACTAAGAGAGATTTTTAAAGAAATAGGTATTCTGACGGTGGCGTCTCAGTATATCTTCGCCAATATTATGTTTATCAAGAAAAATATAGACTTGTATTCCAGAAACTGTGACATGCACTCTGTGAATACTCGAGGTAAACATAAATTAGTTGGTACATATTATCGCCTACATAAAGTAAACAACTCATTTGCGGGTCTAGGTGTACGTTTCTATAACAAATTACCCATTGACATTATGAATCTACCCCTACAAAAATTCAAACAAGCTGTTAAAAACCGCCTTATTCTAAAGGGTTATTTATTAATGATTATTTAAATGATAAAGCAGCATGGGTATAGTTGCTCGTTTAATGCAAGATTAATGTTATATTGATTATTGTTGTAGCTATATTGACTATTATTATCATTAAGTATATTGATATTTTTATTATTGTACTTATATTGACTATTATTATCATTCAGTATATTGATTATTATTATAGTAATTATATTGACTATTATTGTAATTATGTTGACTATTGTAGTAAAAGTTTAATGTGAAGTGGATGCATATCATGATCATTACGAGTTCGTAAGGCATAATACATTTTATTAGGGTTCTTTTACCACCCATGCCCTGCATTGTCATGCTCACTAAAATGTCATTGCTTGTGGTGTCGTATTATAATCTCAGGGGATCAGATCTGGGTTCAGACGATGTTTTCCTTCACCGTCGGTCAGAAATGTCTAAGATAAACTTAGAAAGTACATATGATTTGAAAAATCACATTGGTACTTACCCGGATTCGAACTCACTACCTCGTGTTTACGAAGCGGGTGCCTTATCTACTGGACCATTTAATATATATGAACATTTAATAATTTTGCACTTCTGTAAATAATAACAATAATAACTAGCCTAACTTATCAAATATAACATGATGTGTTGTTTTAGGCTCATTTGATTTGTATTGTAAAGCTAAACTTTGTCTCATCTACATAATTTGTTGTTTTAATCAAGTGAGTGTAAAACTTAAACGTTCTCAGAACCAAGTTGTTATTGTAATAATAGTGTTATTGTTGTTTGTCCGAGTCTGGTGTTCTTAGAATTAAACGGAAGTATCTGACCTGTACAACGCTACAGACAACGCACTGTTGTGGCAGCGTATTGGTCCTCACAGATTTAACTCACCCGTGTCGATACGCTAAGAAGATGTGGGTCACAGAGTTGCTTCTCTGAAGTGGCAACGGGCAGGACACATAGAAGAACTGAAGGTCATTAGGACAGAAAGGTTCTATACCCACTTCAAAGGGACTTTGATATCACAATTCAGAAATACACATTGTTTGTACCTAAATGAAAACATAGGTATCGGTAGGATATTTTACAACATTCAAAATGTACTACTAATTGTAGTCAGCCTCAAAGAAAATAGCGGAAAAATATATTTCACTTTAATTTTAATGTGTAAAATGTGCATTTTTTGAAAAATTAACGAAAAAATTATGTACAATTTTTGAAATTTCATTTGGTACATGAACGGTCTGTTATTAGTTGCAACTCCTGTGACGTCACACGCAAGTAACATACGCTTCAACTGCACTGATAAACCCAATTTTAGGCACATTGTTTACTTGTTTGTGACGTCACGCGTGACATATGACCATTGATTAGCACCATTACAGAAACAGTGTTTTTGGCGCGTTTTAGTAAATTTAAACTTTAACATTGTTTTTGTATTATTAAAACAATAAATAAATATCAGAAATATTAATATAGTGTTTTCGAAAAGTTTTCCAAAATTAGTCAAATTATAGTCTTTTGAGTTGTCATTAGTTTTGCCATCGTGGTCTTCACTATGTTGGCCTTGTATTTATGTGGATCATTAACTTTTATCCTGATATGTGACACAAGTCTATTACCCCATAATGAACGTAAAACTGGCTATAAAGACTTTGACTGTTACCGAAGAGTGAAAGATGAGATTCAAATTGACTAAGGCGATACGTCAACCAATCAAACCGTTATATGACTAGAAATCAAAGTTTACTTTAACCCTTTATAATTTACAATAGCGCCATAACTTTCCGAACGTGTCGTAGGAATAGATCGTTGGAAATCGAATTGTATGTTGGCGCGAGTATTTCAAAGGTGTCGGTATTGTCGCAGTCGAGCACGAGCTCACACGTGACCGTTTAGCGAACTGTCGTGACCTGAATGTGCCGGCGTATAAGCGGGACATAGAATGTTATACCGGAGTACTACAACTAGAAACATTTGATAGTGTTGTTGTGGGTATACTAGTATGGTTTCGTTTTAAATCTAATAATAAAAGTTGGTGAATTTTTATATAGATCAGAACTAACGGGATCTAAATTTATTCAGATTTTAATAATCACATAGCCATTTTAAAATAAACGTATACATTTAAAATGTAGGCAATAAGTTTGTTTAGTTGATTAATCAACATCTCAGTAATACTTCAAGCTCGAATCACATAAATAATTCATCAAAACAAATCGAAGGTCCCTTCACACTGACTCGCGAACAAAGAACGCAACTTTGGAAAAGGGTAAATAAAATCTAAAATTAAGATGTCGGTTCGTCAGTCAAAAGCTGAGAATAATTTCCCAAGAGTAGCTCACTTGAACCTTTGGGTTTCATTTCGTTTAAATTTTAAAGTTCGGCAGCACTGCATTGGAAAAATGTATCACTGATAAACATTAAAAAAAAACTATGTTTAAAGAACGTCATGAGTAAGGAGTAGTACACCCTGAGAAACCATGATAAATGTGGCCGTAGGCAGCAGTTACAAGTATATGTGCTCAAAAAGCTGCATCAACAAGAACTCCAGCTATATTTAGATGTCGTGGATTATCACGGTACAAGTGTTCCTTGCGTAATTATTTGAGGAAACATTTTAGATACCTTAAATGCAGTCCTGTACTTTGCTATCTGATTTAACAATTGTAATATTCTATCAGCCTGCATATATAGATTTTCGGACTAAATATAGAAGTTTGCCAAAGTCGAGATAAAATTTTTGATTTCCTAAATATTAAAAATAATCTTTTACTATTATAATATGTTTGTTTGTTTGTTTAATCGCGCTAATCTCTGAAACGACCAATCGGATTTGAATAATTATATCCCAGTTCTTGAGGAAGGTTATAGGCTATGTAACATCATGCTACTAGCAACGGGAACAGAGCAGTAAGCAAAGAGGCGGATGCAATCGTGACGAGAGAAGCTATTAAAGGATTTAATTAAAGAACCATTCAAAATAATACATAATATGTTTATAGTACCCATTTGTTCTTCTGTTAATTCTACACTGTGGCACTTAGAAACCGTTTGCCTATTGCATTACTTACTTAGGCTTATTTGCTGATCGTGTTTTGTAAATTTATGGTGTATATGGGGATACAATTCGAATTGCATGCATGTTAGAATTGATGACGTTTATTGCGAATTTCGAACTGAATTAATGGTTGAGCAGGTTCATTGTAAATTCTTACTTTATCATCACCATAATATCAAATTCAAATTCAAATTCAAATATTTATTTGCAAGCTAAGTGTACAGTAAAGGTCTTATGTATAATATTAGAACATGACTTAGCGCCCTTTTCAGGCGTCGCAAAGCAGGGTCTTAAATCTAGATAGCTTATCTAATACTAATACAAACATTAATACAAAATTAATACATATTTTATAAAAGCAGATCGTCTCATTAATTTTATATTTCTAATAATTTAATATTTATTTTATTTGTTTATTGTAATTATGATTTATATTCAAAATATTCTTTTACTGAGTAAACGCATTTTTCTACTAAGAATGTTTTAAGCTTCTTGTTAAATAGTATTAATCTTTGTTCTTTTTTTATTTCTTCTGGTAGTTTATTGTATATTTTGACTGCTATGTAATATGGACTTTCATTTAGCATTTTTATTCTGGAGTGTGGTAAGTGTAAATTATCAGCCAATAGGCGTCCACTCCTGGACATAGGGTCTTTTAAAAAGAGGAAGGAACAAAGGAATATGTCATAGTTATTATGCATGATAGGTAGGTAACTGCAGTAAGGTGTTTTTCGAAGGTGAGTATCTATATTGTAAAGTATGAAGTTGTCAGTAGTGTATTTAAAAGATGTTTTAAACATTAGACCATCATGATTTTCACCCAATATTTTGACAATAAATTAAAAAAGTTCTGAAAATGGTTAAGAGACTAACGGTAGTAAATCCAAGCTGGTTTCAGCATGAATGGGCAAGATCGACCGGGGAAGTACTACCCTCTCATAGAAGATCGACGTAAGAGACAGTAAGAGTAGTAATATTCGTACTATTGCGTTTCGTACGATGAGTGAGATCACCGGAGACTTAATTTAAAAAAAGGATTTTCTTCTTTCCTCTCTTCCCTCATTCCCTTCCCCTACCTCATCCACAGTTACCAGAGTGGGGACCACCATACCAGCAGTTTGAACAACGATGGATGGCTTTTGAAATGATGGCCACCACTTCTGGATTCCACTGACTGCATATCATCAGGTAGGGTGGAGTCACTTACGTAGGCTTATATAAAAATACCTTGTTTTTAATACGAGTATTATGATGAGTCGTATTGATAGGCCCGTGTTTCGTATTTCAATCAGTGCGTGAAACCGCGCGGCATTTTAAAAACGTTTCAAGGCTCTTTTCTATTCATAAAAATATCAGTGACCCAAATTTATACATAGGAATATATATATATGATCTACAGTCATTTATATCCTTGTTAACAGTCGGATTATGTCACTGGCTGTGGTCTATTCAAAGGGTTGCATATTGATTGCTTTATTGAGTTAAAAAAAACGCGGGCTTTTCAGTATTGTTCGTTTGTGAGGACAGAACTGACCATACGTAAAATCAAATCAAATCAGAATTTTATAGTATCTAGATAACATTGAAATACATGTACAATATAACTTTGGCGACAGTTTCTAATAGGTCCAATGAAAGGCAAAGGAAAAGGAAATTGCTGCTTTTGCTATAACTTACTAAGGTATGGATACAGAAATAGTATGTAAACACAAGTAAAACAAACTAAGGTAAGTCCAATTTAATTAGATACTTTTTCATCATTAGTATTTTTTCTCTGATGAAAGCTTCAGATGAACCAGTGATCAGCGCAGTGAATTCTTTAGATTTTTCTAGAAATTAAATCTTCTAGAAAAGAGTTCTAACAGTGTACGAGACAATTTTTCAAAGTTTAATTACTATTGTTAATAAAATATTTTTATTTATTAAATTAAATTCAAATCTCTTCTCATTTTATCACACGTTGATAGACAGACAGGCGTATATAACCATTAGTGTTTACATCTGTGACTATAACGTCTGAGCCCAATTGCTTTTGACTATAAACATGTTTATAGTGCAACTTATATTCACAGATCGTCATATTGATAAGACGCAGCTTCACTCATATGTGTCTACGAACATAGGGCTCTCACACAAAACTGCGAACCCGCAGCAAACGCGATTTGCTGCGATGTGAATTCGTACGGCAAGGCGTCTCCCTTAAGTTTGTCTGATTTTTTAAGAACCAAGATGCGATCAATTCGCAAGCTTTTGCGACGCGTTCGTGCGAACTCGTACATTTCTACGATACGGAATGTGACGATGTGATAGCCCATAAAGCGGTGTCGACTCTTATGTACGACGTTTTGTTTATTAACTGTTAACAATTTTATGACTCAAGCAAACACAGAGCTTTATCGTAGCAATTG
Organism: Parascotia fuliginaria; assembly: GCA_963082885.1. NCBI lineage: Eukaryota > Metazoa > Arthropoda > Insecta > Lepidoptera > Erebidae > Parascotia > Parascotia fuliginaria. Next base: position 19,041,525 of record OY720179.1, on the reverse strand, counting down.
ACATGTGAGACAAGCGACGTTGATTGTTATAGATATTAATTATGACTTAGAAAAAATAAAGAACACTGTGTTAAATTACAGCGTGGCACGGGAATGTAAGTCAATTTAATGCTACTGCTTCTCACTATCATCCCGAAGACGAACAAGTTAGTAGACGTGAACGCTAGTTTTTTGAAGAGTCAATACAAAGTCGATCGAAGCAATTAATAGCTCCCATGATTCCAGATAATGTGCTTTAGTTAAAGGTAAATAAATAACACGAAAGCACCAGTACATTACATTCCGCTTAATTCAAATCATTAGTAATGCCAATATATCACCTAAACCGCTTACGACATTTGCAAAATGAAAATAACTAAGGAACCGTTATTTTTCCTCTACAATAACAAATGATACGAAGAAATAAAATTTATGAATCAATAAACACCAAATGGCCTTTGGAATCCGTATTTGCGTGTCGCACACTATGCGTTATATTTTTACGAGGTCTTCAGAAACATTTGAACTTCAATACACCATTATACAGCTGCAATAACCTTTATCTACAAGACGTTAAGGTTGAATTTTCTATAAAACAGTGACAAAACAGTTTTGTCGTGAGAGTATCCAAGAATTCAGGGTAAAAGAAAATGTGCTAAGTTTCCCGTAAAAGGCATGTAAATGTGTTATATTTTGCATATTGATTTTAGCTGAGAAAGTTTTATAAATAGCTACCGTCCAACTCTTGAAGGTGGAACAAAAGAAGGTTGTCCCGTTTATAACAAGATTATAATCACATTCTTTTGTAAAAGTTCATTTCTACGATTAGTATGCATTGTATCAAATATACTTGGAATTAAATTTTATTTACTTATTTTCATTATCTATCTACACTATTATATAAAGCGGAAAGGTTTGTTTGTTTGTACGCGCTAATCTCTGGAACTACTAGTCAGATTTTAAAAATCTTTTTGTGTATGATATGCCAGTTCTCGAGGAAGGTATTACGAATTATTGACCTACCACCGAAGGCCGAGCTATGGAGAGAGACGGGGAAGGGTGGAGAGAAAAGAACTTTAAAATACATTTCTGGTATAGATATAGATGATTTGACTAAACATTAATTTATAATTTGAGTTTACACACGAAAACAAAACAGATCACAAAAACAGTAAAAAGTTAAAATGGAGATGGGCATAGGCTATGTAACATCACGCTACTGGCCACGGGAGCAGAGCAGTAAGCAAAAATGCGGACGAAACTGCTCCGCAGAAAGCTAGTTATAATATATCAGGAATCAATTACCTATAGGTTGTAACGCTATAGAAGATAATTTGATTCCTCATTTTGATTGTTACTTGTCCAGTTACTCAAACTTAAACTCAAAACATATTTCATTTGGATCATAAAATATGATGCTTATATACGTCAAAATGACATGAAGTTAGCCAATTAACCCACAGCCAATTCGCGGACAAGGTAGAGCAGTGAGAAGAACTGGCAAGAGACTCAGGCTGTTGTGAATTACAATTTAAACACTCAACGCAACCAAAGAACCATAAAAAATAATTCAAATAATATGATTACCAAGATAATTTTAATTATTTAGTTTCATCTAGTAAGGTAGTTTAACTAGGTATTTTATAAATTAAAATAAATGCAATTCGTAGTCATATTGAACGACAACGTAATACTGGATTAAGTATATGTATGTCATGTCAAGCTTGACCAGTCATCCCAAGTAGCACCCGTTCACGAGCATAACGCACGGACCAGCCATCATCACTTAATTTTAGTTTAAGTTAATATACGAAGTCAATCCTCAAGTCTGTAGGTAGCTGTAGGTATGTGTTAACTTAAATAAAATAATCATCAAAATAAAACATCGGTGTTGTTGATAGTGTTGGTGGTGTTGATGCAAATCTGAACTCAACAGTTACTTTTTCCAAAAAGTTATATTACTTATCTTTGCGAAGGTCGTATAAACGCTATTTTGAGTTATTGTTATAAAAACATGCACATTACACGGTTGATTTCTTTGTTCTTTTTGAAACATGGTTCAAACAAAGATTGTTTAAGCAACTAATTTTCCATTAATCAAGTTATATAAATTGGCGAGCCCACTCGTAAGGTATACCAGCCAGTTGTCGACCTAGTTTCATTCGGTCTTTGTTTTAAAATTCCCTCGTCGCGCCTGCCAAATGTGGCGTGGATTGAAAATGAGGTCGCGAACCTCTGTTCTCCGGATTTTTTCGACAATTTTATATAGCTTCCTTTGCATTCGCCTCTCTGTATATCCGCTGTTTTGATACCGAGCCAACGTAACGTTATGTGTCTATTTACGTATTGTGTTAAAATAACGAATTTTAAAGAAAATTTTTCGTTATTTTCGTATCTAACTCAAGGTTGACAAGAAACATTGTACAAGTTTTATTTCCGATGTGTATGACGCAGGACACGGAGGTGGTCTTACATTTGTTGTGAGCGCATACACGTATGTTAGAGGAAGTCCGCAGTTGGTGCTGCGCGATAAACCGTGGATACTAGTGGTCCTTTTTCAGTTATCTGACAGTTTGCGGGCTCACATATCCCTTTGGAAACATGTTTATTTGATAAATTACGTGTACGCCGAGGGCGGGTGACTTGACAGACGTCCAAGAGATAAAACTAGCCGTAATGTAGTGGTTTTGCAGAAATGGTTAACATGACATTGTATGAACTCACTTATTCATATAAGCCTATTACAACTTTTTGGTAGGCACTATGAATAAAAACTAGTGTAACTTGGAAAGGGTACAGAAAGAAATTTTATGTTACGTATTTTATACTGTCACGATTGTTGTGACGTGATCTAGGCAACTACGCAGTGTATGACAAATAAAATAAATAAGGCTAAACTTATAATAAAGAGTTATGAGTATAGATTGTTATATTGGAAGCTTCACTCACACGTGGCAGATCCTCTGTTATAATGAACATGTCTCAGGGCAGGGTAAGAACTGATTATCTCTTAAGTCCTACAAAATCTGTATAAATAATGACGTTTTTGCTAAATTCTCTCATATTTAAATGGATGAAAGCCCATAATGCTGTCTCTTAATCCTACCCCAACGAAAAGTTGCTGAATTTATTCTGCGGTGTTGCAAACAAACAAATTGTCCCAAGTTAATCGGGCAGCGCGCCGGCAGGGGAGGCTAACTTTATACCTGGAGCTGTGTTGCCAACATTAATTCTAATTACGCACGCGGCGCGATCCACTTCTAAACTTGAGGAATAACTCCCGGGAACTATATATTAATTAAAATCTATCGGCAAGTGTCGGGCTCGTAGGGCTGCGCGCAAAGCTAGTTTGATGAATTAATCAAATTGATTATGCTGATTTACAACCCTTGTTTCAATAATGTTTAACGTTTGCTTCAAATACATAAACTAGATGCTAATTGGTTTGTTCAATGTGACGTTGATGGACCTTTAGTGTTTGTATATTTTAGCTAAATTGATATTTGTTTGAAATGAGAGTAATCACGAATTTTTAGTTACTAGCCCACCCGGCGTCGTACGAGAGTAGGTTACGGCGAACTTTGTACTGCCTAACAGCTTTTATGAACGTAATACTAATATACATTAAGTATTATTATTAGTATTACTGCACTCGAAAGAAACTGTGCTTAACAATAATACTAGCTTGCCGCGGCGTGGTTTTACCTGCGTCTTTGCTAACTGCTTTACTCCCGTCGCCTGTAGCGTGATGTTACATAGCCTATAACCTTCCTCGAGAACTGGGCTATCATACGCACAAGATTTTTTCAACTCCAAGTGATAGTTCTAGAGATTAGCACGTTTAAATAAACAATCAATCTCTTCCGCTTTATATAATAGTACCTATAGATGTCATATATTTAAACGATTTTTATTTGTTATTAAACTATTTTAAACATCGTCAATTAGCTATTATACACATTGCTAGTGACGTATCCGGCGTTATGTAGTATGCCGAGGCAGATTTTAAACGGCCAATTATTACAATTTGCCTGCGACATATATACTAACAGAAATTTCTTTTATGTACATAAAAGAAATTTCGTACTTACACATTGCACAATAAAGGTAGTAAAATTGACGGCCGACCCTATAGTTAGGGTGAAGGCGACAGTTGTGAGCCACGTTGTTTCCGTTCAAGTTTGCTCACGTGAGCGGTATTAGGCGCAACTTTTATTAATTCTTATTGTGGCCATGTCTGGCGATATCGTGAGGCCATTGTGTCCTTTGTTCTGCGATAATAACTTTACGTTGGGTGAGCGAGCCAATGCCACCTTTATTGCACAACATTCTATACTATTTTCGTGTTTTTAAAAAGGCTTTTGTTACCTGAACAATTGAATGTTATTGACCAGATTTGGGCTGACGTCAAATATTTTCGAGAACTTCTGTAGTTCGGTGGTACTGTGTATGGACTGCCACGCAGAGGTCGCAGGTTCGATTCTCGCTCAGTGCAAATATTTGTGTACATGAACATGGCTATTTGCATTGGTCTGGGTGTTTCTATGTATAATATGTATGTATTTACAAAAAAAAAAAAGTATATAAGTATGTTGATCCGCATTCTAGAACCCATATCACAAGCTATTAATATATGCTTACTTTGGGTCTAGATGGCGTTGTGTGGTTGTTGTGGTATTATTATTATTATTATTATTTAGTAAGGACTAGTTTTAGAGTGAGTTAATCTGCGTTTGTTTTACGAGTAACAGCGTAATATTTTATTATATACTATTATATAAAGCGGAAGCGTTTATATGTTTGTTTGTTTGAACGCGCTAATCTCTGAAACTACCAGTTGGATTTGAACAATTCTTTTTGCGTATGATAGTCCAGTTTTTGAGGAAGGTTATAGGCTATGTAATATCACGCTATTTGTGACCAGAGCAGAGCGGTAAGCGAAGACGTGTGTGAAACCGAAAGAATTTTACGTATAAAAAAATATTTAACCATTCTTAATTATATTATTTACGTACTTATTACATTATGTTAAGATGTTTATTGTAAGTTGCAGTCACTAATTAAACAGAGTAATTAACAAACATGGCAACAAAATTGTCACTTTGAAATACAGGTACCGCAGTAGATCTCGCGGCGACAATTTACCAAACGTCTGTACTCATAAATAAGTATTGAACTTACTTCAAGTAACTTGGCAAAGATATCAAACTATCTATTAGTTTACAAACCTGCTCTAATAGTTGCATAACAGCTGAATAGGTATCGATTGTGGGAAGAGGTAGATAAGACCTTTTGAGCAAGGAATAGACATGGATTTATAAGTACCGCGTTTGCAATTATTAATGAAATCCAGCATAGTATCATAATATAAATGTGGATCATGAAATATTAATAAATAAATTGTATGCATACGGAATTAGGGGAAATGTCCTGGATCTTATAAAATCATATTTAAGTGACAGAATACAGCTAACGCAAATTACTAGATTGTGTCCAAAAACTAAAAAAGTCATTAATTACTTATCTGAAGGTAAAAAGACAATCTTTTCTGTTCCACAAGGAAGTGTGTTGGGCCCACTGTTATTTATTATATATGTCGTGGATTCAAACGGATTGATATCCACGTGTTCGTTGTTAACGTCCGACATTTTGAATTTGTACAACAGTCAGTGCGCACACCCGGCGCAGGCGACGTTCCGAGAGCAAGTGAGGTCTCCGACGAACGAACGCACTACTGACAGTTACATTGACGTTTACTGTCAACACTTGATAACTGACAGGATGTTTATGGCATTTGATAGTGTTGCTATACGAATTAATTAGGCAACTAATATTGGACGAAATATTGGACAATGTACACGGGTGTAAATTTATTATTTCTAACACGGCCATTCTGCTCATCAACGCGCTCTCGCGTTGCGTTTTGACGACGTGTTTAGTCTAGGCGGCAGCGCTTCATCACAACGCAAAGTTTTCGAGCAGATTACACAAAGCAAAGCGTTAAAGGCTTTCAGCATATTATTGTCCTAAATTACCGCAAAGCGTTGAAACTTTCAGCACTAATTAGAAGCAGCACTGAATACACATTGCAAAGCGTTTTAGCTTTCAACTGTTATCATGGGTCGAAACAGAATTGGACACAATTGCACCGCAAAGCGTGATAGCTTTCAACTGATTAACAGGACAAAGCGATAGAGCTTTCAATCCACCTTAGCGACAAAGCGTAGCAGCTTTCAGCGTGTAAATAAAACATTTTGTCAATCAGCAATAAACAAATATCGTTTATTAATGTCACAATCAATCAATCAAAATTAAGTATTTCGGTACAGTAATGAACATCAAACAAACTATGATATAAAAATACTATCTGTTTGAGATAAAATTAATCATCCTTAAACTCGACATGATCAATACAGTCTGACAATTCAGGTAAGCTAGCTGGATATTTTCGTAGTCGTTCATGACACACATATTGGGCTCGTCCCCCAGATAACGGCTCGACCATGTAACGTTCATTTGGGCAGACTTTAGTAATTTTACATGGGCCATTATACTTTTCGCTTAACTTGTTAATGACGCGGGGATTTTTTTGAACTAGGACTAGATCACCTACTACAAAAGGACGGATAGTGGCTTTATTAGCATCATAACGTATTTTATCTTTGGTTGCTTGCTCGTCCATCCTACCCTTAGCTGTTTGTCTTATTTCTATCAAATTCTGTTCGTAGTTAGAGTCAAGATCTATAGTGAGGTAGTTTAGTCTGGGGGGACTCTTGTTACAACCGAATAATAACTGAAACGGACTTTTACCAGTACTCCTAGAGACGGTACAATTTAACGCTAATTGGACTTCCCCGATAACTGATTTCCAAGATCTGTTCTCATGATTTTCAGCGACTGTAAAACAATTGGTTAGCACCGACATTATCCGCTCTACCTGTCCATTCGCGCGGCTGACGCCACTGGCAATTTCATGGAATTCAATGAACCACTCTTTACAAAGGCTTTGGAACTCTTGTCCTGTAAATGAGGTTCCCTGATCGGAGATGATGCGTTTGGGTGTTCCAAATATGTGGACAAAACTTCTAAGAGCTTCGCAAGCGGACCGTGACGTTAAATCTTTGACAATAGCTAGGTAACAAAATTTTGTGAAAGCGTCAATTATAACTATCACATACTCTTTGGAAGTTCTTGCACCGCTCAATTTACCACTAGTATCTATGTGAATAGTGTGAAATGGTTCTGCTATCTTATCTATGGGGTGTAAGGCAGATTGCTTCTTACCAGACGGGTTCTTATTTATTTTACATGGCAGACAGTGGTCGACATAAGCCCTAACAGACGAGAGGTCATGTTGGGAAACCAAAAATATTCTCTTATTTTAGACAAAGTCTTATCCCAGCCGAGATGCTTTAGTTCATCATGAAACTTTTGAATTATCTGCCAACGAAAATTTTTGGGGACTATAACGCGACTATAAGTTTTATTATCTACTTGGAAGTTTTTGTAAAGTAAATTGTCTTTGTAGGCGTAAGTTGATCGAAGGCTAGCATCCATTGTATCATTTTCAATAGATTCTATAATCCGATTAATGTCTGGGTCTAACTTTTGTTCGGCCTGCAACCATTCAGAATTTACCCGCGAAACATTCACCCTCTTGCAGTCAGTGGGGTTACGACTTAAGTAGTCTACATGTGGTATTCTTTCACCCTTTCGATACTCTATTTCGAAGTCAAAAGTCTGCATGTACGCCCACCACCTATGCACACGAGGCAAAAGTTCACGTTTGTGACGTGATGCCTTTAAAGCGTTACAGTCTGTAACGACCTTAAACTCTCGACCGAGTAGGTAATGTCGAAAATGTTTCAACGCCTTAAATACTGCAAGTGTTTCCAGCTCATAGCTGTGATATCTACTTTCAACATCCGTTGTTCTCTGACTGAAATAACCGATAACTTTTAATTGATTGTCAACTTTCTGAAATAATATCGCCCCAAACCCAATCGAACTCGCATCTGTGTGTAGCTCGATTGGTTTGTTGGGATCAAATATCGTTAGAACGGGTGCAGAAGTCAGATGTCCTATCACAGCCACATGAGCTTTCGTATGTTCGACAGTCCAGTTTCACTTGGCGTTCTTTTTAGTAAGGGCGTACAGAGGCGTCATGATGGAGGAAAAGTTAGGCACGAACTTACGGAAGTACCCAGCGAGGCCATTAAATTGGCGCAGCTCTTTCACGCACGTTGGTAAGGGAGCGTTAGCTAAAGCCTTTATCTTTTCGGGGTTAGGCTTGATACTATTGTCAGCGATTACGTAGCCTAAATACTCGACTGAGGACCTAAGAAAGGTGCATTTTTTCCAATTAAAAGCAAAACCGGCTTGTGATAGGGCAGACAATACCTGGTCAAGGTTCTGAAACGCATCTTCCTTGGATTTCGAAAATATCAGGACATCATCAATATAGACCAGCGCTATCTTGTCCTTTAGTCCTTTTAGCGCTTTATTGATGGCCCTTTGGTACACAGAAGGTGCGTTACAGAGCCCAAACGGCATTTTCACGTATTCCCAAACACCATCCGGGGTGATAAACGCGGTCTTTTCGATGTCGCTTTGGGATGCCATCATAATTTGGTGAAACCCTGATGCCATGTCTACACTTGAGAAATAAGACGCATGCCCAAGGGCATCAATTTGTTCCGATATTAACGGTAAAGGGTAGTTGTCACGCACGGTATTAGAGTTAAGCTCTCTATAATCAACACAAAGACGGTCGGACCCGTCTTTCTTCTTAACGAGCAAGGCAGGGCTAGAAAAGGGCGAAGAACTCTCACGTACTATTTCTTTTCTCTCCAAATCAGCTATAATTTCTCGCATTACAGTTCGTTCGGAAGGGGCTAACCTATACGGGTGTCGTTGTACAATTTTGTCAGGATTTTTTAGTTTAATTTGCATCGTTCCTGTACTAACTGTGGTCTTTGAATTGCCGCTAGTAAAATTATCTTTGTATTTTTTTAGAATAGACTTCAATCTATCAACATCACTTGGCTCAGTCAGGTCAGTATTAATCTTATCAAATTCAGTGTTTGTGTTTAAAGCAAGACACCTAATAACACTAGTATCGCGTATAATTTTAGCACCTTCACTATTAAGGGTGAAAACCAAACCAGGAGTCTTAAATATCTCTCTACCTAATATTACGTCATATGGAAGCAAATGTGAGTCAGCAATAACGAATGTTATCTCTGTATGGAATCCATCAAACTCAGCATAAGTGGTCATTTTTCGAAATGAATAACATGGTACGGAGCCAATACCTGTGAGGCGTGTAAACGAGATCTCTTTCCTATCCGGCAAACAATCAGCAATATCCTTTTTGATTAGTGAACATTCCGAACCGCTGTCGATCAATGCTTGTAAAGTATAGCCGCCTATGCATATTTCAATCAAAGAGTCATTAGAGGGTGAACAAACATTGACAGTCTTCGTTTGCAACTTTAAGTCTTTAGAGTCTTTAGATTTTTCTTCTCGTTGCTTCGTAAAGCAGGTAGATTCAGAATGTCCAGGTTTATGACAGTAAGAACATTGCGAAACGATTGGCTTGTCACTAGATTTATCAGCGGGCGCACGAGGGTTAGCATCACTTTTATTTTTATTACGCAACAGTAAACAATGTCGTTTCAAATGCCCTATCTTATTACAATAATGGCAACGACGTTCAGTAGATGGTTCACTAAATTTAGATCGCTTAGAAGTTTCATGCTCACTCCGTGTCTTATCAAAACGGCGCTTAAGGTTCTTAATGTTTGGATACGTATTTAAATGCCTATCGAGTGCCACAAAACTAGTTGGTGTATTTTTAAGTAAATCTGTGCGTACCTGAACGTCCGTGATGCCGGAGATCACTACTTCAATTTTGTTGGACTCACCCCAGCCTGTGTCCAGCCGGTCGATTAACGCCAACTTGTTGGTAGAATACTCGACGTATGTGGCCGCCTGGTCGCTTTTGTACTCCACCATATCAGAAAATAAATCGTAGAATCTCCTAGTTGAAACGAACTGTCGAGTGAGTCGCTCCTTCAGTTCTTCCCATGACTTGCATAAAGGGTACGAACGTGCGGCCCACTTCTTGGCACGTCCCTGCAAATGGGTGAATGCGGCGTTCCTAGTTTCATAATCCGTCCTCGAATTGTTCTTCATATGGTGTTCAATCTCTTCGCACCACTGAGCTTCGGTAAATTGACAATCGTCTGGATCAAATGAGGGTAGATAAATCTCGCTTGCTTTTAGTTTTCTCGATTCCACGATGCTTGAAGAGGACTTCTGGTTGGAATTCTGGAAGCCCGCCATCATATTTTGGAAGAATGTGGCCCATGCTTCAGGTGGGGGCACGCCATGTCCATCGTCATTCGATGTCGAAAGACCCGCCGGCCTATCTTCCCGAGTTGCGTATTCCGGCGTAAAATATTCTTGGTTTTGCGTAGCAGGCATTGCGGTAGACACGCAGGGTGAATTTGGGAGCAATCCCACCGCTGCTGTCGTGGATTCAAACGGATTGATATCCACGTGTTCGTTGTTAACGTCCGACATTTTGAATTTGTACAACAGTCAGTGCGCACACCCGGCGCAGGCGACGTTCCGAGAGCAAGTGAGGTCTCCGACGAACGAACGCACTACTGACAGTTACATTGACGTTTACTGTCAACACTTGATAACTGACAGGATGTTTATGGCATTTGATAGTGTTGCTATACGAATTAATTAGGCAACTAATATTGGACGAAATATTGGACAATGTACACGGGTGTAAATTTATTATTTCTAACATATATATTAATGATTTACCAAAAATGACGAACAATAAAACTATTCTATTTGCAGACGATAGTACAATTATATTTACAGGCAAAAATGGTACATTAATAAAAAAGGATATTAACAATACTCTAAATTGTATAATAAATTGGTTGACATTAAATAACTTGAAAATTAATCTACAGTCCATTCCAATTCTAATTTCGGACAATGTAAACAATCCTCCATATTGCCATTGTCTATGGTTTCATGAATTTACTAGTGATGGGGAAAAGGATGATAATAATAAAATTAATGTCATCATACATAATTAAATAATAATTCCTCATACTTTTTTTCTAACATTTTAAATAATATTACGTTTACTAATACTCTATTTGCGTAATCGATTAATTCTATTTGATTTGTTATTTTTATTACTCCAATACTATGGTATTGTATTTTATTGTAACCGTTGACTTACAAACTATAAGATAATAAGACAAACAATTATTTACCTAATGTATAAATAAATGTAATTTAAATTAAGCATTGACCTCTAATTACAACTATTTGACCACGGACTGAAATGGAATACTGGGATACTTTTGAATATTTTCCCGCCTGATAAAAAATTGTGAAATATTGATTAAATGGAATTTATATGTATGTTACGATTTTATTATATTATATTACAATAAAACAAATGAACTCAGACTTGCGAGGGCAAATGACAAAATATTATGTACCTATGATATGTATTGGTTAAACTTATTTCTTCTGATAAATTACAACATTGGTTTTCAAAGACAATATAGAGTACAGAAAAAATAAAACTGTCAATCATTTTGACGTCTTTATTCGACCGCAAAAAGTAATTCGTAATTTTATTAAATAAACTAGATTTGATTATTAATCATTAGTAGAAATAGTTGCAAAATGAAGTATATAGTGAACAGAATGTGTATAAACCCATGTGTCATCGTATATGGAGTTTTTGATAGAAAAATATTGAAAAAACTGTTTGTTTACATTGTCCAAAAATGGATTTGGTCGATACTGTAGATAAGACAAACTTTATGACATTTAGAAATAGACTAAATAAATTAGGTAAGATTGACATTAATTATTTGGGACATAAAATTGAAGAAGTAGACGAAACTAAATTTTTAGGACTTAATATTGACTCTTGTTTGAATGTCCAATTTTGCAGTTTGCAAAATTGGACATTTGCAGTTCGCACGTAGAAATTTTGTGTGCAAAAATAAATAAATTCGCCTATGCCTTGTATGCGTTATCAAAATCTGTAGATATGTCAACAGTGTTAATAGCTTATCATGGTCATGTAGCACCCATTCTAACATATGGAGTTATATTTTGGGGAAACTCCACGAATTGGGAAGCGGCGTTTAAGGCACAAAAGAAATGTATAAGGTCCATGTGTAAATTAAACATGATTGATAGCTGCAAATCTTATTTTGTACAATTAAAGCTACTAACGCTACCTAGTATATATATTTTCGAAATTGTGCTATTTGTGAAGAAAAATATAAATAAATTCGAGAAACTTAGCAATCGAAGACACAATATGAAAATACACATGCCTGCTAACAACACTGCACATGTAAACAAAAGTATATTCTGTATGGCCCCACGCCTTTATAATCATTTACCCATAGAATTGTTAAATGCTACTAATTTTATTACATTTAAGCGTGGTGTAAAAAAGTTACTGCTTGCCAAAGCTTACTATTCTGTCAAGGAATACCTAGCAGATAAATCTTTATAATAATATGACTGTGACATTATTTTATATATATTCATAATTAAATTATATAATTATTGAAATTAATTGAACTGTGTAATCAATATTTTACTTTAGTTTTCTTAGAATACTCTAATTAATTCTGACATGCCTTGTAATTATTTAATATTCATTTCTAATGCTTTCTAACAATCTAATGTTTAAATTAAATGACGAATAATAATAAGTATATAAAATTTTGCATGCTAATAAGCTGAGTATGGTGATACTCTATTATACCAATTTAAGATCCATGTAAACCCATATTACGCAAATAAATTGTTTGAATTTGAATTTGAAATTTGAATAAAATAAATAATAATAAAAAAACCACAACAACCACACAACGCCAGCTAGACTCAAGTAAGCATATTAATAGCTTGTGATATGGGTTCTAGAATGCGGATAAACATACTTATATACCTTTTTTTTTGTACTTACATATTATACATAGAAACACCCAGACCAATGCAAATATCTATGTTCATGCACACAAATATTTGCACTTAGCGGGAATTAAACCCGCGACCTCTTCGTCGCAGTCCGTACATTACCGAACCACAAAGGCAGTCAAATAATAATACCGCGTTTGAAATTACTAATGAAATCTAGTATCGTAATATAAAATAAATAATTATTAAGAAAGTTCAAAATAGTTTGAAATAAATAAATAGATTAATACGGGGGACATAAACAAATTTTAAAGCATAGTGACCGAGCATATCGAGATATCAGTGGAAATAGCGCGTCTGAGTTTCTTAAACGTCTTATAAAACAAACTGTAGGCCACTTACTTGTCTAGTTCAGGTAAAATACAAGTATATTATGAGGCTGAAACATCGAAGTCTATCACAAAGAGAGGGAGCGTTTGCTAAGATCACTATACGTGGCAATGGGAAATAAGTGCACCAATAGTGTTATAGTGTACATGTTACACTGCTGTTCGTATTGTAGTGTTTCTACATACATACATAGCTTCACGCCTTTTATCCCCGAAGGGGTAGACAGAGGTGTTTAACCACCCACGATTTTTTATACGACTTTGGTGGCAAACAAGCATACGGCCTGATGGTAAGTGGTAAACGTAACCTATAGAGATGGCTGTGTTTTCCAAGCATCGTAAAAGTAAACTGCTAAAAGCTTAGAAAACACAACCAAGCCATTGCCGACCACGGGGAAGGGGATGAGGAAAGAAAAAGGAAACGGATGAGGACCGAGGGGGTAATTGGGGTGCCGGTGCTCTCACTCACCGAGCGAAACACATTAGCATGAAAACTAATATTCTTACGTCGATCTTTTATGAGAGGGTAGTACTTCTCCGGTTGATCCAGCCCATTCATGCTAAAACCAGCGTGGATCTACTACCGTAAAAGTTTGTGTTCCCATGTAACAAGGAGCGAGCCTGTTGCCATTCTAGCGTTTCTTTATTAACCTTTCATAATATCCACGGAAAGTGTTTCTATATTCTGAGCCAGAGCCCACCGACTACAAAAAGGACCATCGTCAATGATGTAGTAACGAATTGAAGGTGGATGTAATATTAACAAGTACAACGTACAGCGGTCCATACAAAATTCAAGAAATCTCCATCTCCCTCGTGTGAATAAAAACCGCGGCAAAGCAAAGTGTTTGCATAATGTAATATTCCATAGCACTCAACAAATCATTTCCCGTCCGGCCGAACTAGTGATGCGACTCGACGCGAGTGAAGCGAGTTGAATCACCACGATTTGTCGACTCGGTTGAATGCGGTACACCGCTCGAGTGTACACGAATTGTGTTGAGATTTGTTTGTGGAACGGTTGATTTGCTTGTTTATTTAATAACATGCAGTTTTGCTTTCGTATTTCCAATTTTATACAAACTTACACTGCACAAAGTATTTTAATTTAAACTTTGAATGAAGTAAATAATGTTGTTTATATTTGGCATCGATACAAATGTAAACTAGAACTTATTAGTTAATATTTATGCGTTTATAAATATAATTAGACGTCCGTCTTCGAATTGCATCATTCAGATTTACAAAGGCGCTTAAAATATTACAAATGACTAAAAAAATAGATTTAACATAATAAAATATAGCATACGTTACCCGTCCTATTTGTAGCTTTCTGAAGGTAAACATTTTTTTTTAATTGGCTACGTAGATTTAGAGATAAATCGGATTACACAAACAAAGATTCAAAAAAACAAATCTGTACCATCTATGCCTAATACCTTCTTTCTCTATAATTCTTTATGTCACTGCTAATCTTTCCTGCGTTGAGTTTTAAATAGCCAAACAACAAAGCAGAAACAAATTCAAAAATGTAAGAGAACCGATTAATCAAGCGTCACGGTCATCATAATAAATCTCGTCTTCGTCTTCGTCTTCTATGATAAAAAATGTACAGTTTAACAATTTAATCGTATTTTCACAACTCTATCAGAGAGGGTAATGCTTATGTATGAAGGGTCTGAGTTATAAATGGTAGTACTAGGACTGTTTAAACGAAGCGAGCAGTTTTTCGCTTAGGCTCCGGTCAACGTGATTTATGAAGTGAGGGTCTTTATCTTTGGAGCTGTTGACAACAGCTCGCTGATGTAGATGCTGTCAAAGTTTAATGAATTGCGGACTTGTTAAATCACCGACGTTTTTAAGACTTGGTTTATTCCAAGTTTATTATTTTTTTCATTTAGATCACATGATTAACTTGATTTCTTCAAAATTTATTTCATAGAATACTTAAATGACACTTATGAGCGTCAAGATGACAAGAAAATAAGTAGCTCAGTAACTTTGCCAATTATAAATTTTTCTTCGCATGAAGTACTAGACGTCCGCCCTCGGTTTGCTCTGGTATCAAAAGTTTGACAACAAATACCTACCCAAAATATCATAGCAATAGTGACGTATTGTTTAATTCAGATTTACAAAGGTGCTTAAAATATTGCAAATGACTAAAAACATATGTTAAACATAATAAAATATAGCATATGTTACCTGTCCATTTGTAGCTTTCTAAACGGGAAAGATTTTTTTAAATCAGTCACGTAGGTCTTGAGTTAAATCGAAAGTAACCAACAATCATACAAAAAATCAAAACTTTTCTTTTCATAATATTAGGTTAGATTTCATTTTGTGTCATAGGTAAGTTCGATTAGATCACTTGAAGCAAGATATTTTGAGTCTTACACTAATCCTTTTTTGAGTCTAGATATGCTTTGCGATGAGAAAATTTTATTTACACCGTATTTAAAGTCTTTTACGCCACAAAAATTGTTAGCGTTATCATCGTTCACTTTTAACACTTCACAATTTTCTCTGAAATTTTATGTTGTAATGAAAAATATGTTAACACTATAGTTTTGGGTAGTGTCCACCTCTTTTGGAGCCGCTGAATATTGAGTGTAGTCACTTTGGTAAGCAATTATACAAAAATTTATGATAAAAAACTGTTATGTAAACAACATAAACAACACTAAGCCTCGTTCTAATTTCCTAGTCCAAAGAGGTTATCTATTCGCAGCCGCGTATCGGGCAAAGTTAGCAGGAGTAACAAAGTGGAAAGTAATGACCACAGTAGCGTCCAGCGCGATAAAAAACACGTTAGCGACCTCTTTGTAAAGGGTTACTAAATGTACTGTATCAGTAATGCCATACTAACTACTAACTACATTTTGTTTTCTATATTTTTAGCATGATCGGAAAATGATAAGATCCTCTTTGCTCTGTTTTCTTCAGGATATTTACCTCAAAATAATAGTGATTTTATTTTTAGACTAAATCTTCTAAACCTGCTTTATTTTATTTTTATCATGACTCTTAAAATAATTACATACTAAGTAAAAAAATGATGTTTTTATTTTCTAAAATGTTACGTCTCATGAATTGTGGTATCAACGCGATTTTCTTTTAAAACAGGCTCATGATCGGCTAACATGGCGAAAATTGGGGAACGCCTATGTCCAGCAGTGGAAGTCTTTCGAATTTTTGGAAGATTTGCTAACTTCAAGCTTTTATTTCATTCATTCATTTCGTTCACTTAGTATTAACAAAATTCGTAGGTAGGAGCCCTTCGGTTTACCGCAGGTTCGTAACTTTTTTTTTTTTTTTTTTTTTTTTTTTTTTTTTTTTTTTATATTAGCCTACCAAAGTGACTCCACTTTGCCTGATGGTAAGCAGTAAGTGGAATCCAGAAGTGGCGGACACCATTCCAAAAGCCAAACTACTGGTATGGTGGCCTCCACTATGGCGGCTTAGTGAGATGCTTTTTCACGCCCCGCTTAAAAGACCCAGGATCAAAATTTGATGGGAACACATGCGCTGGCAAAGAGTTCCAGGCTTTAATTGAGCGACAAAAGTATGAAGTGCTGAACCGTTTGGTTCGAGACCCTTTAGATTCCACTGTGAAAGGGTGGCACTTTAGTCCCGCACGTGTCGTTCTGGATAAAAAGGGAGAGGGTGGGATTAATTCAAAGAGCTCTTCAGAACACTCTCCATGGTAAAGGCGATAGAAGACGGCCATTGAGGCAATGTCTCTTCGCAGCTGTAAAGGCTCAAGGGTCTTAGTAGCCTCCGGGCTTCCGATGATACGGACTGCTCGCCGCTGCAACCTATCGAGTGCATCCAGTAAGTACTGTGCGGAGCCATCCCAAAGATGAGAGCAGTACTCCACGCAGGAACGAACCTGTGTCTTATAAAGAAGACAGAGCTGCTCGGGCGTGAAGTACCGCCTCACCCTGTTCAGGACACCGAGTTTACAGGAGGCGGTTTTAATGACGCACTCGATGTAGTTCTTGGGGTTGAGATCTCGGCTGATGTCCATACCCAGGATACTTAGGCTATCCTGTAGTGGTAACACTGTGTTCTGAAGAGAGGGAAGGGGAAGGAACGGAGATTTTTTTGCAGATAACGCGCACACCTGTGTTTTCTTGGCATTGAACTCGACCAAATTCTCACAACCCCATTTAGAAATGCGGTATAATACTTGGTCGAGCTCAGCGACAAGTTCTAGGCGTTTTGCCTCGATGTCAGTCTGTTTAGCCGCAGGATGTCCGAGATATCGCCAATGCACTGTACTATCTTGTAACTATCATCATCTATCTTGTATCTGTAACTTGTTACTAAAGGACAAAATATTGACTTTGTACGATACTAGTTATTAAGGAATAGTACTTTTTATTTACATAAAACCTGGTTTTTAAATCGGCAATTTATAATGATTTACGAGAAAGCTTTGTAAGTAACAAAATGCATCATCATCCATTTTTGAAGTCAACAATTCAATCAATGTCTGATTTGGTAAGGTAATATACAATCACGATGCAAATTAGCTTGCAAATGCTGAACATTAACTTGAGCCCCACTGACGGCCGCCACAGGCCCGGGGCAATGTTATCGCATGATTTCATATTCGGCTATTTTGACGTTGCGTTATAGACAATAGGACGTCAGTAAATAAACACCAGTTATAACCACGACGGAAAAAGCACTTGATTAATATGTAGTCAGTTTTATTTATAAATCATTGTGGCCAAAGTCACAGCATTATTTTTATTTGGTTAATTTGTAATTTTTTTGATGGTTTATCATTTTCGATAAATGTAATTAACCTTTCTGTTACGAGATTTTATTCGATATAATGTCTTATATCTTCTTTAAGTTTGACGTCTTTAACCGACAGGCAATTTTTAATATGTATAAAATACTGTGCAGTTTCAGTGGCACTTCTTTTCACTTATATTATATTAACCTAAATATTTCCAACATTAGTAGTAAATTACTATCAGAAATTTTTAGATTTATGTGGATCAAATGAACACATATCATGGAACAAATTGGCAGTACGAATGAGGTAGCATTTGCTTAAAATAAATAGTTATAGAAAATTTAAGGTTGATGTAATATAAGACAAATCCTTTTTAATGTATTTAATTTTAACAAACAGCCAGATAAAACTATCATGCATTCATAATTGCACCAATTTAAAAAAATCCTTATCTCTATCTTACACAACATTACCCTGAGAACCCACGTCAAAATTATCCAGTTACATGAAAGTGCAGGTTAATATGTTTTAGAATTAAAATTGTAAGAATCTATTTGTGTTTGAACGTTTCATATAACAAAGAAAGTTCACATTTTCTTCTAGAAGCCGTAAAAGTCGTTTAGTATTATACAGATAGCAAAATATCCACAGCAAAGACATGTTTTGAATAAACAAATCTTTAAATTCTTATTTTACTGCATAATTCTTCCAGATTTTGCCTTCACGCAAGTACTTACTCTAAACCAGACAGGAGCCTCTATGGGTTTTCAAGGCATATGGTGTACGGATAAACGAGGTTCCATATATTATTATAATTTGGGCTCACGAGTAAAACACGAATATAACTACAAAAATTAGTGAATAATAAACAATTTTTTTATTCTACTATGAAAGCAAAACTACTATCTTCGTTGTTACTCGTTTTTACAGTGATACACGACCATGCTGACACTTTGCACGACGTACGCTGTCTGTCTGATACGAACTCATCCTTCTACATTTCACTCCATACATAAACATGCACGTATATACACACGTGGGAGAGAACTACACATATTTTACTGTTTCTGCCAAAATTCCTTTGAATAACAAAAAAAAATATCAGAATTTTTACTGCAATTTCACTAAACATCGGTATCTAGGCAAATTATATCTTGAGTAAGTTCATAATAGAGTTATTTGGAAGTCCACACTCGACCTCAGGAATTTAATTCGAAGACTCTCAGAGCACTCATTAAAGTATCCGAAACAAAGGAAAAAACTGTCAACTTGCTCCAAGTTTAATTGCCTTAATAAATCTAGGAGTAAGAAATTTATGGCCGCGAAGTGCGCGATACACCTGAGCGAGTTAGCTAATTGATACAATACCTAATTAAAAATAGTTCAATGTCAATGATTCACAGAGTTTATTGTAGAGTGCGGTAATAATCGGACGTGCCACACTAGT
Organism: Parascotia fuliginaria; assembly: GCA_963082885.1. Lineage (NCBI taxonomy): Eukaryota > Metazoa > Arthropoda > Insecta > Lepidoptera > Erebidae > Parascotia > Parascotia fuliginaria. The sequence goes on along the minus strand of OY720179.1, from coordinate 19,021,970 downwards.
ACGAATTTATTTAATTCGCGCTTAGCACGGCGCAAGCCGCTGCAAATTACGCCACGATGAGTTGGAAAACAATTGTGATCAACGAACTCCTAGCCTTTCTACAAGACAGGATGGGCGTAATAGGTTTTACTGATGAAGACGAGATAATAAAAACCTGTATCTCGTACTTTGACGAAGATGAAATTCGAGGAGCCAAGATACAACTATTTGAGTTGCTGAACATGTCGGACCAAATGCCATCCCGGAGAAGAGATGACACAGGTGAAAGAAGTCTCCAAGACATTATAAAATTATTGAAGGAGACCGATCCAATGCACGTGCCAAATTTCGTTGCCAAGTGTTTGCGGAAGCTCCCCCCTGCCAAACTAAAAGACATCGATGTCCCCAGATTACTGAAGGATGATATTATTAAACACGTGATGTATCAGTTAAGATTATGTTTCATTAGAACTCTAGCAGTGTGCAGTGTTCATTTCTCTCACGTAATGTGTAAACTCTAGCATAAAACTTATGAGAGATTGAAGTATTCTGATTCAACTTTTACAACATTTTTGAAAGACTTAAATATAACTAAACAACAATATAACTGCTTCATTTGTGTAATCGCAAAAGCCAATCAAATTGTGAAATCAATATAAATAAGCTAATAATAATAAATGCTATGGTAGTGGATGCTAAAACGGCTACTACTACCAATCTAATATTTAACTTAATTACAACTATTAAGTCTTAAAAGCAGTTTTGATCCAGTAGTCAGCCCTTTTTCTTCTGAACGAAAACCGATTTTATTAAGTGCGGCAAGAGATTCATATTACTACTAGACTAGACTTATATTACTAGATTACTACTAGAAACTTTTAATGCCCTCGCTTCGCTTCGGTATCAAAAGTTTCATTCGGTTTCACAAACAAACACCTACGGAAAATATCATCGCAACAGTGTCGTATTGCTTCATTCAAATTTACAAAGGCGCTGAAAATTTAGAGTATGACTAAAAAATATGTATAAATCTAATTAAATATTGCCACTACATTATTTTTACTACTGCTACTAGATATCTAACTAGTTAACGTTAAAACCTAGGTAACTAACATCATGAATATCATAAGCAACGTGTAACAATTAAAATTGAAGTATCTTTAATAAAAGAGACTTATCAATCAGTAACCACTCAGTAACCAAATCAACGTATTTTATTCAACAAAAGCACTTTTGGAATAAAGTGCTGAGCACTAAGCCGTTCTCATTAAGGCTCGCATTACTCAAGAATACGACCGCAATCTGGATCGAACCGGAGCGTATCCGACAACATTACGTATAATGAAAGATGAGTCGTTGGTTCCGTGGCCCGACAGTCGCACTCGGATGTAAATGAAACTCTTTGTAACGAATCTTAAGGGATTTATTCGTAAAAATTCTCGACCGAAATTGTTCAATGACATAAGAAAATAAATTGAACCACCGGAAAAAGAAAGTATTTAGGAATAAACAAACACCGGCACTGAAATGTTCGGGTGGGTGAGACTAAGTCCAACTTGTCGCAGAAATCGACACCCTTTACCCTCAATACGAAGGTTATTTTGTCTGGATTGTTGACTGTTGTTTAATACCCTGAACTTAAAATCTGTATTTATGCATCAAACAGGCAAGTAATGTCTGACGTAACAACACAAGCACAAGTAGCCACAATTTCAACAAAATAAACACAATCTGTATGTGTCATCAAAAGACGGATTATTTGATCCTTAGTTACGCTATACTTTCCACAAAAACGCATTAGCAAATTTCAAAAACAAAGTTTCAAACAAAACCGCGGGTGAAACCCTGTATACTCGTATATACGAGTATACAACGGTACGCAATTGGGGAGTTTGGCCCGTTAGTACTGTGGGCCAAATTAAAAAGTTGTGGCCGAGGGCAGCCCCCCTGAATGATAGATTGAATTCCAGATATAATTTATTTTCAACAATTTACGTTTCTTCTTTTCCCTCTAAATGGTTGTAAGGAATACTTTTTCAACGTTAAATGGAGGCTGTGACTATTACTCTCCGGTAATGTTTTATTGTGGGTTTGTTTTATGACACTGGTTTATGCGTTGAGTGATGGTATATTTTAGTATTTGATGATAAATGTGTAATAATATTGATGAACAGCAACACTTAATTCGGTGATTGACATTTAGTATATTGTTAGCTATTCCTTAAATTGTGAAACTTATTTTTAATATTTCTAGCTAAAATTATCATTATTATAATTATATTGTTACCATGTTCCCAAAAGTATTTAAATTATCAATAGTCGTTAAATTGATTCTTGTCGTTTGACAACATCCGGTTGTCAAACGGTAGATTTCGTATTCAAATTCATTTGGTAACATGGCAGTATGGTTACGGCGCTCGTCGAGCACTGATCTCTCGTTACAAGTGTATAATTACAGTGTATAATTAAAGTGTACAGTGAAGTGTGATTAAAGTTATTATAAAACTATTTGGACTGGAGTTTACTTCTATCTTCATTGGCGGTTATATTTCATTGGTGGTTTCAATAGAAAGATTTTAAAGAGATTATATGCAAATCAATGATGATACTGTCTTGTAGCCCGATTTCTCAGACTTCTTCTATAAGAAAACTAAAATTGACAGCTGAACTGCGCTATCAGGCTAAAATGTCTGCTTTAAACCTGTTTTAATACATCATGGTCGCTTTTAAACGAATATCTACTATGTGGTTAGTGTGGTTGGTAGTAGTAATAATTGTTTTTTTAATATAATATTACAACAACTTTACACAACGCCATCTAGACCCAAAGTAAGCATATATTATAGCTTGTATTATGGGTTCAAGAATACGGATATAATTACTTAAATACTTTTTTTGTGAATACATAAATATTATACATCGAAACACCCAGACCAATGCAAATAGACATGTTCATGCACACATATTTTCACTGAACAGGAATCGAACCCACGACCTCTGCGTGGTAAACCGTACACAGGTCAAGTTTGACAACGACGAAAATGCTTCTTTGCTAATGTAGTAGTATAAAGAACCTAAGAGAAGAATAATCTATAAATCACTGCCCTCATACTGTAACATTTATTTCATTTATTTTAATACAAACAATTAAGGTTTATTGTGAACAAATTCTCTTACAAAACTGTTTTTCAAGTCCGACTCTCGAAGTAGATAATAGTGGATTACAAACTACTTAGGTAACTATCCCACACGATACATGCCTACATGATACTCGTAAATTTATTCGAAACACGTAGAACGACTACAAATTGATGGACAAACTAACGTAACTTATCAAATATGTCAAAGGTAAGGTATAGCAGGTGGAAATCGTTAGCTTCCATTATACAATGCTAACTCAATCTCAATCTCAAAATTTATTTCATTTTGATCATAAAGTATGATGCTCATGAAAAGTCAAAATTACATGAAGTCAGCTAATTAACCTACAGCCAGTTCGCTGACCAGGTGGAGCTGTGAGAAGAACTAGCAAGAAACTCTAACAGTCTAGATTGTCAAGTTAGTTTCTACTTTGTACCTTTCTTGAGATGGGCAAAGGGTTTCTTTGGGGCACAATATAGGCTATTGCGGAAAAATGCCTTGAAGAGGTAAAAATAGGGGATGAAAGTTTGCATGAAAATTCGTCAATGTGGAAGATAAAATCATGAAATTTTGCTAGTTATATATAATTTTATACAGGTTTAATGTTTTGACTGGCATCAGTCAGCTTAAAAATTTCAGTGAAGTTATTAATCAGCCTTTTGTAGTTTACTGTTCTCTAATTAATATAATGCCCCTCATTTGCATAAATACAAATTTGTTCATTTTAAAATTTAAAAAAATTCCCTTCAACAAAATTCATTATCTTTATTATTCAAAATACTTCCTCCAGGGCCCATTGTTTTCACGGAGTGTTTATATATGCAGAAAAACAATATAATACCTTTTTGTGCTATTGAGATAAAGCTAGGAGAATAAGTTCGATTTATTCTAGGAAAAAAAGTTCGATTGAATAGACCTTTCACAGTTAGTATTCAAGTACTAGTGCTATGAAAAACTCGAAGTGAATGTTTTATTCATTGTCTTCGGAACACTAAAGTAAATTGTCTTGTTGTTATCGAGCACTTTATTTAGTTTGCTGAGTGGACGAACATAAATTATACTTGCTTTTATTCGCTCTCATGACTCTGCGTCTAATAAACCTGTATTGTTAGAACATTCTTGTTTTATACATTGAAAATAAAATAAGAGGTATCTTTTTAAAATCTATTACGTAAGTTCAGGAAATAATCGCCTACACTGATTCTCAGATTTCTTCCATTTTGTTGCAGGTTCAATAACCTTAATACACAAAACTTTGCGGGGTATTGAAAGTCTTTTCGTGTCTAGGGATGTTTATAATAAGGGTATTATTTTTTATTAGTATAAGTTCTTTTATTGATATAAAAACTCAAAATTACGCATATTAATTTAAATATTTGGAGTTCCAAAAAGCACGATATCGGTATTGATATCTAACCAGTATTCAAATCATTAATTTGTACTTATAGACCAATCCTATTAATATTATAAATGCGAAAGTTTGTGTGTGTGTTTGTTTCCTCGTTATTTCGACGAAAATTGTATGTACATAGATTCGGTACGGCACCGAATCTATGTACATACGGACGGACGCAGGCTTTTTATCCCGAAAATCGTTCTGGTTCCCGAGTAGTACAACAACCCATATTTTATGCGCGGGCGAAGCCGTGGGGCGCTGCTAGTAATATAATACAATCCAACAATCCCGATAGACTAATTTAAAACAAACAAAGGCGTCCCATTGAAACAACTTTATATAGAAATTCAAATTGGATCAAAATCCGTGTAAAATATGAGCAGAAGGTGAATGAATTAATTACAATACAATGTGTTGTGGTCTGGACACATTTACTGCTCCCAGGGACACGTAAACACAAAATGTTTCCGGTAAACCACATTACATACGTACTAATGCACTATTCCTGGCTTATTCAAAGCCACAAAATTATATCTCAAAAGCTTTACTATTCATTTGGTTCATAATATTAGCCTTGAGGCGACCAAAAAGGCTATAGGTACCCTAAGTTTCTTGCCAGTTCATTTAGCCGTTCTATTCAAAGTTGGCATGTGGCTATCGATTATTTGAAATTTGTGAAAATAGTATATTTGTTTTTGTTTATGTTGCTTTATTTGTAAATATAAAACATATAAATATGACCTAGAATTTATAAGTCTAGTCATGACTGTAAATGTAAGTTGGTTATTAAATAAATAAATTCTTATAAATTTATTTGATGACAATAATATTAATTCTGGTTTTTATGACGTATTTAAGTAACATTCAGATGATAAAAATTTAAATGATCTAGCCTTTTAATTAAATTATTACCGCAGCAATAAATAAATAATTGAAACATCTAGGTTTGAAATTATTTCTTTATACTTCATGAAAAGCGTAATAGTTTTACTTGCCACTCATAAAAATAAACTGGTAAGCTAGCGAATAAAATAACAGTTAAACGTAATTGAGTACGCAGCGTACTGCGGGTAATGCGAGTAAGTATATCAATTTGTTTATAACCATCTATTAGTAATAATAATAATCTTTATTTTCATTAAAAAAATACATAAACCTTTTTCGTGAAGAAATGGCTAAGTGGGCCAGAGCAAAAAGTCCCTGACTTCTAAACTAGGACTAGCCTGTACCTAAGAAGTCAGAATTTTAGAAGTAATACTAAGCGTAATATAATATATAAAATAGGTAACTAATTATATTAATATTTTAATTCCTGACAAATACCATCAATTTCTCCATTCTGGCTAGATGTAAAATTAATACTTACGAAGTTTCCTCAACTGCAAGTGACTTTTCAAGGACATTTTTAATAACATAGTTCAAGGCTTATATAATAAAATTACCTTATTTAATCGAAGCGTAGATGGCATATAAGAGGCCATGAGGAGCTCAAATTATTCTTGAAAACCTGCCTAGCCGTTTATACACCCATATCATCTGGGACATAAAATAAACTATGATTCTAATTCTGTACTTGCAGATGTAGCTACAACTTTCACTGTTGCTTATATAATGCTATTCATAGTAACATTAAAAAGTATTTACTACTCATCAACAAAAATACAACGCTACTTATCTGTATTTTTATAAGATGGAGCCCTTTTCCTAGTTTTGATTTGTACAACAAATCAACTAAGTTAAATCTTGCGATGCCACTCTTAAAACTTGGCTTCATATAAAATAAGTTAATAAATTAATTGGTTGATTTGTAATAATTACTTTGTAAGATTCTTTGGTTGCGTTGAGTGTTAATATTGTAAACCCATAAAAAAATTGTAATTATCCGGCGATTGAAAAATGACTTGAGTTTCTTGCCAGTTATTCTCACAGCTCTACCACGTCAGCGAACTGCCTGTAAGTAAGCTGGCTTCATGTAATTTAGACTTTTCATAAGGATCATACTTTATGATCAAAATGAAATAAATGCTTTGACTTTGAGTATATTATAATAAGTTAAAATGTTTTATCAGCTATAAAACAGTCATTTTTAATTAATTTGCGAATAATAGGTGGCACAGAATGAACTAATTGAATGAAGCCATTAATTGTGTCATCATTCAATTGAGTTTAAAGTATCACCGTTCAATCAATCACGAAGTAATTGTTGTTCACTTGATTCGACTGATAACATTGTTGATGAAACATTTTATTATTTGTTATAATTATTATTGACGTCATTTATAACCAGTTGTGTAGCTTATGTTCATTTATAACCAGTCGTTAGCTGTGAATATATTCATATAATGACTGATTATTGAAAGTTGAAATTCTTACAGTTTAAATTATCAATATTAAATAGGGATTTTAATATGCTGACTTTTATGTCTACATATTTATACAATACATTTAAGATGAAATTTACTATTTTTGTTAATTTTTCCAAAACTATGATTTTAGAACATTACTTTGACCTTTAAGTCTCATATTATGTCTTTCAGCTTAATGTTTATTTTAGAAATAAAGCGTCATTTAAGTTTCATACAAATTTAAATTTAAAAGTGAAATTAGACGGATTCCATGTATCAGCAGTTTCAAATTCAGTTAGTTAGGCCGCTATAAGACTATCATAGAAATATGATCAAAGATGTGTAAGTCATTTTTAAATGAAAAACATATGACGGTATAATAACTACATGTGATTTACTATGATCATAGTTTGAGGGTCGTTGAACTATGATCATAGATTTGACAGATATGAAAATTATATATATATGATAATGTAATAGCTACCGACCTTAAAAACATAAGTGTTGCAATATTTTTGTATTGTCACAACTAACCTAATATCTGAGGCATTTGTGCACACATACGAAGAGCTACAACCTCGATTATATTGTTTCGTGTTGTGAGCCAATAAATAAATACAAAATTAATATAATAAATTAAATTGTTGTAGTAAATGTATTAAAAACAAAAAGGTCAATATTCGACTTATTTTTACTACTAGTTACATACACAAAATATAGTAGTAAGACTCCTAGCAACCAATCTGTTATAATACGTGTAACCTAAGCTGGGCTATTAACAGGATGCATAATACGACTATATCGACGTTTGAGTGATGGTTGACTTTGAGATGTCTTATACAGTTAAGTTACTAAACATGTTCGTGTCGTATACCCAAACCAATTATATGTCACTCAATAGATATTGCGACAAGATCAATGAATGAACTACTCATACTTACAATGAACTCGTATAATTTAATAGTTAAAATTGCCAAGTGCCACCCTTTCACAGTGGAATCTAAAGGGTCTTGAACCAAACAGTTCAGCACTTTAGATATTTGTCGCTCAATTAAAGTCTGGAACTCTTTACCAGCGCATGTGTTCCCATATAATTATGATCCTGGATCTTTTAAGCGGGGCGTGAAAAAGCATCTCATCAGTATTTTGGCGTTTGGAATAGTGTCCACTATTTCTGGGTTCCACTGACTGCTTACCATCAGGCAGAGTGGAGTCACTTTGGTAAGCTAATAAAAAAAACTTATAGATTCAGTTCCTTTTATTGATTAATGTTTCCTACTGGCAATGCTACAGGCTTTCCTGTAGGGATGAGGGGTTTCCATAGTCACCGCATGACCCAAAATTCATTGGTGATTTCAGTAATGGGTGTACTACGTAGATAACACTGCTGTTGGTTAACTGGTATTTCCTTAGCTGCCTCATGAGCGTAATGTTACATACCCTATAACCTTCTTCAAGAACTGGGCTATCATACGCAAAGAATTGTTCAAATACAACAGGTAGTTTCAGAGATTAGTGCGTTCAAACAAACAAACTCTTCATTATATACGTAATAGTATAGATTTTATGCACTGTCAGACATTAACTTAAAATGAAATACTTTAAAATGTTATCGTTCAATCAAATTAAAAGCAGTTTCAAAGGAAAACTACTGTCGAAACCGTTGTATTAATTTTCAATACTGCCACTCGCTTATCAACGACAGAATGCCTTTAAATGAAAACATTTAAGTTTTAATTCTGAGTACTTTCAATCGTTAAAGTCACAAAGCTATTGCTAGCGTTTTGCTGCAGCTGATATTTCTTTTAATTTAATAATTTATTTGCTTCTTTAAATGTACAATTATCAACAATTTTCAGCTACTCATTATTTATTATCATTGTATACTTTATCAGCAATTAGCTTAAAGTTATGATGTATCAATTTAAAATTACTCACTTTTAAAGCGTTCTATTTAATCGTAATAATTTAAACAGTAACATTTTATGTTCTCAACAAAATGGTACTGACGCATACTATTTACTTGCTGACGGATTGATAATGAAGTCTGTGCAAACTTATTGATGTTGGTTTATAAAATATTACTATTATATATCTAGTTGTTTATTTAAACCGACTACTTCAAAGCATTAATTGTAAAGACAGGTTTAATTCACACTCGTATTGTATGCATCACGACACAACAGTGTGGCGTAGAGCCTACCTAGTCTACCTAGCCTACGTACGTACTGGTGATTGCAAACATCTAATTAGAGACGTATTATTGGATCGAACCACCTCGTACATTGACTGTTCTACTAGTATGTGCGATATACAACTATGTTATACTAGCTGTTACCCACAGCCCCGCTCGCGTGAATGTCAGTTATATTGCACATGAATATAATCTCTGTTTATACGTTTGATGATTTTTCATACAAACTTTCATCCTCTGTTTCAACCAATTTCAGCCATTTTTTCGCGATAAAGATAGCCTATGTTGTTCCTGGCGGTCTAATCTGTCCATCTCTATACCAAATTTTAATAAAATCGGTTTAGTGGGTTAGGCGTGAAATCGTAACAGACAGACAGACAGACAGAGTTACTTTCGTATTTATAATATTAGTATCGATTGTTTGCACACTAGACAGTCTACATAAAGTTATAGCATAATGACGTAGATCTACTTTTAAGTAGTGTAAGATGTTCTTTCCTCTAACATATTGATAATATGCTTTCAGTGCTGTAGACGGGTTTATTACCCATTCATCCGGATAAGTTACAATTTCTAAAGACGATTTCCGAAAGGCACGAATATTCGAATTAATGAGGACTAAACCTATAAGCGTGCATAATAAACGTATATATGTACATAATAATTATTTATAAACATATTCATATGAACTGTGTATCGATATATGTCGCAGGCAAATTGAATAAATCCGCCATTCACATACTGCTGGCATTTTGTAAACGTTAGCTGTCGTCGGCGTTATGTAATATGCCGAAGACAAATTAGGTTAGGTTAGGTTAGAACTGTGACCCCCTGCGCACAAGCCAAGCGAGCGAAGAGAGCGAGCCGCCGCAGTGGCCGGCGAGTGCTATAAACTAATTATAATTGTTGTCAAACTAGTTTAAACTTCCCAAATTAGGTATTAATTACATTGCTGGTAACATATCCGGCGTTATATAATATGCCGAGGCAGATTGTAAACGGTTAATTAATACAATTTGCCTGCGACATATAGGTATATAAATGTGTCTGTATATATGTATACCTATACCTATATATAAGTGTAATGTGTATGTATATGTATATATATATATATATATATACACCATCCCAATATGTTTCAAATAAATTTAGAACAATAAAACCACGAATTCAATGGTCTTTTCTGCAAAGGTTAATAATTATGAAGCTAAAAGAATTACATATATAAAGTTTATAAATATCTAACTAAAGTACCTTTATACTCAGTAAGTACTTCTACTTAATACATTGGAAAGGTTATTAAACTCCGTTAAGAAAAGTTTTAAACAAGTTCTTCAATTCTCAATCCTGCAGAACAAATACTTTTCTAAGCTTTTAATTATGTAAAATAACGCTGTTAACATTACCTATCTAGGGACCTTGTGATAGAAAGAACGTATGAGAAAAAACCCTTTACAAATTTTAAAATAAAATATAAGACGGTATTTTAAACTACGCTTTCTTTGAAAGCAGAACTTAAATATTATAATGAATGTTAACCCATGCTAGTAATATACTGGTAAGTACTGAATGCAATTACCAATTTTTTATTGCTTACAATGGCAGACGAGCCAACAGCCCACCTGATGGTAAGTGGTAACTGTCGCTCATAGACTTCTACAATGCCAGGGGCTCTGCGAAGCCGCTGCCTACCGTGATATTAATGCTCTTTTTAAACTTCATTTGGTTAACATTTCTACATCACCCAAACGTTGACTCGCAGTCTTTCCGCTTTGTAAAAAACGAATAATTATCAATTAATAAAAACAAAACCTACACATTGTCAACAAAAAAAATATTGAAATACTAGCTGTTGGCCGCGTGAATGTCGATAATCGTATTACAATTATATATTTACTATTCATGAACATTGACGATTTTTCATCCGCTATTTCAAGCCCTAGCCATTTTTTGCTAAATTGTTCTCCAAGGTCTAATCTGTCTCATACCAAATTTCATCAAAATCGGTGCAGTGGTTTAGACTTAAAAGCATAACAGACAGACAGAGCTACTTTCGCATTTATAATATAAATGTAGAGATGGGTTTAAATGAATAAACTTTTATCACTATTGACTTCTTTATTAATATTTAAACTTCTTAAAATTATTGTACAGCGTCGTTCATCTTCTGGCTCTGACACGTCTAATAATGGCGTCGTGCCGTGTACGTGAGCGAGAACTTCCGTTCCCCTCTCCCTCATACGTTTGGAAACGTTCACAATTAATATTAAATATAAGCTTGTAGAAATAAAAATCCTACATAAATATGGATAATTAGGTTTATTCATAACAATAGTTTTACCAAGTTTCTTATATCAATATAGAGGCGAGCTGTGCACTGCGAACTCACCAAGTATAACAAACGGCTCTTGTCTTCAGCTTGACAAACGTAAATTGTTTAAAACTATAACGCGAGTGGAGATGGAAAATGCAGCGTTAAGAATGAGACGTGCATATGGGATAGAACTTGATTTACATTAAGTCATTGGCGTTTTCTACCAAAGAATAGGCAGAGCTATATAACATGCACCATCCTCTGCAATATTATACGCCTCCTCAGCTATATTAGGTCTAAATGATAGAGACTTTTGCTGGTTTTTGGTACCTGTACGAATAGGCTCCATAGAGACAAACTATTGTTTACGGTATTATATGCTCTCTCAAACAATATGGTTCTATTATGCCTTAATTAGGCATTCGTGAGTATCATTGAACTTTATCTTTATTTCTCTGCAGAGGAGTTATAAAACATTAATTGTCTAGGGTTTTAACAAATTTCTATTTCATTCAATTATGGTATTCAAATATTTTATCAAGTCTCAGAATATTGTTAATAATCAGACGGTATTCTGTAATTAGACGTCTATTGATTGATTAAAAACGGATCTCAATCTAATGTTTAATATGAAATATGACTAAACGAGTAGTATTCTTAGCTAGCTTTCAAAAATAGCTAAACTGAAGAACATTAGTGTTCGTATAATAAAACTAAAATGAGCAGAACATCTGACTAAATGCAGAGACGAAATTCGGGAGAAACAGAATGAATGGCGAAAGTACAGCAGCAAACAGACTTAGATGTGTCGATCACGACGTCGTAAAACATGTTGGTTGATAATAACGTTGATTAATGAAACTTTACGACACGTATACAGCTAAATAAATGTGCACAAATCGTAGAAAACAACCACTTCTTGCTATCCAATTTTCATCACAATATAATTTTATAGCTTACACTCGTAATAATTAATACCAGCAAACAATATCGGCGAGTCACAGCGTCATATAAATATTATATCTGCAGCGTTCATTCGCTCCGCTTCAGTATTCATCGCTTGCTCACTACACAACTCAATAAAACGTGTTTACGACCGGGAGACGATGTACACTGAAGCGCAGGCCATGAATTGCTAACGTGCGATCAACTCGCATATTACGATTGGATTTTATTCGCCTTAGATAACATACTGCACAGCTTTAAAGTCTGGAGCAAAGCGCTAAATTATATTTGTTATATTCGTGGCAGTTACAACAATGTGTTGCAGTTTTGTGAATTGCTATCGCTTTAAATCGTAACCAAGTAAATATTTAGTGTTATTTTGTACAGCTTAACGTTTTTAGAATATAAAATTATAATATACCTTTATAAACTAAGCATTACTTGAAATTTGGAGGCTTTATCCACAGAATAATTATTTTCATGAATAATGTGCTAAAGGCGACAGCAACGACTCTGATATTTTGTGTCTTACATGCATATTATAATAGAGAAACTGTGCTTACATACATAGCTTTATCATGTAGTTGAAATATCCATATTTTTGTACATGTTGCTTTGTGAATTAAAGCCGCTAAGCTTAATTACACTTTCAGTTCGTATCGATTTACATTTTTCCATTAAAATTAGCATTATGCATTTTAATGTTTCATTATAATACACTGATGCAATTACTTATAAAATACTATCTTTCTGCGGCGCCGTTTTATCCGCCTCTTTGCTTACTGCCCTGTTCTTGTTACTAGTAGCGTGATATTAAATAACCTATAACCTTATATCTAACTGGGCTATATTATGCAGAAAAATTTTCACAACTGACTGATAGTTCTAGAGATGAGCGCGTTTAAACAAACAAACTCTTCCGCTTTATATAATAGTATAGTATTATAGATGACACTTTATAAGCACCGTTGCCTACCTATGTAACATTATAGGGAGCCTATATGACGCCACACAATAATATATATATATATATATATATATATATATATATATATATATATATATATATATATATATATATATTAATATTCTACCACATTCACACAACGCCATCTAGTCCCAAATTAAGCAATTATATTTGCTTGTGTTATGGGTACTAAACAACTGATATACTACTTATATACATTTTTTTTTGTAAATACATACATATTATAGATAAATTACACCCAGACACAGAACAAACAATCATGCTCATCACACAAAGATTTGTCCTGGGTGGGAATCGAACCCACGACCTCCAGCTTAGCAGTCAGGGTCACTAACCACTAGACCAACAGGCCAGTCAATGTTGTATGAGTAAACATATTTAACAAAACGCTTACTTGCAAATGTTGCTTCACCGCGCCATTAGACGCGCCTGCATCGCTCAGCGAAAACTAACAGCTCTATATTATAATGTCTTGTATTATTGTTGACGTAGATGCATTGGGAAGATCATGTATATATGATTTAATGATGACAAGAAATGTAACTGAACATTCTAGCTTATAGGTGAATTGCTGACAACAGATATTTGATTGCATAATAGTAGTCGGAGTCTAGGTGTTAAAAAGTCAATTTAAAAAAAAAACACAAATTTTGCAGTAGATAGCTGCTTTGTTGTCTTTAAATAAGTACACGTATTATCACTTACCATCTCGCGAACTATCAGCGCGACTGCTACCTGTAGACAATATAAAAATCAGAAGTTTATAAGATAAATTTTATCTAAATAGTCAAAAACTAAAAAAGAAAAAAAACATATAAAAAGTTGGACTAGATTGAGCTTTCACTTATATTAATGTTCAACAATTTTGTATCATCTAAAGAAACTGATACTATAACTAGCAATATATATTATTAAAAAAACCTGCCTGCCAAAAATAAACTCAAAACAAAGAAACCCTTTTTTTTAATATCATCGGACAAAAGGAGAATATTTATTTTATAGTAATTTATTTATTTACAAAGATAATTACAACAACTTAACAGTAATACAACCAATCTTTTACGTTTACAAAGCTACAATATTAGCAAGTAGTGAAGATAGTCTTCACTACTTGCTAATATTGTAACTTTGTAAACGTAAATTAATTGTGTATATTACTGGCAACATTTATAACTACCCATCTCGCACATAAAGTGCATTATATAAATAAAGTAATATTGTGAACTTAGTAGATACGGAAAATGTGCATGTTGCAAACGGTCCATATCGCACTATTAGTTGTTCTGCGGTAGTGATGTGCAGCGCTCGACGGGATTGCAGCAAATTGCTTGAAGCGGCGATGTATTGTTACATATTAGATGTTCGCTGGGGACACATCTGCGGACATTATGCCACTGTGAAGTAAACTGTGTATTGGCTTTGTTTATAAGGAATTAAGAAAGAAGAAATAGTAATGAATTTTCGTTGAAGATACAGTTTTCAAATTGGCAAGTTCAAAAGGGGACTGCAACTAAGAACTCCGGTGCTTTTAGACTGAATGAAGACTCTGCAGTATCGTGGATATCTTACACCTAACTCGATTAAAATTTGGACTGTATTGATGGGATCAGTGATTTTAAATAATCGGTAGTAGGCACGCAGGTTTCAGCATGAATAGGCCGGATTGTCCAGGAAGGTACTACTCTCTCAGATACGGAGTAATATTTTGGGGCTACTCAACAAACAAGGAAGTAGCTTTTAAATTACAAAAACGGTGCATCAGAGCGATGTTTGGGCTTAAGATAACTGACGGCTGTGTACCAATGTTTAAAAAATATAAAATTTTGACATTGCCGTCTTTGTACATATTAGAGTTGGCACTTTTTGTAAAATAAAACCCACTCCTGTTTCCTAAGTTATCGGATTTTGTTAAACGTAATAGACGTAACAATAATGTACTATGTGTTCGTAAAGCTAAGACGTCACTTATGTGGAAGAGTGTATTTTGTCTAGCTCCAAAGATTTTTATCAAATTTCTGATGAATACAAAGATACAAATTTTAATATATTTAAAAAGAAGTTGAAAATCTTAAATGCTATTATAATATTAATGGTTTTTTGAATGACGCATTGTAGATATATGTATGCAATATGTACTGACATTATGTACACACGATCAGAACATTAATCGATTAATTTGTCTATTTTGTATGCATGACATTAATCATTTATTTTTAATTTATAATTTATTAAATTTAAATTGTATTAAAGCGAATTTTATACGCCATTTCTTGGCAGAATATGATGTTCATATATTTTTATATAAGACCACCATTGTTTCTCTACCATATTCAGACAAATAAAAATTTGAATTTAAGAGTAGTAGTATCCGTACTACTGTGTTTTGTTCGGTGAGTGAGAGCGCCGTAGGTCCAATTTCCCCCTTTCCTTTTTCCTTACCTCCCTCATTCCCTTCCCCTAACCCTATTCCCAGCCGCCATAGTGGAGGCCACCATACCTGCAGTTTAAGACGATGACTTTTGGTATGGTGGCCACCATTTCTGGATTCCACTGACTGCTTACCATCAGGCGGGGTAGTCACTTTGGTAGGCTAATATAAAAAAAATCATCTCATCTACTGCTTCTTGTAACAAAAATGAAATGAAATCACTCTCATTATTAAAATATGATTTTATGATTATGATTTTTAATCTACGGGAAAAAGAAAAGTCTAGTATCACAACCTAGAACTTTATCACCGTGTTTGTCGAATACGGACGCAAAGTTTCTCTTAAGCTTCTAACTGTCTGTAATTTTGGCCTATTATTCGTAGCTAATACAAGGTCTAAGTAATAAGGGTTTCTGGCCCAGAAATATCAAAAGTTCTTTAAGTAATACTGCGCCGAGTAAACTGAACTCTTTGACACTTTTTATTATTTATTTTATCAAAAGGCGAGGCGCTCGTAGTCCATTGCGCTTACTGATTTACGAGTTAATTGGGGAATGGATGGTTGACCACATCGTGGCATTTGATCTGAGAGTTTCCATGCTTCGGAGGACACGTTAAATGTCGGTCTCGGTTGTTACCAAGTTGATAACAGTCATGTCAAGACTGATGCCTCTATAATCAATTATGGGCAACATAAACAAATCCTAACAGTAAGTTGACTACTAACCACTTGATAAGAAGACCAACAAGCATTTGTTTAAAAAACAAAAAACTCTCCTAAAATAAAGTGAAAAGAAAGAAACCCATTTTTGCTCGTACTGCCGCTACATTAAAATATTATGTTCCTTATGTCACCCCCACAAATCTAATGACACCTCTTAAAATCCATTAAGCCATTTAACGTGCTAAAGAAATAGACATACATACTCACATACATTCATACGCTCGGAAAACATTACCCACCTTGACAACGGCACTGTTTTACTAGTCGTTTCATAACCTAGCTATTTGCTATAATATAACTTTACTGCATTGTCTATTCGATCAATCGATTTGGTCAACATCCTAACCTATTTTGTTTAGTGTACTGCGGAAGGCTGTGGGTTGATCAATATGGAAATTGTTGTGAAATAGCATGCAAATACAACGAAGAGAAAAGTACTACGTCAATAATATGGGATGTGGGTACATTATAGGTATGTATACTTATCACTCTATCAGAAGGGTTATACAAATAAATAATAAAATAAATAAAATGTTTATTTGATCTCACATGTTTTGGTTCACAATATTATAAAGCAAATTAATTTAATACGACAAAATGGCGATGAATTATTGTATCGATCATCAGGATTTTATTAATTCTGACCTATGTTTAACCACTATCTTTGATCAGAGATTACGCTTAATCTTTTGTCTATTAGGTTCTCTAAAATTTAACTAAATGTTTGTCTATATACAGAAGTGGACCAGTGGTTAGTATTCACACTAGCCAATGACCGATTAATCCCTAGATAGCAAAGTTATCCAAGCACCAAATCACCGATAGAAAATTGGAATTTATTTATAGATAGCTTTGGTTTCAGTTTACCTTCTCGGTTTGGCGTAAATAATACGTATTTTAAGTTTTGAATGTGTGGAATAAACAAAGATGAATGATTACACATATGGGACGAAGATAATGTGTATCTATTAGTTATCGGATAAACATTGACTGCCTCCGTGGCGCAGTGAGAGAGCAAGCGACTGCTGTGCACGAGGTTGTGGGTTCGAACCCCACACAGGACAAAACTTTGTGTGGTCAATATATATATTTGTTCTGAGTCTGGGTGTACTTTGTGTCCGTTTAATATTATGTTTGTAAAGTCCCTCGCAACACAGGACTTGTATTCTAATGCGGTAGAAGACTTTTTTTCTTTTAAATCATTTATTTGTTATTATAAAATTATGTAATGTTTTACTTTACTCTAAAAGCTAAAATATTTCTTTATTTTTGTTTGTAGAGAAAGTTGAAATGTAAATATTTATAAAAACTGCTTATTAAGATTTCTATTAACAGTTAGTTTAATTCAAATGGATCTTTCGGTCATAAACTTAGCGCAGATACTATACTAAAACTATTCGTCGACCTATATTTTGTTTTTCTCTAACAAATTCTTTGAGGTAAATTCATCATCGATATTAATTACGCCATTCAATCGCGCGTTTGATGTTACAAATACATTTTAATTGATAAACCATTAAACTGCCAACACAAATTCAGCTGTCATGCTCTAAACGCAAATTATTTTCATCATCCAATTACATTCGGTAGTGCTCATCCGCAAATTTATTATTAATAGCATTTGAACAACATTGTATGTAGCATTTGTAAGAAAAAAAAGAAAGAAAGAAAATAAAATTTATTAGACACAAAAATAAACATGATAATAACAAAAGCAAAAATAAATAAAGTACAAAAAAAAAAAAAAAAAAAAAACCAATACGAAATACAAAAATAACTTAAAATGTGTCTAAAAGGCAGCAGCTCAGCATGTGCTACGGAAGACCGCAGCGCTGATTTTCAGCTGAAGCCTTGAGTGAGTCACGGGCGCATGTACGGTATTTAGCGTTCTTACACACGACAATTAGTGCGTGTAAGTATATGTATGTGTGCGAGGTAAGAAGGGCATAATATAACATATGTAGATAATAATAGTTAAGTAATTAAGTAAATAAACAATACAACAAAGTTAAATAGCATTATGACATTATATATATTTAATAAGGGGAAAAAAAAAAAAAAAAAAAAAAATAACTAAAAGCAACATTTGAAGGACTTTCAAAGGTGTGATTTTAACTTAAGTTACGTGCTGGTTTTTTTGGGCAAATAATAAAATATTTTTTAGCTTTTTTTTAAAAGTAAAGATGGAACACAATTGCCTTAGTGGCGGAGGGATATTATTCCAGCACTTTGTAGCGTTATACCGGAAGCCTCCTCTAAATGCTGTGGTTCGATGTCTGGGTATATGTAATGCAACAGATGCCGACCGCATAGAATATTTCTTATGCTCGTCCATCCACTCCAGCTTTTCATATAAGTAACGTGGCTTACGGGTTCTAACAACCCCAAATAAAAGAGTAGCCAGGTGCAAATCCCGTCTCCACTTCATCTTCAAAATATTATTACTATTTAAATACGGCGTTATATGACTACGCTGGGGAATGTTAAAGCAGAAACGAGCGCACGCGTTCTGCACTCTTTGCACCATAGCACATGTTTTTA
This sequence comes from Parascotia fuliginaria, assembly GCA_963082885.1. Classification (NCBI taxonomy): domain Eukaryota; kingdom Metazoa; phylum Arthropoda; class Insecta; order Lepidoptera; family Erebidae; genus Parascotia; species Parascotia fuliginaria. The sequence continues at coordinate 19,002,975 of OY720179.1, read as the reverse complement.
ACAGCAATCTAGGACCATACACCACGTCAAGATAGTTAAACTTGGACAAAACAAGCGAGTCGGTTAATTTAACACGAAGGTCAATGCTGAGATAATTCCGTATTTTATATAATAACTTAAGCCTATAAAAACAGTTCCTAACTACGTCAGATATGTGCCGTTCAAATCTCAATTCGTCGTCCATAATGAGCCCCAAATTTCGGACATATTGTACTTTCTCAATCTGATCTCCATTTATACTAATAACTGGATTCATTTCCTTAATCTTTTTGATTTTATCTCTAGAGCCTAAGATCATGTATTTAGTTTTACTCGGGTTAAGTAGTAAAGAATTATGTACAGACCAGTCAAAGATGTTTCTTAAGTCCTCATTTATTTTACTGACTGAAGAATGGGTTTCTTCAGGCTTAAAAGATAGATAAATTTGGACATCGTCAGCATAAATGTGAAATTTACAGTGCTGTATTACTTTAGGCAAATCTGCACTAAAAAGAATAAACAACAGGGGTCCCAGAACGGAACCCTGAGGGACTCCTCTATTCAAAAGAGCTAGGTCTGACCGTGAAATGGAACCATCTGTATTTATCACTTCAACGAATTGGGCACGATCATTTAGATAGGAACAAAACCATCTTACAGTTGCACTATCAAAGCCATAATATGACAACTTGGACAATAAAAGAGTAGTGTTCAGCGCGTCAAAAGCTCGGGAAAAATCCAATAATACCAGTATAGTTCCCTGACCCAGATCTTCAGCACTCAAGATGTTATCAGTAACATTTAAAAGAGCTGTAGCTGTACTCCTACCTTTCCTAAACCCGGATTGCTTATCAGGCAAGATCTCACAAGTTTCCAAGTACTCAGTAAGTTGTGCTCCTACTACTTTTTCAAGAACCTTTGAAAGGCAAGGCAGAATGCTGATAGGTCTAAGGTCCTTTAAAGCTACCACATCAGTGGTTTTGGCTATTGGTCTAACAATAGCCGTCTTCCACATTGAAGGAAACTTAGAGGTAATAATGGATCTGTTTATAATTGTTGTAATCAGGTCTAGTGTATGAGATACTGTTAATGTAAGCATATCCAGGGATATGCCATCTACGCCAGTGGCATTTGACGATAGATCTCGTAGTATCCTAAGGATCTCTGACGGCTCAACTGTTTTTAAAGCAAAGTGATATTTATTACAGCGATTAAATTCAAAATATGTTAATTGAGAAATAGATGTATACAAGTCAGCAGGGACGTTTATAAAATGTTGATTTATGTTATTTGAATTTACAAGATGTGCAGGGATATCTATATGTTTAGAAGGGTTTATGTGACCTTTTAAGTGTTTCCATAGTAACTTCGGATTCTTAATATTATTATCAATATTTTGTTTAAAATAGCATTGTTTTTCGCTATGAATCGCGAGCTCTACTTGCTTTTTTAAATCTGTATAAAAATTTTGATGGGAACTTAATTTTGTTTTCCTAGCTTTACATAACGCAGCATCGCGCAGTTTCATCATAATTCTAACGTTGTCTGTCAGCCAAGGAGTAGGTAGCTCGCGAATCATTTTAGTTCTCATTGGCGCATGTAGGTCATACAACAATATAACAGCATTTGAAAATTCCTTGACAATATTATCAACGTCGTCCCACAAAATCATTTCGTCCCACCTAACACCGCCTAAATCCCTTTTAAACTGATCTAAATCTATATCCCTCAGTGGCCTGTAACAGATTAATTTAGGTGAAATTTTAGGCTTTCTTAATGTAAAAACAGTAGAAATGAAAGCATGCCCATTTACAACACCAACCGAGTCCACAGATACGCTACGAACATGTGCATTTGTGCAAACTACGTCAATTAAACTGCTACTACTATCCGTAAAGTGGGTTGGGTCACAAACTACCTGGGATAAGCCAGTACAATTAAGAAAAGTATTAAACAATGTCGTTTTTATATCGGAATAATTAAATAAATTTATATTAAAGTCACCAAGTATAATTAAATAATCATAGTCAGAAAAGACAGATATGGTATCCATAATCGCATCTAAAAAAACATTTACGTCAAGCCAAGGTGGTCGGTAAGCCGTACCAATAATAATTTTGTTGTGATTGATCTTTACTTTCAACCACATCTGCTCCACCACTCGTTGTATAGGATGTATACACGAGCTGACCCGCAAACCACGCCTTATATAAAAACCTATACCTCCACCACGTCCATTTCGAATCCACACAGGTCGAGGTATATGCCTCAGCCGGTAATCTGGCACGCTAGGTGCACGTCCTTCTTCGCCTTCTCTAAGCCAAGTCTCGTTTATGGCCACTATATCAGCATTTTCACGTAACATTGTCCCTATGAAGTTGTCGTGGTTTGTACCCAACGAGCCTGCATTTAAGAAACCAACTTTAAAGAACTTCGAGTTCATCGAAAATATATATAACTTCACGCCTGTCTCCCATTATAGGAGTAAACAATCGAGCACATAAATCGAAATTAATTATAAATAAAAATAAGATAGCAGTCAGTTTATATGTTGTGGGACATATTGTTGCAATATTTAGGTACAAAACATCAGTATTAAATAGACCTTTAAATTTAATAGAACAAAACATAATATAATATAACTTAAAATACATATTATTATAAATATGTGAATGTGGTATGTGGCCGGACTCAAAAGACTTCAGCTGAAGATCAAGCTGTCTATTTGTTGTGTAAACAATTTGATAACATATTAGTGCAAGCACGCTATTTAAAAAACAGATATAATAAAACACAGCCAAATAAGAAGTAATAAAGTGATAAAAATTAATATTTCTACCATTTGTGCTACGAAATAAACTGTTACAAAAAAACAAACATTTCAAAACATAAAACGTACTATGCCGATTTGACGTATAAAGAACCAAAAACACGCTCAATGTCGCCTTCAGTCTTAATAACGAAGGTGTTTTTGCCCTCAGCCTGCTTAGCGAAAATTCGTCCACGCTTAACCCAGACAAACTTCCACTCCATACACCTCCTAGCATCTCGGACTTTTTGTAATAGTTGTCTATTTATTTTAGTGAGACGCTCATTAATATAAAATGGTTGTGGCTCAGTTGATAACCCGAAGTCCGCCGAGTTAGCTCCTCGACGCACACGCATGCTTCTTATGAGCTCATCCCGGTGTGCGCGACGAGCGAGTCGCACTACCAGTGGGCGCGACCTCCCACTGCGCGCGCCTCCGGCCGCCACCGCAGTCGCTGCGCCACCGCCGCGCGGATATGTAGGCCCAACGCGTTCCACGCTAATAATATCACGCTCGTCTGTAGGCACTCCCAGCTTAGCAGCAATAACCTTAACAAGGTGGGTCGGATTTTCACCCGGGGTCTCCGGTAAATTCATTATTTCTATATCGTTGCATAATAACTCTTGATCCTTTTCATTCAGTTCGCATCTAAGCTTTGTTATCATAGCTTCAAAGTGTACTTTCGAGTTTTGCTCAATGGCATTAACCCTATCTTCCAGGGCGTTCATCCGCTTGTTGTTGGATGTTAATGAACATTTTATATCTTCACGCATTAACTTGACCTCCTCTCTTAGAGAATGCAATTCTTGGCGAAATAATCGCACCTCCAGAGCCAGATCTGGCTTCTCCAATTCCATGCATACTGAAGCCATGGTGTCATCGGCTGAATTTGTTGACAAATTGTCCTCTACATCAGACCTTAGCAACTGATCATTCTTAACAGGAGTTTCCGAAGCATTATCCCGAGGCTTGTGTTTGCTGCATTCAGGACAAGACCAATGCTTGGTAAATTTCGCATTTTTACCTTTTCCTAAACAAGCTTGATGGTACGTAAAGGGACATGTTGAACAGGTAACGCCATCTGCCTGCGCAATGAAGCGTCCGCAAGCATTGCATTTAACCATCGTCACGTTCGATTAGAGTGATAAATCCGTACACTGGTTTATACTTAGCTGCCTAGATGGCACTGTATTACACTACTCGTCTACTGTTTGTCAGCTGATTAACAGCTGATCGGGTAAACAATGAAAAACTTTAAGTGCGCACACCCGCAAATGCTATAGTTCACAACAGAGTTTCACTTTTAAGTAGTTTATTTACACTTTTAAAGTTGTATTCACAATCAGATAACGATACTGCCGCTGATACTGTTTATAAACAATAGAACACACTAACTGTCACACCGTTTTACGCACTCTAACTATTTTTATTTATGCAAAGATTTAACACAGATCCACCGTGACAGACGACCGTGACGTCACCCCCGTCATCCGACATCACCACCTGTAGATAGATTCGGTACCGGAGACGGACATAAGATACTTTTATCCCGAAAATCAGTGTGGTTCCAGAGTTACATTATTTAATTACATACCATTTCCTGCGCGGGCGAAGCCGCAGGTCGCAGCTAGTAATTAATAAATTTGTGAAATTCTAAACGCTTCTGCATTTGCTGTGTAATTAATTTTTGATCATCGGACCATTGCGATGGCGGTCGGTCGTGTCGAAACGAAACGAGTCATTATACATATATTTGAATGCGCTTTATTGAAATTATTTTAGTAAATTTATTTGAAATTATAATTAAAATTGTGACTAATGAACATAATGTTGTGTTAAAAAATTAATATAAAAATTGCCCGAGTTACAATATGCGGAATAACTAAAAAATTGAATTGTTACAAATCAACCAATAATATAATCACTAAGATTAAAAAAAAGTATAGAGAAGATTTCAATTATTTAATTTCATCTAGTAGGTATGGTAATTTAACTACGTATTTCAAATAAAATGGTAAATGCATCCTGGTCATATTGAACGACAAGGTAATACTGGATTAAGTCTTAAATGTATGCCATGCCAAGATTAACCAGTCATTCCAAGTAGCACCCGTTCACGAGCATGACGCACAAACCAGTACCACCGAAAAACAGAGGCAGTCAAACTTACAATGAATGGGAACATAGGTATGCAAACTCGAGGAGGAGGAAACCGTCGTATGAATCTTGACTGTAGCACCAAGGCAGTAAATTTGAAATATAATTTTAATATTTGTTAAGCAACGCCCTCCGTAAAAGAATAATAATACCAGCTTGTTTACTGTCCTACTGCAGGGCAAAGGCCTCTTCTCACATAAAGAAGGAATGAGCATTAATCACCACGCTTGGCCCAAGGCGGATTTTCAATTGCAGACTTTTAAGTCCAGGTTTCCTCACTATGTTTTCCTTCACCGTCAGTCAGAAATATCCAAGATAAACTTAGAAAGTACATATGATTTGAAAAATCACATTGGTACTTGCCCGGATTCGAACACACTACCTCATGTTTACGAATCGGGTGGCCTTATCCACGGGGCCATTTGACATAAAGTAAAAGAATATTGTAATAAAAAATCTGTAAGTAGCCTTTGAAAAGCAAAATATAAGTATTTTCCTTCTTGTCATCATCAAGCTCAGCTATCAAGCTTAGCTTATCAAACTTGCAGCGAACTTCATTAAAATATATTGTCGGCACTCTGCGAGCATGTATCACACAATATTTGCAACAACGCTAACTTTAATACCTATATATTAACAACTTAAAGTCTACAAAAGAGGCTTAAGTGTTAGCAACTTGCATCAAGTTGGGGGCTCAGCACTTCCAAGTTGCGAGTGCAACATGTCAAAGAATAAGTAGTGTGCCGAAAATGATGGCTCGTGTTATTAGCAACTACAGCGTTTCGTACTACAACTTTTATCTTAACTAAAGACAAAGAAAAATCGTCCTTAAAACAAGCAGAGTAAAGACTACAAAAATTGATCTTAAGATTTAATTCTGATGGCGATATTTTTATGCCTTGAACACTCGGTGTGGTGTTCAGTTGACGAAGTAATAGGAGTTATAAATTCATTTCAAAAACACTAAAACAATAAATACACTAACTCAAATATGTATTATACTAGCGACGCACCCCGACTTCGCACGGGTCCAATGCTGATACTAAATATACTACACAGAATATAGGCACCCAGAGATTTTAATCTCTGAGGCAACTGCAACCGCTACATGTCCCTGTATTTTAAATCCGCAATATCTTCGAAAATATTCATTTAAATTGCATATTGTGAAAAGCCATACTGATCTTTATTAAATACACAATGTATTTAAGGTACTTAATTGGATAAGGAATAATGCTGTATTGCTTCAAATCGCTTCGTAAATAAGCCATTATTTCTCGTAAAAACTAAAGAATAAAAAATGGTTATTGTGGGTTATACCTAAGAGATAGACATATACCATTCCGCTGTTTTTGTAGACCTTTTTAAGGTGTGCAATACTGTAGTACATTATTTTGATCTATCTTGTAGAGTTTAGCCAGCGTTTTCAATGTAAGAGCAAAAAATTAGTTTATTTACGTCATCACATTACAAACCTATAAAATTATCTTACAACTATGTTATGCATGCTTAAATCATTCTATCTATTAAAAGAATCCGCATCAAAATCCGTTCCGTAGTTTTAAAGATTAAAGCATACATAGGGACAGACAGCGGGAGCGACATTTTATACTATGTAGTGATGATGATTGCGTAGGCTTAAAATATGGCGTTTTGTGAAGCACTCCTTTGACGTAAACTGTTAGTTTGCGTTAAGGTTGGTTGACTCACTTTTGTGTTACATTTTTGTTTTCAAAACGTTTTAGTTCTGTCGGATTGTTGATCCAATAAAGGATAATTGGTAAAAGGCTCTCGCAGTGGACGAAATGTTTCACAGTACTTTTTTTTAATTGTTGTTTGCACAGATTGCTTACTATTCGTTCGACATGAAACGGTGTAACGTACAGTATTATTTCAGTGCAACTGCACCAAATTTGGTAGTTTATCCGCACGTTGTTTGAATTCTGTTACCGACTCGCTTCTCAAACAATAAATTTGTTAATGTTTTTAGTGCTTTAAATTTTGCGTTAGTTTATTGTTGCTTTTTGGTTTACAGAGGAAATGGCCAGCAGTGTTACCTGCGTATATAAGTACAAAATAGCACCTTACAGTAATCAGCAATATTTCTTATGTGATATTTATTGGTAAACATTTATGAAAGAAAACCACGGCAACTTATGCCATGAAAGTCTTTATGAGTGGTGATGATATTTTACAGTACATTAAATATCGATATTGTTACTTTAGTTCATTTTACTTTACATTTGTACGGTAGTAGATCCACGCTGGTTTCAGCATGAATGGGCCAGATTGCCCAGGGAAGTACTACCCTCTCATAGAAGATCGACTTAAGAATAGTAGTATCCGTACTACTGCGTTTCGTTCGGTGAGTGAGAGCGCTGGAAGCCTAATTTCCTCCCTTTCCTCTTTCCTCACCTCCTTCATTCCCTTCCCCTAACCCCATTCCCAGCCGCCATAGTGGAGGCCACCATACCAGTAGCTTAAGACGATGGCTTTTGGTATAGTGGCTACCACTTCTGGATTCCACTGACTGCTTACCATCAGGCGGGGTGGAGTCACTTTGGTAGGCTAAATAAAAAAAAAAACATTTATTTTGTATTGGTATTATTTATTGAAGAGCTCAACATTTTACCGTTATAGAAAATTTAACTTTCAATATGGAAAATGAAATTATGTCAGCAGAGCTGATAAACGAACTTACAGTTCTAATGGTGGTAATTAGTTACAGTTACTTGTGAAAATATTTGTAATATTATCATATGGAGATCGTGATATGGACAATGTTAGTAGTAAAAGTTTTTTCTGTTGTTAGTTTAGTAGCAATTTATTTTCGATGAATCCCAGTTTTGAGTCGCAGTTAAAAATATTTTCCGAGGAGTTCTAGAGATTACACTCATTAACCTTCTAACTCGTAATTTAATTATGTTGTTGGGTAAAGTAGCAGCTAGGCTTTAAGTGAAGCTAACTAGCTGTAAAGGTCTCTTACTATCCTATCCTTTTGAGGTATTAAAAACATTATACAAAATAGTCTAAAATTTAAGTTATATAATTTATTACATTAACTTAATTTCCTAAAGTTAAAAGTGCAAAGTGCCACCCTTTCACAGTAGAATCTAAAGGGTCTCGAACCAAACGGTTCGGCACTTCATACTTTTGTCGCTCAATTAAAGCCTGGAACTTTTTGCCAGCGTATGTGTTCCCATCTAACTTTGATCCTGGGTCTTTTAATCGGGACGTGAAAAAGCATCTCACTAAGCCGCCATAGTGGAGGCCACCATACCAGTAGTTTGGCTATTGGAATAATGTTCGCCACTTCTTGATTCCACTGACTGCTTACCATCATGCAGAGTGGAGTCACTTTGTTAGGCTAATATAAAAAAAAAAGTATTTTTTTGTAGATAAGATTATGTCACATTAACATGTATGTAAATCATATATCTTCCTCCATTAATAACCGAAATGCCTGGGTTTTCCCACCACGGTGTTAGAATCACAACACGTATTCTTTTTTTGTGAGCTCATAAATACCGGCTACCTTATGAGTACTCACGGCGAATATAATTCATTTCATGACTATAGGGCTACCATTAATGTGATGATGTTATTGTTAACTAGGAACCCGGCCATGCTTCACATGTGGGTACTTCGATACCTTAAAGATAGATTATAAATCTTTAGTTTGCATGTAATAAACGCTCGCTGCGCCCTGAAATGAATGTGTTTAATTATTGTAACTTTGTGATAAAAAGTATTATATATTATGTCCGTTTCCGGCACCGAATCTATGAGTACATACCAATTTTCATCAAAATCGGTTCAACTGTTTAGGCACTGAGTGGTAACAAACACACACACAAACTTTCGCAGTAGGTTTATGTAACTTGTACATTTTTGTTTCTTGTAAGTTTCATAAAAGCACTTTAATCACTTAATATATATACTATACCTTTAGTTTATATTCTGGTATAAGGGTACCAAAGGTTAATTGTCTATGAGGCCATCTTTGAACGTAATAAATCATCAGTACCTACTAGCAAATACATGATTGAACTTATACTAAATTAGTACGTCGGTCTACGAGATACATTTGGTAACCCTATGTAATAGGACGGCTGGTGAATATTCGTATTTTCGTATTTACCCTTATTTCCTCTGACGGGCCACTTAATCAAGTCAGGGGTGTTTTGGCACTTTCTGCGTAACCAGAAAATTGTTTTAGTGCCACTATTTAGTGATGTAGTATGTTGAGATAAAACACTTTTATAAACAAAAATGAATATATTAGAGATTTATTTAGATTTATTCATAAATAAATTATTCGTAATGACATAATGGTTGCGGTACCCGCCTCTAGAGTACGAGGTCGAGGGTTTTAAACCGAGTAATTACCAAATTGACTTTTCAAAGTCATACTTATTTTTCAAGTTTATTATAAACTGATTAATGTTTTTAATAGTTTTAATAGTAATATGTTTGACTGGTATACGCCTAGTGTTTGATAGGTTGTTTAAATGTGACATGAGTTTTCTTTGAAACACTAACATATATCACAGTAAGTTTTAATATTTACCAGATAACAAAATGAATCTCAAGGCTTATCAGGTGCTTATCAGAGGTATCCGACTTGACCTAACGAGTTATCAACATAGTAACAGGCGTCAATTTATTATTCCTATTTTGCACTTTGAATATAACTACAAATTCAGTAGATATTTATTTACATTTATTATTTTATATTTTAATTATCATTTCTATTTTGCACTTTGAATATACTACAAATTCAGTAGATATTTATTTACATTTATTATTTTTATATTTTAATTATTATTACGATTTTGCACTTTAATTAAAACTACAAAGTCTGTTAATTTACATTTATTTGGTTGTACAGAAATTTGATTACAAAATCGATGTTTTGTTATTTCATTATACTATTACGCCGACACAACATTATATTGTGTAATTAATGCATGTCGCTCGACCATTCGATACTAAAAGTTTAATTTGGTACTGATTGGGTTGGCAACAATAGCAGTAGATAAAAGTAACACTAATTATTTTACATTTTACGTACGTGTTTGAACAATGCCATTTATCAATTTCATTGTTATTATATCATCACTAGCTGTTGCCCGGGGCTCCACCCGCGTGAATGTCGGTTATTTCTCTGTTTATTTACGATTTTTCATACAAACTTTGAACTTCTATTTCAACCCTTTTGAGACATGTTTTAGAAATAAAAGATGAGAAACAAGAGAGTCTATGTTGTTTCCCGAGGTCTAATCTATCTCTATACCAAATTAAATCAAAATTTGTTCAGTGCTTTAGGAGTGAAAGCGTAACAGTTAGATATACAGAGTTATTTTCGCATTTATAATATTGATATGGATATAGGTATGGATTATGTTGAATTTTACAATCATAATGTATACAAACTCTCTTTGAGGGCGTCTTGCATAATTTAAAATATTTAAATTCTAACATCATGCTAGCTCGTTATAATCCCACGCATTGCAAGGTAAGGCAATGAGCAGCATTTATTATAAGTGGGTCACTGGCTTGGCAATCACAGTAGGAAATAAAATTAACCTAAATGTATAGGTTAATTATAATATAAAATTTAAGATAAATTAAATGTACCTACATATGTAGAAATTAACATCAACACTAAATGAAGAAACTTGTTCATAGACAAGACCAAAATCATGTTAACATAACGTTGGGGTCCTACAGTCACAAGCTGTAGTCATTCATAAAACTTGGGTCACCTTCCAAGAACTTTATACTCGTGGTTGACTTTGGCTACAAGAATTTCATAGAAAGATCGAAATGTTTTCTTAACGCAAATGTGTCTCGAATACTCTTAGAAAAACGCTCGTTACTCACAGATCTTGAAAGGTTTCACAATCAATCACTTTAGTATTTATAACATTAGCTTCACACAGTAATTATGCGCATTAATTTTGACGCTAAAATACGCACTCCAAATATATTTTTTATTTTATATTAGCCTACCAAAGTGGAGTCACTTTGGTGCCCCAACTGATGGTAAGCAGTCAGTGGAATCCAGAAGTGAGCCACCATACCAGAAGCCATCATCTTAAACTGCTGGTATGGTGGCCTTCACTATGGCGGCTGGGAAAAGGGTAAGGATAGGGAATGGTGGAGGTGAGGAAAAATTGGGCCTTCGACGCTCTCACTCACCGAACGAAACGCAATAGTACGGATAATACTACTCTTACGTCGATCTTCTATGAGAGGGTAGTACTTCCCCGGTTGATCCGGCCCATTCATGCTGAAACCAGCGCGGATCTACTACCTATATTTATTCCCTATAATTCGAAACCTTATACATAACTTCAAAGTAATCTGTTATATGAAATGTACGCGTTTAAATCTAAGTAAAATCGTTCATGTGTAACAAGATGAACATTTGCACATTATCCACTAACTGTAGCAATCAATGCTTGCGTATCGAGTGCCAACTCCCAGCCAATAAAACTTTATTGATGTTTAATTTGAACATTCTAATAAACACAGTCATTAGACCATGACGAAATTGTCAAGCGTCCCGATTACTAAAATGTAATGAAATTTCACTAACACTGCTTCGACAAACGACCTCAGTCTCATAACGAAGTATTTGCCTACGTTTGAAATGAATTTACGTTCTTATTGTTTGCATAATAGGAGACATTATGCAATGTAGATTTCGTTTAATTAAAATATCACATCTTGTGTAGTAAAAAATAAGAGTAACATTAACAGATCATCTGCTTGGACTTGATTGTAAAGAAATTTTATAGAAAAGCGTTCAATTCTCTGCATACGATTGAATTTGAACTTTTTTTTTATTTGATTTAATTTCACTTATATTATTTCTTTATGTAAGAGTTCTCATTGTATTCAATTTGTACGATAATAGACAGTTATTACATTATTAAGTTCTGAATAGCGCTCTGATTTCATAGAAAATAAAAATATTATAACTTGTATGCTTTTTAATAGCTACTTTTAGGATTTTCAGCTATAAATTAATAATATTGGTTATTGTGTGATTTTTTTTATGAGCGAGCTTTATCTCTTATCATAGTAGCATAAGAAGTAACTAGAGGAATATTAGGTAGCAACTTTACTAAATAATTTAACGTTGTTGTATTCGCCTGTCAAGCGTCGAGATTGACAATCCAGAAAATAACAATGTTAACGTATAAACATACAGCAGTGCACTCCCTTGGCCGTGTAGCATGTGATGTTTCTGATACAGTATCAACGGCTCCTGGGTCCGCAGAACGCGCCGACTTTGTGCTCGCAGCGATACCGCCACTCGGCGCGCGGCCCGCTGCTAATTTATTGAGCTTTATTTAAGTACGTACTCAGTTGATACAAATAAGTAAGATCTATTCCCAACCAGTAACACATTCTAATACCATTTGGTATTTCTTTTTAATTTATTTATTTTGTATTCCTAACCAGTACCACTTTTTAAAACAATTAAATTAAATGGAGATGTATTCCTGCACACGCACAAGCACACACAAACACGCACACGAACGCACATGCACGCACACCGATCACACACACATCGTACACACACACAGACACATACATCACACACAGCACACATACACACTATTATAGAATTATTGTTACGCATGTAATATTAATTAAGTCGTATACATTACCTTAATCTTAAACTACACGAGAAACCTGTGGAAGTGCGGAGCCTCCTAACACAGGCAATATTATGTCTAAAAGGAGTGCTTCAATCGACAAATTGTAAATAATAGTTTAAGTTTTGAGTAAATAAACGATTATTAAACGATTATTATTATTCCTAACGAGTACCAAAACATGACTTTTAGTACAGTCAGCTAACAAAATAATCTTTTATTTCTTGTAGGACGATAAGTGGCCTCTGGTAAACTTGTTGTACCTAGAGTGACTTATGTGTACGGAGATAGGACACTAGCAAAACGTATACTTTATTTATATAACAGGTTTACCAGCGGTCATTATAGACGAAAATGTCAGAAGTAAATAACTAAATTAAAGAAATACCTTATAAGCACGTTACCTTAAAGAACCTTTATTCGTTACTTAAATTTATGTTGGAGCGAATTCAAAACAAATTCGTTTGGTTTGTTTATTTAAAGCAGTACGGAGTGTATCCGGGCTATCCACTATTGTACTCTACTCTGTTCATTCTGGGCATGGTATGATATTACAAACTTGAAGTTAGGAGAGAGGTAGCTCTGGCCACTTATATTTTAAAGTGATACGAGGTAAAATACACAATCCGGAAATTTTACATGCAATTCGGCTAAATGTCCCAGACGAATACGTGGGTCGGAGGCGGCAACCGCCGTTACTGGCAATTCCCCGCGCTCGCACAAACCTACTGCACCTAGCACCACCAGACCGACTAGATATATTTTCATGTGCGCTGAACGAATTCACACGGGTCGCTTATTGTGATATTATTAATTATATTAATATTAGGTAAGTAGATAATTTTAGGTTTTTGTTTTTATGTGTTATTTTTGTTATTATGTTGCTTTTGAATTGTTGTTTTTATGATATGTAAGTGTGGCATGTGTTGTTTAACTGGATTGTATGATATAACTACTCTATTGCATTAGGTGTTGCCTGTAATAATAGCTGTATGTTTGTGAAATAAATAAATAAATAAATAAAATATAAAACAGCACTTATTTTATATACATTTCAATTTTAGTACCTATAACCTACCTATACCTACTTATATAAGTTGATTCTACAGTCAAACTGTTTATACAGTTTTGTAGGACTTTGTGTTATCTCATAAGTTTATTATGTACTCTTTATTATATTATAAATAAAAAAAATATCAGATATGTTACATGCTACACGGCTAGGTGTGTACCCTGCTTACGAGCTGATTGAGATCGTTATTCTATTAGCTTAAATAACACAATTATAGCCTTGGTGGCGCAGTTCGTGCAACTGACAAAACTTTGTGAAATATATATATATTTTGTTACCAAACTCACTGTACTTTGTGAACCTGTTGGTCTAGTGATTAGTAACCCTGACTGCTAAGCCTCTAACCTCTGTGTGATGAGCATGGTTGTTTGTTCTGTGTCTGGGTGTAATTTATCTATAATATGTATGTATTTATAAAAAAAAAATGCATATAAGTAGTATATCAGTTGTTTAGTACCCATAACACAAGCAAATATAATTGCTTAATTTGGGGCTAGATGGCGCTGTGTGAATGTGGTAGAATATTATTATATTATTATTATATTATAACCTGTAATAATTTTACTATATGCTTATAAAACTCTACAATACGGAACGAACGTTACGTAGTGTGGGCGTTTAGAAATAAATAAACAAATCGACACAAACATTAGACACAAAGGCTTTTCATTTCAAAGAAACAAAGTCCCATTACACCATAAACCACGCCCAAAGAGCTACAGAATTTTCAATAAAGCAAACACAGTAAACAAACAAGAGTTAAAGCTTAAGACACATCGGCACATACGTCACGGCGACTTACGACCAATAGTAAAGAAGTTATCGCAGATAAATATCTTGGAAGGCGGCCAAGCTCGCGTGAAAACCACATATTCAACCTCACATAAAATATTATAGCTTTAAAATGTGCGCTGAACCGTGTACTGTTTGTGTGGTGCCCTCACCTAGTGCTCAGCACTCGGCTATTGTTTGTAAGTCAACGATATAAATCGGTCACGTCATAACATGGTTCTGATCGTGGACAGCTAGAGAGCTGAAATTTACTTCTGATGCCTTTATGCTGCATAGAAGCTTTAGGAAATAAAACTTACTTTGTATTTATACTTTCGATATAAAAATAATCCTATTTATTTAATATTATAAATGTGAAAGTTTGTGTGTGTGTGCGTGCGTGCGTGCGTGCGTGCGTGCGTGCGTGCGTGCGTCCGTGGGTGTGTGTGTGTGTGTGTGTGTGTGTGTGTGTGTGTGTGTGTGTGTGTGTTTCTTTCTTTGTAACCACTCATCGCCTAAACGGCTGGACCTGAAATGAAAACTGCTATGTGGATAGATTAGATGACGGAGACGAACTACTTTTTATCCCGAAAATTGGTCTTCTCAAGGGATACAACAAAACATATTTTAAGCGCGGGCGAAGCCGTGGGGCTCGAAATACAACTTCATACGCAACACTATCTAGACCCAAAGTAAGCATATGTTATAGCTTGCAGGTGGGTTCTATAATGCGAATAAACATATTTAAATACTTTTATTTTATGAAGCTTTGTTATTCATGTGTTTGCGCTTTATATGAGTGAGCGTGTGAGTTGCCTGTTGTTGCATTTATATTGGCATCATATATAAAATACAATTAGAATAATGGATTATGTATACTGATAGTCAATGTCAACATTAACACTACCACATTGCGCCACTCCATCAACTACCTGTTTTATGCAAATAAAGTGAAAAATCGAGTATAAATTGTAAAGTTAATTGTCTCACTTCAGTAACCAATTGAGTAAACGAACGAAAGCTTAATTACTACAATAACCTTAGTCAACTTAATTATAATGAGTCCCACCCGGCGGTCAGTGTGTGGGCGTATTCCTGAAACTTTCATAATTACATTATTCGATGACTTTGAATAATGAACACCAGAACATCAATTTACTTACTGACGCTTCAATTTGCTCCACAATGCCTACTTAATTAGTGGCTTACATAAGCCGAGAGAGCCTACTATTACATACAATCTGCGTTAATATAAGGCTTGTCGTAAAAACAGCTATCGTAGTGAAGATTGGGAATACTGTTGCTCCCATATTGCTTAGTTTTGTGGTTATATATTTTCACATGTGTTGAGTTCGAGCTCAGGTCGCGACTGCTTTTAACTACGTCGTCTAAGGTTAGGCCGGAATGAGACAATGAGCCACATACTATATAAATGTTTGTTATAATATTTTAAATGGTAATATACTCATACATATACAAATTTATATACAATATATATAATATATATAATACATATACTTTACCTTTTGGAGCAATATGCAAATTGAGGCAGCGTGTAAAGCACACATTTTTACTTTTTATTTTTCTTTACAACATAGATAGCTGTAATTATTACCTATAGAGTTATGTGTATTGCCTGTGTCACTTTGCATGCTACTTGAAATTGTAACTTACAAAAATTGTAATAACCTGGCGATTAAAAAGAGTGGCCTGAGTTTCTTGCCAGTTCTTCTCATGGCTCTACTTCGTCAGCGAACTGGCTGTAGGTTAATTTGCTGACATTTTGTAAACTTTGACGTTCATAAGTGTTAATTTAATTAACCTATGTGAATAAATAAATTTTCATTTTCATTTTCATTTTCAATTCTACGTAAACTATGTCCAAAACTAAAATTAATAATAAAGATTTTTGATAACGGCAGATTTTTATTACATGCTGACTGCCTTTGTGGTTCAGTGGTATTGTGTATGGACGCAGAGGTTGCGCGGGTTCGATTACCGCTCAGTGCAAATATTTGTGTGCATGAACATATCTATTTGAATCAGTCTGGGTGTTTCTAAGTATGAATATACAAAAAAGTATTTAAGTATGTATATCCGCATTCAAGAACCCGTAGCATATATATATATATATATATATTAGCCTACCAAAGTGACTCCACCCCGCCTGCTGGTATGGTGGCCTCCACTATGGGGTTAGAGGAAGGGAATGAGGGATGTGAGGAAAGAGGAAAGGGGGAAATTGGGCCTTCGGCACTCTCACTCACCGAACGAAACGTAGTAGTAAGGATACTACTACTCTCAAGTCAATCTTCTATGAGAGGGTAGTACTTCCCCGGACGATCCGGCCCATTCATGCTAAAACCAGCGTGGATCTACTACCGTCAAAGCACACAAGCACAAGCTATTATGTATCCTTACTTTGGATCTAGATGGCGTTGTGTGTAGTTGTTGTTATCTTATATTTTGTGCAATAATCGCCATAATCACCACGAAGTAAACACAAGAATAATACACTAAAATTCATCTGCGCATCGTTTACTGCTACATTTAATGATTACAGCTACCATTATGATTCGATTAGCTTTCCTCGACGCGGTTTCACCCGCGTCTTTGCTTACTGCTTTGCTCCTGTTGTTAGTAGCGTGATATTACATAGCCTATAACCTTCCTCGAGGACTCGGCTATCATACGCAACAAGAGTTTATCAAATCTGACTAGTAGTTCCAGAGATTATCGTGTTCAAACAAACAAACTGTTCCGCTTTATATTATAATATAGATTACATTTAACACTTCAGTGCACTCAATACTAATGATTATTATTATTACACAGACTTGGTTATAATTGAAGTAATATCTAAATAGTATTAAGCAATTTACTATTTTATTCTACACTAGCTGCGCCCCATGACTTCACCCGCTTTTAAATTATGTTTTGTCTACCTCGGGAACCAGACCGATTTTCGGGATAAAAGTAGCCTATGTCCGTCTCTGGCACCGAATCTATTAATCTACATACCAATTTTCATCGAAATCGGTTCAGCCGTTTAGGCGCTGAGTGGTAACAAACACACACAGATACACACAATCTTTCGCATTTATAATATTAGTAGGATAGTAGAGAAAGTCGATATATTCAAATATTCGTGCTAAGCTGAAACGAGTCGTTAGTGTAATATAATATTACTAATTGTTACTTGCTGATTCACCCGTGTGTGTACATCACAAAAATTTTAAAGACTATGTTACTCGCTAATGTTATAGCTTTCTAGATTTGTTCAAATTTGTTGTATAGATTTTGAGTTCATTCATAACAAACATACAAAAACAAATATTTTCTCTTTATTAGTATGGATGTGTGTGTTTAGTTTGTGTATTGACAAGAAAATAAATAATTAAAATGGGAATGAAATGTTGAAATAACTAAATTAACATAGTACACTAGATAAAATAATATTTAAGAAATTATTTTTTGAAATGGGTTTAAAAATATAATTATTTTGTTTGGACGGTGCTTTTGGAAGTTGTAGTAACTCGCTTTCAAATAATTATGTTGCATGCGGCGGTTCACGTGTTGGTCCCACTCTAAGGCTTTTAAAAACTAACATTCTTTAATTGTGGCTATGAATAACAGCAGTCTGTTTACTGTTCCACTGCAGGCCAAATGAGCATGCTCATGCCTTCTTTTAAAAAGAAGGCATGAGCATTAATCACCACGCTTACTCAAGGCGAACAGTCCATTTCAGATTTCGTCCAGGTTTCCTTACGATGTTTTTCTTCACCGTCAGTCAGAAATATTCAAGATAAACTTAGAGAGTACATATGATTTGAAAACCACATTGGTGCTTGCCCGGATTCGAACCCACTACCTTATGTTTACGAAGCTGGTGCCTTATCTACTGGGTCATTTTGACTATTTTTTGTTCTTATTATTATTTTTTACAGAAAATTTAGATATACCTAATCTGATAATATAAATAAATAAAATGTTTATTTGATCTCACACGTTTTGGTTCACAATATAAAAAGCAGCCCCAGTAAGTTAAAAAATACTTGTGTTGGGGCTACCTTGCTTCTTCCCAGGTTACAATTTATAAAACTGAGCAAAACAATAGGTACCTATTTGTAATAATAAAATGTAACATAAAAATAAACTATTGAAAAACACAAGAGTGAGTGAGTGTGTGTGAGTGTGTTTGTGTGGTGTGTGTGAATGTGTGTGTCTGTGTGTGTGTATGTGAGCGCGTGTGCCTGTGAATATATGTCTGTGTGATTTAGCTAAGTCTGGTTAAGATAATTTCTGTTTCTTCGTATGTAAGAGTTTTCAACCATTGTGTAATAGTGTATTTGCATTCTTGAAGTGTCATAGGATAAATATTTAATTTCAAATTTAATTTATTGTAAATATACATAGATTGTGTTTTATATTGACGTCTGGCAAAGACAGTACGAACTCTTGAGGAATGAACCACATTATGATTTCGTCGTTTATCCTGATACTCTGGATTGTAATACAAAGACTTATGTACGCGTAAAGTTATGTTTAAAATGTATAATTTTCTTCTTGACAGTAGATCGCTAATAAAGTACATAACTTTGATAACAAACCTTTGAGGTTTTCGCAGCGCCACCCCATACCGAAATACAGTAAGTTATTACCGATTGTGCAAGAGCAATGTATATTTTATTAAGCAGCTGTGATGTTGTTACATGACGTAAACTTTTAATAATCCACATTAATTTGCGGACTCTCGACATAAGTACTTCAATATGATGATGCCACGATAATCTCTGATCTACTGTAATACCCAAATATTTGGTGGTATTAACGCGTTTAATATTTCTACACCCACATGAGGTAGAATTAACTGAAACATCACACTCATGAATCACGACTCCAAAATCTCCACCCGGCTGTGTCCTCAAAGTCGGAGCAAAACAAATGAAGTTAGTCTTCAAAATATTGAGAGTCAGTAAATTTGCATTAAGCCAGTCAGCTATTACAGTCAAACCCCGTTCAGCGACGGCCTGTAGAACAGGCCATGATTAGCCTGAAAAAACAACTACGGTGTCATCTGCGTAGCAAAATAAACGCCCGCCACTGCACTCAATATTACAAAGATCATTTATATATATTAAGAACAGTGTCGATCCGAGCACGCTTACTTGTGGGACTCCGTAAACTACATTTGCCTCCTGGCTTATCAGGTTCTCAATTTTTACTTGCTGCTTCCTACTTTGCAGATAACTTTAAAAAAGAGAGGTGTCAAAGGCTTTTTTGAGGTCCAAAAACACTGTAAGACACTTTTCTCCCTTGTCTACTTTAGTGACTATCTCAGTGGTCAATGCTACAACAGCGTCTTGTGTGGAGATACCCTTCCGGAATCCATATTGGGAGTTTGATAGTAATTTGTATTTATTTAAATACTTTATGAGCCTATTGTTTATTAGTTTTTCGAGAATTTTTGAGATACATGGCAAGACGGAAATTGGCCTGTAGTTATTGTCATCCTTTAAATCTCCACCCTTATGAACAGGGGTCACTGTAGAGCGTTTAAGAACAGCTGGAAATATTCTTTTTTCAAAACATAAATTAGCTAACTGGCTTATTAATGGAACTACAAAATCCCTGGCAAGATTTGAGATTGTATGACAACGGTATTTATGGGTCGATTCAAGCTACAGATAATGTCCTCTGCTGAAGTTTTACCAATACTGACAAAAAACTGATTCAAACGATTTATCTATAGAAGATATGAATCTAGAGGGTAAGGCGTTTATGCAAAAGACTAGTATTTGAGGATTTAGGATTTTTAAATCGAGTAATTTCAATTATTCTTAACCAAAGTTGTTTAGGGTCTTTAACCGCGTCAGCTATTTGGGTTCTTTGATATTGCCTTTTTAACTTCTTAAGCAAATTTGAGCAGAAATTACGCTAACTTTTAATATTATATTGCAAGGGTCTTGTCTTAGTTGAAGTTGCATTCTATTTCGAAGTTTAATACAACGCAGAGCCCCCAAAGACATCCATGGCTTCAAAATTTTCTTAGTTCCAGAGACTAACTTAACTTTAGTGTTGGAGAGTAATAACGTCTTAATTACTTCTATCAGCTTTTGAGGTAGGATGTCAGGATCGTTATTGGTGTTCAGAAACGGCATATCTGGGTTTATGAGGTGTTTAAAGGCATTTTCATAGTCTATGACCGTCTTAAGCTTTCTACTAGTATTATTTACGATGTTAGCTTTAGTTTTATGTGTTATATTTAGTATTACCATGGCGTGATCTGTAATAGTCGTATTTAAAACCGCCACAAAGGCTAAGTTGCTACTCATATCGATCTTCATAAGTGCGTGATCGAGACAGTTTTGTTCTCTGGTAGGTAGACAATGCCCAGTGAGAATTCCGTGGCCTGCCAGCATATTCAAATAAAGTATGTGTAAATTAATCGAATTGTACATACATCAAAGGCATTTTTTTGTTTATGCTAAATAATGTGTCCAGAACAAGCTATTGTTTCTATTGTCGATATACATACCTACTAATTATTGTTTTTCTCTGCGATAGAGATTTTATAATAATTTAATAATATTCTGACTTAATATCTTAAAAAACAACAAACGTATTCATAAGTAGCACTTTAATCAAGTTTACTTAAGCAGCGTATCTTTCATTACGTTATTTGTACAACTCTGTCGGACAAACAATACCTGCTATTGATCGAACCATCTGTTTACATAGGCACAATACAAACATACACATTGTTTACATACAACTATTGATAGAAATGAATGTACACGAGAATAGACATAGTAAATAAATCTATAAAATGAACGGATTGTGTAATAAATTGATATGTTTAAATAGAGTATTATTAAGTAACCTACCGTCCCACCAGCTGATTATATTCTCATTGGAGGGTATAGGCTATAAGAATTGATTAAATTGGCGATAGACGCTTGGCAGATAGGCGATTTAGGATTAAATTTTCTTTTAATAAGTTCTATTTTCCCTTGCTGCACTCAGTAACACCCGTGTTTATGCTTAAAGATTTTTATTCTTATAATACAATGTTCACTTAACTTTCAATTATGTTACAATTTTTGCATGCGTTTAGTTTTATGACGTACCTAATAATATGATTTTTAAAAAGTTTTATTAGCACTTACTCAGGTTGTAACTTGTATACCTATCACACAATAACTACGCACTATCGATATTTTAGATAAAACTGCAATGGGTTTCAAACTTATTACTACTATTAAGTATTAGATACAAACTACTCACGAACAAGAACACAGCACTTGTGTTGCTCTACCTTTGGTTTTCTGCAGGATAAAGATATTTTCCTAGTCGGACTGTTACATTAGAACATAAAATCTCCCAACAGATTTTTTGCTATTTCATTACCAGAAATCTCTTAACAAAATTCGCTACAGTCTACCTCTCTTAAACAGTTCTAATTCTGCAATTATTGCAAGAAACACCAACTAAATACACTCTAAATACACCACAGTATTGCACGTTTGCCAAAATTTTAAGCTGTCTGCAAATGAGCAAAGCAATTTGCGAAACTTGTACAAAAGTATGTAATACTATGTAGTTTAGGTGCATAAGTTTGTAGTTGTTCCGGAACACGACCGCCCGCATCAATGAGGAACAAGGGAGCAATGGAACATCGGAGCAAGCACTCAGAACGGTCGGAGAAACAATACTGTGTTGAAAATTTCAAATAATAACCTTCTAAGATTTTATGCAGTGGATGGTGGATGTGAAATATTAAATTAGGGTTAGTATAAGTAGAAATTGTATGGAAGCCGAGAAAAAGGATAACGTTTTTATATATGTTTAGTTTATATTACCTTCATCGTTAATGTTATAAAGAGAAATGATTAGATTTTTTGTGTGCTTGTTTGCAAAGATTTAACTAAAAACTAAGTTAAAGATTTGGAAAATTCCTCCACCTTTAGAAATCAATAAATGAAGAAGGTAGCATAAACTCAGTGTTATTATGTTCAACATATTTTTTAGTAATTCGTAAAATACTAATACTTGTAAATTTGCAATACAGAAGACAGCATAAGTAAATTTGCAATAGAACAATAATATTTCGCAAACAGTGTTGTTATCATATTTTACGTAGGCGTTTGTTGTAAAAGATACTTTTGATACCGAAGCGAAGTGATTTTTAGACGTCACATTAGGAGCTTACACCAACATAGCATGTCTTCACGCTCATAACTTATAATTAATTTGTAAAAGTAGAATAAAAATAATATTTAGTCTCGACTGAGTGAAGTATATACATTAAGAGATTCTGGGTGATTTAATCGGATTCGTAATTTTGAAATAGTCTAGAGCGTTTAATAATTTTTGACATCATGTAGGTATTTAATTATACGTATTTATTTACAAATACTTTATTTTAAATCAGTAATACATTTGCATATATACTTAACATATGTACTTTCTAAGTTTATCTTGAATATTTCTGACTGGCGGTGAAGGAAAACATTATAAGGAAACCTGGAATTAAAAGACTAAAATTTTAATCTGCCTTTAGCATGGTGATTAATACTCATGCCTTCTCTATCTGAGAAGAGGCCTTTGCCCTGCAGTGGGACAATAAACAGGATAGTATTATTATTCTAATACATTCGCAATAAAACACTAACGGTCACATAACTTTAAAACAACTTTATCACTACAAAGAAAGCTACTTATTGGCATACCAATCGGCAATATCGACACGATCTCCATATGCATGGTGTCATCACAAGCTTAGCGACACCCACTAATCCGGGACGTATTTATTTAGGTGCAAAACGAAATTCTTTCACGGCTCACTGGCGTCTAATCAAATTACAGGCAGATTTAGTAATGCGGGCCATTAATATAGCGATGTGTGGTCAAACTAATTTGACAATCAATTTACTTGTAAGTGTTTTTAAAATGTGACTTATATAATAATAATAATAATAATAATATTCTACCACATTCACACAGCGCCCTCTAGCCCCAAATTAAGCAATTATATTTGCTTGTGTTATGGATACTAAACAACGGATAAACTACTTATATACATACTAGGTGACAAAAAAACGCTCTCGAAAATTTTATATAACTTGGTGTTTAGTACGACTGTTGTCCTCATACAATATAACTAACCAAGCAATATATATAAGTATATTACTAACCTTCAATAGTGCGGTTTCACACGCGTTAAGTTATATCTTTGGCTACTGCTCCGCTACCGTCGCTAATGGTATGATGTTATATTAAAGCCTATAACCTTTCTCAAGTACTAAACTATCAAACGCAAACAGAATTATTTTACTCCGACTACTAGTTCCTAAGATTAGCGCGTGCAAACAAACAAACAAACTATTTCGCTTTATGCAATAGTATAAATTAAAAAACATAAAGCATACTTGAATAAAACATTATTTTTTTCTCGTGGTGACGCAACATTGAAATTTAATATACTCGTCATTCCCACAATCATCATTATCACACCTCATACGTTAAAATCCATGAAGCCATTTAGGCTGTAGTGCTTGCCAAAGAAATAGTCATACATACATACATACATAGAGAAATACTTACAAACATACATACGCTCGAAAAACATTACCCCCCTTTACTTCGGCAGTTTTATGTGTAGTATGCATGTAAATAATAAGTTAAACAATCGTATTTGAGAATAATTGTTTTCTAGAACAACTTTATTACTTTTGTACAGGCTACACCTATCCAGGTGATAAATTAACCTGAAAATATGTATGTCAGAACATACATCCAATTCCATTCGCCTACCCGATTCCCAGCCGCCATAGCGAAGCAACTATACCAGCAGCAGTTTAAGTCGATGGCTTCTGGTATGGTGGCCACGACTTCTGGATTCCACTGACTGTTTACCATTAGGCAGAATGGAAACGCTTTGGTAGACAATTAATCTCTTTTCTTTTTCCTTACCTCCCACAATCCCTTCGCCTACCCCACTTCTTTCACGATAGGCAGTGGGACTTGGAATAGTCCATGAGCGACAGTTACCACTTACCATAACGTGGGCTGTTGGCTCGTCTGTCACTGACGGTAATAAAAAAAAACATTGGGTACATACAAATAATAACATTGTATTACTTTTCTCGGCATCACAACAAGCTACAACGTGCTTCGAAGAGCTCCATTTGCAATTTAGTTCCTCTGTTCAGTAAGACTTGTAACGGGTGGCGCAAAAGTAAAGACCCTATTTGGTTCAGCTATAACATTTTTTCTAAATTAGAAAACTAGATTTAGATTTTTTTAAATGTATATTTGTGCCATTAAATTTCGTACCATTAGGATTTAAAGATGATGTCTTTTAAATGGTGACCTCCAGAGTTGATACACATTTGAGCCCTATTTATGACATTTTGCATAACTTGCCGTAACACTTCCTGCGATATGTTCGTTATTTCTTGACGAATGTTTTCTTTTAGAGCTGCGAGAGTCTGTGGCTTGTTCACATACACCCGAGATTTCAAAAAACCCCAAAGAAAGAAGTCTGGACTGGTCAGATCGGGTGATCTTGCAGGCCAAGGCAAATCGCCAAAACGAGAGATAACTCGGCCTGGAAAAGCGTCCCTCACTAAGTCCATAGTGTCGCGCGCTGTGTGTGCCGTAGCGCCGTCTTGTTGAAACCAGATGTGCTCCAGCCCCAATTCGTCCAAACTGGGTATCAAAAACTCACGTAACATGGTTCTGTAGCGTTCTCCAGTGACAGTAATCGCATTGCCTCCAGCGTCTTCGAAAAAATAGGGTCCGATCACTCTGTCAACACAGATGCCACACCATACAGTAACTTTTAGTGGGTGTAGAGGTGTTTCTTGAATAATGCGCGGATTATCAGTGCCCCAGAACCGAGTATTCTGCTTATTGACATGCCCTGAGAGATGGAAATGGAAACGCAGGAAGTGTTACGGCAAGTTATGCAAAATGTCATAAATAGGGCTCAAATGTGTATCAACTCTGGAGGTCACCATTTAAAAGACATCATCTTTAAATCCTAATGGTACGAAATTTAATGGCACAAATATACATTTAAAAAAATCTAAATCTAGTTTTCTAATTTAGAAAAAATGTTATAGCTGAACCAAATAGGGTCTTTACTTTTGCGCCACCCGTTATAAAGACCAAGTTGCAAACTACCATTGAAAACTTTTAACAGCATAGTTAAATGGAATTACATTGATATTTATCCGGCTTACCGTAAAGTTTTAACTTTTTTAATAGCTATTTTAGCTCAGCATCCTTTGTGGATGTTGACTGAAAAAAAA
The DNA here is from genome assembly GCA_963082885.1 of Parascotia fuliginaria. Lineage (NCBI taxonomy): Eukaryota > Metazoa > Arthropoda > Insecta > Lepidoptera > Erebidae > Parascotia > Parascotia fuliginaria. Next base: position 18,977,196 of record OY720179.1, on the reverse strand, counting down.
GTAAGAACATTTTAGTCGCGATGGTTTAGAAGGTAAAGAATACGATATTGCGAGGAAACCTAAACTTATAAAAAAAAAATGTCTTAAACCGTCAAGCCTTCTTCAGTAAGCGTAAACGGTCTGTATGCAAAGAACATAGGGAATGTTGGTCACCACACTGGGAAAGAGAAAAAAGGCTTTCTCCCTGGTTGAAATGTAATATGCATAGTTTCTTTCAAATTCTCTGTTATCTGCGCGAATTTCGTTTGCCGCGCATGGACATGTTTATACATTGAGGATTTTTTATACGAACTTTTATCCTTTATTTCTCCTTCAAGCTTTTTTTTGGAATAAAAGATATCTTTGTTATTTCTCAAAGTCTGGTCTATCTCAATACTAAATTTCATCAAAATTGATTCAGTGGTTTAGGCGTGAAAGCGTAACAGACAGACAGACAGAGTAACTTTTGCATTTTAAATATTAGAATGGATTTTCCTAAATTTTTTACTGCTTTTTATACAATTACTTACTTTAATATAAGTGTTCTTAAAACAACTTTACAAGATTTGCTTCAAAATCAAACCATAAATAAACTTCTAAGCCTTAAAAATATCAATTGTATCCGCGTTCTTCATAGCCCGTCCTCAATCACTGCGTACAGGCTTTATCGGATTTGACATTTGCAAAATTACATTTGCCCTTCAAATTTGTCTCGTTTCCCCAACACACTCATACATAAAGCATATGATTGTGTTATGTAGGCGACAAGCACTTGGTTGTAATGGCTGATGGAAATTGAATTATCTATTCAATATCGAACTATTACATGCGAGTACCAGACCGTGGTGCGGAACAATGAACTCTCTTATCTCTACATACGCAACGTTTGATGATTACGCTTCAATTGATTTTAACTGAATATATATTAATATCATATTTCATTACTAGCTTTCCACGGCGCTATGCTCCCGTCGCCACTAGCGTGATGTTACATAGCCTATAACTTTCTTTGAAAACTGGGCTATCAAAACGCAAAAAAAAAATTCAAACACAACTGGTAGTTTCAGAGATTAGTGCATTTAAACAAACAAACAATCTTTTATAATAGTACAGATAAATTTATTTATTTGTGCTATCAGGGTTATTAGACTTATTACATTAACTCATTGAAAATACCTAATACTTAGAGAATAAAACAAAATAGATATAAATACAAAAACATTTACAGTAAAATAAGCTAAACTTTTCTGATTTTACAATAAATTAGACAAACACCCATTAGAATTTTAAATATATCTAGATGCATATCGCAGTTCAGATAAGCTTCTATAAGGTTATTAGGTGAGATTCTTATAACATTTTAATACATTTAAACTAAACTAAACTTCTTTTTAACCGACTTCAAAAAAAGGAGGAGGTTTCTCAATTCGATCGTATATATATATATATATATATATTTTATGTGTGTTCGCAGATAACTCCGTCTTTTATGAACCGATTTTGATGATTATTTTTTTGTTAGAAAGGAGATATCTCGAGGGTGGTACCATAATAAGGAAACTAGGGTCTGATGATGACATCCCAGAGAAATCGAGGGGAACTTTCGAAAATCGTACTGACGACTAGTGCTTTTGTAATGTTTTTCATTAAGTATTTTAAGGCACTACTATTTAGTGAAGGTTTGGAGACGATCTGATGATGCACAAAGACAGTCGAGGGAAATCCTCAACGATTTATAGCAACTACTTGGTGTTTGGACTTAATTCGTTTCTAATGATGAGAACTTTGCTCCCATATTGGTTATAAGTGCCATTACAGGTGACCATAGATAGTCGAGGGAATTCCTCAACAGCAGTCATGTCGGGCTTACTTCATACGGTTCAATATGCCAAACTGTTTAGTGTATACACAAATAATAGATACCTAAGTAAGATTTAGGTCTACCCATCACTAAAAATGATAAAATAAAATAATTTTTAACAAAAAGAAAACCGACTTCAAACAGGAAGGAAACTAAAAAGTAAAAAATAAATTTACATAGCACAAAGTAATTCATATTTTGATTTAGTTAATCAGAAATAATTAAATAAGTATTTTATATTTTGAAGTTGGTGCCAAGTAAATACTCATTAACTAAATATTATAAGAATCTTACTACAATAGCAAATTAAAATTGATAATACCTATAAATAAGTACCTAGTTATTGTTTTCTACTTTGTACATTATTTCTGCGATATAGTGCTATTTGCAGACGATACGTCTCTAATTTCAACGTTGTAAATGGTTCGCTCGCGCAAGTCCTAAACTGGTTCACGGTAAATAATCTTCTACTCAATTCCAAGAAGACAAAATGTATAAAATTTTCTATGCCAATTGTCGAAAGTGCAGGTACAAACCTGGTTTTAAATAATGAGTCAGTTTCAATCGTAGGGTCCACAGTTTTCTTGGGCTTAACTTTAGATAGCAAACTTCAGTGGGAAGCCCATATTTCGTGTCTCGCAGGTAAACTCAGCTAAGCGGATTTTGCTATCAGGAAAGTTCGGCAACTTACTGATGTGGCAACCGCCAGACTACTACTACTACTTTAGTTATTTTATTAGGGCTGCTGACATTAAAACCGTTTTTATTATTCAAAAACGAGCTATACGTTCTATCTACAACCTAGGTTCACGAGACTCCCTGAGAGAGCGATTCAAAGAGATAGGTATATTGACAGTTGCATCTCAATATATATATGCTAATGTTGTTTATGTTAAGAGTAACATTAGTCTATATACTAGGAATTGCGATGTGCATGAGATTAACACCAGGGGTAAGCATAAACTGGTTGGCTCACACTATCGCTTACATAAAGTCCATAACTCGTTTACCGGACTTGGTGTACGTTTATTTAATAAATTACCTATCGACATAATGGATAAACCCTTAGACAAATTTAAACAAATTGTCATAAAACATTTAATACTTAAGTTACTACACTGTTAATGAGTATCTGAACGATAAAAAGTCATGGGATGCTCGCTGTAGGTTAATTTGCTGACATTTTGTAAACTTTGACGTTCATAAGTGTTAATAATTAACCTATATGAATAAACATATATTTCATTTCATTTTACTTGGCACCAACTTCAAAATTATAAAATACTTATTTAATTATTTCTGATTAACTAAATCAAAATATGAATTACTTTGTGCTATGTAAATTTATTTTTTACTTTTTAGTATTCTTCCTGTTTGAAGTCGGTTTTCTTTTTGTTAAAAATTATTTTATACATTATCAATATTTGTATCTTTTTTAAATTAAATAATATAATCCTATAATCCAAAACCTAATTCAACACGCTTCTCAAGCGCGGTGAATTATTATATGTATTTATAATTACTGAATTTAATCAAAGGTGAGCAAATACTTGGCATTACAAAGATATTGGAAACTTGGTGAAACTTTACCTACGGTGTTACGGGGCTAAGGTGCAACGAAGCTACGGTGCTACGAAGCTACGGTGCTACGAGAAATCGATGCAACGGTGATTCGCGTTTACCGATGTAAGCGCGTTTAATGTATGTTTGTATACTATTTGTTATCCCCTTGTTCTGTTTATATGACTATCTCGATGGTTTGGTTGACTGTATATTATATCTTCAGGTTTCTTTTTGTTATTTTAGCCTACCAAAGTGACTCCACTCTGCCTGATGGTAAGCAGTCAGTGGAATCCAGAAGTGGTGGACACCATTCCCAAAGCCAAACTACTGGTATGGTGGCATGACGTTGAAAAATTAATCACTTGTCTGGCAGACCCATATCGATTATAGGAGACAAATTCCTTAACTAGTAGCTAATCGTAATAACAAACATTATTTCCTAACCGACTAACCAAATAGTTGATCAGTATTCAGTTTATCAGTTTGGTGAGAGTGAAATGAAATGAAATGAAATGAAATGAAATGAAATATATGTTTATTCGTATAGGTTAATTAAATTAACACTTATAAACGTCAAAGTTTACAAAATGTCAGCAAATTAACCTACAGCCAGTTCGCTGACGAAGTAGAGCCATGAGAAGAACTGGCAAGAAACTCAGGCCACTCTTTTTAATCGCCAGGTTATTACAATTTTTGTAAGTTACAGTTTCAAGTAGCATGCAAAGTGACGCAGGCAATACACTTAACTCTATAGATACTTAATTACTTACAGCTTTCTATGTTGTACAGAAAAATTAAAAAGTAAAATGTGTGCTTTACAGGCTGCCTTAATTTGCATATTGCTACAAAAAGGTAAAGGCAACATGTGAACTGTGATAAATGTTTCTATGTAGGTATTATATAAACTGTTAATTTTTGGTATAAGTATAAAGTAAGATGAACTTAATTTACCACAGGAGTTCACAATGTACCTCTATTTCACAAATTACAATGTAAAATTTTAACAATACTAAGTATACAATTTTAACAAAACAATACAAAATGTGTAGGTACTTAACTGTTCAAATATGGCTCGGGCATCATGTCATTTAAAATTAATACAAAAAAATAATAATTTTATATATTATGTCAAAATGTATCAATAAATTAATGTCAAAAAATTATTTGATAAAGCATGTCATTCATAATAATCATAAAAAATGTCATTCATACAATAATTAACAAAAATATGTCCTTAAAAGTATAATGTCATTTAAATTAAGATTAAAATTAATTTACTCCTTCGTCAAGCGAGCATCCCATGACTTTTATCGTTCAGATACTCATTAACAGTGTAGTAACCCTTAAGTATTAAATGTTTTTTGACAATTTCTTTAAATTTGTCTAAGGGTTTATCCATTACGTCGATAGGTAATTTATTAAATAAACGTACACCAAGTCCCGTAAACGAATTATGGACTTTATGTAAGCGATAGTGTGAGCCAACCAGTTTATGCTTACCCCTGGTGGTAATCTCATGCACATCACAATTCCTAGTATATAGACTAATGTTACTCTTAACATAAACAACATTAGCATATATATATTGAGATGCAACTGTCAATATACCTATCTCTTTAAATCGCTCTCTAAGGGAGTCTCGTGAACCTAGATTGTAGATAGAAAGTATAGCTCGTTTTTGAATAATAAAAACGGTTTTAATGTCAGCAGCCCTACCCCACAACAATATGCCGTAAGACATAACGCTGTGAAAATAACTAAAGTAGTAGTAGTAGTCTGGCGGTTTCCACATCAGTAAGTTGCCTAACTTTCCTGATAGCAAAAGCCGCTGAGCTGAGTTTACCTGCGAGACACGAAATATGGGCTTCCCACTGAAGTGGTACAAGTGAAAGAATATCTATTTATAGATTTCAGTCTATAAATCCGATATTTTTAAAAAATGATACGAAGGACTAAGCTAAGCACTTGTGAGTGTGTATACACAATGTTAGACACTCTCGCGCTTAACTTCAATTACATCATTCAAGTGAAGCATGAAATTCTCTTAGTCAATTCTTAAAGCTATTTTTACTAGAAAATCTCGTTAACACTTAAGTACAACTTGTTTGAGTTTTAATGTCGACAATGTAAACAGGCGACTTCAATAGTCTAAGAACGTGGTACCACACACTTTAACTAAAGATCATTGCTAACAGAAAATCAAGAAAACTAAACTTAAAAAAACAACATTTTAACCAAAGAAACAAATACATAAAAACATAAAATAAGAAATTTACAAACAACTCTTGTGTAATAATAGAATTATGTAAGTAATTGAAAACGTATTGTCGTTGTCTCGACCTTTGAGTGCTTTGTTCGCTAAAGACACTATTTGTTCTTTTACCTTTGTTAAGCGATGCAGATGCAAATGCTTACAACTTTTCATTTCATATTTACGGCTATATTATATAAAAACTAAGCTGCTGTTCTTTTCTATTATCATTATAGTAAAAGTAATTATGAAACAAACGACTCGTGACATTAAAATTGTTTGAATTAAAAAGGTTTAACGTTAATTGTTCTTTTTTACATTTTTGTTTGCGTTTATTTACATTTATTTAATAGCTTTACTGTGACAATGTGAAATTTATTTGGGAAAAGAACAGCGCCTCTAGTGTTTAATCTGAGAACAAATAAAACTTATACAATAAGCCTGCACCGTGCAGTATTTTAACTTAATGTCTATCAATTTTGTAGCTAAACGAGTCTGAACACAAAAAAATAGTCGAGTAGGTTAGTAAGTAATTAAGTCGAGACTTTTTCGATCGAGCAGCACTTTCCTCCACGGGTCCGTACTCACTGGTTCATCAGCAAAACAAGTCTGAACCTATAGAATTAGTCTAGTTCATTACTTGCCGCGACTAAGACTGTTCATCTTGCAAAACACTCACTTGTGAACTGTACTCAGACAAAGTACGAACGATTTCAGCACAAAAGCGAGTTTTTTGTTACTAAATTACTAGTTACTAAACTAAAATACTAACATGGTGCGAATTAGACTTCTGAGCTCGCATTAAGCTATTTCCAGCTATCTCAATATTCATGACGCATACCATATTGTACGTTATGTACAGTATATTCTAGTTGTGTATTAGAACAACGCATCATGTGAACATTCAGGTAATAATAGCAATCTGCGAGCTTATACATCGAAACGCAATAATCCTTAGTGGATTCCATATCGAGGAGAATTTCACTATTATTGACACAGTTCTACTAGTTACGAATTGTTATTGGTATTTCAGATAGTGACATAATATTATATGCTTAGTATTGTAGTAAATAGAGCTATATGTTTTAGTTCCCTTATAAAACTTTCCATAAAAACTTTCTTTGTCCAATCAAAATTCTGATTGTTTTAGTTTTTAAGTGGTTCTCAAACTAGAAGTGGATTTACAGCCTTCTAAAGAATGATTTAAGTCAGGTAAATACAAATTTATTCAGTTGGGACTGTATAAGAGCCAATCACCGCATGAATAGAAGAAATGTGGTCATAGAGATGATTGGGTTCTGTTTATAACACAAAAATTCATTCATTTAAAATAATTCGTCATCATTATATCAGCCGAAAAACGTCCACTGCTGGACATAGCTCTTCCATAATTTTCGACACCTTGGCCCGTCGTGAGCCACCCTCATCCATCGGTTGCTCGCCACTCTTATAAGGTCGTCGATCCACCTAGTGAGGGGTCTGCCTACGTTGAGTCTTTCGGTTCTTAAAAATAATTAGTCTTCTCTTGTTACTTTAGGTATATTAAGTGGAAGTATTTTATAGAGTTTGTATAACATAATTGAAGTACAACGTCGTTCACTAAATCATGCAAAAACAATTGTGTATAACAGTTGGGTATGAACAGCGCACTTGGGGCGCCTATATTAAACACGATTGAACAAAATTTTATTCTGCAAATCGCCATTTTATTCAACTAAAATAAGATTGCAAACACGATTCCATCTGGAAAGCGCTTTTTGCTGAACGAGATCCAAAGTTAAGCGTTATTATTCCAGTGTTTTGTTATTTACAAACATTACGACGGCTCACGGTCGCGAGCAAGAAACACGTACAAAAAGGGATTGCGATTTAACGCACTGAGAAGGAAAATTGTACCGAGAGAATTTGTGAAAAGGTCGCCGTTCATTCAGGCGTAATTTTAGTTCTTCATAGGTGTACGAATGTTTGCAGGTAACAAACCTAAAGTGTGTGAATTGTTTGCGTCGACAAATAAGTATTCATAAAACAACCATTACTTACTACCGACCATATTTTTGGCTATTGAAATAAATACTTGACTGCCTCCGTGGTGCAGTGGGAGCGCAAGCGACTGACGTGTACGAGGTTGTGGGTTCGATTCCCACACGGGACAAAACTTTTTTTAATCCATAAAAATTTGTTTCGAGTCTATGTTTAATTTGTGTCTGTTAATTTATTGTATGTTAGTAAAGTCTACCGCGACACAGGGCTCATTCCCTAGAGCGGGTGTTATCTTTTTAACAAAATAAAATATATATATATATATCATTAGACAGACTAAAGTTACTTTGTTAGGCTAGTAAAAAATATATTAGACAATAATCTATCTAAACAATAAAACAAGTATTCTTATTTATATTTATAGACAAAGGTACAAGTTCTGTTTAATTAGTAAAGCTCTTGGAAAATCTGTCATCATATCAAAATTTCTATCAACTTTAAAACGGTATAAATGTTACGTGTAAAACAATTTCGATATTGTGACACTCAGGCGCGACTTGGCGGAAAACGCTCGCTCTGAGAGCTACTCGTAAGTCACACAGGAGCGAAATATAGAGCGGATTAGAGCAGCTAAGCTATATTCGATTTTAACTCGAGAACTCGAAACGAAACGAAGAAACGCACTTGTCTGGGTCAAGTGGGCCGGTAGCAAGTGATTTCACAAATAATATGTTTTTATTTATTTTTATCAATTTCATTAACAATTTTGTACAATTGTGTTTAAACATAATAATTAAAAATAACAACTTAAAGTAAATAATAATAATAATACAAATTAATTATGAACATGTCAAACCTCACAACACAAATTACATGTCAATATTAATAAAATTCCAAACTCATCAAGTCATTATAAATACAAACATTGAAATTGCCTAAATAAATGTCCCATTCAATAATAAAAAATAATGAAATAAGAATCAAATAATGAAAAGATTAAAATTAAAATAAACATAACAAAACATTTTGTCGTATATCGGAGACTAGTTTCCCGCGGCGCGATTTTACCCGCGTCTTTGCGTACTGCTCTACTCCCAACGCCAGTAGCGTGATGTTACATGGCCTATACCTTCCTCGAGAACTAGGCTATCATACGCAATATAGATCTCAGTACCTATCACGGGTACCACTAGGGATTTGCTACAGTTAGTATACTTGGACGACAGGTTGGTAACAACAGTAAGTTGATCGCCAGTAATGTTTTCTGGTTATACCTACCTTTATTTTCATTAAGAGTATTAATGATAAATGTTAATATTTTGCGCAAATGTTATGAAACAATGTAATCTATATGGTTTTGAAAGCAGACCCATTGAATGCGCCTGCATGAGCAGATACGGGTAATACTAAGCCCTGTATTAATAATAAAATTAATATATTTTTTAATTTAGTAGAATACTTTATGCGTTGAAAGGAAACAAAGGCTTGTTCTTTTATATAAGATAACGGAATGGAAGTTGATGTGAAGTTTTATAGTCGTAGACACTAATAAACTTATATATTTTTTTATCTACACGCTGTTACACACGAACGGCACGATGTCAACGGCAAAGGTAACGGTAGCTGTCGACACGGGTCAGCGGCAGACGTCGACAATCGTCGACGGCAGATAGCGGCAGCCGTTGACGTGTCGATGGCGGCCATTGGTCAGTTTTCAGCTGTCGACCGCAATTGAAATTTCGTTGTGTAAGCTTGAAATACATGCAAGACATTTATCTTGTATATGAAAATCTCATTTATTTCTGTATATGAAAATATAATAAGACACAAAATGTACTTATCGTTAAAAATCATCATTATAACAGTTGCTTAATAGTCAAAACATAAAAAAACTACCCTTGGTACCTTATTTTTCTATATTAGTTTACCAAAGCAACTACACTCTTCTTGTTCAGAAGTGGTGAATACGATTCTAACAACGAGTATTCCTCGAAACGCACTAAAAAGGGCACTCAAAGTATTGCTCAAAGCACACTAGTTATATAGGCAGCAAAAAATATTACTACTAATTACGATTTAAGGAAGACTCGTCCAAAACCATCGTGCTATGTTGTGCGTGTATGATCTTGTGATATCTCTTATTATAGTCCACGTTTTCTCGTTATATTTTGATGAATCTATAACTAATGTAATAAAAAGCGAAAGAGTTTGTTTATTTGAACGCGCTAATCTCTGGAATTAGTCGGATTTAAATAATTATTTTTGCATATAATTGCCCAGTTTCTAAGAAAGGTTATAGGCTATGTATCATCATGCTACTGGCGACGGGAGCAGAGCAGTAACCAATGATGCGGGTGAAACAGCGCTCCGCGAAGCTAGTATACCTATACACACACAAACTTAGACGTATAGTCTACTTTAATATGACTCGAAATTCAGAAGCAACAAAAGGTCGTGCCAGGTTAGAGTCGGCATTCTAACAAGTCACCTCGTTCGATCGTTAATTCTACAAAACGGCACAATTGCACTTTTGTCGAGATTCGAATATTCGCTGACGAGGTACACGTCACGTTTGGGTTGTAAAGTTGAGGGCACAATGTTCAGGTCCTATTTACTCAGTTCAATCCTAATTAAAGTTTTATAACCGTTTGAGAGTCAATTGATCATTGATTGAAGAAAAAAGAAAAAGGCACACGGAACAAAATAAAATTTTACGGATTTTTAAAACATTACTACAACTTAAAATCAAAATCAAAGAATGAAAAAATAAGGAAGCAATAAAATGTAATGTTACCATGTTTATGTTGACCTTATCGCTAAAAGCTATTTCGTTTAGATTGATAATAAAGATTGATTTGAATCTTCTTCAATTAACAATAAATCTTGTAAGATATATACCTTGTAACAAACATGATAAATAAATATAGAGTGACTCTTGTATACTACTACTCCTGTATGTTGTACGCAGGCGAACCAAAGTAACTGACGTCGCTCGTAGAGTTGCTTCTCTGAACTGGCAATGGGCAGGACACATAGTTCGCAGAACTGACGGCCGTTGGGGTAGAAAGGTTCTTGAGTGGCGACCACGAACCAGAAGACTCTTTACAAGGTCGACCGACAACCTTATAAGGGTGGCGAGCAACCAATGGATGAGGACGTCGAACGACGGACCAAGGTAGCGAAAATTGGGGGAGGCCTATATCCAGCAGTGGACGTCTTTTGGTTAATATGATGATGTATCTTGTATAGGAAAAGATGTTCGAGTCCGCCAAAGTAATAATTAACAATAAGATTTTACGGTAGTAGGTCCACGCTGATTTCAGCATGAATGGGCCGGATCGTCCGGGGAAGTACTACACTATCATAGAAGATCGACGTAAGAGTAGTAGTATCCGTACTATTCCCCACCCAATTTCCCACCTTTCCTCTTTCCTCACCTCCCTCATTCCCTTCCCCTAACCCCATTCCCAGCCGCCATAGTGGAGGCCACCATACCAGCAGTATAAGACCATGGCTTTTGGTATGGTGGCCGCCACTTCTGGATTCCACTGACTGCTTACCATCAGGCGGGGTGGAGTCACTTTGGGTTATAATATAAAAAAAAAGATAATAAAATAGATCTGAAAAGACCTACTTCAAGATTAATTAAAATAACCTGATACTAATCCTATAAAATTAATTATTTCATTAATCACATATTGCGATCTGCATTGCAATTCTTTTTTTTGTCTAATAATACAGCCAGCATAATATCAATGATATGGTCAAAGATAATTATTAAAAGTCGTATCACGTATAGTATACAAACTTTACATTTAGTGACGTACAAGTTAGTAGCAGTCAAAGTTAAAACCACTGTCGTGCCGTCGGCGTCGTAATGAGTTTTTGTGCGATGTCGTTGATTTATTAGATTTTTGAAAAGTAGCCAATTTGAGAAAGTAATCATTATGGGAAGTGGTCGTTTTGGGAAGTGGACGACCTAGGAAGTAGTCATTTTGGGAATAGTCAATATGGACAGTAGTCGTTCTGGGAGTGGTCGTTTTTGGCAGTGGACAATAGAGGAAGTGGACATTACGGTTCTAAACGGTGCGATGTTACTGCCGTACTTCGGGTTAATTGTGAGCTGATGTTTAAATCCGATACTCGGTGAACAACAATCTTTTCTACATATTGTATTGTTGATTCGCCAACGTTGGTTATGAATCGTTACATTACTAACTTTATAAAATTTAGAAAACTAATTTATAAACGCAAATAGTAACGAATAACCGATCCTCTTCATGAAAAGTAGTATATACTGCTCATTGGTCTAGAAAGGGCCGAAGACATAGTTGGTTAGAGGAGTTGTTATATGAGAAGAAGCCTTTGACTAGCAGTAGAACTAATGTTTATTTAATATTTTATTTTACTACAAAAGTTACGTTTATCAAATAGCAACCACTCAATCCATACTATTTGTTCGGTCAGCAACCGCACATACCATCACGTACTTACGTGTTAGTTCGATTTCTAAGTACATCGCGCTCGCGCAACAATTTGTGAACATTATAATTAATCAATTATGTAATATTATTAAACATAGTTTTAGTGAAGTTTAACATTAAATATTATATTGAACATTAACATTTATTTTCTTTATAAACATTTAACATTTACTGTAAAGGCTCCAGGTCCTTAACTAATATTATAAATGCGAAAGTAACTCTGTTACTTCTGTCTATCTGTCTGTCGGTTACGCTTTCACGCCTAAACCAATGAACCGATTTAAATGAAATTTGGTGTCGAAATAGATTAGACTTCAGGGAACAAAAATGTTTTGCGTAAACCAGATATCGACCTAAAGCTAAAATGAGCGTAGTAAACAATTCTGGTAAAATTTAAAGCGCGATAAATAAACAGGGTAATGTAAATCTCTATCTCCCATTATATCTTTCTATTATACAATTACGTTGCTGTGTAATTGAGTAATTAATATCTGCTTTGATACCTGAGATTGTTTGCGTCAACAAATTGGGTTAAAGGCGATATTGAAGGTGATCGATTCAGGACAAATATACATGTTGTAGTTAGTAGGTTATCTATATATACTATTATGTAGAGCGGGAGAGTTTGTTTGCTTGTTTGAACACGTTAATCTTTGGAACTACCAGTCAGATTTGAATATTATTTTTTGCGTATGATAGTTCTTGAGGAAGGTTATACGCTATGTAACATCACGCTAATGCCGACAGGAACAGAGCAGTAAGCAAAGACGCGGATGAAACCGCCGCGGGCAAGTAATAGATATTTTATTATCATAATTATGTCATCGATTTGTTACTTATAAAAAATTTAATTAAATTGAAATACTATTTATACTGGTAGTTATTTGGTTCATTGATTGCCAATCTATCGATATTAAGGAATTAAAATTATGAAACATTAGAATTAGACTCGAAACTCCTATGAATATATCAGAACTATACATTAACTATTCATCATTCAATTATATTTACAAAACTGCAACAATGTCTACGAGCATGCAAGACACACACCATTCATAATATTATAAAATAAATATGAAAGCTAAACTCACGCGTTCATAATAAAACAGCACGAGGTTCCTGTAGCCCGTGAACTATTGTCGCGACGTGCATGTCTAGTGTAAGATGCACGGGCAAGTGCTGTGCATATTTTATTGACACAACAAAAAGATTCTAAGGTTGTTGACGCATGTAGTTATAACCTTTTGGAATTTTGTCTATTCTATGTAATAATTTTCGTACTTTTAATTAGAAATTATGAATGTTTCGTTGACGAACGGGAATGTATGCGACTGTTGTGCACGAGGCTGTGTATACGATTCCTATAAAACCTTGTGTAGTCGATAAAAATATTCGTCAAGAGTGAACTTTGTGTCTGAGTATTATGTGCTTGTAAAGTAACCTGCAATACAGAACTTGATTTCTAGTGCGGCAGTTGTCTTTAAAAAAATTGATTATTAAAAAAGAATGAATGAATCTTAAAATTTTTATTATGGAATGATAACAATCGATTTGCTTTTAATACTTGAGATAATTCCGATTTTCGATTATATTCGATTATAGCAGTATAACTATTTTAGAACATTTCATTTGTGAACATTATTGATGAGTAGCTCTCAATTTTGGTTGACAAGCACTTCACTGTCGAATCCAATTTCAATCAGTGATAAATGTCATTACCGTTCTCTGAATTATTTATAACGACACTAACACTTTATACATGTAGTGCGTATGTATTCCTCACATACGCACTACATGTGTATATGCATGCGTACATGCGTTCGCTCGAGCATGCGTGCGGTCTTGCGGTTGTGCGTGAATGCGTGCATGCATACGTGTGTGTGTGCGTACCTATGTTACGTAAGTTCGAATATTATAAACATTTGTTTTGTTTAATTTGCTCTCTATTCTTTAATATTAGGATACAATATAACTAGCACAAACCAAGTCCATTAATTTTAAAATTTTGCCACCTGTGGTATCGATATACCTGAACTATCTAATTTATTTTTCAATCATTCTATATAAGAATTGTTCGTCTCCTTAAGAAAACTTCACCAGACTTACTCAAAGGACCAGAAAAATATTAAGTTTGTTAACTGTGATGAGGCAGAATCTTTTACATGAATGTGAGCATGTGATAAACCGAATCCGCCGCCCCACCTGCCGCTGTGAACTGTGTGCATAATAACAGTCGTAATTATTAACAGTTGGATACATATTTAATTGTAGTACGCACTCATCCAATTACGCCTTTGATTAGTTCTATTTGTCTGTTATTAATTTATTTACAATACATTGTAGGTTTAGGTTGAAGTTAGTTTAGTAATTTGAAAATGATTACAAATCTAAGTATGGCAATAATTTTAGTAATATACTAGCTGTTGCCTGTGACTTCATTCGTGTGAAAATTCAGATGTGTGTATGTATGAAAATATTGCTTGCCTAATCTTACAGCAATCGTATATTGTATCAGTAATAAAATCAGTATAATCCGTCTCTAAGCCAAATCCCATTTAAATCTGTTCACCCGCTACCAATAAAACTGACGAAATTTCACACAAACTTGCGAATCCTATTTTCCCATATGGGTAGTTTCTAAATATTATAAAATTAGTATTTTCTAGTAATTTGGCAATCCTACTATAAAAACTATAGAAGTTTTATACAAACTTTGTCACCTCTTTATATACATCCTTCGCAAAATCCCGTCTCAGTGAGCACCTATGTCCTTTTTGTTAGTGTTGATTAGGTACCTATTGTAACTTCGAAATAAAAAATATTCTGTTTTTGTTTGCAAAAAATATCCTTAAGTTAGTTTTTTAGTTACAAATAAATGTAATATTACTCTCATAAAGTTGGAATCGACAATTTAGAGGCACTTTACGAGATTAAGCGTTTAAGTTTCTATATTATGAATTATCTTTTTGTTCGTTTTAAAAAAAAAAATCACATACCATAAAAGCTAATAAGATATCCTCAGCGTAAGAACAGCTCAAGTACTATCGTAAGTTTCTCAGGCATAATTCCATTGTAATCAAATTATATGCTTAATCACATCAGTAATTATGAACATAATCAAGACATAATTAATCAAATTACGTAAAAGAACCTTAAGATAGATGTAAATAGAGCGTATTATAATAAAGCTAAACAAAACAAGGTAATATACAATAATGAAGATACATATTGGTGCGTGTCGAGAATCTCCCGACAGATGATCAGGCCATGAAATAAATTAGATACGGTTATGGAAAGTATTCACAGGCTAGTATAACTACTAACCATTGCATAGAATATATTATTATGTGAACTGGTTAGTTAAACATTGTGATCACACCATGTCTAACGTAAATACCAATTTACCAGCTTACTATAAAAGTAAGCTGGTAAATTGGGCGGGGGGGATCCAAGCAAATTTGGAAAGGTGAGTCCTCGGCCACCGAGACCGGGGACAGTCGGACCAAAAAGAGTGGAGAACTCCTATTCTCAGCACCTATCCAATGCTGAGTCTGGTGAACGGCTTTGGGGGAGAGCGCAAAAGTCGTGTAGATCCCCAAAGCAAGGCTAGAGATTATCCTTCACGTGGTGCCGCCTGTTATTGGTCTGATTCCATAAGAAACAGATGTAACAAAAATCTCCAGCCGTAAATTCTCTCTCCCTGTCCAAACCCTCCCCTTCCTATCCAAAATACAACATCCCCTCCCATCCCCAGCATCACACTTCCCCCTACCTCCATCCCAAACCCACACCCCTTCCCTTGATCCAACCTCCGGCAACCCCGGAAAATATAACAAATGAGTGCACCGATTACAGATAAAATACCCCAGGAGGGTACCGGTACTACCAGTACCGGAGAATCCCTCCCTGGACCATCTAGTGGTCCAGGCTGTCCCACGTATTCTGGGGGGGACAAATCAGTGCCATCACCTAAAAGCAATATAAGCAAGCACCCCAGCGACCAGGTGCGTCCCGGTAGGTCTATATCTGAGACTCTCGGGGACGACTTGACCAACATGTCGATAGGGGAAAGTGATAAGAAAAAAGAGGGCGAGTGGTTGACCAAATCCAAATGGAGGAGGATCAAGGCTCGCAAAAAGAAAGAGCTAGCCTCAAACCAGGCCAAACCCACAGGTGAGCCGGCCAAAACGGCACCGACAGCACCAAAGGGAGAGGTAGGTTCCAGGCCAAAGAAATTTAAGAGGCAGGGCACAGATCCCGAAGAAAAAACCCAGCAACGTCCACCAAAGCGCCAGAAGACCAACCAGACCGCAAGATCTGAGGCACCGTGGAAGTCAGCGGCAGCCCAAAGCGACCTAGCGGTCACGGTGCAACGGGAGGACGGGGCGGCGGTGGACGAAACAACAGCTACCCAGATAAGGAAAAAGTTGGCAATAGAAATCGGGAGAGCCATCAAGAACGCCACGGACAGTCGACAGCTGACATTCGACGCCTCAGGTCTAGTCGCCGAAGGATACTTCCTTGTGACGGCTAACACCGAGGAGGCGCAAGAATGGCTACTGAAACTCGACTTCGGCGAACAGAATGGCGTTCCCCTAAAAGTGAAGAAGCTGGAGAAACACCGGATGTCAATCTGGCTCCCAGGCAGTAATGAAGACCTAGAGTTGGAACCTCTAGACTACATAATGGGTCAAAACAGGCACAAAGTAGAACTGAGGCTCCCTGATTGGACCCTTATCCGTAAGGAAGAACTACCACTAGGAGTGAGACTAGTGGTAGGGGTCCCAGAGGAAGTCGCCAGGGAAAGCCCGATCTCACTTCACTATCAGGGCACAAGAGTACACGCTAGAACCATCAGCAAGAGTACAACGCAGGCGGATGAAAAATGTCCTTGCTACGTATGTCCCAAACACACCAAAACGCCGGGTAAGGAGCTTATTGGAGGCGGAGACACCAACCAATCCGAGGCCCATAAGGGGGCCCCGGTGGGAGGAAGAATGCCGATCCAACGGAGCGCCAACCCACACAGTACACAACAACCACGCACTAACCCGGAACTGCCCACAGGCGGGGGGGGCGGTACCCAGACTGCAACCTCACAGGAGGTTCAGTCTGAAAGCCGGAGGCCCTGCCTACAGGACAGTCCCGGGAAAAACGTCACAGGACACCCCCTCCCTAAGGCCCCGCGAAAGGACCTAACGCCTCCACCCAGTGTAGCATCACTGCAACCGCACTGGTGTGGGGGGGCGGCCGCGGACGCGACGGCTAACCAGGGAGGGAACAAAGAACACTAACATGCACACAAAACACGAACACACATCATCAAATGAACACCCACAATAACACACCACACAAAAACACACAAAAAATAAAGATAGTTCAGATAAATCTTCACCGCTGTATTGACGCTATGACGGAGCTCTGTCGATACGTGGTGGATAAGAAAATAGACATCGCTCTGCTGCAAGAGCCATACGTCTCAAACGGACGAGTAACTGGGCTCAGTGCCTTGGGAGGAGACATCATCTGCCACGAAGATGGTGAGTCAACCCCTAGGGCATGCATATACACCAGCAGCAGAGCAAGAACGCTAGGATTAATAAAAGCAGATTGTTACAGAGACCTAGCCAGTGTCATGATAACAATACAGATAGGTGCAGAAACAAAAGAAAGGGTGCTCATAGTCTCCGCGTATCTGCCCAGCGAGAAAGACTTCGAGCCACCATCCCGAGAAATGGAAGAAGTCATAAGAAAATATCAGGGTAAGAACATTCCAATTATTCTAGGTTGCGATGCAAATGCCCACCACGTAGTGTGGGGCAGTACAGACTGCAACAAGAAAGGTGACTTACTCTTGGATTTTATAGGTGCAACAGGCTTGGAAATTCTCAACGTGGGTAATACACCCACATTCGTTACCCAAGCAAGAAGAGAGGTGTTGGACATCACTATCGCAACAGATAGCATAAGCCGACACATAAGGGACTGGGCGCTAGATGAAAGCAATTCAATGTCTGACCACAAACGAATCACTTTTAGTCTAGAAACCAAGATAGAAAAGATCTTAATAAGAAACGCAAGAAAAACAGACTGGGCTACATACGAACGTCAAATTGAGAAATGGAGCCCAGGGTCAGAAACCTTGCTAAGGAGCACAACAGAAATAGAAAAAGAAGCCAACAGACTAGACGCCGCTCTAAGGGAAGCCTACTATAAGGCATGCCCACCGAAAGAGATAAAACCAGGAAAGGGTCAACCCTGGTGGACAAAGGCTCTAGAAAAACAGAGGAAAAAGACACGGCGAGCCCTCAGGAAAGCCCTGGATAGGGACGATGACGAGAGCTGGCATAAATATAGGACAGAAAGGAACATATATAAAAAAGCATGCAGGAGGGAAAACACGAATAGCTGGAGATCATTCTGCGCAGGGGTTGAAAAATATCCAGACGCGGCACGGCTAGTGAAAATGTTCTCCAAGGGAAACACCTGCAAACTAGGAAGCATAAAGGACGGAGATGAATTAATCACCGATCCTAAAAAGATACTGGAAGTAATGCTAGACACACACTTTCCAGGAAGTGAAGAGGATAAAGACAATACACCAACTCCCCAAAATCCCATAGTGGAACAGGAGACGAGGGTAATCATCACAGAAGAACATTTATTGTGGAGCCTGAGGTCCTTCCAACCATACAAGGCTGCTGGACCAGACGAAATCTTCCCGAAAATGTTACAGACAGCCATTAAACACATAAGTAAAGATCTACTAACTCTATACAACAGTAGCATCAAAACCAAGTACATCCCAAGCAAATGGAGAGAGGTGAGAGCGGTCTTCATCCCGAAACCCGGGAAGGCATCGTATCAGGAGGCAAAATCCTTCAGATGCATCAGCCTCTCCTCATTCATACTTAAGACATTGGAGAAAATCCTAGATAGGCTAATAAGAGAACAAATAGAGAAAAGTGGATCTCCATTGCACCTAAACCAACATGCGTACATGGAAGGCAAGTCAACCGAGACGGCCCTACATAATTTGGTCATTAGAGTGCAAAGATCAATAACCAATCAAGAATACGCACTAGGCTGCTTCTTTGACGTTGAGGGTGCATTCGACAAAGCAACCCCCGAATCAATAGAGGACACCCTAAACCGCGAAGGCATTGACAAAGACTTATCAGGCTGGGTGAAAAATATGCTAAAACACCGGAAGATACAAGCAGACCTAGCAGGAATCACCCACAAAGTGGTGGCAAAAAGAGGTTTTCCACAGGGGGGATGCCTATCTCCACTACTGTGGTGCCTGCTAATAGATGAATTAATAAACAAGATAAATGGGATGCATATATATACGCAAGTCTATTCTGACGACGGCGTGCTCCTAGTCACAGGCAAAGTCCTCAGTATTATGTGCGAAATCATGAACAGAGGCCTAAGAGCAGCATTAGCATGGTGCAGGAGCAAGGGTCTCGACCTGAACCCTGACAAAACCAAACTAGTTTTGTTCACCAACAAGAGAAAAATAGGACGAGCTGGACCAGTGCGACTAGACAACCAAGACTTAGAAAAAGTCAAGGAGGTCAAATATCTAGGAGTAACACTGGACAGTAAGCTAACGTTCAAGACTCACATCAGCAACACGTGCGCAAAAGCCAAAATGGCAATGATGCAGTGCAAAAGGATAATAGGAAGAACCTGGGGAATTAAACCAGCAATAGTAACATGGATATACAAGGCAATAATTCTGCCAAGAATCCTACACGGAGCCCTGGTATGGTGGCACAAGGCTGCCCTAGGGAAAAATAAACAAGAACTAGACAAAGTACAAAGGCTAGCAGCCCTCATGATCACGGGCGCGATGAGGACTACACCAACAGCCGCACTCGAGATCATATTAGGGCTAAACCCCTTGGACTTAGAAATTAAAAGAAAAGCAACCGAACAATGGTTCAAACTCAGAAGCACTGACCTATGGACCGGAAACTACATGGACGTAGGTCACGCACGTATAAGCAAAAACTACGAAGAAAGACTGTCAATGATCCTATCCAATAACGACCTTATCAGGAAGGAGAAAATCTTTGACAAGAAATACAGAATACACATAGGCACACGAGATGAGTGGCGGATAGACTCCAGTGGCACTATCTGCTACACAGACGGCTCAAGAAAAGAACTGACGAAGCTATCTGGTTCCGGAGTGTACATTAAAAGTGTAGACGGGACAGAAATAAACAAGTCAATACCTCTAGGAAGATTTGCAAGTGTCTTTCAAGCAGAGATATATGCGATAAAGGAATGCGCGGAAATAGTGGAACACCTGACCAGTACGGGAAAGGTAACCATCTACAGCGACAGCCAGGCCGCGCTCAGAGCACTTGACAAAGTGGAGACAACATCAGCAATAGTCAAGGAATGCAAAAAGTCACTAGACAGACTGGCTCAGAAAACCGACCTGACGATTGCCTGGGTCCCCGGACACGAGGGAAACACGGGCAACGAGCTGGCGGATGAACTAGCCAGAGAAGGCGCTGATGAAAACTTGGTGGGGCCGGAACCCCGGCTGCCTATAGCGCACAAAATCACCAAAGGAGTAATCAGCCATAGTATTAAAACAGATACCAACCGCAGATGGAGATCTTCGCCTGGAATGAGACAGTCGAAAATCTTCATCAAAGGCATGGACAAGAAAAGGACGAGTCACATCATGAAACTCACAAGAGGAAACATGAGGCTCGCCATAGAGATTATAACAGGACACTGTCGACTAAACAGACATCTGACAGTGATAGGAGTAAAAACTGATCCCAAATGCCCGGAGTGCATGGAAAACGAAGAAACAAGTTTCCACCTGCTGGCAGAATGCCCCATGTACTCACTGATCAGATGGGAACTCCTGGGATCGGACAGACTGGACGAGGAAGACATAAGAAATCTGAAGGTGGAACAGATGATCAGATTTATCAAGGATACAAGAAGGTTTGATGGGGTGCCGTGAAAAGGCTGGATCAACCACACCCTCCCCAAGGGGAGAACTGGGGAAATGGACGAAGTGGCCCGCAAGTAATGCGGGTGGATCGTCCGTCCGGCTGCCGGCGTCCCCGCTGGAAATAATAATAATAATACTATAAAATAAATAAGATTGACAGTTAACAGATTAGATGTCTATTTAATACTAACTTTGCGCGGCGCGGTTTTACTAGCGTCTTTGATTACTGCTCTGCGCTCGTTGCCAATAGCGTAATGTTACATAGCCTATAACCTTCTTCAAGAACTGGGCTATCATATGCAAAAATAATTTTTCATATCCGACTGGTATGTAGTTCCAGAGATTAGCGCGTTCAAACAAACAAACTCTTTCGCTTTTTAGAATGATTAATAATAGTGTTACAAAAACACGTGAAACTCCAAAATCAACCTTGCAAAGATAGATTTTTTTTTTATTATATTATAGCCTACCAAAGTGACTCCACCCCGCCTGATGGTAAGCAGTCAGTGAAATCCAGAAGCGGCGGCCACCATACCAAAAGCCATCGTCCAAAACTACTGGTATGGTGGCCTCCACTATGGCGGCTGGAAATGGGGTTAGGGGAAGGGAATGAGGGAGATGAGGAAAGAGAAAAGGGAGGAAATTGGGACTCCTTCTGATATTTTCAAAAATGATGGTCTTGTTATTGTAAAATAATCGAGATTTATAGCAATTCTCATAAGATGAAGCTAATTTGAGCTTAATTATATTCTTAGTTACTTAATACCTTTATAGATAACGAGGTGTCTAGGGAGATGAGAAACAATATAGGACGCTCTAAAACACATTATCAACGATAACAAGGTTATAACAACTGTTCGTCTTAGCTACGACTTAATTAATTAGCGTACAAAAGAATTAGTACAACACTAATGCAATAATATTATGCTTAGTTGTTAACGTTTCATCAAATACTACAATATTAAACACAAAATAACATTACGCCTTATTCCTAAGCCTAGGCAGATATGTAGCTTTAAATATTATACGAAAACTATATTATATTTAAATATAAGAAAAACCTATTGACGTTCACTACTGATTAACTTCTAACTTCGTGTCCATCCAAAGGTTGAATGGAAGAGATCGCTTTTAGCGATAAGACCACCCATTGTCACTATTTTTAACCGACTTCAAAAAAAGGAGGTTTCTCAATTCGACCGTATAAATATATATTTATATATATATATATATATATATTTTTATATATATATATATATATATATATTTATATATATATATATATATATATTTTATGTGTGTTCGCGGATAACTTAGTCGCTTATGTTTTTTTTTTTTTTTTTTTTTTTTTATAGTATAGCCTACCAAAGTGACTCCACCCCGCCTGATGGTAAGCAGTCAGTGGAATCCAGAAGTGGCGGCCACTATACCAAAAGCTATCGTATTAAACTGCTGGTATGGTGGCCTCCACTATGGCGGCTGGGAATGGGGTTAGGGGAAGGAAATGAGGGACGTGAGGAAAGAGGAAAGGGGGAAAATTGGGCCTCCGGCGCTCTCACTCACCGAACGAAACGCAGTAGTACGGATACTACTACTCTTAAGTCGATCTTCTATGAGAGGGTAGTACTTCCCCAGACGATCCGGCCCATTCATGCTGAAATCAGCGTGGATCTACTACCAATAAACAAATAGCATTTGTTATGTTTTTCATTAAGTATTTTAAGGTACTTCTATTTAGTGAAGGTTTGGAGTCGTTCTGATGAAGGAGCACAAAGACAATCGACGGAACTCCTCAATGATTTACAGCAATTACTTGCTGTTTGGACTTAATTCATTTCGAATAATAAGAACTTTGAATCCATATGGGTTATAAATGCCATTACAGGTACATAGACAGTCGAGGGAATTGATCAACAGCAGTCATGTCGGGCTTACTTCATACGGTTCAATATGCCAAAATGCTTAGT
Source organism: Parascotia fuliginaria (assembly GCA_963082885.1). Lineage (NCBI taxonomy): Eukaryota > Metazoa > Arthropoda > Insecta > Lepidoptera > Erebidae > Parascotia > Parascotia fuliginaria. Next base: position 18,954,122 of record OY720179.1, on the reverse strand, counting down.
ATGTACAAAAATATTACATAAGTAAGATTTAGGTCTACCCATCACTAAAAATTGTAAAATAAAATATGTTTTAACAAAAAGAAAACCGACTTAAAACAGAAAGGAAACTAAAAGTAAAAAAAAATACATAGCGCCAAAGTAATTCGTATTTTGATTTAGTTAATCAGAAATAATTAAATAAGTATTTTATAGTTTTGAAGTTGGTGCCAAGTAAATACTAAATAACTAAATACTATAAGAACCTTACTACAATAGCAAATTAAGATTGATAATACCTATAGGTACCTAGTTATTGTTTTAATTACTATATATTATGAACCTTACTACAATAGCTAATTAAGATTGATAATACCTATAGACACCTAGTTATTGTTTTCCTTGGCACCAACTTTAAAATTATGAAATACTTATTTAATTATTTCTGATTAACTAAATCAAAATACGAATTACTTAGTGCTATGTATTTTTTTTTACTTTTAAGTTTCCTTTCTGTTTTAAGTCGGTTTTCTTATTGTTAAAAATATTTTATGTTATATAATTTAAGTTATATGTGGTGTACAATAAAGCATATTATAGTCTATTTTATTCTATAACACCCATTTTTTCAAAGCTATGTTGTCGTCATAAAAGACAAGTCTAATGCCATTTACCCAGCTTATATTATGCTCAAGATGCCAGCACGAGAATTTATTAACAGAAAAATCCTATTTCGCTTTACCCGACTCGGGAATCGAACACAGAACAAAGTACTACTGAACTACTAAAGCACGCAATATCCAATATTTATAAAATGTATATTTGAAAACTTTTTACGATTTTTTAAATCATCAATTTTACACATTTTTATTACATTTGGGTATAAACGACAGCTCAAGCTGCAAAATATTCAACTCTTAATATATGGCCTCGCTATGAATCATGTTAATGTATGCTCCACTTGGCTCACCTGCGATGTAAAGCTACCTTCGAACATTTTGACGTAGGTATTAGCTATATCTATATCAACGATTTGTTTGCTCTTTAGAATAAACGGTTTGATTTACTTTAGGCAATTTTCTTCTTTGTATTTACTAAAATAGTGTTCCATTACAGATTGCATCGTTTAATATCAGACGTGATCGTGGTCAAATGGAACTTTATTCATAATAAAAACCTGATTTAATACATTTTTATTTTTTTAGAATTTGGTTAGGTTAGATAGGTAGGTAGAAATTGTTAATTCTGCCTGTAATATACCCATATCTACGAATACAGAACAATATTGTATTCTGAGGCCATATACTACATAACTCAATTAAATGTAATTATTGCGCATTTATCACTTAAAAGTTTTATTTTAAATTTCAAAAACAAAATTATTAAATAATTTGGTAATCAATCACGATGACAGACAGACCGTCAGCCAAACGTCTCATGATAAGTTTTTCTTTTTACCATTTTTTAAGGAGCATTAAAAATGGTAAAAAATGTCGCCGCCTTGGTAAAAAGTAACGCAATTATTAATTTAGGCACTGCTTTGATGACAGCTTTTTGTTATTTTTTTTCATAATTAATGACACATTCGAAACGACGACCACCTGACGCTGAATGATAACTGCTGCTCATGCCAGGAGTATAATTAACTGCCTCAAAGTATACGCCCCAACTTACAACTAAATCGATGATAAGACACTTAGACTAAAGCGCTTTTCTTAGCAGAACTCTTTATTCCTACTAAGAGGAGAATAGCACTACCTATATTGTTATACAAAGCGTTAAAAACCTGTGGCACACTCAGGGACTGCCGCGGTAACGCTATCGCATAGCATTTTTTATCAACTTATGCAATTATATTTATTTATTTTTTATTTATGCAGTATTTTTTCTTTGATATTAATTATTATTCAAGTACACTTTTTGAGCGTGGTGACCGATAAGAAATTAGTTTTTTTCTTTTATTGATTAATAAGAAGTTAATATCGCTTAAAATATGTTTATTATCTTACAATACATGTAGGTTATTTAGGAATTTTTATCATCCTACTAAGTATTTTTACTCCGAAAAGAATAAATTGATGCATTATTACGCGTTATTAAAATCTTAGTTTAATTTCTATAGTTCTACCAGATAAAATTTATCGCAAAGGTGACAAAATATTTGGTTTGTGTGGTAAAAATTAGCGCCACTAGTGTTTATCATGAGAAATAAACTTTATGGTTGGCGGAGTTGGAGGTGTTAGGTTTTATTTTCGTTACGGAATTTCTTGATTCGGTCGCGATAAAAGCTATGCAATAGCTTAAAAACCTTAGATGACTCCTAATGACTATCCTTTGGTAATCGACCGCTCTTTGAAATCTTAATGATTTACACTTCGAGAACCGTATCCCTTATATTTTTTAACGTTTTGGTTTCATTCAATATTTGTTCTCCTCTTATTATTACATATCCCATAAACCTGTACCAAACTAGTGGATAACTATACAAATAAAGCCAAAAACCGTACGAATATGCAATTCATTTTTAAGATTCAGCAATAAAATTTTATAACATCGTACAATATTCGGTCGTTTGGCACTAAAACGTACTAAAACACGTTGCTATGACGACGAGCGTTTCCGCCACCACTGTTTCGCACAAAAAATCGAGAACAAAGTTTTCATATACACCCTATAACAATTATCTGAGCCGCGTGTGTGTGTGTGCGGCCTTTTTTTGCATGTTATAATATTTTATGAGGCACTTCTTTATATTGTCTGCTTTTGCATATAACTTAAGTGAAGAAAAATAGCGATAAACCTTCTTGGGGTTCTGATGCTCAAGTGAAAATGTTTCATTTATCTAAACATGGGCATTGTTAGTTATGTTTCTACTGAATTACATTAACACATATTTATAACAGTTCACAAAAGAATCCAAGGAAATGCGGCACAAAATATTTACAATGAATGTATTTTTTTTATTTAAACGGTTATTTTGTCACAAGTGTAGTTTACATTTCATAGAAGGTTTAAAACTACTTCGGGTAGCGGGCTGTGTTACGCAATGGTATAAAAAACAAGAAAATTTGCCGGAGGACTAAAATTACTGATAATATCTCGAGAGTTGCTTTAGTGAAGTAGCATTATGCAGGACAGGCCGTTAAAGTTAAGTATGTAATAAATGGAAAAAAAAAAGTTCAGTCCTCAATACTCAGACTCTAGCTACTGTAACAGTACATAATACTAAGCTGGAGAGTCTTTTTGCAATCTGTAAGCCATAGTTGAGGCTTTGAACGAAAATTGCTTATCGCTTACACATTGTGCAATATTACGAACTCACTAGCACGGCGTGTCGCCGGCCGCTTGCCAACTCCTCACGAACTTTACATTCCATATTCTGATAATGATACGGCGCATGTACTAGAAAACAATGAAAGAATATTTTTATGCAAGTCATCTGCAGGGGTTCTAAATAACAGAGACTGACAGAGATAAATATTATAAAAAAAAGAAATCCGCAATTAATTCGATGGCTTGTTCAACGGATTTACAAAGTTCGTTTTATTTTCTTTGTCTATGCTGTTTAACATTAGCACTATGACAATACATAATATATAGGTACACTATATAAATTGTTTTAAGAATAAAAAATTAAAGAAAATATTATTGTGTTTTAAAAACTTCTTGTTTAATATCATACAAGCTTTCGTAGTTTTTAATAGTAGTAGTTTTTAAGTTACAAACTAGACAGAATCCCAAAACAAATATCTTAGAATTAACGTAAATTGTCATGAAAACTTTCGAATATAACTTGAATGATTTTCTTACGAATAAGGCACCATTAAAAATTTGCTTCTTGGGTCCACAAACTTCACGACTCAATTTATCAACATTTAAAGAACCAATCTAAATCTGCATCATAACTGCCTGTCCTGCGTCCCCCACCGAAAACTCAGCATTGACAACGCTGACAGTCTCCCGATTAGTCAAACTAAAGTTTAATTGCTTCTAAATATTTTAATCAAACATATTTGCGTACACTTAAGGCTATTGCGTACTACGGCCGCAGCGCACCGCATTACAAAATGAGGGTGATTATGAAAAATTTCGACACCAGTTGGCGCCACTTTGGTATAAGGTCTTCCATTTTGACAGCGCTATCAAAACAAATATTTTCCAGTGATTCAAAAATTGTAATGTTTAATTTACAAAATGGTAAATTCACTTGTTTGAGGATAACAGAAAATTGCTGAGAGGGTTTTATAAAATGACGTCCACGAGGAGGCAGCACCGACGCGTCAGGTCTAGCTGTCAAGCGCTTATTGAAAGTTAACCCCTGATTGGCCCAATGTAAAAGTGAAAGTGGCGCCAACTTATGGCGAAAATTTTTCTAAACGTTGTATCAAATCACATAGAAGTTGTAGTGACAGTGCGTTGCGATGCAGTGCCTGTAATGTGCAATAGTTCATACAAAATGTACTAAAGTGATGTAGGAGATAATTTGTGATGTGCGATGCGGTACGGCCCGCCATAATTTGCGCGAGCCTTTAAATTGAATTATAATTTGTTGTGAACAAATTGTTTGTTTTGGACATGTTCAATTTGACGCGCGCTATGTTGTCTTGGACTCTTGACATGTTTAATGTTTCCCGTTTTGTTACAACGTATTTGCATGAAATATATTTAGCACTGTAAACGACAACAGACAGTAGGAAATCTATTGCCGACGTGACAAAGTTTAAACAATTGAAATTGTACGCAGTATATTTTTAATGTTCGAGAAATAAATTGTTTATTACATAATCATTATTTTTTTATATTAGCATACCAAAGTGACTCCACTCTGCCTGATAGTAAGCAGTTAGTGGAATCCAGAAATGGTAGATACCATTCCAAGAGCCAAACTATTGATATGGTGGCCTTCACTATGGCAGCTTAGTGAGATGCTTTTCGCGCCCCGCTTAAAAGACCCAGGATCATAGTTATGGTTAGCAATAAATTTGATTGCAGTGTTACGTGAGAGTATAAGTATAGTTCATTCAAATTAAAAGGTAACATCTTGACGTTTTTATCTAATGTCTGGTCTTGGTGTTAGTTAAATCGCTGTCTATATTCTTCTTTCCTCTAAAACGACATGTAATTGGAATTTACTACCATGTACCTATTATTTTATTAACTATAAATACTCTCTAGCTCGATCCTTACACGACACTTCAGTCTTACAACAAACTTACACAAAGTAACAATCTAATTGAATGAAGTGTCTAATGGGCTAACATTTTTAATGACACCTTCCAATAGCTCGACAAAGTGTAGTTAATATAATCAAGAAAGTTGTAGCTTTCTGTTATCTATCTCCACTATCTCCATTACACAAGTTGTGCTGGAGTCTCGTTCGTTCAATCTGCAGATAAATTAAATTTGGTCACTACTTTAATGGTTGCTTTCATGCAATTTCGGCGTACTGCTTTGAGATGATCTCGGTTAGAATTTTCTCAGGAGACAAGCTACGTACTTTACACTGAATGTTCAATGTCGGTTATTAAATATGCTATTACACAATATTTTGCAGGCTATCAAGTAAACAGTAATAAAATAAATTTGCATAATACAAAATGTCTTAAAGATTATTTATTGTTTATTAGACCTAGGTGATCAAACCGCTTAATACTACCTACGTCAAATTCAGATTTTCGGCAATACTACAAAATGTAGTTTAGATGCTTAACTAGCGTGTTTTTCAAAACGATACTTGTGTTAACAATACAAATAATTATACATTTTTTTAATTACAATATTAATTTAATAATAATAATAATAATACTTGCACAGACATAACCAAGTAGCCAGGATCATCCACCAGCAAATTGCTCTGCGATACAATCTTCTGGATATTGAAGTACCGTACTACAGATACAACCCTGAGCCGGTTCTCGAGAATGGTCGCGCGACATTGTACTGGGATCGCTCCATTATCACAGACAGGACTATTATAGCTAACAAGCCTGATATTGTGGTAGTGGATCGATCCGAACGCCTTGCAATGATAGTTGATATTACCGTCCCTCATGACGAGAATCTCATGAAGGCTGAGAAAGACAAGCAAATAAAATATCTTGATTTAGCCCATGAGATTGTTGACATGTGGGATGTGGATTCAGCTGTCATTGTACCGATAGTTGTTAGCGTCAATGGCTTAATAGCAAAGAGCCTCGACCAACACCTAAAGAGGCTCGCATTAGGTGGATGGGTCAAGGGCCAGATCCAGAAGGCAGTGCTTCTCGACACGGCACGTATTGTTAGGAGGTTCCTCTCTCTGGAACCCTAACCGCCGGTAGCTTGGACTCTAGTCTCGTTGCCGGTGGTAATCTATTTTTTATATTTTTAAATGTGTATTTTTTGTTTTATATAAATATATACCTGTTTAAAAATGTAATTAATAAGAAAAAAATATAAATAAAGAGAATAATAATCATAGTAGACTAGACATTAATTTTATTTAAGAAATAATATGTTATTTAATATAGAAAATTATTCTGTTTGAGTAAGACTAAGTTACTATTAATTATCAGTTTCTTGAGAATTTTACATTTCACTTAGTATAATGAGTTTAAACTTAATATCTCGATTTGCACAAATATTATTTTATTTAAAGAAGAATTGAAATGGACATATTTATTACAATTAAATAAGCACAAATGAATGCCTTGTGAAGAACTACTTTACAATCATTTTATAACTTTTTAATAAAGATATTTCACTATATTGACAATGTTACAAAGTTAAGCGATTTTTTTTTGTTTATACGTTATTTTTAAATGACATTATTATTCTGACTTTCCTTTTTAACCAACTTTAAAAAAGAGGAGGCTCTAAATTCAGGTCGTATTTTTTTTATGTTTGTTACTCGGATTTTAATGATTTTTTTTTGCAAGGTAGGTAATGTTTTACACATTATACTATATAAATTTGATGGCAATTGGTCTAGCGCTTTTTGAAAACTTAACAAAAACAAAATATGCATAGATGATATTTTGGTTTGTTTAAGTTATAAGGAATTCTTAATGATTTAATTAATGAATAATTTGACTGGCCTGTTGGTCTAGTGGTTAGTGACCCTGACTGCTAAGCCGGAGGTCGTGGGTTCGATTCCCACCCAGGACAAATCTTTGTGTGATGAGCATGATTGTTTGTTCTGTGTCTGGGTGTAATTTATCTATAATATGTATGTATTTACAAAAAAAAAAATGTATATAAGTAGTATATCAGTTGTTTAGTACCCATAACACAAGCAAATATAATTGCTTAATTTGGGGCTAGATGGCGCTGTGTGAATGTGGTAGAATATTATTATTATTATTATTATATTATTCTACTTTAAGGTTTTGTTTAAATTTGTACATATAGGTATAATTTAGAAGTTTTCTTTTTTCTTAAAATTATTTATTATATAAGCTGTTATTTTTATAAATAAAACCATAGTCCACTGTCTAGTTGAAAACATTGTGAGGAAATTTGTACTGTAACAGTTAGTAGCAGAAGATGTTAGTTTGCCAAAATTACAGATTCACGATGCCTAATGGTAAGCTGTCAAGCCAGGTATCCATGGACACCATACTAATTGCCATTGTATCAAATTTCTAACGAGATTGCCTCCACTATGCAGATTAGTAGACACTTACACACATTAAATCTCGTTATACAAGTTATAAATGGGTTATTTTGACGTGATCTCATGTTACATTCTATTACATCAAGCTTTAAAAATAGGTATACAAAAAATTCCTTCATATTTCACGCCTGTCTGCCATTATTGGGGTAAGCAGAGATTAATCCAAACATACCTCTTTGCTTTTCTTCCAACATTAACACAAATTTCCTTTTAGAATGCATAAATAATTCGTGTAATTTATTCGAGTCTACCTCAAAACAAACAAGACACCGAGACGTATCGATACTTCGGTATAATTTAAATTGGATCGATTTTCGATGCTTGAAGGCTGTGAACATCAATTGTAGTCGACGTACTTACTTTGATTGCCTCTTCGATTACATCGTGAACATTTTACATGTTATTACAATTTTACAAAGAATATTTAATTATTATTGTATCGCCTGGTTTAGTGGCACTGTGTACGATCTGATATGCAGACTTGAATGTCTATGCTGCCTACTGCAGGGAAGGGAAAGGCATATTCTCACACAGAGAAGGTATGAACACTGAGCATTAACCTCTTTTAATGAAATGCCATAATAATAATATTAATATCTAAACTTTGACCACAATCAAATATATACGGGGAAGAGTGCAGTCTATTTTGGTAGGCTACCATAAAAAGCATATTCACAGTATTTTGCAATAAAAATACATCTATGTATTTTTTATGAACACGTTTCGTTATAAAAGCCGTTTTACTAGTATACTATTTGTTTAACTGCCATCATAAAAGATACATGGTGTTTCATATTTTGATATCATACCTACATATCAAAACGTCAGCTGGTTATGTCCGATATTATGTAACAGGAATTGAGCTTGCAGTTATTTATTTATTTACTAGCTGCGACCCACGGCTTCGCCCGCACCTAAGATTCGTTTTGTCCCCCTCGGGCACCAGACTGATGATATTCGGGATAAAAATGCCAATGACCATCTCCAGCACCTAATCTATCTACATACCATTTTTATCGAAATCGATTCAGCCGTTTAGGCGCTGAGTGGTAACAAACACAAACACAAACAAACTTTCATATTTATAATATTAATAGTATTGGACACAATACAAGACTTCGGGCTAATATCTAGAATTTCTCGACAAGAAAACTTAATGTCCCTTTCGACTCGGAGATTAATCCTGTACAGCACAGTCCATAGTTTGAGTACATGTTACCTTTAAACCTGGCCTGTTGGTCTAGTGGCTAGTGACCCTGACTGCTAAGCCGGAGGTCGTGGGTTCGATTCCCACCCAGGACAAACCTTTGTGTGATGAGCATGATTGTTTGTTCTGTGTCTAGATGTAATTTATCTATAATATTATTATGTATGTATTTACAAAAAAAAAAGAAAAAAGTATATAAGTAGTATATCAGTTGTTCAGTACCCATAACACACGCAAATATAATTGCTTAATTTGGGGCTAAATGGCACTGTGTGAATGTGGTAAAATATTATTATTATTATTATTATTATTAAACCACAGCGACAATAAATTTTTCTACTCGATATCAGAAAAACAGCTATTTTGTTCAGGTGTAAAAATATTTTCATGGATGATCGAAATGTAAAATTTTTGCAATCGCTAGTTTTGTATTACAATGAAAATTTTATGTTTTAATTTTTAGTTTAAATAACAAATAGTTTTAATTTCAATTTGAAACAGGCTGAATATTAATCTATAAAATAAAATGTTGTGATTAAGTTTTCGTTTCAAATTCCTATTGTTTTTGTTACTACTGCATGTATGCACAATTTGTTAAACTTTTATTAACAGTGAGTAAATTTGTTTTATAAATATTTTTTGTACAGCATAGTTTATAACTTTTATGCCCATAAATGAATTATATAGATTGGAAGAGCAAAAGTAGCACAGTTTTAGTTACTAAAATATGAAATATTGACTAGGAATCGCTTTGATGCGATTTACTGGTGCAGGACTCAAATTAATATTAAATCTTCACTACATATTATAAAACAAAGTTGCTTCTCGCTGTCTGTCCCTATGTATGTTTAGATCTTTAAAACTACGCAACGAATTTTGATGCGGTTTTTTAATAGATAGAGTGATTCAAGAGGAAGGTTTATATGTATAATACGTGCAAAATATAGTAGAGAAACACTGGTTATTTTAGAGGTTTCTAATGTAAGGCAGGGACATAGTGGTTGCGGCGGTATATACCGGCTGGGAGCCGCCAGCCTCTGAAGAAAACATGTTTGTATTGTCTAATGATAAAAAAGCTGTGAACGTTGTTTAAAAAGACATTTTGTAGTGTATTTAGTATCAGCATAATACCTGTGCGAAGCCGGGGCGGGTCGCTAGTTAATAATAAATAAAGCGAAAGAGTTTATTTGTTTGTTTGTTTGAACGCGCTAATCTCTAGAACTACCAGTCAGATTTGAATAATTCTTTTTGCGTTTGATAGCCTAATTTCTGAATAAGTTTATAGGTTATGTATCGTCACGCTGCTGGCGATGGGAGTAGAGCAATGATGCGGGTGAAACCGCGCTTGACAAAGCTAGTTTACTATAAAAAAGCTTCGTTATCAAACTACATCATGTACTTTGCAGTTGCCATACAGGACAGCAAGACTTCGCTCAAATCGAAAAACGTGAAAGGAAAAGTAGTTACAAGCTAATACGGTATCTGCATATCATGATTAGACGCGTCAATATGTTTGACATCGTAACATTAACTACGCATTAAAATAGCAATAACTTTTAAGCGTAAATAAAAAGTTTTAAACCATACGATAATTACATATTCATACTAATGGCCTACAAAAAGCCAGTACCCATGTATTCGTATTTAACAAAGCAGCTAGTAGTAAATATACAATGATTTGTATAAACAAACGTTAGTAAAGCTCGCAATCTCGTAAATAGGTTTAAAACGAGCCACGACTAGCCAGGACCACAAAGTGAATTATTTAAGTGCTTGTGGAACTGAGATGTTTTGAGTTATTTAATTTAGTAGTCGCCATTTCGATTCCCAGGTTGGGTCTGACATAAAGTGCACTGGACGAGCCCTCGTACACAGGAGGTAGGAATTCAAGGATATGGTAAAAATAATGATCTCATAAAAACGATTCATTATTACTGACGTATTGGCAATTTCGCACTTCTCAACAACGTACTAAGCACATTTTAAATTTGAAGTCATTGCTTGTACTCAATTTTAAATTAACAATGCTTTGCTTTAGAGTTACGTGAAAACTTTTAACACTAAATTTGCAAGCCCTTTTTTCCATTAGATAGATCAAAAAAAAATTAAAGGACCGTTTATCAGTTATTACAGTGTCACATATCCATATCTTCCTTGCTCTCAGTATAACAGGATTTCGGTCCAGCAATACCTTCGAGAGTCTGGCGACTCACACTGACCCGCACCGCGACTCCGTGCATTTAGTTCACGTTCCCATTTGTCGAGTTACGCAATGAGGTTCAGTGATTACACAAAAATAAAACACTTTTTTAACAAATTTGTTTAAACTTTGTGATGCACGATTATTGTCAATATTTTTAACCTAAAGACGTCTATTGTTTTACAGTATAATAATTATATTGTATGTCTCCACTAAGCATCTTCATTTTGATTGTGAACCGCGCTTAAGAAAAGTTCTGAAGTGGCAACGACGGATCCGAAGACGCAGCAAGAGCAGGGGCCCTAGCACAACCTCTTATAGCAATCTTTACCGTTATAACCTATAAATATTTTATAATCTTTATAACCTTTATTTGTCTCTATCCTTGTTTTTAATGGTACAAAAGAAAAAGACAAAACACAAAGTAATATTAAAATAATACTGCTATATGAGGCCCGCAGGTCGTCCAAGGTAAACCAACGTTATAACCTGTTTTTAGAGACTAGCCTTTTCAATATGAAACAAGATTTGTTTCGGAACAAACATTTATAGTTCACACATTGCCTGTGTGGAAATCAAAAACTAACAGCCTATCAGCAGTAGCAGTCACTATCAATACGATATGGGTGTAGACTATTATCTAAAGCTATTTGTATTGTATTACTTCTTCTTCTTAATGTGCCGTCTGTTTGCAAAGTTTGGCAATCATTACAGCTACTTCTACCTTATATAACTCTGTTCTAAACAGAGAACGCGTGCTTTTGTCAAACCATTGTCGCAGGTTTTCAAGTTATGATATCCTTCTACGGCCAGGCCTCGTTTTACCTGCATTAATAGTTGAAGGAGCGCATACTTTTTGTTGTTACGCGTCACATGAGCAAAATAAGCTAGCTTCCGTTCTTTTATTGTTTTGAGTACTTCAAGATAATTTCCCATTCTCTGAATTCGTGAAATTTCGTACGCGCTGAATTACTATAAATTGTACTGAAATAGCTTTGACAGACGTATTACGTAATGGAAACGCGTCAGATGTTATCCAAGGCTTTTATATACTGCTGTGTCACTCGCTTGTTATTGTTGTTTTCTTAGTAAACGGATTAAGTGGGTTTCTTTTGGTCAATACACATTCCGGTCAAAATCATTACAGCTTTATTAACTTGGTTAGAAGTGGCTGCTTGTATATTTATTACGAAACTGGACTATTATATACTATAACTGGACTTTAATAATAGAGAACTGTTATTGATGATTTTATGTTTCTGGCTTTTATTAAATTAGCATATCGATGTACTAGGCAAAGAAGTAAGGTATATGAACGTATTTATTAAAGCTAGTAATAAAAAAAAAATATTTGACAAGAAATAATGGTAAACTAAAAATTCAGAATTTTATATATTATTAGGTATATAAAATGTTTTTCTATTATTAAAAATTTGTTTCCAGCTACGAAATTTAGTATTTATCTAAACATAAATTTGCATTATTGTATTTTATATTTGTTGTCCTTAAACTCTATTTACAAAAACTAAAAGTATGATAAATGTTCGTTTTCCATTGAAGTAAATGGTACGGCGTACTTCAGCGGTGTATGAATGAACGCGTTTGAATTGAATGATAGTATGCTCGACTCGTACAACACAATACTGTATGACGCCACAGCGAGGCTGTAATTCGATGTCAGCTGTGATGGACAGAGCAAGGTAAGATTGTATTGCGATTGTTGCATGTGTGTGACAGACTCGGCTACGAGGATTGTAATTAAGGTTTCAATTTAATTATTGATTGTTGATATGTAAATGAAAATGAAAATGAAAATATGTTTATTCATATAGGATAACTAAATTAACACTTATGAACGAAGTAGTCAATAAAGTTCAAGAGAGATGAAAACTATTCTGGGTGTACTTTGTGTCTGTTAATTATATGTTTGTAAAGTCTCCTGCGACACAGAGCTTGTTCTCTAGTGCGGGAGTTGTTTTTAAAAATAAATCTGATTACATTGTGACAAACTAAACACTTTTGTCTCGCCTGCAATAAAATATTGTCTGGCTTCCTTTAGATTTTAGTCACTATTCCACCACATTCTTCATTACAGTGCATGGGCTAAAATATAGTGAATACTGTAATACTGTAGTTTGAAGCGCTTGAAGTGATATTATTGAATTTCCCGAACCGATATCCCAGGAGAGTCAAGTGATAATTAATCAGGATTCGTGGACGCCGCCGCTCGATTTAACATCATGCAACTAAGTTATAAGCAACGAGTATGAAACAAACACTTTTGCCGACATACTTAATTATAGTAGTACAATTATTGAATTACTTACACAAAAAAATCTTTTACATTAAAAAGATATATACAGTCGTGGTCAAATAATTAGGGACATTCAAGATACCGATAATCGGTTCTGTACATATAAAATTAAATATAAAACCCTGTTGATTTCTCAGCACCTATTATTTGCATAATTTGGTCCAATTATTATGCTATAAATGGCTGTAAATAAAAGATTAAGAAATGAATAGAAAAGTATTTAATATAAAAGGTTAAACTTGTATTCAATTTTAAGGTAGAATTCTGTAGCTGGACATTTAATTAAGGAAAGTAAAGTGTAATGAAAAATAGAGTTAAACAAAACTAATAATATGCAGTATTATAATAGCTTTAACAGCTTAATTTTATTACGTGTAAAATCAGTACCCCTACTGGGTACTGATTTGACACGTAATAAAATGAGAAAACAAACCTTTGTTAGTAATTATCGCATGACATCGATGTGGAATAGACATTATCAGTTTCTGACATGTTTTGACAGGAATGTTTGCCCATGCCTCATTAAAAGCTTCATTAAGTTCATCTAAAATTGTGGTACGATGTTGCAATTTTTTTCTTGATTTCGTGCCAAAGGTACTCGATTGGGTTAAGGTTCCGGGCTATTTGTTGGCCAATCTAGCACCGATACTGACTGACTGGTAAAAAACGACTTGACTGAACGGGCGGTATGTTTCGGATCGGTATCATGCTGAAACGTCCATATAATAGGGAGATGCTCCTCAGCATACGGAAGCATAGTTTCCTTCAATATTGCCTTGTATTGATGTTGGTCTAAGTTACCCTGAACTTTCCTCACAGGTCCCACTTCGCGTCCAGAAAATGAATCCCACATTTTAATTTTTCCACCGCTATCTTTCACCTGCTTTTTTGTCAATTTTGGATGGAAGAAATCAAATAAACTTTGGTCTCGTCAGAGTTACACGTTGCCATTGGGCGTAGGTTCAATGTCCATATTTACGTCTTTCTTTTTTCTCATTTCTTCAACAACGGTACTTTGCGAGCCACTCTTCCGAACAACCCTGCTTCTACCAGACGTCGTCGAACGGTCCTCGCTGATACACCAGCTCTTTCGTCTGCCACAAACACTTCGTGTTTAATTCAAATAGAGCCTAGAAACGGATCTTTCTTAGCTAACCTGGTTATCATTCTATCTTCTTGCAGAGTTGTTTTCTCGATCTTTTTGTTCTGGGCAAATTTAAAGCTGTGTTATTGCGCCTGAAATGTTGCACTGCATTGCATACCATAGTTTTTGAACAATTTAAATGTTCTGCTATCCTTCGGTATGATCAACCACGCTTGACAAACTTCATGATAATTTTTCGTAGTGTTGGATCGCAACTTTTATTTATGCCCATTTTTCTTTAAAATAATTCTCAAAACTTGAAATATAAAATCTGGATTGCCGCCAAAACCACCACGAAACAGTGTTAGAAAAAATAAAAAAGTATTGTGATTCAAATTTAGAAAATAGGACGCAATATCTTAGTGTCCCTAATTAAATGGCCAGCCAGCATTCTTTGAACAAATAGCACTATGATAATCTATCAGCTATACTGTACAGAGGTTTAATGTTTAAGAAGTGGTTATTGTTTGTATAATCGGGCACATAAATGACTAATAATAATTACATGTAAAATATGTGGAATATTGTTAAGACTCGTTGGAAAATAAAAATAAAGTCTCAATTTGGCTTAACTTTTTTTTTTTTTTTTTTTTTTGTATTAATTATAAATGACATGATGCCCGAGCCATATTTGAACAGTTAAGTACACATTTTGTATTGTTTTGTTAAAATTGTATACTTAGTATTGTTAAATTTTTTTTACATTGTGATTTGTGAAATAGAGGTACATTGTGAACTCCTGTGGTAAATTAAGTTCATCTTACTTTATACTTATACCAAAAATTAACAGTTTATATAATATCTACATAGAAACATTTATCACAGTTCACATGTTGCCTTTACCTTTTGTAGCAATATGCAAATTGAGGCAACCTGTAAAGCACACATTTTACTTTTTAATTTTCTTTACAACATAGAAAGCTGTAAGTAATTAAGTATCTATAGAGTTAAGTGTATTGCCTGCGTCACTTTGCATGCTACTTGAAACTGTAACTTACAAAAATTGTAATAACCTGGCGATTAAAAAGAGTGGCCTGAGTTTCTTGCCAGTTCTTCTCATGGCTCTACTTCGTCAGCGAACTGGCTGTAGGTTAATTTGCTGACATTTTGTAAACTTTGACGTTCATAAGTGTTAATTTAATTAACCTAAATGAATAAACATATATTTCATTTCATTTCATTTCATTTCATTAGAGATCGTCCCTAATAAGTTGACCACGACTGTATATATATGTATATATATTCAACCATTAAATAAATCAAAAAACTTTCTTTTGCCACTTAAGGGCGTTCCGTCACATATGACCTTGAGCGTTTCGCTTCCTCACCACCCCGCGCCTCACCCGAAAAAAACATTGCGTGCGAGTCCGCCCTCTAGCGTCAAGTAGCAGTAGCACAACTATAAGACAATGACCTTACTTGTCCGAAACCGCAGAGCTAAAATCTGATAGACGCGAAAATAATGAATTATTTTTTTAGTATCTTTTATTATTTCGTTTAGTAAGTATGTATATTTTTTAGTATATATTATTTATATATTTATTATTTATATAGTAGCGAAAGCAAAGATGAGTGTTTAGAATCATGACGTTTGTTAAATATGTAGTAGAAATAAAAATAACTACTGTGGGTTAAACCAATAAACTCAAAATTTTTCCAATAGACATTTTTATATTGTTTAAATACTGTTTTCCATAGTATTTTTAATCTCCCATTCATACAAACCCTCTTTCACCTACCTAAAGATATCCCTCGTAAAAAAAAAATACAATACACAAAGGCAAATATTCACTACAATAACTTTTCCCTTCCCCTCATTCCCTATCGCCCTTTTTCTCCACTCTCCACAGTTTCCGCTTCTCTCCTCACCTCCCTCTTCTCCTCTTCACCTCCTTCAGCATCCCTTGCCTCTCCTCGAGCATCTCTTGCCCTTTCCTCCACTTCTCTCTACCTTGCCTCCTCGCTTTCTCCTCTCTTCTCTAGCACTTCCCCATTTCTTCTCCTTCGTTCCCCTCATTTTCTTCTCCCTTCTTATCACTTCTTATCCCTTTCCCTGCATTCGAGAGCTCCTGCCTTGTCCCTTCCCCCTCCCTTCCTCTCCCATCTCCCTTACTTCCCCTTCACTTTCCTCTCACTTCCTCCTCATTTACTCCTCACTTTTCCCTCACTCCTCACTTCCTCCTCACTTCCCCCTCACTTTCCCCTCACTTCCACTCACTTCCACTCACTTCCCCTCACTTCTAACTTCCCCTAACTTCCCCCTCACTTCTCCCGCACTTCCACCTCACTTCTCCCTCACTTCCCCTAACTTCCCCGTCACTTTCCTCACTTTCCTCTCACTTTCCTCTCACTTTCCTCTCACTTTCCTCTCGTATTCCCCTCACTTTCTCTTCACTTCTCCCTCGCTTCTCCCTGGCTTTCCCTTGACTCCCCTTGACTTCTCCCTGACTTTTTGTACTTTTGTAGCAATATGCAAATTGAGGCAGCCTGTAAAGCACGCATTTTACTTTTTATTTTTTCTTTGCAACATAGAAAGCTGTAAGTATTTAATTACCTATAGAGTTAAGTGTATTGCCTGTGTCACTTTGCATGCTACTTGAAACTGTAACTTACAAAAATTGTAATAACCTGGCGATTAAAATGAGTGGCTTGAGTTTCTTGCCAGTTCTTCTCATGGCTCTACTTTGTCAGCGAACTGGTTGTAGGTTAATTTGCTGACATTTTGTAAACTTTGACGTTCATAAGTGTTAATTTAATTAACCTATATGAATTAACATATTTTCATTTTCCTTATTTATTTTCGGTTCATCTGGATATCACAAATATAACTTCAGTAAATCGTTCTGTATATTGTATAGCTAGCAAAAATTTTACGGAAGTAGATCTTTTAGAATAAGCAAGAATAAGATTACTATTAACAGAGACATGGATACGCACAGAGACTGAAGCAACCCAGTTCGATATACCTAACTATACACATTACTTTAACCTCAGAACTGATTCTGCTGGAGGTGGTGTTTCTGCCTACGTTCATAATGACTTGGAACATAGCTTGTCAGAGAGCAAGTATGATGGGGGGAATAACTACCTATGGATACAGTTACATAAATTCGCACTTGAAGTAGGGGTTGTATATAACCCTGGACACACAGATTTCGGCAACTTCCTTGATGTATATGAATCCCAGCTAGAAAGAAGACGTCGAGCCATGGTCTTTGGAGATTTTAACATCGACTTACTGACCAAAGACAAAAAGACAAAACAATATAAAGATCTTCTGAATGGCGTCGGACATAAAATTATCAACAAATTAGACAAGATTCACTGTACCAGAGCAGGAACCACAAAGGAATCCATACTAGATCATGTAAGCACTAACCTATCTAGGGATAACTTCCACATGGCTATAATCAATTCCTCACTATCAGACCACAAACATATTTACCTAGAAATAAAAAAATTCAAACCACCACCAAGAGTATACTCTCAATATGAAGCCATAGATTACATCAAACTGCATGACTTAGTCCAAAACACATTAATTGAAGTAAGTGACAATGACTACACAAAACTAGAAGAACATATAAAAAAGTGCACAACAAACAGTAAAGTAATGAAAACAAAGATCCTAAATCCACCGCAAAAGGACTGGATAAATAATAAAGTGATCTCAGAAATTAATGAATGAAATATTTTGTGGAAAGAGTTTATTAAAAATAGAGATGATGATACATTAAGAGAAGAGTTTAAAAAGAAAAGGCAATATGTCGCTAAACTTATACAAGACACAAAGAAAACATACCATCACAAAGAATTTAACAAGTGTAAGAATAAACCTAAGAAAATGTGGAATCTTATTAATACCTTAGCTGCAAACAGAATCACCCAAAATTTTGTTCCTTCCAAATTAATACTTAATTCCCAAGAAGTCACAGATCCAACTCACATATGTCAAGTATTTAATGAATATTTTTCAAATATCGGGCCATTATTGGCAAGCGAAATACAGAAACATAAACACGATAACTTTACACTAGCACTACCTCACTCCATTTCACTAAATTCTGCATTATCGAGTTTTGAACCATGTACCGAAACGGAAATTATAACTATTATTAACAAACTAGATATAAATTGCAGTGTAGGGCTAGATGGAATTAGTACTAAAGTAGTAAAAAGCATAAGTCATCTTATAGCTGGGAAATTGTCGCAATGTTATAACAAATTATTTCAAGATGGTATATTTCCTGATACATTAAAGGTCGCAAAAATTGCTCCCATATATAAATCAGGATCAAAGACTGATCCTGGCAATTATCGGCCTATCTCTGTATTGCCAGTGTTATCAAAGATTCTAGAAAAGCTTATATACAACAGACTGGCAAAATATTTAGATACTATTAACTACATCTCTGATCAACAGTACGGGTTTAGGCCTAAAAGTAATACACTCACAGCTACCATAGATCTTGTTACCAAAATAAAACAAAATATAGACCAGAAGAATATAGCTCTAGGTATATTTATAGATCTTAAAAAAGCCTTCGATACTGTCAGTCACAAACTTCTATTGAAAAAACTAGAATGCATTGGTATCACGGGCAAAGCTTTAAAAATGTTTGAATCATATCTTTCAAATAGATCACAGATAGTCAGAACTAGTAACAACAGTGACAGTAGTGCGTTGCCCATCGTTTGTGGTGTGCCCCAGGGCTCAATTTTAGGCCCTCTGCTATTTATCACTTATATAAATAATATAAATGACCTGGGTCTACACGGGCATATTACTTTATATGCAGATGACACGTGTCTCTTTTATTTTGGCTCATCAATACACGACTTAGTCTCACAAGCTCAAGAAGATCTTAACATACTGCATAATTGGTTCCAAGATAATTTATTAACTATTAATATTTCTAAAACATCGTACATTTTATTTAAATCAAAAAACAAACCAATACCACCCCACTCTGCTTTAAACATTAACAATCGACCACTGCAACTTAAAACACATGAGAAATATCTCGGTTTATACTTGGACAATCAGTTGACTTGGCATACACACATTGATTATATAAAGAATAAATTAATAACACTTCGCGGTAAACTTAGAAAATTTGTGCGATGCATACCCCGTAAATTACAATTTACAATCTATAATGCCTTAGTAAAACCGCATCTATCGTACTTAATAGAAATATGGGGGTCTGCATCAAATACTAGGGTAGCCAATCTACAGCGACAACAAAATAAAACTATCAAACTACTTTTTAATTTCGATTATTTTACTCCGACTAAACAAATTTACGATAAAACTAAATTAATGGATATCAAAAAATTTTATAAATATAATAGTTGCATTTTTATTAGAAAATCATTAAACAGGAACATCCATACTAATATAACGTTCACTAAACGCAAACAAGTTATTGGCCGTCGCACTCGGCGAGCGAGCTACCTAGTTATACCTAAACATCGAACAAACTATGGAAAGACTATGATAACCACAGATGGAGCGCGACTTTATAACCAAATACCCTCTAGTTTAAGAAACGCGAAATCTTTTTACATCTTTAAAAAACAGCTAGCCCAACATATTTTAACAGTAACATAATGACTACTTTATTCTTTTACAAAATTATATATTTTTATAATCATTGCTCAAAATTATTTACTTTTTGCAACAGTAACGAATGTTACTTTAATTATATATTATACCTAATGTAGGTAGCTCAAATAAATTTATTTTCTTGCTAAATGTAAGATACAGTTTAGTTATGGTTTGTGTATCGAAACGAAATGTGCCATGTAATTACGATGGTGATAAGTTGGACTGTTTTATTATGTTATTTCGCTATCAAACAGTAATTTTGCTGAGTGAATGTGTACGGTATATTGCCACCTACAAACGAACAAGTACATACTAAGTATGTGAAATATGTGAAATGGATCTTGATCATTACCATTGTGTTGTTATTGGAATAATAATGTAAGTACTTAACCTAATACTTTTATCTTATATAATGCGTAGTGTACGTAACCCTATAATAATGTTCCTAATTCATATTAATTATGCTATTGTGAATGTGACGACGGACACCACAATTTTTCTTTGAACGAATAATGTTATCACGTAAGTGACGATTTGTTTTGTCTTAAGTGATAATAAAGATCTTTAAACCTTAAACCTTAAGAATAAGGACGGTTTGGCTGGAGATGTACATAACGACGTAAAGTGTAAGTTTTGTCTGAAAGTCAGTGGTCCGAAGGCATAGTTACCTCCTCGGTCCTCTTTATTTCCTTTTTCTCCCACAGTATCTTTACTCTGTATGGCCACCACTGCACTGAATTTGAAACAGCACCATTCACCAGCAAAACTGAATTCAAATGACGGAGCTGATAAGGATTTTCAGTTACACATGCTTTAAACAAAGCGTCATCATTCCTATGTGTATATCATTATTTCTATAGAAATTGATATTTTTCAATGTACCCTATCAAAATTCAAGGATGTTGCACAAAAATGTATAGTATTGGATAAGTAGATATATTTATTTAGTAATTAGTGTTTTTAATTTTAGGTTTTTTATGATATCGTATTGGGTTTTTATCTGTAATGAAGTAATGATATTGTAAATACTTTTTCAATAAATAAATAAATGTTGATTATCTTCTAGTAAGTGCCCGTACGTAAGGTACACAATATCATGTACCCTTAGCAAAATAAGTAACACGAACAATTGCCAAAGTAGACGCATTGTACCCACTGTTTGAGTGATTTGGATGTACCGTGAAAATTACCTCGCTAGAGATTCATTATAAGTATAGATTACTTCAATATGTACATACAAATATATGTGTACATATATTATATTTGTATGTACGTACATATTGTAGTATTGTAAATGTATAATATAATGCAAAATCGGTAAAGTAGAACTAATGTAATATTATCGCTAAGTAACGGATCCATGCGGACGACGTCACGGGGTAGTTTTACAGTACATAGACTTATGATATAATATAATAAAGATACATACATACATACATACATAGAGTGCTAAACCATAATTCTTTTGCCTTTACCTAGTTAGGTAAAGACTGTACAAAAAAGAGTAGAATTCTTTATACTGTGCCACCGTGCCGGGTCTATTACTTTCTACATACACCTATTACTCGAAAAATACGGTATTAGTTTTGTTATGTCCAGTAGGCACTCAACAATATATTATTTAATTTTAGGATTAAAAATTCATATAGTACGATAATAAAGGAACAGAGTAGGATTTTTAATTTACCTAATTGTGATAATTTCACAGTCTTCAAATATTTTAGTTTGGTTAGAGACTAAGACGTTTTGTAAAGCCTTTTTTCTTCCTTTCTTGCAATCAAATAAATAAATCAAAATAAGATGCATTGAAAGTAGAAGGGTAGGTATTTACTTTAGCCTAGTATCTTATCACTGATTTTATCAGCTCATGAAAAAAAATCTAACGAGGTAAATACTTGAATATTTTATCGGTATTACTTACCGATAGAATATTCAAGTACACACCGTATGTATATATAGAATGTATAGGTATTTATGCTCGTGCAAGATAACGTAGATAGTTAGGTAGCTAACAGCAGCGTGTATGGTTGTTTTGTGTAGGTACCTAACTAGGTCGCAAACCGACGCATGTCACGTATAATCATTGTAATTTGAGTTCTATGCTAGTTGTACGACCGACGCCGACGTTCGTGTTCCGACCGAAGCACCTCGTACCTACGCCGGCGTCGCCGTCGTCGCGTCGCGTCGGTCGGAATCGGAAAGCGCCCTTGCCACATGAGTAAATATCCAAGTTAGATATTTTACTCATGTGCCCACCTACCACACACCTAGTTCGAAATGATAGTAGACATAGACAATATTGTAGCAAGCTCATATTCATACCCCTAGGGTATATAACAGCAGGAATTTACTGATTCTTGAGGCCTGGTGTTGCCTTGATCTTATCACGAGCGACAATAGGCTCACCACCTGCTACCTAGTTTACGTGGAACTAAACATAATTAAAGGATATCCTAGGTAAGTATCTCAAAGAAGGTATTTTACTAAAAATATGAAGGTAGGTATATACCTACTTACAGGATATTCTATTATTGAATCCTTTGCATTTGTATTTGTTTCAGTCGTGAAATTTTAGTCATTTTGATGAAAAATAATAATAAATGTAGGTAAATACCTACGTATTTAATACACTAAAAAAATCTAAATAACTAATCTAATTTATTTGCAACACTAAATCTATCCACACAATATTTTTTTTGATATTATTTATTTGCAATTATTGAATTACGTAAATAATTTTTAAAAAAACCGCATACGTCCGTCCGTCAGAAGGGCTTGCGCCGCTCTGCCGTTCTGCCTCCCGTCGCCCGCGCAGAGCCCCTGCGACGCTGATTCAGCCAAATTATCAATAACTATTGAAACATTATCCTAATAAATGAAATAAACCTACAGAGTTGACATTTGGTTTATTCCGGTTGATTCAATATAACTTTTATATTTATAACTATAGTAATTACAAAGTAATATTTCGAAATAAGTGAAATCACGTTGTTTTAATATCGTTGGTATAAGTTATATAATCAATTATTGTAAATAATTCTTCTACTATTCTAAAGTTCATGAATCAAAGTATATTGTTGGCAAAAAAAAAAGAATAAATAGCATAAGAATCTACTCAATTATCGAGATGAAAGTAGCGGATTTCGTCGAAATTTCGTCGGAACCACCTTAATCTAATTTAACGCATTTTTCGTCCACATCTAAACTTAATATTACGGAGAGAAAAGATTCGATTTTTTGTATGTTTGTTTCTTTGTTTGCAACGTTTTAACTAAAAATCTACGTTACCGATTTGAAAAATTCTTTCACCTTTAGAAATCAATAAATTTAGCCGGTAACGTAGGCTATATTTTATTATGTTTAACATTAACATATAATTTACAGTCATTATCAGAATTTCAATATTTTAAGCGCAAATCTAAATGATGCAATACGACACTATTGCTATGACATTTTCCGTAAAAGTTTGTTGTGAGATCAAATGAGACTTTTGATACCGAAGCAAAGCGAGGGCGGATCTCTAGTCCTATATAATTTTATTATAAATATGTTTTTTTTATTTTGTAGCCTCAGTAAAGTATAAACTTAGTAGTGTAAATAACTTCGCGTTGATACTATTAGTTTTTATTTACTCAAACTCAAACTCAAAGCATTTATATCATTTTGATCATAAAGTATGATGCTCATGAAAAGTCAAAATTACATGATCTCAGCTAATTAACCTACAGCCAGTTCACTGACGAGGTAGAGCTGTGAGAAGAACTGGCAAGAAACTCACGTCACTCTTTTCAATCGCCAGATAATTACCGGTTTTGTATGAGTTAACAATATATTACTAAAAGACAACATTGAAGATAATATAATTACTGCAAGTGTTCTAAGTGAATACCTTTAACAATAAATACACCTGTTTAACTATATCACCCTAGAGAGTAGACTGGTAGTGAATACCTTGATCATTAAGTACACCTGTTAAAACTATTCGTGTTGCGTTGCTTACTTAATAAGCTATCACATGGTCATCATTGTAGGTATAACTGGGAGACTTAGGTAGGTTAATTATCCATAATATTAATAATATTATGTTGCGTAATAAAACCTTTTTGTTACAGTAAAAAAATAAGTAACAGTCTGTACGTAATACAAAACAATACAATTAAAAATTTAAATACATACAGTTGTGATGTAAAATATAATAATGATTCGTATGTAAATATGTATGAGTGGACACAATGATTGTTTACAGTAAAACAAAAAGCTGTGGAACAATCGCGTTGAGTTATCAGGAACAAGCGATTATGGTGATATTATGTTTAGTCTACCATGAAATTGCTGTACCACCTTTAAAGTAAATGTCGTTTACATATCACAAAACAGAGGCCCTAGACAAGTGTCAAAGATTTCTATTCTATTCATAGAATAGATAAAAAATGTATGAGATTGACATAAGCGTTGGCGTTAGCTTATGTCAATCCAATACATTTTATAATCTATTCTATGAATAGAATAGAAATCTTTGACACTTGTCCAGAGCCTCATTAACGTCTATTTTTACTTGCAAGTAACTTCAGTACAGTGACAGATGTCACTGTCATATTGAGTATTATGTAATTTTAGTTTTGAGGGAATTTTTTGTCAAATTTGGTAAGGCAAATATGTGGTCGACTATACATAAATTATATGTTATACTAGCTGACCCGGCGAACTTCGTTCCGCCTAACAGTCGCTCAACATTACTTTATTTTTTTATAATAAAAGATTTTTTTCTAAAATAAACGTAGCCTAAATTACTCCTTATTACATCAGCTACCTGCCAATAAAAGTCTCGTAAAATCGGTCTAGCCATTTCAGAGATTAGCCGGAACAAACAGACAGACAGACACACAAAAATTGAAAAATGGTTTTTTGGTGTATGTACCGTATATATATTCATAATCATATAGTAAAAAACGGTTATTTCAATATTACAAACAGACACTCCAATGTATTTAGATAGATACATTATGTCTACAATAAGCTTCGCTAACTAATAATATAAAATGTTATTACGTCGTTGTGTTTAGTTGTACACAACTCTTAGTTATGTTTAGCCGGAGGAGCAAAGGTTGGTATTGATTTAGGATCATAGATACACAGTATCTATGATCGTTATACAGTATTATATCTGTATGTAAGTGAGTGTTCGCGCCAGGAACAAAAGAAAAGAAAATTGTATTATCAAAACTAACCATTTATTGGTTTTTTGAGTTTTACAAAAGTCCGATGCGATTTAATAATTTTGCAATTATTAGCGAGTTCGATTTTAATGTTGGAATTGAATGGAATGTCTCGAAGATTCTCTTGATAATTCCTTTCCTTATTGTAGTCGGCTGAGAGGGAGAGTTGCTGATTGGTGAAGCGATGACAGCTTGTCCGTGGCGAGCGCGGATTGGCCAGTGAGAACATAGATAAGCGCATAGACAAAAGAGTATGTCTAGTGATGGAATGACATTCTCGTATAAGTCTAATTTTGGTGCAGGTGCCGGTTGCATTGGCCCACGCTTTCTAGGCGCGAACAGTGAGTATAAGTACTTCTTCAATATCTCTGTATCAAATACTCTTAAGGAGCCATGCGTTTTACAATACCCAGAAAAAATAATATCTGCCGGCATTCAAACAAAACATTGTAACTGTGCTTTTAATTATGGGGAATAACACTGATAACATCTTGTAAGACCGATAACACTGATAATCTTAAAGTAGTAAAAAAAAACTTATAAATTAATTGGATAACATTTAAAATAAAATGATTCAGAAAAAAATTCGTGCGTGCGTGCGTGCTTGGTGTGTGTGTGTGTGTGTGTGTTTGTTATGACTTAGCGCCTAAGCGGCTAATTGGTATGAAGGCAGATTCAGTGCAGGAGATGGACATAGGCTACTTTTTATCCCGAAAATCGGTCTGCTTCCCGAGGGATACAAAAATTATTATACGCGCGGGCAAAACCGTATTATGTAAACCAAATAGTTGCAGAAAATAATAAAAAAATACAAAAGCGAAATGATCATCATCCAAGACAAGATAAGCAGTAAGTGCGATTTCCAAATTTGTCAAGAGTTTACTTATAATATAGCCTTTATTCAGCAGTTAATATCTTCTAGCCAAAATGTTGTTATAAATAAAATATTCAGCAGCGTTGAAATTTTGTGTTAAAATTAAAATAGCAGCGTATTTTACAAAATCTAAATCAATTAACGCCCATACTTTTGGTCCTTTACATATGCATTTGAATCGGTTTAAAAAGTATTAACATGCAGAGTAGGGTGCATAAAGGCGCGTTTATACTGACGCGAAGCTGAGCGCAGTGGAGAGGAGCGGACCGTAAATTGGCCAATCACAATGCTCGAACCCTTCACTCCACATCAGTGGAAATGCTATAGTTGGCCAATTCACGGTCCGCTTCTGTCCACTCTGCCCAGCTCCGCGTCAATAAAAACGCACCCTAAGTACGTATCTAACTGTGGAGCGACTAAAATTGTATAAAATTACTACCCTGTTGGTCTAGTGGTTAGTGGTGACCCTGACTGCTAAGCCGGAGGTCGTGGGTTCGATTCCCACCCAGAACAAATCTTTGTGTGATGAGCATGATTGTTTGTTCTGTGTCTGGGTGTAATTTATCTATAATATGTATGTATTTACAAAAAAAAAAATGTATATATGTAGTATATCAGTTGTTTAGTAACCATTACACAAGCAAATATAATTGCTTAATTTGGGGCTAGATGGCGCTGTGTGAATGTGGTAGAATATTATTATATTATTAATAATTACAAGTAAGTCCATGGTAATGATATACAGTCTAGATACTTCAACAAATAAGCCCTGACTAAGCCCTCTTCAATAGCAATCGAATGTAAAATTATGTTGCAATTATATTTTTATATCAAATCAGCTAGTATAAAATATCTACGATCAACGACCTCTGTGGTTCGGTCGTACTGTGTTCGGACTGCCATGCAGAGGTCGCGGGTCCGATTCTCGCTCAGTGCAAATATTTGTATGCATGAACATGATTGGCATTGGGCTGGGTGTTTTTATATATAACTAGCAGCCCGCCCCGGCTTCGCACGGGTGGACATTTTTTTTAACATTTTGGGATAAATAAAGAAACTATGGGAATATAAGTGTTTTTTTTTTCAGGCAATTTTTAATTTTTTTTCTTCGTAAGAACGCAAGCTCGCACTTCAAGGAATATTATAAAAAAGAATTATCGAAATCGGTTTAGCTGCTCTCGAGATTTTTGCTTAGCAACATATTCAGCGATTAGATATGTATATATTTAGAAAACAAAAAATTAAGTATGTATATCCGCATTATAGAACTCATAACACAATAAGGTTAAGGTTGTCTGGAAGAGATCGCTTTTAGTGATAAGACCGCCCATTGTCACTACTTATTATTGTGTTATTCTATCATTTGTTTTGTAATATGTGGTGTGCAAGAAAGAATATTCTATCTATCTATCTATCTATATTATAATTATGCTTAATTTGGGTCTAGATGGCGTTGTGTGTAGTTGGTGTACTATTATTATTATTAATTCTCATACAAACTTGCCTACTTCGAATACTATATTGATTGAAAAAACTACTCATCAATACGTTTTAAACTACAAAAAAAAAACCCAAAGAACTACCAAACTGCTGGGCAATTTATACGTGCAATTTATAAGATGGGTATTTTTACAGATGGAAATCGAACCCAGGTCGCTTAACATTACGATAGCTGCAAAGTGACCATCTGTACCGCTAGACCACACAATTGTTGTTACTAACAAATGTTAAACTATAAACAATTTTCAACAGTAAAGTATATAAAGCAGTTTTGTTAGCAACAATGTAATCAGTATGTTATACTTATCCACAGAAGCGGGCAAGTTCTTAGTACACATTTTACTATTTTAAACTTGCTGGCCGCAATCATTGAGACCGGTTCCTCGAAGCTTTTGTGTGAGCCGCGCGCACTTAGAGGTTATTTCAACCAAATTGCTCGTGGCTGCACCAAACACAGAGGCAAACTCATTTGTGTCCACTCGGGAACATTTTGAACATTTATAAAATATTTCGCTTGGAAATTCAATAGTTTTTACAATATTATGCAGCTACTGCAGAATTATTATAGAAATAATATTGTGAATGAGTTTCATTATATATTAAGTAGGTACGTATTATTTACAAAAATATTATATTAGAGGTATTTGCGAATAATATTATTAATAATATCACAACAACTGCACACTGCGCCATCTAGACCCAAAGTAAGCATATATTATAGCTTGTGTTATGAGTTCTAGAATGCGGATATACATACTTAAATACTTTTTTTTTGTAAATACATACATATTTTATATAGAAACACCCAAACCAATGCAACTAGACATTGCACACAAACATTTGCACTGAGCGGGAATTTAACCCGCTAACCTCTGCGTAGCAGTCCATACACAGAATGTTGAATGTTCTTGCATTATGCTTTTTCTCAAATAACTTGTATTTAAAATTGTGTTTATCCTACTTTTAAAATAAAGAAGTCTTATGGTAAACGTAATAAGGTAAATTTTAAATTATATTAAGCCACGAAGCCACGCCGTAGCTTGGTCGTAGCGTGGTCGTAGCAACCGCCAAGCTGCGTAGCGTTCTCGTAGCATCCACATAATTAGAGTTTCAGCTTTCTCTTTGTGGAATGCATATGATAGCCTGTTGGGTGAGCGTAGCATTTAACATACAGATACCATGGACTTACTACTGTAGTTAACGTTAAATTTTTCTATCAATAAACAATAAAAACTACTGCAGAACTAGTTAGTAATGTTAGACAAGTCATAGTTTTTGAATTGAACATTTTTATATGAAACGTTAACTTCCATAGTGACGTCAGTAAATGGCATTTAAGCTATGTCATTATCGTGGTTAAATCAACTTTTGGAAAAAATATGAAAGTATATTCCAAAAGAGATTGCTGTGCCGAGAATATCGTGTTCTTTAAAGGATTTGGATAATCTTTTAGCAGTATTTTAGACAACGCAGCGTGTGAGTTACAGTATCCTATTAATATTATAAATGCGAAAGATTGTATGTGTGTGTGTTTGTTACCACTCAGAACCTAAACCGCTGAACCGATTTCAATGAAAATTAGTATGTAGATAGATTCAATAATAATAATAATATTAATACTAGCCTGTTTACTGTCCCACTGCAGGGCAAAGGCCTCTTCTCATAGAGAAGGAATGAGCATTAATCACCACGCTTGCTCAAGACGGATTGGCAATTTCAGACTCTTAAGTCCAGGTTTCCTCACGATGTTTTCCTTCACCGTCAGTCAGAAATGTCCAAGATAAACTTAGAAAGTACATATGATTTGAAAAATCACATTGGTACTTGCCCGGATTCCCACTACCTCGTGTTTACGAATCGGGTGCCTTATCCACAGGGCCATTTCGACTTGTGTTATAGATAGATTCAATGCCTACTTTTTATTCCGAAAATCGTTCGGATTCCCGAAGGATACAACAAGTGATATTTTACGCGCGGGTGAAGCCGTGGGGCTCAGCTAGTAAAATATATGTTCCGATTCCCTTCACTTGGTTGTCGTAATATACGATTCAGGCAATACTAGGTAACGTACTTGCGTAGATATTGTCATTTTACTGCAGCTGCAATCCTGCAAAGCCTATGATAATCCTACTCAACTCAAAGCATTTATTTCATTTTGATCATAAAGTATGATGCTTATGAAAAGTCAAAATTACATGAAGTCAGCTAATTAACCTACAGCCAGTTCGCTGACGAGTTAGAGCTGTGAGAAGAACTGGCAAGAAACTCACGCCACTCTTTTACTCCTAAATTTATAAGCTAAAGATGTATGAAGAAAATACTCTCGATTGTTGAGCACTATCAAATAATTTGCATAGTTACTGCATTTAGCAAATGTAAACCATGGTACGGTGTGATTTTGAGCGACCTACAGAATTGTACCACATGTGTGTGTGTTCAAGTTTGTGTGTATTACGTGAGATAAGGCACTACTACGTAGACTACTGCCTGAAATACTAATGGAATTATGGAAAGGATTTTGGAATATTTTCTCTAAACCACAAAGAGAAAATTAAAGATATGTATTTAAATTAAGAAATGTGCTCGTTTTATAATTGAGTTTGGGGTAAGTAGAAAGTCACCCAAGTTCATTCTTATCTGCGCTTTAAGAGATAAGGTTTGGGTTACATTAAGAATAGAATAGAATAGAATAGGTTTATTTCAGACCATGGGATCCATATTATACAAGAAATGAATATAAAACTACACAAAGAAAAAAATTTATAAATACAAAATATGTCATATTAAATAAAAACAAAATAAAATATAAAAAAACGTCATATTTTGTTTTTATTTAATATACGTAAAGGAGGCTCGATGCGACGTCATCCACCGATACATAATATGGCCTTACATTAAGGCAAGTGTTATTAAGTAAAAGAAAATAAAACTCTTACATGTTCAATTCGCTCTTATTAAGAGCTTACCTTAGTCATTTAATAAAACCGCAGTACCTTTCATTTATTGCCGACAGTGACAGACAAGCCAACAGTCCACGTAATGGTAAGTGGTAACTGTTGCTCACGTATGACTGGCCGTATCTGGCACTGCCCCTGCAATGCCAGGGACTCTGAGAAGCTGCTGCCTATTATGAAAGGAGTAGGACATGATATAATTAAATTTAGAACCCAAGTAAATAGAAGACAAGTAAATGGATATTCTAAGACAAGAAACCATCCGGTCAAAGTTTTTTTGCACTTTACAAACATTTAACGGACACAAAGTACACTCAGACTGATAACAAATATTTATGGATCACACAAAGTTTTGTCCCGTGTGGGGATTGAAGCCACAACCATGTGCACAGCAGTCGCTTGTGCTCCCACTGCACCACGAAGGCTGTAATATCCTATAATTTTTCCACCCCTATAGCAAAAGAACTTTGCATTTATAAATCAGTCTATTAATATAATACTGCATTAAAACAAAGATCAAATCTCACGAAATAAACATAATTACGAATCTTTGAACAGTCGACAAACAAATAAATCAAAAGTAAATCACGACTTGCAACTAATGATATATACACACATTAACTTATTTTGTTTGTGCGTTGTAATTGCCGTGTCAGCAAATACACAAGCAAATAGTCGTAATTCATAAGGACTTGTTTATTAATACTTAAGACATATTTCCAATCTTTATTTATTGGTATGTACTTCTGTTTTAGAAATATGACGACCCACTAACCTTTACACCGCTGTGTCACACTGGTGTGACGGTTAGGAAATAAAATTAATAACTTTTACACTGTTCGCATGGCAGTGTGACGCTTAGTATTTTTTTCCCAAACATCACACTAGTTTGAAAGATACGAAGTCTCTTATTTAGTTCTGTACTAGCATTAGTTCAGTATCACTACGTTTTTTTAAAATGGCAATTGTGTCGCGAGTCCAGTTTTCTATCGTTGTTTTAATGTATTAAAGCATCTATTACAGCATATTGTTGTGCATTTCGCTAATAAATACGACACAATGCAACATAATGACAATTAAAACAATACGTATTACGCAAACAGTCATAACAAGTACGTTAATCGCGCGATTAGTCGCGGTATACGCTGATAAACGACCAACTGCACCTGCGTGGCCCTGCTTTAGCTTTATATCCAGATTAGTGGTAATCTTTAATTATTGAGCTTTTTTTGTAGAAGGATTGCTAGACTTACGAGGGATTAAGAAAGATGAATCGACGGTAATATAGACCCCTACGTTGTAATATACTAATGTTACCCAGGTGTTATATAAGTCATTTAATGTGTTTGCAGTCTAAACACAGGTTGAGCAAGATATTTGTATATTTTGCTTTATTTTTAAACTAGCTTTCCACGACGCGGTTTCACCCGCATCTTTGCTTACTGCTCTACTCCCGTCTCCAGCAGCGTGATGTTACATAACCTATAACCTTCCTCGAGCTCGGCTATCATACGCAAAAAAGATTTTTCAAATCCGACTGATAGTTTTAGAGATTAG
Organism: Parascotia fuliginaria; assembly: GCA_963082885.1. Classification (NCBI taxonomy): domain Eukaryota; kingdom Metazoa; phylum Arthropoda; class Insecta; order Lepidoptera; family Erebidae; genus Parascotia; species Parascotia fuliginaria. The sequence goes on along the minus strand of OY720179.1, from coordinate 18,921,915 downwards.
CGCGTTGAAACAAACAAACTCTTCTGCTTTACACAATAATATAGATGTAATCATGACTTAAAAAAAGTATGCAAAATTATTTTTGGGGATTTTCTCTCTTCCAAAAGCCCCTTAGGCTTTTGTCTTTAGGATATATGGCTTACTAGTAGTTATTGAATAAGCAAACTACCTAGACAGCAGTGTAGGCAATTTGCTTTAATTTTTATTACACGATAAAATTTACAAACCGAAATTTGCCGCAACACACTGCTAAACCACTAACACTCTCAGCGTGTTTTATTGTGCGCCATTGAACTTCGATGTCACAAACTTAACTCTTACAGATAAAAAATATGTTTGTATTTTATATCAATGTCGTTAAGCATAGATTACATAATTCACTTATGCATACTTGCAAAGACTGATCAAATTTTAATTAAAATGTGTACAATTGAACGATACAAACCTTTTAAATGCCAAATGTTTCCAAGTGAACAGGTTTGAGGTTATTTACTTGTGGTATAACTCTTGCCAACATTGTTGTTCGTACGAATTATGGTTAACCGTGGCTTGTTCAGCTAATTACTTTAATTTGTAACAAGTAAGTACTACACGGACATGTCACTTATGATACGTTGTTGTCAATCTTATTTACACAGTTTCATTAACTTTTGCTGTACCTATCGAGATAATATTTTTTTTTTCTATTCCCTTATTTCATGATGTTTTTTTATTTATTTATAGCCTACCAAAGTGACTCCACCCCGCCTGATGGTAAGCAGTAGGTGGAATCCAGAAGTGGTGGCCACCATATTAAAAACCATCGTCTTAACTGCTGGCCTCCACTATGAGGGCTGAGAATGGGTTTAGGGGAAGGGAATGAGGGAGGTGAGGAAAGAGAAAAGGGGGAAAAATTGGGCCTCCGGTGCTCTCACTCACCGAACGAAATGCAGTAGTACGGATACTACTATTCTTACGTCGATATTCTATGAGAGGGTAGTACTTCCCCGTACGATCCGGCAAATTCATGCTGAAACCAGCGTATATCTACTAAACTATTTTATTGCTACAGCGCTTTTACTTTTCAATACTTTGTTTTATATTTTATGTTTATTGTATATTTCTAATTACAGTTAAAGTATATTTTAACTGCATTTAATTAGCTACTTTACAAGTGTTAATACTGCATAAATGAGAACTAATTTACTAAACCATTTTTTTGTGTTTCGTAGTAATTATTAGTTGTGTGCGTGCGTACAGTACCATACATCTGTTTTATTCTTATTGTAATCCATGATCTTTATAGTGCGATATAAAACATGTTTCCTATAGAAGTAACACAGTGGCACCTAGCATATCACAAGCATAAAGCAACTAGCTTTTACCCGCGTTTTTTCTTACTGCTCTGCTTCCGTCGCCAGTAGCGTGATGTTACCTAGCCTATAACCGACCTCGAGAACTGGGCTATAATACGCAAAAATAATTTTTCAAATCCTACTGGTAGTTTCACAGATTAGCGCGTTCAAACAAACAAACAAACAAAATCTGCCGCTTTATGTAATACTAGCTCCGCTAGAGTGAATCTCGGTTATATCTCTGTTTATACTTTGACGATTTTTCATACAAACTTTCATCCCATATTTAAACCTCTTTAAGCCTTTTTCCCGATAAAAAATAGCCTATGTTGTTCTCTATCTCTATACCGAATTTCATCAAAATCGATTTAGTGGTTTAGGCGTGAAAGCGTTACAGACAGACAGACAGAGTTACTTTCGCATTTATAACATTTATATGGATTATAGATTATACCATTTCTATTACAGTTCATTGGCCACTATCTTGAAACAGATTGATGCCATTTTGGTAGTCAAATATAAAACTTGACTACTTACCAACCACTGACAATAACAGCTTAAAATTCAAGATAGACCAAGATAGCCACCTAAGTTGGGATAAAGTGGGTTGGCTGCCCGCCAGTGGTTCACAGCAACCATGTTGTTACAACTGACCCAATTACAAACAGTTGGTCTCGAGTAAGTGATTGTAGCTACTTGTAACGAGTGCCAAATGATATTTATGTACCATGTTGAACTTACTAGTAACTTTAGATTTAGTGATGCTTATCGGTTTTTAAGTTATAGGAGTTGTAGAAGGTATTCCTTCTAAACGAGAAAAGCCTGGAGTGTTTTGCCGATACGCTAGAAACACTTCCATGAAGGTTCTACTACACCGAAAAAACGGTATATAAATGCATTTCTCAGAGTAAAAAAAAAAGGTTATCGACACTATGGTAACAAACTATGACGACTAGGACCTCTGTGGTTCGGTGGTACTGTGTATGGACTGCCACGTAAAGGTCGCGGGTTCGATGCCCGTTCAGTGCATATATTTGTGTGCATGAACATGACTATTTGCATTGGTCTGGATGTTTCTATGTATAATATGTATGTATTTACAAAAAAAAGTATTTAAGTATGTATATCCGCATTTATATACAAGAGACACATCACTATAAAAATGTTTAAGTGAATTTCTTACACAAAAACAGTCACATCGAATCCAAATATTCTTAAATCGAAATAAATATTCATGTATAAGTTAAAGTACAACTACGGATTGTACAAATGTATACAATGAGAGCGGGCTTCGTTCAGGTTTTAAAGTTCCACTGAGGTTACACTTTAGACTTTCTACCGATCCAAGATCTGGGTAATGAGCGTTACAAGTTTGTTTATTTTAAAGATAGTTTGTCCTACAATATTGGCTAGTTTTAAACTCGCCTAATTTGAGTTCTCTAGAAAACCAACTGAATATTTAGTACAAAATGCTTTACATTTTATGATTAATTTGTACTACTTTAAGAGTAATGCAGGTTCTGTGATCTGTGGTTAACATAAATAAATATCAGACAAGTAGTAGCAATAATAACGTGTTGAACGTCAACTTGTTGTAGCCATCTGCCTACCACCAAACTTAGAGGGAGGTCCTTTAACACCATAATTATGCAAACAATCAAAAAAATAATAATTTAAAACAATCATTAACATATTTAATTAATCCGTTAATGAGCTAAACTTTTTGTCACCTAAGTTATTTAGTATATTTAGTTTCAACCGCGTCTTTGCTTACTGCTCTGCTCTCGTCACCAGTAGCGTGATGTTACATAGCCTTTCTCGAGAACTGGGCTATCATACGCAAAAAGAATTTTTAAATCCGACCGGTAGTTACAGAAATTAGTACGTTCAAACAAAAAAAAAACAAACAAACAAACTTTTCCGTTTTATATATTAGTATAGATAACACTTAATGTTAGGTACCTATATTATAATGCAAAACATAATTAATATAATTTGTGATTCAATACAACGTTACTTCTTTTTAATTATTTCATTATATGGTGTACGTTAATTTGAAATAGTGCGGTACGTGTGCACTACGCCCCGAGCTCCCCTGGTGTTTGTTCGTATAAAGGCCACTACATACGTAAAGAAATAACACTTCGGACGGAACGTGAAATTGACGGGAACGTGAAAGTTTCGTTCGCTCAGTCCAGTGAGTGCCCCGTTTCATATACATTTTGTATAAAACGATATTCCCTAAATTTCCCATCCCATCCCGACCGTATAAAAACCCGTCACGTATGCCGCAGCCTTAAGGTAGTGCTTAGTGCTGTTTTTCTTATTAAATTAATTTTTATACTCCTTAAAGTTGTAGCTTATATTTAACCCGTATGAAGAAACACGAGAATGTGTTGTGATCACGTTACTGTATAAGATACTGCTTGTACTTACATTTTATTATATTTTTTCTAGTAATTATATAGAATGATAACAGGGCGATATTTTCTTTTAGTAAGCATTATTAAAAATATAATAAAGCACATTTATTTTCAATAAAATACATTTAATAAATATTTTGTTTCATTATTAAGAAACTACTTTACTCACAAGTTGTGAAGTTTGTTTAGATATTCTAAGAATTATTATATAATTATTACGGCAATTTATGAAAACGATTATAGACAGTAGTTTGGCTTTTGGAATGGTGTCCGCCACTTCTGGATTCCACTTACTGCTTACCATCAGGCAGAGTGGAGTCACTTTGGTAGGCTAATATAAAAAGAAAAAGAAAAAAAAAGAAAATAGACAGAATTAGGTCAGACTATACGAAGCAACTCTCTCACCCGAAACCAAAATACAGTGTCGAAAGGGACTTTACAATTAACGTTCAAAAATTAAATCTAGACAAATAAAATGTACAATCAATCCAAAAGATGTCCATTGGGCCTCAGGTAGTGTTTATATTTATTATATTTTTTTCTTGTACAGCATTATAAACACTGTAGCTTAAAACAAATAGTACAGAAAATAGTACATTGGGCAGCTTTTTCGATAAAAGCAATTTCCTCTAATGAACCTATAGATGGACATGATATATGGAACTGTAGCGGTAGTTATATGCCAATAATATATATTTAATTTATTTTTTTATTGTCGAAACTGGCAGATGGGCAAACAGTCCACCTGATGGTAAGCGGTAACTGTCGCTCATGGACGACTCGAGAGTCTGGCATTGCTCCTGCTGTTATGAAGGGAGTGGGGGTAGATGAAGGGATAGAGGAAGGTGAGGAAAAAGGAAAGGGGGAATATGGGCCTTACATAGTATACAACTTACAAAGTAGACTAGATTTTTATGGATTATTTAAAATTTGTATTGAAACACAATAGATAGGTACAACAATTGCTTATGCTTATTAATTTTGAATAAAAACGATTTCCTTTCTTCCTATTTTAAACGTGTAAGATTATGACATCAAACCATAATTTTGTGAGCGGTCTGAGTCTGACCTGCACTGTATCTGCAAAACAACTGATGCAGTTGTGTTCCTAGTTAGAGCTGGCATAAATTATACGCGAATATCCTTGCAATTAAGTACTAAAGACAAATAAAAAAATATAATAATAAGTTTTCTCAACAAAATTAAGGATCACTGTTAACCAAATATCTTCACATGGGTCTGTTTGGCGCAGCTGTAGCCGTGAGCCGCCCTCGTCATTCGGTTGCCTTCTCTTGGTTTATCAAGTTTTTTTTTTTTTTTTTTTTTTATATTATAGCCAACCAAAGTGACTCCACGCCGCCTGATGGTAAGCAGACAGTGGAATCCAGAAGTGGCGGCCACTATACTAAAAGCCATCGTCTTAAACTGCCGGTATGGTGGTCGCCACTATGGCGGCTGGGAATGGGGTTAGGGGAAGGGAATGAGGGAGGTGAGGAAAGAGGAAAGGGGGGAAATTGGGCCTCCGGCGCTCTCACTCACCGAACGAAACGCAGTAGTACTGATACTACTACTCTTAAGTCGATCTTCTATGAGAGGGTAGTACTTCCCCGGACGATCCGGCCGATTCATGCTGAAATCAGCGTGGATCTACTACCGTAACAAACGTACACAATAATGTTTCAAAAATTACGTAACACTTGTATTAACTAAAAAAACTTAAAATAGGTAGGTACTATTATTGTAATGGCAAAGCAGTAAAAGAACAAACTTATTAATTGATTGAAAAACTTATTAGAGTGATGACTTGTGATTTTGATAAAATATATATTATGTTCGGCTCGTTATTCGGGTTTTCATCTCATTTGACCGACTACTTGATAAATGATCGTTTTTATTTAATTGTGATTACAATAACAACATATTTATTTCTAAGTTATATTAGAAATAAAATGCCTGAAGTAAAAGTTGTATACTGAAACCGTCTAAAAACGTAAAACGCTCTACTACTGGTCATAGTCACCAGGCTTTGAAGACCACCTCAACAAGGTGATAATGAATACACCGGCAATACTGTCCTTTGCCTGGAATTATTTTAATCGCCTCTTATGACATCTACGGAATGTGTTAAAGCGCATTTAAATTGGTCTTTTATTCTGTCGGTCGTTAATTCGGTAGGTATCAAGCATGCGGGGACTCAGGACGTTTGCTTATGTCATTCTCTCGAAGTAAACTGCCAATGAAAATGACTAAAGACCTGTGGGCGCTGACGACCAATGTAAACGGTTCCCCGCATGCGAGCCCGATGACATGCGTTACAGAAATCTCTCGCATCCTACATGCGGGCGCTAAAGTCCAATGTAATTGAGATAGACCAGAGAAAACACGCCAGCCAGAACTTCTGTATCACCTCATTGAATAATTAATGTATAATTTTTCGTTTTATGCCTTTTTCCTTTGCTATCATAGAATCATAGCCGTGTTCTGACTAAGACTTTGGCTGATATGAAATAAGGGTAGTACAGTTTATCTTGTCCTCAAATCTTGCAATTCTCTCTTAACTTGTACAGACACTAAACAACACAGTTATCGATATCAAACAACTAGTATTAGTTTCAACGCAATGCGAGCCGATCCAATGCCGCTAAGTGCTATTTGTTGCACTCAAAGAGCGCTTCTGTTCCCGAATGCTTTGTGAGATGCACTCTGATTTTTCTCTCTAATACGATAAAACGGCATAACATTCTTTCTATTGGCCACTTCCATTGTGTAATTATTTGTGATAATTGACGCCCTGGTTTCGCTCGTGCACAAATTATCTTTAGACTAGCTTTCCGCGTTGCAGTTTCACCCGCATCTTTGCTTACTGCACTTCCGTCACCAATATCGTGACATTACATATTTTATAACCTTCCTCGAGAACTAGAATATATTTTATAATCTGACTGGTAGTTAAAGAGTTTAGCGCATTCAAACAAACAAAGAAACAAACATACAAACTCTTTCGATTTATATATATTATTTTCTATGTAAATTATATAAATTGAGTGTATTATACATATAAACCGCCAGTTCTTCGTTGAGTAGTTTAGGACATCTAAGTGTTTAGACAGGACCGACTATGTTTTATACTTTGTTACAAACTAACATTTCACATTGTATTAAAATTTTGTATTAAATTATAATCTACTAACACGTGTCATCTAGCCATGATAACATAACGAAGATAAACATAACTTGTTTAATTAATACCGTGACATCAAATCATCCATACCGCTGATATTTTGTGGGGCGCTTCTCAAATTTATTAATTTATAAGGAGCCCTGAGCAAAAACACTCGGCCATTTGTTCAACAAATTATGTACATAAATTTGACATAATCATGGCACCGGCTGTAGCGACACACCCACCCAAATGTTCACTTTAAACGAAATGTTTTATATTTTTAGTGCTCTAATTAAGTTATGCATTAGATTAATATTTGTGGAACCGTGAATTGTAAACAGTTCGTCAGTAAAAATCTAGTTTATTTTAATTAACGTACTGATATGTCATTTTGTCTCATGATAAAAAATTCGTGGAGTCCAGGCGTGGGTTCAGAGATGGTAATCGACATTACCAAAGACATCATGTCCCAACAGGGCAAGATTGTTTTCTACCCTGGCGGCTTTATGAGATACTTTTTCACGTTCCGCTTAAAAGACCCGCAATCAAAATTCGAAATATACGCTCTGGTAAAGACGAGTCTCAATAAAAAACATTGCACGGGACGATTTTCTATAGAAAAAATATATAATCTAAATGAATCGCAGTTGTGTACACTAAATGTATGCAACTGACTATTCGGATCAATTAGCTTGATGTATCATTTCTTAGTGCACCTGCGTCGATGTGCAATGTGCAGTGGTTAAGCGATGTCCATGACCCACTGTGGCCCTGATTCTAGGTAAAGTGTGTTATGTATGTGTGTGTGTATTATGTTAAGCTTATTTTTTTATCTCTGTGAAGTAATTGGGATCAGAGATTAAATAGAAAACTTAGTTATGTTGATCCAGGTTAAAATTATTTAGTTCATTATTTTTGAGGTAATTTTTTATTTTCGGTAATAACTTCTTAAGGTTTAATGTAGATAATATTAAATAGAATAAATATTATTGTTATGTAGTTCAATTTTTAACCGACTTCAAAAAGGAGGAGGATATCAATTCGAGGCGTATGTATTTTCTTTTTTGTATGTTTGTTACCTCATATCTCGGTCATTTATGAACCGATTTGAATTTTTTTTTTTATTTGAAAGGGTATACTCCGAAATAGGGTCCCATGTTTTTTTATAAAGAATGATTTAGTGGTTTGGCTTCAATTTTATATTTTGTAACAAAACGTATGCAAGAAGTGAAGACGTGTAAAGCAACATGTTGATTTTTTTGTGACGAATTTTATGACATTGACATGTCCATGGTACAAGTGCGAAGTGATTTTCAAAATTCATGTTTTGTTAGAAACGAAGTGACCCTGGATGAGTCACCATTTGTGTAATTTCATTTTCAGCGTCTTCATTCTTTAGAAGTAGTAGACTATGATTATCACTATAATTTGGTAGTCGTCAAGCCAAGTTGGAGGTCTTATGGTCGTGAGAAATTACAACAGCAACGGGCGGAATTAAACCTGCCTTTACAGCACCACTGTTTATTTTTTGTATATCTGTTAAGCGATTGCTCGGTCAGTTAAATTATGATGATTCTTTATTGTTGGTAGATGATCACTTTTTGTTTTGATTTGTGGTTTCTGGGATTCAGGGTTTAGCGATCGAGAAAGTGTTGACAAGGACCTTATATCTCTATTTACAATTTTACCTCTCGTCTCTACTTTCTTTCAAACGGCGCGGCGCTGTCTCATTTGCGCAGCACGTTTAGTAGGTCTACCCATATTGAATATATTTATACACAATTAATTCCCACTAAAAGTTTAAAAATAAAATTATTTTTAGAAAAAAAATGAAAACCGACTTCAAACAATACCTACATGTTCAATCCTTAACTAAAAAGTAGACAATAATATTTTAATTACTTCATAGCAAAGAACATTAATCAACGCAATCCTTGATACCTATAATACTTTACTATTTATAGTTTTTAATCAGTTATTTTGGAGTCGGTGCCAGTCAAGAAGGATCATAATGACCTTCATAAAAATAACCTACCTACTAGCAAAAAAACCTTCTTGATTAATCTGTTAATATATGAATGAAAAATATAGATTTAAGACAAGAAATCGAACGGAATCTGATAAGTGCGCGTCAAATTTTTTATGTATATCAACACATGAACACAACTATCAATGACGTCTGCCTTTACGAGTATGACCGCGTTCGGGTAGTCCACTCAGGCATATCCCCCGCGCGTGCCATTACCGCCCCGTGCATTACAAAAGTTTGTTGCAAAGGCAGAATTAAAGATCCTTCTTGGCTGGCACCGACGCCAAAATAACTGATTAAAAACTATAAATAGTAAAGTAATAATAATAATAATAATACAACATCTCGCGAGGCTCGCGTTAGGTGGCTGGATCGTGGGCCTGATGCAAAAGGCTGTGCTCCTTGATACGGCCCGCATTGTGAGGCGGTTCCTATCTCTAGAGCCCTAACCACCGGTAGCTTGGTCCCTGTACCCGATATCGGTGGGTCTCCATATTTTTATATTTTTAAATGTATATTTCTATTATTTTTTATATATATATTTAAAAATGTAATTTTGTGTGTACATAATTAAATAAAGAGAATAATAATAATAATAATATTCTACCACATGCACACAATTAGCCCCAAATTAAGGAATTATATTTGCTTGTGTTATGGGTACTAAACAACTGATATACTACATAAATACATTTTTTTTTTGTAAATTCATACATATTATAGATAAATTACACCCAGACACCGAACAAACAATCATGCTCATCACACAAAGGTTTGTCCTGGGTGGGAATCGAACCCACGACTTCCGGCTTAGCAGTCAGGGTCACTAACCACTAGACCAACAGGTCAGTCAGTATTATAGGTATCAAGGATTGCGTTGATTCCCCTTTAATGTTCTTTGCTTTGAAGTAATTAAAATATTATTTTCTACTTTTTAGTTAAGGATTGAACATGTAGGTGTTGTTTGAAGTCGGTTTTCATTTTTTTTCTAAAAATAATTTTTATGTACATATGTCTAAAGTTAAATATTGGTTGGTGGTTGTCTAAGAATTTTCTATAACTACAATTTAAAATGAATTTTGTTTATAAATGTCGATGTTAATCAGTTACCACAGGTACTTTTATAAAAAAGAGAAAATGAATGTACTATTTTTCTGAGATTCCTCTTTAGACCTATGAAATAAGATCACATTAAAATATTCAATATTAATATTGTATAGATTATTTAACGGCTTAGTACAGTGTACTGACTATACGTATGTCAAGTTTGCCAAACAGTACATTATCGACGCGACGTATTTGTGTCGATTGATAGACGTGTATTAATATGCAAATAGCTTGGAATAATAAAATATTTGAAGCCTTTGACACGTGAGTGTCGTGCCACTAATTGTATTGTAATCACATGAACCACAAACCTATTCTTTACATATGTTCATTATTATCAAAAACTAGCTGCGCACTGCGGCTTTGCCCGCGCGAAAATTGCTATGTGTTTAATTAATGTAACTCGGAAATCAGAGCGATTTTCAGGATAAAAAGTAGCCTAATTCCCGAAACCTATCTACATACCAATTTTCATCGAAATCGGTTTAGCGGTTTAAATTTAATATGGTGGTTAAGTATTCTTAAAGTTTCTAAATCACCGCGCAATTTTCTTAGTTTTTCTTCTTCTGACAATAACAAACACAACAAAAAAAGAATTAACGAAATTGATCGAGCCGTTCACGCGTGATGCCATGACCAAGGGAAATAGGGATTATTTTTTATATATATAGATATAAAGAAATGTTACTCTTACAATCAATACGAATCTAATGACACCTCATACGTCAAAATCCATTAAACCATTTAGGCTGTAGAGCGAGCCAAAGAAATAGACATATACGAGTATACCCACATACATACATACATACATACATACGCTCGAAAAACATTACCCTCCTTGACTTCGGCAGTCGAGCAAAAACAAGAAAGTTCATAAAATTCCTTTAGAAAATAAAAATATTATCTAGCTTAGGACGACATTAATGTAGTACAATATGTCTTGTACTAGAACTATTCTTTATTTATTAGTAGGCATTACGTTACCGAGCAGGCAATTAATCAACGCATGTGCTACAGGTAATCGTAGCACTACAACAGACCTCTACGAGCATATACAAGGTATATATATATGTATAAATAGTTCAGTAGGTACTGTTGGCACGTGTAACATTACGAAATTATTATTAACGGTTTGACAATAAGCTTATTAATCAACCTATATATGCTGACTTCGTAGAATGTATGCTACGAGTTTCGTAGACGTGCTACGAACGTAGAAGATATTTTTTTAGTTCTGAAATAGTTTTTCGAAGTTCCAGTGACTATCTTCAAAATTGATAATTAGTATATTCGTGAATTTGCGTGGTGTTATTTATCTAGAGAACCTTAAACTTTCAACGACACGACGATACGAATGACAAATATTTGAAACAAAAACGATTATTCAAAAACCTCAAAATGAAGTTATTCTTCTTCTTTTCGAGTCGACAGTAAATCTTTTTATATTGTATCAGCCTAAAACTTAGCTACGGCTACTGCATTGTCAGCAGCGTTCATTAAATCTTCCTGCGTGCAGTTGATTGGGAACGCAGGGCACGATATCAAGTGGGCCATTGTTTGAAAATTGGCTCCATACTTGCAATTTAGATCGGAACTGTCAGGGAATTCTCATCTGGACAAATTATCTTTAGTTCGGCCGTAGTAGCAAAATGAAGTAAGGTTCACCGGTGACTAAAGCTCGTACAAGGTGAAAATACAACATTTAAAAACGACAAGGACATAAAGGAATAAGAGAACACAATTATTCTTATCTTGAAAACGTTAAAAAGCTTTTGCTGATAGGAGTAAAATAAGACAATAATATAGCTTTTAAAAAGTTATAGTGAAATCTGATGACTGGAACATTCCAGTAAGCAATATCGTGGAATATTCCAGTTTATGCATCAGCGTTAAAAACAAATGTCTATCACTTAGAAGTAATCCCGAAGAGAATTTATTCATCGACGGGTATTTGAGGTAAATATCGTAAATCCCCATAGATTGCCATTGATGGCCGGATCATGGTTATTGGTTATTATGGAACCTCCCCCGGGACATTGCGAGTTTTATGCGAGCTGGAATTGGAGCGGAATGTTTATTTTTCTAAGAGTAAGTTTAATCGCCATCATCGTTGTATTTAAAATTTTACCTTGCATCGTTACACAACATTTTTTACAATGACACATTAGAGGAATCATTACTAGAGTAAATATCACTGAAGGAAATTTTTTCGCTTTCGGCTTAAAAAAACTATATTGTTTACACTCTTAAAATAAAGATAAAGATAAAGATAAAGATAAAGATAAAGATAAAGATAATTTATTTGTCTCAACATGTGTACAATTAGGTATTACAGCAAGTTTAGTGCCAACATGTTCTGTCTCGTTAGACATGCAAATATATAAGGATTAGAAGAAAAAAAAAACATAAGTAGGCATTCTAAAGTAGGTACATAAGTTAGTGCTGTCGAGGATCTAATATAATGTCGATCTTAATTTGATATATTATATAGAGTTAATGAATTTTAATTTTACAATAAATAAGTCAGTGTATTAATGTAAATAAAATAGAATGTCAATAATTAGGATGGTCAATAATTTAGGGTGTCAATATTATGGTTAAATGTCAATTATGTTAGATCCTGGTAATAATTAGTAAACAAAATTTACATTAAATGTCCATCGTTTAGGAAGTCATTAATAGTATAATAGCATTTATTAACTAACAGGTTCCTTAAATTACGCTTAAAAATATTGATGTTAAGGTTCTTAAATGTATTTATGTATTAAGAAACAAATATTTGTGAATTATACAGATACTCATGTCGAATTGGACTCGTCATGAGTGCAAATTCCATCTAGAATGATTATATTGACAAGACTGACAAAGTGTAAATACTAGCTCTCCCGCGTCGTGGTTTCACTCGCGTCTTTGGTTACTGTTCTGCTCTCGTCGCCAGTAGCGTGATGTTACATACGCAAATTATTTTTAAACCCAACTGGAAGTTCCAGAGATTAGTGCGTTAAAAACAAACAAACTCTTCCGCTTTATATAAAAGCATAGATAGATTAATTTAATTGCAAAGATAAAAAGTAAAACGAATTAAACATATTGGACCGCTCGTAAGCGCAAGGTTAAATTTTATAGTTTATAAAAAAAATGCTTAATAATTTTTAAAAAAGCATTTCATTCGCTAGTGATGCATTTAAAATTTTTGATACAAAATATAAATAGCAAAATTATATATCGTCACGTTAACCGAGTCATTTTAACGCAAATCTCAGACGTGAGATAATTTAGTTCAAAATCTTTTTACTTTAAACGATCCACCGATTTAATTTCAAAGGTATTGAATAAAAAGAGTTAAAGCCTTTGAGGATTCTAGAATAGTAATATGTAAATAGATGAAGAACTTGGCAACATATTGGAGAATATAATAATATAATGGTTACGTAACGCAGGTAGCTACTATAAATGTAATAGTTTAATTAAAGAAAGCTCTAGAACTAAATGTTTTGTGACTAACAACATTATGTTTGTAGCGAAGCTACTTATCTGAGTGACTTTAACTACTGAATACAAGAAGATTGCATGTTATTTAATACATGAAAAGAAACTAAACATGCTTAAATAAAAAATACGTTCAATACGTATTTTATATTTATATCATTTGTTCGTATCTATTCTAAACATCGCCCTATATATTTTTTATTATAATTTTTATGCATAATGTACATTATTTTTCTGATTTTAGTTTTTAATTACTTTTAGATTTTTGCTTTTGTATAAATTTAAGTGTGTTCTGTTTGGTATACAAAAATAAATCTTCTACTTTCTTTCTTTCTTCTTTCTCGCGGAGGATATTACATATATATTCTATTAATATCAAACTCAAACTATCCCCACTCAAAATAAATTAATATGGATCACTTAATTTTGTGTGGGAATCGAACTTACTCTTACATAGCAATCGCAGTCCCTTTTAGCGCTCCACTGTACTAGTAATGTCAATCACCCCGAAATCGTCTTACACTTAGATTTTTAAATTTATCATGAATATCCAGTTTATCTACTAAAAGTCTAATAAAAGTTAGAACTTATTGAAGTTGTATAATGTACCTGTATAGCAGTTTTTTATTTGTACGATACATTTCTAGAGACAAAGTAAATATTTTATAATACCAAACTTAATACGAAACTATGTTTATCTATCAATATTTATTATACTGTTTATCTCATTTTGAAGTTAAATACACTAAGCTTAGTAGTACAAATATAAGTTATTTGTGTTATTGAAACAACATCTAAAAATCCCTTCACATCATCAGATCATAGACTTTTGAGGTGTTAGATCTCTCCCGAAGGAAGATCACCAAACTTTTCATTAGTGACCGCGTTAAGGCTGCCGCATATTAAAGCGGGCCGCATTGTACATCATTTTCGTACATTTTATATGAAGTATCGCACACTTCAGGCCTCCTAGGTGCTATGACGCAATATCGCGATGCGTTGCGGCCGTAGTATGCGCCAGCCTATACCTACCCAGTATTTCTTAGTCACCTCTTAGAATGCCCACGGTAAGAGACGAAAAGGTTCCATACTCTAGACACGACTGACTGTTCTATCTTGAACTAGAGGTTCGCCCTCGCCTTTGCTGCTGTATCAAAAGTTTCATTCAATTTCACAACAAACTCCTAAAATATCATAACAAAATTGTCTTATTGCATCATTCAGATTTACGAAGGTGCTTAAAATATTGAAATTCTAAAAATTTAAAATCAAATAATCATGGAAACTATTATGAACACTTAGTCACATAAATAGTCATCACAAGGATTATCAATAAACATTGTTGTGAAGAAACCGAACGACTTGTTCTAACAGTAAATAGGAAAATGAATGAATTAGCAATTGATAACGTTGTACATAGAGGCTACGTTTGCGTGAAAAGTATCAGAAGCGAAAGCTGAGTAATTAACTGTGCAGCGGTGACTCGACGCAACACTATTAAAAACTTCTTCGGTCTAAGTTGTGGGGCCATGAAGACTGCCTCACAATTTACACTTAATAAAACATATAACAAGCAAAATATATTATATAAAATAGTCCGTCGGTCTAAAACAAAGAAACCCATTTTTTATCTCGTGCTGACGCTACATTGAAATATTATGTACCCGATGTCACTCAAACAATCAATACGAATCTAATGACACCTCATTATGTTAAATCCATCAAGGCGTTTAAGCTGTAGAGCATACCGAAAAAACCCATATAGTATACACATACGCTCAAAAAACATTACCCTCTTTGACTTCAGCAGTCAGGCAAAAATAACATAAAATTAACATAACGTAAGGCTTTTTTTTTAAAAGTACACGTGTTGCTAATTAAACTGCGATCCTTTTTTGGTCTCTGAAAAAGTTCTTAGCTTGCTTTTAGCGATAAAACAGCTCATTATCAATACCTAATGTTTGTTCTGTAATATGTGGTGTGAAATATAGAATATTTTATTATAACAACCGGCATAATACTGATGATTTGTTAACAGAAAAAAACGAATATTACTTTATATATTTATGTTAATTAGCTGACTTCATGTAATTTTGACTGTTTATAAGCATCATACTTTAAGATCAAAATGAAATAAATGCTTTGAGTTTGAGTTTGAGTCCGAAGTAGCGATCGAAAGAGTTTTCTGCCTAGTGCAACTCAACTAGCGAGGAAAACTTGTTATAAAAAAAAATATATTAACTGCACTGTTGGTCTAGTGGTTAGCGTAACTGACTGCGACGCCGCCGGGTGTTGTGGGTTCGATTCCCACGGAAGGCAAATATTTGTGTGATGAGCATTTGTATTTGTCTTCAGTTTGGGAGTTTCCTATGTATTCCAAGTATGTATTTACAAAAAAAAAGTATGTATATGTATTATATTTCAGTTATCTAGTACCCATAACACAAGCTCTGCTTAGCTTGGGACTAGATGACGATGTGTGATAGTGTCCACATATTATTATTATTATATAATATCTATGATTTAATATTTAGTTTTGAGCTCCAAAAAACTGCGTTATAACACATACAACCCACGGTCGTAGCTGTTATAACGCAGTTTTCATAGCCCACGCATCACAAAAACACTAGAATTTAATTAAGAGTTTAAAAGACTTGCCGACGATAATTTTCAATTAGGATTTAAACGATATTTTTATTAAACTATCTACTTTGTACTACATCGCCTCAGCGCGGCGGCGTGCACTTTACTGGGCTCGCGCTTGCAAGACTGTTGTTTATTAATTAAATATAAGACAATACTTTGTTTTACTTGAAATAAGTTTGTTGCAAACTTAATTGACGTTACTAAATAATAAAGTTACACACAGGTACAGATCTTCTCTAGCAGCGGTACTCGTGTATAATTATGTAAAACGAAAGTCGAAATGGCTCAGTGGATGGCACTCGCTTCGTAAACACGAATCCGGGTTCGAATCCGAGCAAGTACCTCCCAATATGATTTTTCAAATGTATATTTTCTAAGTTTATCTTAGACATTTCTGACTGACGGTGAAGGAAAATATCGTGAGCAAACCTGGACTTACAAGTGTGAAATTTCCAATCCGCCTTGTTTTATCGTTTACGTTGTTATCCGTGGTGATAAATGCTCATGCCTTCTCTATATGAGAAGAGGCCTTTGCCCTGCAGTGGGACAGTAACAAACCGGTATTATTATTAATGTTTTTCATACATTTTAACCTTACTTTTAGCTAATTTAGGTATATATTTATAGATCACATTACAAGAAGATCATAGGACTTAATAGATCAGTAGTCTTGAAATTTACTACAGTTCATGTCTGAGTATAATCAAAACTAAATAGTACCTACTTTTATTATCTACTAGCTTGCCGCCGTTTTTGCTTACTGTTCTGTTCCCGTCGCTAGTAGCGTGATGTTACATAGCCTACAAATTTCCTCGAGAACTAGGCTATCATACGCAAATATCATTTTTCAAATCCAACTGGTAGTGCTAGACATTACTGCGTTCAAACAAATTATTTCTTCCGCTTTATTCAATAGTATTCTTATAAAAGTTAAAAATCTAGCCAGCTTTAAAGGGTGACTTGACCTATTTCATACTTTAAAATTCAACATTTCAAATGTCTCTGTTTCTATTTCTATACAAATCTCTTATTTATTTATTTAAAACTTCCTGCAAACAATTACACAAGGCGGACTTAATGCCTAAAGGCATTTTCTGCCAGTCAACCTTAGGGTGATGCAGATAAACATGGCAGGTGACAAAAATTAAAAAGCAAAGTTGACCAAAAAATACAATAGTTAAATTCAGATACATAACTATTAAAAACTATTAATATATAAAAAACATAAATAATACAACATACATAATATACTAATAATACCCAAATAAAATATATATTATATAAATTATACGTATATACAATATGATTACTATGAACTATACTCATATTATTGAGAGATTTGTTCTGCTGTATTTCTGTCTGTCTTATCTATGTTGCATTAATTCTATTTGTTTCTCATAAACCAGGTCAAGTATTAAAATAAGCTATCATTCCACGAATGTATTAAATCCATTAAACCAGCTATCCATGTAAATAATGGATGTATTTATTCATGAGCTTCAATTGGTGTAGCTTGCGCCAAGTGTGGGTGATTCCTGACTCCTTGGCCGCCTTCCAACGGGTACTTGAGTCTCTTCGACGCGGATGAGACCAGCTTATTATGTGATTCGATTAAGGTAGCTGTGGTGAGTGTCAAATGTATACATAAATGTGTAAGATGGTAGTATAGTTTGTTTTCTCTAGCGATACTTGTACTGTAGTGTATAGAAGTAAAATTAGTAATAGTACTTTGAAAAGCTTGAATCTTACCTACGTTTTAAAAATACTCGCCAAGTGCGAGTCGGACTCACTCAGGAAGGGTTTCTTACCATTATCTACAAAAACGGCAAAAAATAATGTCCGTTGTATGTAATTATTTACTTTTAAATCGAATATGTAACTAAATGTTCTGTAAATATTTCAAGCGTCTACCTGTTGTCGTTATCGATATCAAACAAAAATGAGAAAAAATCACGCTTCTTGTATGGGTTGGTATACCCTTGAATATTTATAATATTCTGTATTTAATATTTATTGATAAAGCAGCAGCAGAAATACATTATCTATAAAAATTCCAACTGTTTAACTATCACGGTTCATGAGATACATCCTGGTGACCGACAGGCCGACAGCGGAGCCTTAATTAGGTGCCCGTTTTACCCTTTGGGTACGGAATCCTAAAAACGACATTTTAGTGTGTGGCTGGATGTCGTGATGATCTATGACACTCGTCTTCCTATAGATACACCTGGATATCGTGGGTTATAAATATGGCAAGTACCAATGTACCCTTTTAATTAGAAGTTAGCAAATATGTGTATACGTGCTATGCTTTAAATCGATCAATTTCTGTTACTTGTCTGCTTACAGTTTCAATGAAACCAAACATAGTTTTTAATATCTCGATTGTAGAAAATTATGCTTTCAATATAATAATAGAAACAAGTAGTTATAATAAATAAGTAACCTTTAAATAACCTATCTCAAAACAATGAGTATCATCACCGCAACGAATGAGTCGCTCAAGTAAATTATATAATGTATTCATACTCTGAGTGCTGAGCGTCCGTCGATGTATCTAAAGTGCTCACTGAGCTCAGTGTCGAATCCCACACCCATACGTGCAGTTTGGCACTGCTCCAACTTTTTCACATTTTCCTATTAACTTATTATATACCGCCGTAGCTTAAAAGAAAATGAAAACATTGATATGTCTAGAATTGAAAAGATTAGATTCTCAAGAAAAAGATGTGTCTTGGAATTAGAGGCATTCAATATTAGCTCTCTAGTTTAAATAAAAGTCATAAACAGCTTTAAACATGTACTTAGTGCATGATATTATATGAGAAAATGAATGTTCAAAAGATGCTACCGTTTTGTCATACCCAAATCCCGTAAAGTCTCAAAATAAATAAATAAAAAAAAGCGTAGTGTCCCTTCGCGTGGAAAAAATGAAACTTCGTAATGTGGAAATGAAAATAAGAAGAGGTAGAAATTGATTTTTAGTGAACTCATATTGTTTATTTAAGACATACTTTATTAACATATTACAATTCACAATTCTCTGTCCCTCTCCTACTTCCTACCTTTGTGTGTCTTTATATCTCTCTCCCTCTTGCATTGGAATATTGGACGCTACTCGTTGCTACGCAATAGTGCTTTCATACTCCCTCCATGGTAGCGTTAAACGTTTAACGCATCCTTGTTGGAAGTCGCATTAGAAGTTTCACTTCAAAAAAAGACCGATAGATAGTTGTTAATAAACGACAACTTAAGCAAAATTTTGAAAATCTTTCTATAGAGAATTGTGTGCTCAAAGTGATAATAAATCTCAATTCATAATTGATTAGTTACTTGATTTTGTTTTTACTTATTGTTATTAAAATGTTCGAGATGATTGACGTATTTGATGTTGAGACAATCCAAATATAACATTGAATTGAAAAGTGGTCACGAGTTTTCACTTCAACGCGAACTAATCAACGAGCGCCAAGCTGAGTCCTCAAGTATTGTGCAAAGAGGTCGATTAGTTTTGTAATGGTCTCTCGACACCCACCGGTATTACTTCAGTTATTTATTAGTACAACTTACTGCTAATACCAGTCGGGCTATATGGAATAGAGGTAAATTTAATGTATTTCTCATCTATAATTGTGGCTTTACGCTTTTCAATACTACTGGTATAAATTATTTTCAATGGGGTTGATAAATTTGTTATGAGAAAAATTTAACAAACCAATTAAATAGCGTGTGACAGTATAGTTCATTATCATCATATGTCCTATTGCTATCCCACTACAGAGAAAGGCCTCTTCTCATAAAGAGAAGGCATAAGCATTGATCGCCACGCATACTCATTGTGGATTAGCGATTACAGACTCTTTGTAGATGTCCAGGTTTTCTCAATGTTGTCGTTCACCGTCAGTCAGTAACGTGCAGATAAACTTAGAAAATACATTTGACTTGAAAAGTCACATTGCTACTTGCCGGATTAGAACCGTACCGCCGTAGTATTTACGAAGCGGGTGCCTTCACCACAAATCACGTCAATATAGTTATAATTTTACAACTGCATAGTCTCTTTTTGCATTTTTATCATTAAGTAAGTCAATTGCAAAAAAAATGTGTTTTTTTAACATCCAGCAGGTGCAAATTGCAAAATTATAATTTCGGAAGGTTTCCTAAGAAAAGTTATAAGTAATAATAAATACATAATATAAAATATGCGAGGATAGTTAAAATAAAGCAAATACGTTTTTATTCTATCACTTAAAACGGTAAAAACAATTTTAACGTAGAGATTGTTTAAACATACAAAAAATTTGGTACTGGATAGTAATTTTGATGAAATAAGAAATAAGAAATAAGAACATTTATTTGCTCAGAGTACAGGTGAAACCAGGTGGCTTAATGGTAATAAAAGTACATACCGTAATCTGCCTAGAAAAGGCATGCAAATGTTACAATAGGTGAGTATTGATCTAAATTATAATTACCATCAATCTAAAATAATATTACATCATTCATCATCAATATTATTATCAATACGTACATCATTATTATTATTACATTATTGCCAACACATCATTTATATCATTTGAATATTATTACATTATATTAATACACTGTCACTACAATTATTAAATTATTATTATTACATTATTATGTTTCCTATTTATTTACATTTATTCACGTATTCATATATTCTTGTACAGAGTAAAACGAATTAGCCATTAACCATTTACGCAATTTAATTTTAAAATATTTAAAAGGAAGCTCCCTTATTTCCTTTGGAATTTTATTAAAAATTGTAATACACATGTGATAAGTGTTTTTTTTATGGAGTGTTGTTCGACAGTATGGTATTATTTACTTTGTAGGATCTCTAGGTTTATATTTATTGTCGCAATGATCGTTTTTTGATTTAAATAAATCATAATTTTTCTTCACAAAATTTGCTATCTCTAATATATATATTGAGGGTAATGTCAATAAATTTAATTTTTTAAATAAAGGTCTGCATGATTCTAGTGGCCCTGCACCACAAATTGCTCTAACACATTTTTTCTGTACAATAAAGGCTTTATTTATATTGGTAAAATTTCCCCAGATGATTACATTATATCTAAGGATAGATTCAACATATCCGCTGTATGCTGTACGTGCTGTTTTTTCGTCAGCTACTGTACGAAGTTTTTTTATTGCGTATACAAAGCTATTAAGTTTACTACAAATGTTACTAATATGTTCTTTCCAATTACAATTTTTATCTAGTGTTATGCCTAAAAATTTAATGTTATCAGTTTCTTCTATGTTTTGATTTTCTAATTTGATATTTATATTGTATTGTTTTGATTTATATGTCTGAAATTTTATGTATTTAGTTTTAGATATGTTAGGGGAAAGATTGTTTGATTGCATCCATTTTAATACTGACTGTACAGCTTCATTTACTTGTAACTCGTGTGATATATGCTTGTGTTTGTATGGTATAATTATTGATATATCATCAGCAAACAAGATAGTTTGGTATTTAATCTTGTCGGGTAGGTCATTAATATAGATTAAAAAGAGGAGCGGACCTAGCACGCTTCCTTGCGGTACCCCATATTTATTAACTCGAATTGAAGACCTATAAGATGTGGATTCTAACTTATCATTTACTCTTGTTATTTCTACACTTTGTTTCCGATCACTTAAATACGTTTTTATCCAGTTCAGTGCAACACCCCGTATACCATATTTCTCACATTTGTTGAGTAACACATTTTTATCCACACAATCAAATGCCTTACTCATATCAAAAAACACAGTGACTACTGGAATTCTTTTATCTAAATAATCTGTAATTGTTCGAATGAGATTGAAAGTAGCTAATGATGTGGATTTGTTACTCTGAAATCCGTTTTGTTCCTTTTTAATAATGTCATGTTTAATTAAAAAATCATTTAGTCTTTGGTAGAAAACCTTTTCAAAAATTTTTGAAAATACTGGAACAAGCGTGATAGGTCGATAATTACTGGGATCTTTGCGATCACCTTTCTTATGCAATGGTTTAACTATAGAATATTTTAACTTCTCTGGAAATACGCCTTGTATAAATGAAACTTCAATTATATATGTAAGGACTGGAGCTATTATATGTGCACTTACTTTGAGAATATTTGTGGTGACCGAATCATAACCTACAGCTTTGGTATTATTAAGGGATTTGATAATATTTATTATTTCTTTATCTGTAGTTGGTTTTAGGAAAATTGAGTCTTTATTATTTTTTATATATATGTCATTATTTACATTATTACTTTTATTTGCAATATTAATGAAATAATCATTGAAATTTGTTGCTATTTCAATAGGAGAGCTTATTTTGCTACCATTATTATGTATTGATTCTAAATTATTTATTGTATTTATGTTGTCATATTTATTTTTTATTATATTCCATGTTGTTTTACCTTTGTTTTTGGATTTATTAATTAGTTTTTTATTCATATTTATTTTTGAATAATTTATACATTACTTATATAATTTATGGTATTTAATGTATTTATTATATGTTTCTTTTGTTTTATGTCTATAGTAACTAAATCTTAATTGTCTTCTGACAGTACTAGATTTAATCAGACCTTTAGTTATCCATTTTGGTGTTCTTATGTTGTTATTCATTCTAATTCTAATTAGAGGAAAACATAGTTCATAAAATAAACAGAAATCAGTGTGAAATATATCAAAGGCCCTATTTACATCCTGTTCTGAATACATATCTTGCCAAGACAGATTTGAAATGTAATATATAAATTTATTTATGTTATCATTACTATAATCTCTTTTCATGATGTAATAATGAGAAATATTTTTTATAGTACTCTGGAAACTCTAGAACTTGGGCAGTCTCATGATCTGATAGACATGAAGGATATACTGCACCATTAGCATTTTTAATATTGCTAGTTATAAGGTCTATATGATGTTAAATATTAATAATAATGCCAGCCTGTTCACTGTCCCACTGCAGGGCAAAGGCCTCTTCTCATATAGAGAAGGCGTGCGCATTAATCACCACGCTTGCTCAAGGCGTATTGGCGATTTCAGACTTTTAAGTCCAGGTTTCCTCACGATGTTTTCCTTCACCGTCAGTCAGAAATGTCCAAGATAAACTTAGAGCAAGTACATATGATTTGAAAAATCACATTGGTACTGGCCCTGATACGAACCTACTACCTCGTACCTAGACAATTTTGACTATGTTAAATATCAAACTATTTTATTATATTTTAACATGAAATATACTCCAACAACTCTAGTATTATAAGTTCATACAATAAAATAACCATTTACCATTATACGCATACAATGCACGCCTTCTAACTTCGTGATTACAAAAATAAATAATTAATTGTATCGAATCAAAAGTTTTCTCTTCAAATCAATATTTAATTCGTCCTCACTAAATTCGTTTCAGTTCAGAGACCAGATCGGGATCTGTTTAAAGAATATCAATATTTTATAACTTGATAATTGGACCCTCAATATCAATTAAAGAAATCTCAGTCTGACTGTCTGAAGTGAATCAATGAACTAACAATTTCAAATTAAAAGTATCTATGTATACTGTTCTATAGACATGTTATTCTACATTCGTCTGTGTTTGAACTTGTTGAGTAAAAGTTTGAAGTAGTTTGTTAGCAATAGAGTATTGAGATCGAATATTTTTTGGGTAAACTCTAGTTTCATCATAACAGTCCATTATTATCCCACTGCAGAGAAATACCTCTTCTCATACAGAGAAGGTATGAGCATTGATCGCCACGCTTGCTCAAGGCGGATTGGCGATTTCACACTTCCCCAGAAGTCCAGGTTTCCTCACGATGTTTTCCTTCACCGTCAGTCAGTAAAGGCTATATAACCCTATAAAGTACATATGATTTGAAAAAATCACATTGGCATTTTCCCGGATTCGTACCTCCGAGCTCTTGTCTATGAGGCGTGCCTTAACCATTTCGATTCTAGTTAATGAGTCTACTAAAGAATAATTGGGGAATCAGCAGCAGCGTAGCTTGCGTAGGTACTAAATATTACCTTTCTAACAACATGATGCCTGTGCAACATGAGGACTATGACAAATATCTTCTTTTACTTTTGGCCACTATCGATTCATCATCATCACCATGTCTAAAGACGTCCACTACTGGACGTATGCCTCTCCTAATTTTCGACACCTTGACCGGTCGTAAACCATCAACCATCGGTTGCTCGCCAACCGTATTAGGTCATTGGTTCACCTTGTGTCGGACGCTGTATTTTCTGGTCCGTCGAGATGATTGATGTATGGCAAATATTTATCGGTATAATTGAAGTTTACAAATTCTGCAACCGCTGTCATGTATCATGTAAGAAGTAGTTAGCACACAACAATGAACTTCCAAAAACTCAATTACAGTATATAAAAACTATAATTTATATGACAACACAATCGGGAAAAAGGAAACAACAAAATTGCATTGTATGATACAAAACTAGTTTGTACAATAATGCCGCAGTTTATTTAACTTTGCTGTGTTTTGTCCCGCGGCGGCCATAAACGCTCAAAGCTGAACTGTGTCCAATGCATACGAATACATACAGTTTGATGTTTATGTCTGTAATTATGTAACACGTGTGCAATATCACCTGCATATATGATACGTATTTGCAGAATGTAAAAGTGTGAATATTTATATCTGCACTAATTGCGCGCTGCGGTTTCGCCTGCGCGGTGTGAAACTGATATTTGTTTAATTGATGTAACTGAGGAACCAGACTAATTTTCGGGATAAAATGGAATCCTATGTCTGTCGGGCATCAACCAATTACATCAAACCAAGTACATACCAATTTTCATCAAAATCGGTTTAGGCGCTGAGTGGTAACAAACACTCACACACTCACAGACGCGCACACGCGCTTCCCACACATGCAAACACGCACACAAATACACACGCGTGCACGCACATATACACACACACACACACACACACACACACCCACACAAACACGCACGCACGCACGCACGCACACACGCACGCACGCAGACACGCACGCACGCATGCAGACACGCACGCACGCATGCAGGCACGCTCGCACGCTCGCACGCACGCACGCACACATACTAACTTTTGTTTTTTTATGCTATAGCAAACACAATTTTGATGATCCAAATTTTTGTAACATAACCATTGTTGAAGCGAGCGTAGGTTGATTCGGAGCAATGGATTTCGTTGCGTTCGCATGTCATATATTTTCACAAAACAACGCTCGACAGAAATATTCTTTGCAAGAAAACAAATGTTAATAATAATACCAAACTCATACGCTAGTAGATACACTGGTTCAGGCAAGAATGGGCCGGATCGATCGGGGAATCACTACTCTCTCATAGAAGATCGACGTAAGAGTAGTAGTATCCGTACTATTGTGTTTTGTTCGGTGAGTGAGAGCGCCCGAGGCCCAATTTCACCCCTTTCCACTTGCCTCACCTCCCTCATTCTCTTCCCCTACCCCATTCTCGGCCGCCATATTAGAGGCCAATATAACAGCAGTTTTAGACGATGGCTTTTTGTATGGTGGCCACGACTTCTGGATTCTACTGACTGCTTACTATCAAGCAGGGCGGAGTCACATTTATATTAGCAATAAAAAAAACTTATTATGCACTTCAATTTCGATTAGATTTTAATTAATTAAAGATTTTTATGAGCCATATAAATGCTGCAATTGAAGTTTATTATATTTATTTATTCTGTGGAATTGACTTTACATGGAAGATCAGCAGAAAGAACAATAAACAATGAGAGATTACGAATTATTAGTAATAAATATGACGTAGAAAAACATAGAAGTGATGTTTATCACACAGGTCCGCCATCGCTTTATAGGCTAATATTGTAATACTTTTAAACCTGTAGACATTATAGAAACACCAATATTTAAACTAATGTAGAGTTTAAGAAGTTTACATAAGATATTTAGATTATATAACACTTATTTTCGTAAATTCTTTCCCATTATATTTTATCCCTCAAATACGTTCAGCGGTTGATCGATCACACGGAGGTGTATTTGTACAATATTTTTGGCAAATTGCATTACAAGGTGCTCGACATACTGTATGATATCATCCTCGAGAAACGTAAATATGTCAAGCCGATCAACTTATAATGCAAACATGGAATTGATCAATGAATTGTCTATTATATATCTATATATATCAAAATGAATCCCTATTTCCCTTGGCATCTCGCGTGAACGGCTAGATCAATTTCGTTAATTCTTTTTCTGTTGTGTTTGTTATTGCCAGGAGAAGGTTCTTATGAAAGAAAAACTGAGAAAATTGCGCGGTGATTCAGCTTATATTTAACCACCATATTAAATTTAAACCGCTAAACCGATTTCGATGAAAATTGGTATGTAAATAGATTTGGTTTCGAAACATAGGATACTTTTTATCCCGATAATCGCTCTGATTCCCGAGTTACATTAATTAAACACATAGAAATTTTCGCAGGGCGCAGCTAGTAATATTATATAAACAAAATATAAATAACTAGCTGCTCCCTACAGCTTCGCCCGCGCGTAAAATGAGTTTTCTCTCCCTTTTTAGAATAAAAAGTAGCCTATGTCCGTGTTCAGCACCGATTCTATTTACATACCAATTTTCATCGAAATCGGTTCAGCCGTTTAGGCGCTGAGTGTTAACAAACACACACACAAACTTCCGCATTTATAATAATAGTAGAATAAATAATGATAAGGTTCTGTGATACTGTGTACAGACTGTGTTCTTTGAGTTTTACTATCAAGAAGGTCTTAGCATTAGCCCAGAGTTTGGAATGTAGTAAAGGATACAGGTCACTGTTGTAAATAGCCAAACATAGCAAAACATAGGAAGTTGTACACCTCTGTCTATCCCTCCGGATAAATATAGGCGTAATGTTGCTACTTTTGCTTGTTCTATAATGCGACAAATACTTTTGCAAACTTAATGTTAATTATACAAAATTATAATCATTATTAATCTTTGACAACTTAATCTCTCCAATTTTGTCGTATTCATTATTTAAAATGTGGTCTTAATATAATTGAATTTCGTTGCAATCCGACGTAAGCTTACTGAGCACGATTTATAGCTTAAGCATGAGCCACACAGTGTTCAACAAAAAAAACTTGGACACGGAATGTGAGCGAATTGATTATAATGTCTTCTATTATTTTAAATTAGATGGTGTTTTGTTATAACTTTAAGATAATAACTAGCTGCCCGCGTGTTTACTTACTTCTCTGCTCCCGTCGCCAGTAGCGTAATGTTACATAGCCTATAAACCTTCCTCGAGAACTGGACTATCACATCCAAAAATAAGTTTCAAATCCGACTGATAGTTTTAGAGATTAGTGCGTTTAAACAAATAAATAAACTCTTCCGCTTTATTTAGTATGGATTAAGTTTAAATTGCTTAGCTAAATATTGATTATTTTAATGTACTACTGAATAAAGTTTTATGTTAAACGTATTGTAGGCTTACACGTGGATTTCGATACAAAATAAATGATTTAGCCACGTGCAAAGCTAAAAACTAACTTCGGTTGTGAGACACTTTATTCGAAGTAGTGTATCGCAACCTTAACTCACTTTATCTTAAAAATAAGAAAAAAATTATTGCATATTTTGGATTAAAAGCTTTATTAATACTTTCCGGGACAGTAAATGTATATGGCCGTGATAACAATAAAATATTTTTTGTGTCTACAGTAGTATCCATGTAAGGGTTAATACGTATCTTCTGATTAAATCTATATAACACATATTATAGGATGTTTTTCCGAATTAAACTATATATTATTATTATTATTGGACTGGCCTGTTGGTCTAGTGGTTAGTGACCCTGACAGCTAAGCCGGAGGTCGTGGGTTCGATTCCCACCCAGGACAAACCTTTGTGTGATGAGCATGATTGTTTGTTCTGGGTGTAATTTATCTATAATATGTATGTATTTACAAAAAAAAAGAAGTATTTAAGTATGTATATCCGTATTCTGGAACCCATAATACAAGCATATAATATGCTTACTTTGGGTCTAGATGGCGTTGTGTGTAGTTGTTGAAATATTATTATTATTATTATATTGTAAGTAATTAAGTATCTATAGAGTTAAGTGTATTGCCTGCGTCACTTTGCATGCTACTTGAAACTGTAACTTACAAAAATTGTAATAACCTGGCGATTAAAAAGAGTGGCCTGAGTTTCTTGCCAGTTCTTCTCATGGCTCTACTTCGTCAGCGAACTGGCTGTAGGTTAATTTGCTGACATTTTGTAAACTTTGACGTTCATAAGTGTTAATTTAATTAACCTAAATGAATAAACATATATTTCATTTCATTTCACTAGCTTCCTGCAGCGCAGTTTCACCTGCGTCACGTTACATTTTTGGTTACTGCTCTACTCCCGTCGCTAGTAGCGTGATGTCACATAGCCTATAACCTTCCTCAAGAAATGGGCTATCAAACGCAAAAAGAGATTCAAATCTGACTGGTATTTCCTAAGATTAGCGTGTTTAAACAAACAAACTCTTCTACTTTATATATTATTATAAATGAAAAGAAACACAATTTTATAGAAAAGTGATGATAATAAATGAATGTTTACGGTAGTAGATCTACGCTGATTTCAGCATGAATGGGCCGGATCGTTCGGGCAAGTACTACCCTCTCATAGAAGATCGACTTAAGAGTAGTAGTATCCGTACTACTGCGTTTCGTTCGGTGAGTGAGAGCGCCGGAGGCCCAATTTCCCCCCTTTCCTCTTTCCTCACCTCCCTCATTCCCTTACCCTAACCCCATTCCCGCCACAGTGGAGCCCACCATACCATCAGTTTAAGACGATGGCTTTTGGTATAGTGACCGCCACTTCTGGATTCCACTGACTGCTTACCATCAGGCGGGGTGGAGTCACTTTAGTAGGCTATAATATAAAAAAAACAAGAAAAAAAGAATGTAAAATTGTAAAACGAGTAAGTGTAAGTGCGTAAATTCATTTGGAATCTATGAATTACTCTTAAACCAAATGAAATGTTAGCCAAGTACATATTATACATATTAAATACACAGACGTATAGACGACCTCTGTGGTACGGTGGTACTGTGTTGGGACTGCCACGTAGAGATCGCGGGTTCTATTCCCTCTCAGTGCAAATATTTGTGTGCTTGAACATGTCTATTTGCATTGGTCTGGGTGTTTTATGAATGTTTTTACAAAAAAAAATATATTTAAGTTTGTAGATATATCCGCATTCTAAAACCCATAACACAAGCTATATAAATATGCTTACAGATATGTGCAGTTGTTGTGATATTTTTAGTAGGTATAACATAGGTCAGTCTAGTATGTACATCTGGCTTTACTGATGGCCTAAAGTGCACTGCTAATTTCATTATTTAAGTCACGTACAGATTTTGATTCTGTCGTTGTACTGAACGGTATTAAAGCTGCATTGTCAGTGTATACGGACAACGTTCAAATGTATTGAAGGAGCTGAGACTTATTGTGATAAGATCTGCTGTATCATTTATCATGAGGTTGATCTCTTATATGATTCTTACGAAAGGCGAAATGTTATATTAGTTATTACACGCTACCATCAGTGAGTGTTTTTCTTGCGGTAATCATGCAAAAGTATGTGAAAATTTAGTCCTCAAAATAAATATCAGAGGCATTTTACATAAAATTTTTTTACTCGTGGTAAAGCTAAAGTTAGTTTGTGTGTGTTTGTTACCACTCAGCGCCTATATATAATAGTTTACGGATTTAGGCTACTTATTATCCCGAAAAACGGTCTGGTTCCCGAGGAATACAACAAAACATATTTTACGCGCGGGCACGTGAGGCGCAGCTAGTGATGCTATAAAAGTAAGGATTATCACAAATGTTCTTAATTCGTTTCGATGCTGAAAACGTTAAAACAACAAAAACAACAAGTTTACTAACATACAGCTACTTTGCTGATCAGGAAGAGCCATTAGAAACTTATGTTATTATTTTATTCGCTATATTGTTAGAATTTTTATAAAGAACTTGTACATATTAAACCATTATTTTGAAATGGCGGCGAACCAATCCAATAACAGTAAAATTAACCCCATATAAGAGAATTATGAGCAATTTTATGATATCCGACAAATTATTATCATTTAAGTCTACCATAAGCCTTTACACAAGTACGAAACGAACTGATTTACTAAATCTAATATTCAATTCTATTGTACGCGCGATACAATTCAATCACTTGATTGGTACTTTATCTCACTTTTGCATACAGCAAAGAATGAGATGGATATAACAATCTTTCCCAAGCATCTTGACGCTTACATTGTTATCACAACTCCCGAGTGGATCACTTAATACAGATTAAATCTACGATACATTTACATTTGAGACGGTGCTTTGTTAATACGTTGTTCTAAATATGTCGCGAGGTGAATTGTGTTATGAACGTAAACTTGTTTAATATTGTGGAAAGGTTTGCAAATGAAGTTAGTTAGTACACGCCATCTGCTGATTGGTTTATGTAATTAAGAAGAATTCACCGATATTAAAATTGAAGTCTTGTAGAAGTGATTTAGCATTATTAATACTGTCATTATAATCAACATGAGTGGCAGTGTAAAAGCAATTTTAAAAAATCCATACAAGACATAAACATCTAACAATAATTTAGGAAACCTCAATATTTAATAGTGAAGATATATAAATGATAACGAAGAAATACATCAAAGTAACAAAATATATAAATACTAGCTTTCCGTGGCGCGGTTTCACCCACGTCTTTGCTAACTGCTCTGCTCCAGTCGCCAGTAGCGTGATGTTACATTACTTGACAGTTGTGTTCCGTTATTTAAAAAATTAAAAATATTATCACTCCCAGCTTTATATGTTTATGAAATATGCATATTTGTCCATAGACACAATTATTTATTTGAAAAGCATAACGATGTAGTCATTAGACCTAGTCGAAATATACATAAGTTGCATGTACCTTGCCAGAGAATTAGCCTTTTTTCTAATAACGTTTACTGTATGGCAATCCGTATGTACAATAAATTACCAAATATGTTTAAATGTCTTAGTTTTACCGTGTTTAAAAATAAATTGTTTGACTTTCTTTTAGATAAATGTTACTATTCGACCAATGATTTCCTAAATGACAAACTATGATTTTATGTGAAATTTAGTTTAAAAATGACATGAATATTTGTACGCCAGAAATGGCAGAATATTATGTACCTACTTTAATATACTGTAACAACCTTGTAACAATATTCTCACAAATAAATGCCTTATTATTATTATTATTATAATTATTATTATAACCTTCCCGAAGTACTGGGCTATCATACACAAAAAGAAGTATTCAAATCCGACGGGTAATTTCAGTGATAAACAAACTTTCTACTTTATATAATAGTATAAACATATTTATAAGAAAGCCTATCTTTTTCTCTATGTGATGTTAATATCTAAAGAACGTAATAATACATACATTCTATACCAGAGCAAGCCTTTAACGATGTGGTGCAATTGCGCAGATGCAACATTACACGTGTAATCCCCTCACGATATCGTAATGCGCTTAGAGTAAAATATACGTGTCATTAGATACCTGGATCTCAAGGATTTAGGTATTATGTCGCCCGCATCAATATTCCGAACACGTATTTTATTGTTAAAACGTTAGGTGCTTTATTTTCTACAAATATGGCAAAAAAAAGCATCTCACTAAGACGCCATAGTGGAGGCCACTATATTATTAGTTTAGCTTTTTGGAATGGTGTCCACCATTTCTGGATTCCACTAACTGGATACCATTAGGCAGAGTGGAGTCCATTTAATATATAAAAAAAATTATCAAAATTAAATTTAAAAGTATCTCTGTCGTACAAGCTCATGAATAGCAAAATTAGAGCAACTTAAAATTGAGTGATTTTTCTGTATTTAAAGTTTGTCTTGCTAATATTAGTTAAAATTGTATAATTAAAATATAAAAAATCTAGTCATTTTATTGCATTTAACTTTGATATTTTCAGCTTATAATGTAGTTTATAGAATCATTATGTATTATAATTTTTGTAGCTTGTATTTACGTTAATAAATCAAAATTTTTAAGTGTGTAGTTGTTTGAATATGGTTTCAAATTTTAATTCATATTGTGCCTTGTTGAAACTTTATCCAATATTATTAGTTAAAATATTGTTAATTTCGATTTAGCGAAACAGGTCAGGCTTTTAATTATTAAGTTAATTATTCTCGATGAAGGTCAATTCAATATTCTCAAGTAATAAACAGAAATATCAAAATTCTAAAGTACACTTTATACCAAAACCTGTACTTGTGTTAGCATTCGTAGTTCTGGCCATGATTTACTTAAAATATTGATTCTGCAAGTTTTTCATATGTATCTAACACCAGCAATTCTCGGCGCGGTTTCACTCGCGCGTAAAATATAATATGTTGAATCCCTCGGGAACCAGAGCGATTTTCGGGATAAAAAGTAGTCTATGTCCGTATCCGGCTCCAAATCTATCTACATACCAATTTTCATAAAAATCGGCTTAGCCGTTTAGGCGCTGAGTGGTAACAAACACACACATACACACACACACATACACACACACATACACACACACATACACACACACATACACATATACACACACATATACACACACATACACACACACACATACACACACATACATACACACAGACATACACACACACACACACACACACACACACACACACATACACAGACACATATACACACACACACATACACACACACACATACACACACACACACACATACACACACACACACATACACACACACACACACACATACACACACACACATACACACATACAAAATTTCGCATTTTTAATATTAATAGGATTCTCATAAGTGGAGGTGTCAGCAACGTGAATCATAAAATAGTTATTACTGCATTCTGCACAGTAATGTAGTTTACAGACCATTCAGTATTCTGATCTCGCTCCTCTAAGCCGATTAATATCCAGTAAGCACGTCGACTCGTATGTCTTCGTTCTACAACGATCGACGGCACTAACTTAATAGAGTCTGAAATGTGGTAAAATTATCTACACTACGAGAATTAAATGTTTATTAAGTTGAGTGCTAGTCCCTTTATTATATTGCTACAGAGCTTGACTAATTAATGATAGAAGTACGTGATTATTGTTCAGGAATCTCAAGATTTCGAGGTTCAAGTCCATCGGAGACAAAATTGTAGCTTGCAGGGCACGATTATAAATAAGATATACCTACTTAACTTGTACATTTTTTTTTTTTTATGGATCTATTCCCGCTCAGTACAAATATTTGTATGCATGAACATGTCTATTTGCATTGCTCTGGGTGTTTCTATGTATAAATGTATTTATTCACAAAAAAAAAGTATTTAAATATGCATATCCGCATTCTAGAACCCATACAAGCTATATAAATATGCTTACTTTAGGTCTAGATGGCGTTGTGTAGTTGTTGTGATATTATTATTGTTATAATATATAATATTTTCTGTTTACTAGAACTGAGGCTACATTTGTGAAAACTTAACATTTCTCAACCATAGTTTGTATATGTTTGTCACTCTGACCCAAAGGTAACAAAATTAACGTTGTAGAAATTAAATTATTTTAAAGTAAGAGCCGCATATTTGTTATGACAAATCAATTTCAAAATGAAAAGTAACAAATACTGAGATTATCTCCTAAAAGGTGTAATGTAAGTTGCAGTTTATCAGTGTCCAGGTATAAACAGATTTAGCTTTTCTTAAAGAATTCTGTGAGAGCTGGCGCAGATTAAATTCCCATTGCAGTAAACGGTGTCTGTTTTCGTTTGAACCCGCCTGAGACTTTGGCTAGAGATAAGATCTGACACATGATACGAACTGAAAGCGGTAGACAACTGAGGACAAACTAAAAGCACCACTTATGCTCACTGGAGTGTTCACAGTAGTGCCATCAACTATTATTTCCTCAAAATGAGCCTAAAAACAATCCAGTATTATCCCGATAAAAGTAAAATGAGACTGGGTGTGTTCTATTCACTACGTAAATGGGACAAATTAGCTACAGCAATAAAAATCTTCCATGACTCTCATATCTATGTATATCACACAAACTTAAAAATCATTCTTTTATTTAAATGTACTCTTAGGCACAATATGGCTCGAGTTAACAAGGCTAAGGAAAATCTGTACTGGACTTCATAAGCACATCATCGACATCGACATCGATCACATAGGCCATACTTGGAAGAGATTTATGTAGACGTTTTGGCTGAAATGTAGACTATTTTAAAGATATATGTTGTTTGTATTTTGACTAAGTATTTAATTTTTATTATTTATTTATTTTAAACTTTATTCTAGACCAGATTTACAAGATATAAGTAAGAAAATTTTATACTATTATAGGAACCAAGACAAGTAAGAAAATGTAATACTAATATAGGTACAGTACGAATGGCGGCCTTATCGCTAATAGCAATTTCTATCAGGCTAAGTAGAGTTTAATCAATATAATAATAATAATAAATGGATTAATAGCAAAGAGCTTCGACCAACACCTAAAGAGGCTCGCATTAGGTGGATGAGTCAAGAGCCAGATTCAGAAGGCAGTGCTGCTTGACACGGCACGTATTGTGAGGAGGTTCCTATCTCTGGAAGCCTAACCGCTGGTAGCTTGAGCTCTAGTCTCGATGCCGGTGGTAAACTATTTTTTATATTTTTAAATGTATATTTTCATTTAAATAATATGAAATAAAGGAAATAATAATATCAATCAATATAAAGAACTAACGAAGCCTTTTTAACGTTTAAAATTGTATAAATACTTCAGACACTTGTTTTAACAAAACAAGTGTCTAACAAAACAAATGTTCTTTCGCTTGTAACTCAATCTAGTGTAAAACTGAAATCAATTTCGCTGCACTGCACGCGTCGCCGTCGCGGGCGCATCGCTCTAAATCGATTACGTCGACTGTTTGTCCGGTAATGGACATCCGTGACGTCATTCATTCGTCTTTGTCTCTCAATCACGTTGTTTGTTTTGCTACAGATAGTGTTGATTTTGTTACTTGTTGTTGGAACTTTGTAGATGTACAATTTGTACACAGAACGGGAAAGTTGTGTTTTTGTTCCAGTTTTGAATACAAATAAAATCTTACAAAAGTGGATATTGTTCGCGGAAGTAAGATTTCCTGTTTTACAAACAAAGTTGATACTATTATTATAAATTGGGTACAACTAAAAACCTTCAGACTTGTTAATACGTATTAAAATAGCTATATGTCCAATGTGTAAAAAACAGTAGAAATTAATCAAAAGTTCATCACCACCATGATTGTTTTTATAAGACGTAGAACTAGATAGATTGACAAAAACTTTACGTAATATAATAATAATAATAATAATATTCTACCACATTCACACAGCGCCATCTAGCCCCAAATTAAGCAATTATATTTGCTTGTGTTATGGGTATTAAATAACTGATATACTACTTATATACATTTTTTTTTGTAAATACATACATATTATAGATAAATTACACCCAGACACAGAACAAACAATCATGCTCATCACACAAAGGTTTGTCCTGGGTGGGAATCGAACCCACAACCTCCGGCTTAGCAGTCAGGGTCACTAACCACTAGACCAACAGGCCAGTCAAATGCATTTCATCATTTATTGTCACTAAATCGCAAATGTATGTAAAGTACTATTTTAAGGTTATTTTAGTATGGTGTACTTAGTACACTTTAAACTGGAAGTATAAAATATCATAGCACCGAATTTATTTGTTCGTTAATTTGAACGCTCTAATCTCTAATTATCAGTCGGATTTGATTAACTCTTTTTGCGTTTGATAGCCTAGTTCTTGAGGAAGATTACAGGCCATGATCACGCTACTAGCGACGGGAACAGAGCAGTAATCAAAGATATAACCTAACGCGAGTAAAACTACACTACGGAAACATAACATTATAAAAATAAATATTTTAATAAAATATACGTTCAGCGCAACTAAAAGACTGAATACGCCAAGCAATTTTTCACTATATATCTTTAAAATAACGGTTAAAATAACTAACACTACACATTTTCAAGTGTCACTTCATTTTACGTCCAACTAGTGAAAAAACTGAACATCTCACCTTTTACGACCCTTACGCCTTTTCCAGTTACAGTTATCCAGCTGTAACGAACACTATCAATTTACAAACTAAAAAAATCAACCTTAACTCGAAGAAACTAAATTTAAATTTCCATGGAAATAACAGCGAATATAAATTGGTCATGCTGACCACTACCAACACAGTTATGTAAAACACGGAGATAGTTCTTATTCTAGTGTAATAAAGGTGTTTTTAGAAAAGTTGGGTTGTATTTAAATTTACAAGTATTTGGCATTGGGCCAGGGTGCCAATAGAGCGTGATGGCTGTAGTGATGGTCCGCGATCGTAGGTCGTGTTTACACTGCTGTTTGGCGGTTTAATATGCTCTTGAGCTTGGTTAAATGGCTTAAAAGCCACTTGGAGTCAGGTTAGCTGATGTTAAAGCTACCAATACGGCATTAGGAGGACCATTCCGTTTGTAGGAGGTTTAACTGGCGCGGAGTCAATGGCTTGCTAATCTGTTTTATAGGTATTACTGTTATCGAAGCAACCTTTGAGAATACTAACATAAAACGTACCTACTTTATGCATACCAGTAAATGATTTTTCTAGCAAAAGGAGTCTTATTATTATTATATTAGTAACCACACTAGTAGCTTACGCTGATGTGCGTGTGTTTCTCTTGACTTGGAGAACTTATCAAGTCTGTTCTTCAAACAACTAATGACTTACAAATACAAGCTTTTATGGTAATAGACACAAAATCACTTCTTTAATCTTTATAATAGTAATAATAGACGTAATCATAAGTAAGAAGAAGTGTCTAATAATATCCAAAAAACTTATTAATCAAGTATTTTCTGTTCTGTATTGGTTGGTGAGTCGATGCTGATCCCGATGCTACGCAATAGAGTTCTCAATGTGCCTCCACTCGTAAAAGTGGTTTACTGCCTGCGCCCCCGCCTTCGCGTTTTCTAATAGCTTGATTAAGTAACAGACACACTGAGTTCTACGTTATAAAATAATAAACTATTCTCACTTAAGTGTAAATGAAACCGAAGTTAAATTTTTATTTTTACCACTCGTATAATGGTACAAAAAACATAGTCATACTAAATTTTTTTTTACCTACATTCAAAGGCGAAGAAACTGGCCCCTGAAATACAATTAGTACTAGTTTGGAAACCAGAGAATTCCACACACACTTTTTAAAAGTTTATGTCAATAAAATTATTCTTATTCTTTGTTATTACCTCCTAAAGTATTGCAGGAATCTTTTAGCTGGTCACTACAGTGAACAAAGTAAAATAGTACTAAGTAACTGTAACATATTTTTTACTATTTAAAAGTTTTAGTATAGGTAGCAATCAATAAAACCTTCTCAGTGAGATGTCAAGTTTGTCTAGACGCAAGACTCACACGTTCGCGTAGCACTTTATTGAGTTCCACGATTTTGTAGTAGACGCAATGAAATTATCATCGTAGCAAACTGCAGCCGTGATGTCATTAGAACTTCTAGTTCCTACAATACATTATTATATATTTCAAATAGAATCTTTTTCCAGACCATGACACATTTATTATCTTGGCCTGCTTGCCCGTACACCTGAATGAACTGGAAACATAAGCTTGCGTCCTCTGATCAGTCGAACGAAGTAGTCGGACCATGTGGTGAGAGGGCTCTATACGCATGGACTTGTACAACGCACTGTTAGTAGCAGTGTACTCACAGATTTGACTCGCCCGTGTTGACACGATAAGAAAAAGAATAGAATTTCGTATCTCCTATATTTATTAGGTATACTTTCTTAAATATCTATCAGTTTTATAACAAAATATTTTTATACATCTTTGATGGCTTACTTGATGGTAAGTGGTAACCGTAGTCTATGGACATGGCTGTGTTTTCTAAGCATTATTTCTACAACGAAGAAAACATATTATATATATTTGCTGTTAACTTCTTCTAAGTCGTTTCGCTTTTGCTCTGGGTTGTTAGGTAGTGTTGGGTGAGATGATGTGCTTTACGATGTTTCGCCTGTTCTCTCTGTTGGAAGTCATCTTGCTGCACTCATTCACTGAACTACCAACTGTAGCTTTAATTTTGTCGGTACATTACGTAGGTGACCTCCCGCGCGGTATAGTGCCCTCCACCTTTTCCTGAACGACAAGGCGCTCTATGGATTGTCGCGACTGGATACATGTCAGCATGCCAGATTGTACTGTAGCAAACAGATGCTGCTTGATACATTTGTGAGAACTCAGTCCACGATATTCCAAGCATTCTTCTCCAGCACCACATCTAGAGTGGCTATTTTCTTCGTTTCCACCTCTAGAAACTTCCACGTTTCTGCAGCGTACCGATTTATGAGGAAGATAAGATAAGACTGTGCCTGCTGTTAACTACAAGCAGCAAATTTGGTGTGCCTCCGTATTAATAAGCTGTAGTTACCGGCACGCGGTTTTTATGCTCTCGTCTGAATATTTGAACGAAATGAAGTGATAAAAAAATGTTGCTTTCTCGATTGGGGTACCGAGTCAAGGCCGTGACTTGCATAAGTAGCCACTAAACTTTAATATTACAATAAATAGTTTTTTTATGTTGTTCGTACAGAGCTTTCGTTAAGGCTAATCTTTTATCTGCATGTTATTTTTTGAAGGACGCTCATTTATTGTTTGTAACCGTAGCTATCTCTGATAAAGTCGATTATCAAAAATTACATAAATTCTTTTTGGAAATGGTATGTTGGCTAACGTCAGTCGTCGAAATCAAAACGCTTAAAACTAATTTTAACGATGCGATGTGCAACATCGAAAACGAAAGCTGTCTAAAATGATATTACTTCTAAGAATGACTAGCCGAGCTAAGACTAATTGTACTCAAAATTTTATTTGATTATTAATCTCTTATTGGTTGAAACTTGTCAAAATCAACTAATAACAGATCAATGATCGACCGTTCTGACGCTATTATTGGTTGAAACTTGTCAAAATCAACCATTATGAGATCAATGACTGACCATTCTGACACTATTGTGATAGCAGATTTAGGCCCCAGGTGCAGTGGCAATAAGCCACTCGTGTATTATTCTTTTTATCAAAACAATCATAAGATACGATCAGTAAAAAGTCTTGATTTGAAATATCATTATAGATCGCGTCTCTCCATCGTCGTCTCCGAGCCATGGCATTCCTCTAAAACAAAAATAAATATCATATCCGTTGCGCGTTGCTTTACTACGTTCCGCATCTATTTTGTACGGTCAGCAAAATAAATGGTACGTAACCGACAGACTTTTTTCGTTTAAATATGAATGAGAGCGATAATAAAATTAATTAATGCTCTGTTTGCCTTTATATTTATATAAATAAGCTTTTTAATAACAGTTTGATATACTTATATAATATCACCAGAACAATGCGAACTGTAAGACACAGCGTAAGCGGACCCTTAACAAGTTGAATCGACAACATACTAAAAATGGAGGGCAAACAATAGATGATAGTGTCTCCTGTCAAAATGGAAACGCTTGTAGGAGATCTATGTTAAACAATGCTTGTCTTAAAAATGAAGATGAATTTTATAAAGATCGATTCGTGAGAACTCTATAGTATTTATTCAATCAAATTTGTACACAAACATTTTATTTATATATTTTGAAAATAAACATTTACATATTAAGTAAAACTAAAAAAAATACTAAATATTATTTTAGCCGTTACACAGATAAAATAATACAATACTAGGCCGTTATTAGTATTTTCTTATGATAATATCTTAGGTCGTTGCTAGCCGTACTCTCTGAACGGATTGTTCGATTTCCAACGACAAATACTCTAGTCGAGT
Organism: Parascotia fuliginaria; assembly: GCA_963082885.1. NCBI lineage: Eukaryota > Metazoa > Arthropoda > Insecta > Lepidoptera > Erebidae > Parascotia > Parascotia fuliginaria. Next base: position 18,881,664 of record OY720179.1, on the reverse strand, counting down.
GCTATTTTTACACCTTCCTGTTGTGATTTTCATTTCTGATCCAGGCACACCTTGTTTTAGTTTATCGTACTACATAAAATGTGTGCATAAAATGCATTTCTTTAGTGATTTTATGCTTTAAAAATCTTCGATTGAGGAGAAATTTACGCGAATAATTTTACAGAAAAAAATCGACTTCAAACAGGAAACTAAAAAGAATTCTCTGGAATGATATCATCATATCCTGGTTTCCTTATTATGCTACCATCATTCGAATATCTCCTTTCTAACAAAAAAAATCATCAAATCGGTTTTTATACAACGAAGTTATCCGCGAACAAACATAAAAAATATATAATATACGTTCCTACGGTCGAATTGAGAAACCTCCTTTTTTGAAGTATGTCAAAAATCACAGATTATTTTGTTTTTAGCATAGATAATTATTCAACTGTGCCTGATGCAGATTCTAGCAAGCTGGAACCTAGCAGCGGTGGTGGACACTGTCCCAAAAGTCATCGTCATAAACTTGATATGATGTGGCTCGTACCATGTTGGCTTTGTGTCATACTTTGTCTCGCCTTGCTTAGAACAGCCGAAATAGTAATTAAGTACGTGCTAAATCCTAACCTAAAATCAGAGAGTTTATAAAAAAGATTTTAATCAAACAAAGTGTCCATTTGTTTTATAATAATCACACTGATTTTAGGTAGATAACTGATTCATAATGAAACTAGTCACTGGAAAATCAAGCAAGCTTTGTTTATTTTCTAAATCTACAAAGAGGAAATACGTTTTCGCCTAGCTTTCGGTTGAGTTTGAATTACAGGTAGCAAAGGCAATTATGGTTAAAGGTTAAACATTGGACCCTGGAGCCAATTTCATGCGCGAGCGATCAAAGCAGAGACAAACTAATAAACTAAACTTAACTTATCTACGACTTACTATAGATTAGAATGTTAAATTATAATCTTACTATAAACAATTTCAATCTTAAAAGCAGAAAAGATGAAAATTATGTATACAGAATATGTATACAAAAATTTTTTTGTTATATTTTGAAGAATAGTATCTGAAAATTATCTTGTATGTCTCTCTTTTTCATAACCTACCAAAGTGACTAAATCCTGCCCGATGGCAAGCAGTTAGTGGATTCCAGAAGTGGCAGTCACCATTCCAAAAGCCATTAAATTCCTGAAATAAGGTGATTTTTAGGTACCTATTGTTTTTATTCGACTTAAACTTCATTGCAATTCAATCTAATCTGTATTACTGAAGAATTCACCATTATTTGCTTTAATTCCAAGACTGGCAAAACAAACAAACAGCGTCAAGCCACACAATCACCTACTAACCAACATTTAATCAGTACAACTCACGAACGAATCCTCAACAGCGCAAATATACAATAGAGGGAACACGCTTTAACGTTATAACAGTTTAACGTTGACGCTGTATTTAGTACAATAAAATCTCACTTCAAGCAAACTGACGCGCGAAACAATTTACAGTTTATATTTCCACAGAATTTAGTGAATGTTAGACGACGGTTTATACTGTAAGGTATGGCCACAATGAGGTGTATGATCAAACGGTCTATATTGTCTCGATATTCGCACTCTGCTGGATGGTGAGTAGTCAGTGAAATCCAGAAGTGGTGGTCACCATACCAAAATCCATCTCGTATTAAACTGTTGGTATGATGGCCGCTACTAAGACGGCTAGGAATGGGTGAAATAAAACAAATAAAAGGTAATATTTAGTATGCACTGTCTATACTTTTAGTTGCCTCTTACGACACCCATGAAAAGATATGGGGTGGTCCTATATTCTAAACCATAGACCACGCGGCTGATCACAAAGAAAAATGAAATCTAAATGAATACTTTGTAACTTAAAATCACTAGTTGTGGGTTCTTATTTATTACCTTAAAATATTTTATACCTGTGATGTTATAGATATCTCCAATAAAATCTTGTAGGAAATACTGAAGTTATAAGACATAAGTTGAACATTGTCTAACAATATACCAGGTTGCGATTAATTCCGTATCGTCTCGGTATCGTGACGTTTAATATAAAAGACAGATTGTCATGCATATTCCTCCCGCCATGACACTCGGCAGTAATTAATGTTGCCATCTCAAAACTCACTTCATTTACTGCTGCTATTTCATTCTGGAGAATCGTGTGTGAGTACAGAATATAAAAACAATTACATCTTTCTCCTTACACACGCTATTGCTTAACTTTATAGGTTTTGTAAATTACTGTGTGTCTAGAAACAATATAAACATAATTTTTTGGGAAATCTAATCTAATTTTTATTGAGATAATCTATAAGAGAAGGTAGTACTAAAGTGGCGACTACGGACTAAAAAGCGGAGTGCGGTACAGATCCTTACCAAGTCTACCGACAACATATTCAAGTCAGTCTTTTAACCACATTTAAAATTATTAAAAACTCATTAATAAATTTAACTAAATGTCCAGTAGTATTTATGCGACGTGACTTTGAAGAAACCGCTGTCAGGATTTTGTCTTTTACGGAGTTGTTACCAAAATACAAGAACTCCGCTATTATAACTGGAAGGAATATTTAAACGTATTTTTTAACACAATGCAATGCAAGCCTCCTCGTATCCCTTGGTTTACGGTTACTGGAATAAGTAGGAAATTACTTGTGACAGTTTTCCGTCTAAGATCGGAGCATTTGCCATTGAACAAGTCGCTTATATGATGCGAATATCTGATTCTCCAAACTGTGAGTTGTGTGGTGTGGGTGAACATGTGCATCATGTGTTATTGGAATGTTTTCGTTACTGGTCGGCACGAGAGCATTTGATGAACACTCTCTCAACAAACTGGATGTAAGCATGTTTCATCGTTTGTTATCAACACCAACGTCCGCAACCACAAAAAACCTATTTAGGTTATTTATTGACCGCTAATGTTTATGCTTGAGTTATATAATATATATATAATATAATATTCTACCACATGCACACAGCGCCATTTAGCCCCAAATTAAGCAATTATATTTGCTTGTGTTATGGGTACTAAACAACTGATATACTACTTATATACATTTTTTTTGTAAATAAATACATATAAAAGACACAGAACAAACAACCATGCTCATCACACAAAGGTTTGTCCTGGGTGGGAATCGAACCCACGACCTCCGGCTTACCAGTCAGTCAGTTATATAGTTGTTCCTAGCATTACTATTATTTTATTAGTCTTTAAGTAATTTGTTTTAGTTACAGTAAGTTACGATGGAATTCGCATAAATATACTTACATGTAAAAAAATCCTTAAAAAATAAATAAAAAAAATATTTTGTCACTTTAAAAGCAGTTAAACTATAAAAGATATTAAGAAGAATCAGAGTCTCTCCTGAAAGTCTAAGTCAATTGCGTGTTAGAATTTGGTTTCAAAATTTATACAATGTAGTTCATGCAAGCTACAGTGAACTGCAGTCCGGACGCTCAATGAATGTTAGGCAACTTGAGTAATGATTTACGTTCCCATGTGAGTTATGGTTAAACACTCAACTTACCTCGTTAGGCGCTAGCAAATTTGACACGTAACTCCGCAACGAGTTTTGGTTTACTTTTTTGTATGTAGAGCTTGTGTGACATCAAGATTTGCGCACTGGAGAATAGACTGGAGTCTGGCAAAATTGTATTATCTAAAAAAAAGAGCAGCAGCGTGGATCTACAGTAGTAGATCCACGCTGGTTTCAGCATGAATGGGCGGGATCGTCCGGGGAAGTACTACCCTCTCATAGAAGATCGACTTAAGAGTAGTAGTATCCGTACTACTGCGTTTCGCTCGGTGAGTGAGAGCGCCGGAGGCCCAACTTTCCCCCTTTCCCCTTTCCTTACCTCCCTCATTCCCTTCCCCTAACCCCATTCCTAGCCGCCATAGTGGAGACCACCATACCAGCAGTTTAAGACTATGGCTTTTGGTATGGTGGCCACCACTTCTGGATTCCACTGACTGCTTACCATCAGGCGGGGTGCAGTCACTTTGGTAGGCTAATATAAAAAAAAAAAGCAATGATCTTAAATGTTTTCAATTCTTAGTTTCGTTTCTTCGATATTTTTTTTAAACTTACTTAACAGCGGATTTAAATACGAATTTTACTATCGTGCAAACAATTTATCTTAAGAAGTTTTATAAGCATAATACTAGCTTATTATAGTAGAGAAAAATCAATATTTTAATGAGATGGAGGACTTGTAATTAAGTCGTAAAAACCATATCAACCTCGTGCAAATCCGGGGTGGGTCGTTAATAATCTATTCGTATACGAAAAACAAAGGACCCTTTCGTCAATGAATAGAGAAGCTATAAATTACCTTCTAGGGTCTTAATAACAATGGATTAAGTCAGGTTGATCTTGTAGACACGAGTGTCCTTGAAAGTTAGATTCTCAAACGCCTTGTGAAATCATTTAACCACTGCCGATGTCGGCATGGAAAATTATGCTAATGAATATACGTATTTAATAATATCAGCCTATTTACTGTCCCACTGCAGGGCAAAGGCCTCTTCTCATATAGAGAAGGTATGAGCATTAATCACCACGCTTGCTCAAGGCGGATTGACAATTTCAGACATTTAAGTCCAGGTTTCCTCACGATGTTTTCCTTTACCGTCAGTCAGAAATGTCCATGATAAACTTGGAAAGTACATATGATTTGAAAAATCACATTGGTACTTGCCCGGATTCGAACCCACTACCTCGTGTTTACGAAGCGGGTGCCTAATCCACTGGACCATTTCGACTTCATATACGTATTTAATCAGTCTCAAATACACTGACGGACTCTTAAACTGCATCAAAGTAATAGACGACTTTGAAATAAATATTTTAACCAAGTATGCAAACTTTCTATACAGATTAAAATTGAAACCTCTAAATTGGTTCGTGAACTTTAAAACAGCGTATTGTCATATCCTTAAGTTTAAATTTATGTACTGGAAACGACCTTAAGACTTTTTTGAAGAAAAAACAGAAATTTAAGGAAAATTGGTTTAATAAAAAAAATGGTTTTAACAATAGACACAAACTTTATGCAAGGGTTTATTTATGTTTTAATAAGGTGTATTACCTCCACGTACCCTTATTACGGATTCTAATCGGTTCCGCATAGATTTTATTAGGGTTATTAAAAGATCTTGCGGAATATTGTCCCATTCTTCTGAAAGTGCTGTTCTTAGTGCTGCCACCGTCGTGAGCACAGGATTTCTCGCATATACAGCTCTTCTTAAATTGTCCCAAACATGCTCAATGGGATTAAGATCCGGGCTGGCCAATTCATTGTACGTATCCCAACCTCTTCGCAATATTGTCGAACTTGTGCAGCAGCGTGCGGCCGGGCATTATCCTGCATTAAAGTAAAATTTTCGCCTATGAATCCCATGTAAGGCACCACGTGATCTTCAAAGATCTCTGTTATGTAGCGATGTGCAGTCAAACCCCCTCTATAACCGTTTTGACGGACCATGTCTATGAACACAAGTTCTGTTCGCCCGTTCATCAATATGCCACCCCCGACCATACACGAACTGCCTCCAAAAGGAACACACTCCTCAATGCAACTTTGAGCATATCGCTCCCCACGTCGACGATAGACTCTTCTGGGACCATCTCCACCATATAAACATGTTTTTTTTTTTTTTTTTTTTTATAGTATAGCCTACCACAGTGACTCCACCCCGCCTGATGGTAAGCAGTCAGTGGAATCCAGAAGTGGCGGCCACTATACCAAAAGCTATCGTTTTAAACTGCTGGTATGGTGGCCTCCACTATGGCGGCTGGGAATGGGGTTAGGGGAAGGAAATGAGGGACGTGAGGAAAGAGGAAAGGGGGGAAATTGGGCCTCCGGCGCTCTCACTCACCGAACGAAACGCAGTAGTACGGATACTACTACTCTTAAGTCGATCTTCTATGAGAGGGTAGTACTTCCCCGGACGATCCGGCCCATTCATGCTGAAATCAGCGTGGATCTCCTACCGTGAATCAGCGTGGATCTCCTACCGTACATGTCCAATGCTATGCTACAATTTGAGCCGCTTGTTCGGACGAAGTATCCATAGTATCCATATTATGGTTCAAAAACTCTCGATGAGTTAAAAAACTAACCCAACAATTCTGCTGGTAACAATAATTCAATTGACAAAAGAATAAAAAATCAATGCAAATCAATTTAAAACTTTGCTTTAAATAACACGCAAATCTGATACTACGAGTAAATTTTCTTTTCCCGGCTATATTCATTTGTTTTACTGCAGTTCTATTTTTAAATTTTGCTTTTTTTTTAAGATTATGAGCCAGTCTCTCCATATTTATATAATTTGATCTAAAAAGTTTCATACTTATTAAAAAAAATCATTTCAAAGTAATCCTGAACTTTGATGCAGTTTATGAGTCCGTCAGTTTATATTGGGTTAAATTGACAAGCAGGCAAACGTGGTCGGTCCAATTAAAAAAATTAAAAATATTGAGAAATCACACAAAGGTGGTGAAGATTGGAGAAGGCCCATATCCAGCAGCGAACGTCTTTCTAATAAATGCAGAAAATGTAATTTTAATGTTATATTTTTTTTTATATATTATAGCCTACCAAAGTGACTCCACCCCGCCTGATGGTAAGCAGTCAGTGGAATCCAGAAGTGGCGGCCACTACACCAAAAGCCATCGTCTTAAACTGCTGGTGTGGTGGCCTCCACTATGGTGGCTGGGAATGGGGTTAGGGGATGGGAATGAGGGAGGTGAGGAAAGGGGGGAAATTAGGCCTCCGGCACTCTCACTCACTGAACGAAACGCAGTAGTACGGATACTACTACTCTTAAGTAGATCTTCTATGAGAGGGTAGTAAATTGGACCTAAAAAAGGCAAAGTTAATCTAAAAGCAAACTAAAAAGCATCTCATTAAGCCGCCGTAGTGGAGGCTACCATACCAGTTGTTTGGCTTTTGGAATGGTGTCTTGCTGGATTTCACTGACTGCTTACCATCAGGCAGAGTGATGAAGATCAGTCATTTTCAGAATTCCGCCTCCATAAATCTAAATGATGCAATACGACACTATTTGTATGATATTTTCCGTAGGAGTTTGTTGTGAGATCGAATGAAACTTTTGATACCGAAGCGAAGCGAAGGCGGACCTCTAGTTTATAAATATAAACGTAAGTATTATACGGTAGCAGATCCTTGGTCATTTCAGAATGAATGGGCCAAATCGACCAAAAAGTGAGGCATGAAGTAATCATTTTCTTGTTTTTTTTAAATATCTATCTTTATAGCAATAACTTATCATTGTAATCACAATTTTCAAAAACTAATTGCAAAGCTTAGTTTTTGATTCCTTTTGTTTATGTCTCAAGATTTTTTTCTATTTTCGCTTTTCTAAGAGGCGAGGTGTTTACTTTCTAGCTCTAATTTTCGTTTAATTAAATTTTTTTCGAATACTCAGACGGCGTTAGCATTTCCTTAAACAAATATTAAATTGTTATTATTATATGTTGAGCATTGTAATTTAGCAATTCTAAACATGTTTTCTTAAAACTGAATCGTTTACGTTATTTATCATCGTCATTTCACTCAAAAGACGAGGCTTCCTGCAAACATGTATACCCTTACCAGTCGTAAGCTTCCCTTATTCATCTTTTGGTCACCACCTTAAACAGATCTACACTGAAAACTCAGTATTTTTTTTTCTCAAATACAAATGTAAACAGAGTCGGTAAAAAATAAAATACAAAAAGGTACAATCGTCTGGATAAAGATTTTCCTGAACATATTTGATTTGTCACTTAGTCAACCTATTTTAACCCGAAGAAGGTGGCTCACAAACATTTGCTCCGTATCAAAGTAAATCCAACGTTTACATTGTAGAGCCTTCACATATCCCAATAATGCGAAGATGTGTTCGGTTTACTGCACTTTTTATACCTCCGCCACTTCACGACGTCATAAAATATTTATATTTTATGGTTACAAATAAAATATTTACGCCACCGGCCCCACCTGACGAATAAACAGAAATATCTCTTTCTAATTCAACATTCTGTTTTATACGTCGTGTTGCAATATAAAGATAATATAATTTTAAGAGACAGAATTATTGAATTATATTTCCTTCCGTGATAATTCTATGCCGTATTTTATTTATTAATAAAATAAATATTTCTGAAGCTATAAGTTAGAATAAATAACTCTTTATTGCTCATCAAATATTTAATTATCCTGTTAGTTACGATTATGTTTCATATCACTTATGAAACAGATCGCGTCAAACGCCTTCAGCTGACGGAGAATATTTCGGTATTTATTTACAAGCCAGAACACGTTCACTGCTAGCTATACGCTACTCCTAAAGATAAAATTAAAACATGATTTGTAACCTTAAAAAAATAAAAATAAAAGATCGGAAGTTTGGAAAGTGGTTTATTCCACCGAGTCCTACCATTAGTTCGATTGTCGAACAATTTGAAATATTTTTTTTAAATTGTAAAGTGGATAAGTGGCTTCCAATTCGTCAGCGTCATAGTCTTCGCGCACTCTCTACCCTGTATTCCATCCTTACATCTCCCAATACTTCCTTCTATTTAACTCCTCAGTTTCAGTATCTATGTTCTACTCATGACCGTAATCTTCGCTCTACAAATAATCTCCTTCTTCTTTGTCCTTTTCACACCACCAATTTCATTAATTCTTCTTTTCCAATACAGTCCATCCTTCTTTGGAATGCTCTGCCTCCAGAAATCAGGATGTTCACCAGTCGAATCGTTTTTAAGGCAAAAGTTAAGTCACTACTTCTAAGCAAATTAGCAGAATCATCAGAATAATAAGATAATTATATATGTATATGTTTATATATCTTTATATATAATTATAATAATATGTACTTTTATGTAAGTAATTTATATTTATATTGTGAATTTATATACGTACTGCATATTTGTATAAGTATTTATATTATTACACATTTTATCATTTTCTAGTCTTAACTTATACATCTACCTCGCTTCATCTCTGCATCACCCAATAGGTTGACTGATAGAGAATGCCTCAGGCATACTACAGTCCGCCTTTATACATGTTTTGTATATGAAGTTTAAATAAATAAATAAGTCTTTATAATTTTTCATGCTGATAATACAACTGCACAGTATCTCGTGTTTAAATAGACGCTTCTTACGACAGCCACAACAAGAGATAAGTTGTTGGATATTCTATACTTTGACGTATCAAGCTAAGACTAAGATATAAGTACTTTTATAAAGTTTTTAAGCGGCTTCAAAAAAAGGAGGAGGTTTCTCAATTCGACCGTATATACATATATAAGATATTCTTATATTCTTTTGAGTGATTTGTACGACACAGTGAATCTAAACACAATTGAGTTTCTCTGTAAGAAAAGATTTATTCGAATAAGTACAATGTTTACATTTACACGTTTAACCAACTTCACTTTACCTGTAAGAAAAGAAACGACATTTAATGTTATTAATCACATGTCGATTCAAAAATCACAATAGTAATTCGTTGAGTCTTCTAACAAAATTATTCACTAAATTGTGCCATAGGTTGTAATTCGACCACAGATTACAAATGTTGCAAGGAATATTAAAACTAAAGAAAATTATATTTTTCTTTACATTATATATATATTTTTTTTTTTATGTGTGTACGCGGATAACGTCGTCGTTTATGTACCGAATTTGATGATTCTTTTTTTGTTGGAAAGTAGATATCCCAAGTGTGATACCATGATTAGGAAACCAGGATTTGATGATGGCATCCCAGGGAAATCGAAAGGAACTTTCGAAGACTAGGCACCAACTTCAAAATTTTGATCAACTAAATTAAAATACGAATTACTTTCTGTTAAGTAAACTTATTTTAACTTTTTAGTTTCCTTCCCTCTTGAAGTCAGTTTTTTTTTGTTTAAAATTATTTTATTATAAAGCAATACAGATTGCCATCCTGTATAAAATCGATGCCTAAAGAATGAAATTGTGTTCGAAGTGACAATTCTCGCACATCCGGTAACTTTTGGTGAAAGCCTCGTAAATTTTTATTTTAGTATCGCTTTGTATTTTTCGTGTGTTAAGGTTCTTGTATCAAAAGAATAACCTCAAGTTGTTATATTTTAGTGTTATGCTTAAGATAAGTTAATATGAAGTGTTATATTAGAAGGTTAGGAAATGGCTTGTGTACAATACAGCACGTAGTGTTGTCTACTTGAATATTGGAATTTTCTCAGTGATGATATCGCCACTATTATTATCATTTTACTTGTGTATTTTTTAATAAACGTAACTAAAATCACCATGCTTTTCTGTTTAGTGCCTTATTCCTTTAGTTCTTGTCTGTTTCTTCCGCGACGTACATCCTAACCCAGGTAATGTGTAGTGATTTGTCTAAGTAGAATGCATTCTACATAATATGTATGTGGGACGCTCACTTATAAAAATCGTAGTCAAAACCCTCTGCCCAGTCGTGAAATAGTAGTTATTAGTACATTTTTTTCTGTACGCATTTGTAAAAATTGCGATGAAAATTTACTCATCATACAAATGTACTCATTATTACGTTAAAAGCAATTAATGTCAAAAAATTACAATTGAATGTCTTATAAATTAACTAGCTTCGCCCTACGACTTCGCCAGCACCTAAGACGTGTTTAGTGTCCCTCGGGAATCAGAACGATTTGCGGGGTAAAAGTAGCCTATGTCCGTTTCCGTTTCAAAATCAGTTCAGCCGTTTAGACACTGAGTGGTAACAAACACACACACACACACGCAAACCTTCGCATTTATAATATTAGAAGGATCAAGATCTCTTCTTCTTCTTCTCCTTTTTTTTGGCAACAGAGCCGACGATTTGTGTCAGCTATTTCTGCCAGCGTCAAGTGTAGAATTATATTCTTGTTGATGATATTAATGGTATAATACAATGATAAAAATATAAAAAATTTGGATGAAATTAAATGACAACCATCTTCCGTGAAAACAAAAGATGGATCGTGTCGATCAAGCTCTCATAATAGCGATTATAACTTGTTGTCTATAAATCATAGTAATTTCACTTTCGATTTGACTCAAGCAAACTTTGAAAGCTGTGGAAAATTTTAACAAATCTGTCAGAAAGTCTCAAGTTATAAAATTGCACGAAGCAGCGAAAGTTTGGAAAAATCTTTACAAACGTCGATTTAAAATATATCCTCTCTTTGTACTGTTACAGTAAGTGAATGTATGTTCCGGGGACTTGAGTCGCGAGAAAATATGTTTGAATTTGAAAACTTGAATTGAAAAGATTGCATATTGCAACAATGCCTATATTTAGTCGTTTGTTGAAATTGAAAGAGTATTGTTTAGGATAACTTTTGACTTTTACCAAGTTTGAAAATCGAATTAATTAATTCCGGTGAGTTGTGGTTTTCATTGCTCCTAAAACAAACATTATATGAGTATAGATAAAAAAAAGAGTGTGTTTACTCATGTACGCACGTAAGAAGTTTTACTCATTTGGCGTAACAATCCAAAAATACCAAATAATAACACAACGCATACATACATAAATATACATAAATAGCATTCAACAATAATGAAAAATCTATACATATAATGTAACCGATCGCTGTCTGTACATGGAAGATATATTTATGAGAAAAAATACTATTGGGACCTATATCAACGCAAATAGAACCCAAAACAATGATTTTTTAAATTTTTGTCTGTTTGTCTGTTTGTCTGTGCGTTTGTGCACGCTAATCTCAGAAACGGCTTATCCGATTTAAATATGGTTTTCACTAATATATTGTGGTAAGCTTCACTTAACATTTAGTGTTTGTTTCATGTCAATCGGTTCATAAATAAAAAAGTTATGCCAATTTAAAGAATCACATCGAACATTCGTTAATTTACTACGAAATCTTATAGAAGCAGATATTATAACAGGTTGCGGAATAGCTGATAGTGTTTTTATTCCTCGGATTCCTGTCATTCTAAACAGTCTTTCATTTAGTTTTAAACGAGTCCAGTTTCCAGTGAGCCTATGTTTTGCGATGACTAATTAAAGTAATTAATTAATTAAGTAATTAAAGTAAAGGTAAGACACTAAAAGTTGTGGGTGTGGATCTAAGTATTAGCTGTTTTTCGGTCAGCTTTATGTGGCTCTATCACGTGTTAGCATTACTAGCAGCCTGTATGACTTTGATCCCCGATGGCTATACGTCTAAAATCGTATATAGGGAAGCATTTACTGTAAAGATTTTTCTTATTCACCTAAACGAAGATGTTTATAATTCAAAACAAACCAAAAGATATATCCAAAAAATGCTGTCCAAAATCACTATTCCACGCGGACGAAGTCGCGGGCACAGCTAGTCATAAAATATAATTAAAATAAAAGAAAACAAAAAAATATATTTATTAGATAATAATGTAATAATTTATAATTTGCAATGTAAAAAAATTATATATACCGACAGTTTGACTGGCCTGTTGGTCTAGTGGTTAGTGACTCTGACTGCTAAGCCGGAGGTCGTGGGTTCGATTCCCACCCAGGACAAATCTTTGTGTGATGAGCATGATTGTTTGTTCTGTGTCTGGGTGTAATTTATCTATAATAACGGGTGGCGCAAAAGTAAAGACCCTATTTGGTTCAGCTATAACATTTTTTCTAAATTAGAAAACTAGATTTAGATTTTTTTAAATGTATATTTGTGCCATTAAATTTCGTACCATTAGGATTTAAAGATGATGTCTTTTAAATGGTGACCTCCAGAGTTGATACACATTTGAGCCCTATTTATGACATTTTGCATAACTTGCCGTAACACTTCCTGCGTTTCCATTTCCATCTCTCAGGGCATGTCAATAAGCAGAATACTCGGTTCTGGGGCACTGATAATCCGCGCATTATTCAAGAAACACCTCTACACACACTAAAAGTTACTGTATGGTGTGGCATCTGTGTTGACAGAGTGATCGGACCCTATTTTTTCGAAGACGCTGGAGGCAATGCGATTACTGTCACTGGAGAACGCTACAGAACCATGTTACGTGAGTTTTTGATACCCAGTTTGGACGAATTGGGGCTGGAGCACATCTGGTTTCAACAAGACGGCGCTACGGCACACACAGCGCGCGACACTATGGACTTAGTGAGGGACGCTTTTCCAGGCCGAGTTATCTCTCGTTTTGGCGATTTGCCTTGGCCTGCAAGATCACCCGATCTGACCAGTCCAGACTTCTTTCTTTGGGGTTTTTTGAAATCTCGGGTGTATGTGAACAAGCCACAGACTCTCGCAGCTCTAAAAGAAAACATTCGTCAAGAAATAACGAACATATCGCAGGAAGTGTTACGGCAAGTTATGCAAAATGTCATAAATAGGGCTCAAATGTGTATCAACTCTGGAGGTCACCATTTAAAAGACATCATCTTTAAATCCTAATGGTACGAAATTTAATGGCACAAATATACATTTAAAAAAATCTAAATCTAGTTTTCTAATTTAGAAAAAATGTTATAGCTGAACCAAATAGGGTCTTTACTTTTGCGCCACCCGTTATGTATGTATTTACAAAAAAAAAAAAAATGTATATATGTAGTGTATCAGTTGTTTAGTACCCATAACACAAGGAAATATAATTGCTTAATTTGGGGCTAGATGGCGCTGTGTGAATGTGGTAGAATATTATTATTATTATTATTATTATTATTAGTTAACCTCAAATCTATAAATGCACTTAAAACAGTATATTAAAACCACTTTTACCACTAATATTCAAAATAAATATTTTTACTGATAAATGATCAATAAAAAATATCTATCACAGTCATAAATATAATTGAATTGATATAAACGCCAATATATTTTTTTATTTAGTCACACTGATTATTTGTACTGATACGACACACAAAGATTTGCAACTAACTTCAGAGTGTAAAAGGTTCGCAACTAACTTCAGGGTGTTGCTTTTTTCTGTCGGTGTGCGCGCGCATCGTAAAAATTCACTCTCATCATTTTTTCTCCAATCGCGCCAAAAGAAGTATAACTTCAAAAAATTTCATCGAAAAAGTCTAGCTCCTTTATTTGGTGGCAGCAATAGACGAAGATACCGTTTGTTGCCCATGGTATTACTATTAGTGGTACTACTAATAGTACCCCATGTCCAAGCTCTTCTGTCATCCGTGAGAGCTGGTTACTACCTTCAATCCGTCAATTTATTATTGACCTCCATTATTGCTTTCCACCATTGTTAATACAAAACGTTGTATTAACATTCACTTTTAATGTAAAAGTAATTCAAATATTTAAGAATGACTTTCAGGTTATCTTAAAACTATTAACAGTTTAGTCAATATTAAGTCAGATTTATAATGTTAAATACTATCAACTTTAAGAGATCATAAAATACGAAACGGTTTAACAAAGAGTACGTATACCAGTACAATTACTCGGACCTTATTTATAAAGTACGGTGATTGAGGGTGCAGCTATAAAGGAGCAATAACACTTGATGACTCGGGTGTATGGGGTAGTTAACTGTTCCTCTGATTGGACGGACAAACTTAATTGAAGATTTTCAACATCTTATGGTAAAAATTTATAATCATACGGGAATTAACGCGATCATGCATTAGGTATTTACATACCTTATTTTGCTTGACGTTTAAAAGTAAATATCTTATGGTAATGTTCATTTTGTATGTACTTTATTTTAATTGTAACTTAAAGTAGCAAATGAGACTTGCTTTTATTTCTTCAATATCTTGTATGTTGCAGCGTTATCTGTCAAATAACATTGAAGGTGTCCCTAACACGCAAGAAAGCATCAACATGATGGGGCTCTGTGATTAACATGATAGAGCGAAATAAAAACGGTGATAAAGTTGCCACTTCTCATATCAATAATTACATGTAAAATTCATTAGATTTTAATATATTTAATTATATAGTTAACTAAAAAGCACTTTTCGCAATTAGAGCCAAGAAAAAACCATTTAAAAGTTACACAATCTTCATGTATAACATTAAATGTGTTTAAAGTCATAAATAGTACAACGTTTGCCAAGTCATTGTATTGCCAAGGCTTTTGCGCATAACAATAAATACATGGCTAATTGGTGTTAATACCATCCAGTAATCTTATTATTGAAGATGATAAGTAAAACTGTAATTCGGGGTAGTAGATTCTTGTAGGTAGATTTATGAGTAGGCCGGATCGACCAGGAAAGCACCTTATGGACGTAAGTAGAATTTATACGGTTGGTACATTTCGGTGGGTAATTATTACTTTCTTTCTTCTCCTTCACTCCTTTCTCCTACTCGCACAGCAGCGATTCCAATTATGTTCATTATTTCCGAAATATTTCAAAAATAACATGTTAAGAGACTACTGTAATCATTTTCATTTGTGTGTTTTTCAAAAATGTGTTCAAAAGTTTTAAATGTGTTAATAAAATCAAAAATAATAATACGGGCAACAAAAGAAAAATAAGTGAAGTCTAAATATGTAAAATAATATTATTATTATAAATAGAAAAGATTTGATTTTTCTATGTTTGTTTGTTTGCAACGATTTAACTAAAAATCTACGTTACCGATTTGAAAAATTCTTTTACTTTTAGAAATCAATAAATTGAGCAGGTAACATAGGCTCTACCTATATTTTATAGTATGTTAGGCGCCTTCTTAAATCTAAATGATGCAATATGTCACTGTTGCTATGATATGTTCCGTAGGAGTTTGTTGGGAGATCGAATGAAACTTTTGATACCGAAGCAAAGCGAGGGCGTACCTCTAGTATTTTTATTAAACCTGTATTCTATAAAATATCTATGACTTATTATTCACAACAGAAGCAAATAAAAGTAAATTCATAAACATGCGGGAATTAACGCGATCATGCATTAGGTATTTAGATACCTTATTTTATTTTTAGTCTGCTTGTGATCACGGCTGGTATAACCTAGTCGAAACATCAAGCAAAAAAGGTATGTAAATACCTAATGCATGATCGCGTTAATTTCCGTATGTTTATAAATTGATATCATGCAACGCGAAAGTTTAAAAGCAAATAAAAGTATTTTGCATTCGTACTAGAGTAACAAACTAGTACTTTTTCAAAATTAAATTAGTCGGAAAATTCTACAGAATAAAAGGGCTTAAAACATATAAATTTACTCTGAAGAAACACAATGCATTTACGTGTTTCTGCCCACATTTTCTTGGCAGTATTCTACTCTAACTAGTCTCTAAGTAGCAATAGGTTTGTTTCTCAATCGTATTGCAACTCTTCACCAAATGTTATTTGAAAATTCCTTAAGTGTACTTTTATTTCTTCAGCTACGGTTGATAAAATTTACGGTTATGTACTTCAATAAACATTTTAGTGGATTGTAAAAATTAAGGTTAATATTGCGCATTACTTTTCATGTAACATGAAAGATGGTAAGTAATTAGCTTTTTAGTAATCAAACTTATTCATTTACTAAGCTTATAAATACATTTATTTTTAATAACACTCATGCGAAGATTAATTTGATTATACTATATTACCCATCTAAATTATAAATTAAAAGTTACAAGAATATCACCTACAAATACCCACAGAGGGACTTAAACCTTCTTCTTAATGTGCTTCTTTATTATTAAAGGTTGACTGTGAGCTCTTTGATTTTGTCTCTATCCACTGCGAGATAGAACAGTCTTTCGACAGTGGTTATTCCAGTCCACTCCTGGATGTTTCGCAGCCAAGACTTCTTTCTTCGCTCAGCCCGTCTCTAGCTCTCAACCTTGCCCATCATAATAAGCTGGAGTAGCCTATATCTATAGCCTTAGTCCGTGGCCGAGATACTCTATCTTGCGCCTCTTGGTTACAAGCATTTTTCGGGTCATATCAACACGCTGAAGCACGGTTTCGTTTCTGAACTTGTGTGTCCAACTAATGCGCAATATGTGACAGTAGCACAATATTTCGAATGCCAGCAGGCGTCTCATGGTGTCCTCTTTCAAGGTCCATGCTTCGTAGCCGTATATGATATACGCTAGATTGAAGTATTCCGACTCGAAGCTTTGTTTAGTTGTCGACAACACAGACATTTTCTCATTTTATTGAAAGATGTTCGAGCAAATTCGATCCGGGACTTTATGTCTTGATCCGATTCCTTAAACACTTAAAACCACTGCGTAAATACAATACTATTTAGATAGTGCAGGCTTTAATCTTTCTTAAAATTTGGTTTCTTTTATTGAGTGGGTTTCCCCAATTTGAGTAAGAAATCTACCAACACAAATTTTTGTAGTTGTTTACTTCTTTTTCTTTGTTCATTAAGCTGCTTTCCGTGGCTACGTTTCACCCGTATTTACGCTTACTGCTCTGCTCCCGTCGCCAGTAGCGTGATGTGACATAGTCTATTACCTTCCCCGAGAACTAGTTCCAAAAGGGAGTTCCAGAGGTTAGCGAGTTAAAAGAAAGAAACTCTTCCGCTATATAATACTAATAATATATTTTTTAACAGAGCTTTTGTTTAGATAGTATATATCTCACAAATATAATATTTAAATGAACTCAATAGTTACATTAATTGGTAGAAATGATCTGTAGTGGGTAATTAGTTGGCTCGCATGGGATCAGAAGGCTGGACCGCGGCCAGCTGCGTCGAATTACACTCCACTAAGATATATTAATTACCGTCATGGGTATTTACAGCTAGACTGTTTTTCAACGGAGTTGTGCGAAAATGTAAGGTATTGGAGTACGAAACTATTATCTAAACTAAATTATAAAGAGAAAATATTTAATTTTTTGTATGTTTGTTTGCAACGATTTATAACTAAAAATCTACGTTACCAATTTGAAAAAATCTTTCACTTTTAGAAATAGAAAAATTAAGCGGGGAACATAGGCTGTATTTTAATATGATTAGATTAGATTTAGCGATTTTCAAAATTTTAATAATTGCATATTTTCAATAAGAATAAAGAAGAAGAATAAAAATCATTTATTGGCACAAGATAAATATAACACGCATACAATATAGTGCTGAGAGCAATAAAACAATAACAAATAAGAAGTAAAATATTTTACTTCTTATTTGTTATTGTTACCTTATGATTTAGGATAGGTACATGTATAACATTAATTTGTTATGTGCCAAATGGGCGTACAGCTCAGCATTGTGTTAGGTTAGCCTCAAATAGGCCCCCAACGCTGATTTTCAGCTGCAACCCACAAGTGTCATACGCTCAATTACATCAAAATTTTCAAGCCATCGGAATATATAATTATATATAAAGAAAGTATATAAGTCTAGTCGAAGTACACCAGAAGTAATAAATAAATATGTAGGTATATATATTTTTGATATAATATTATTATTATAGTATGATTTATCTTATTATCAATAAAGATTTTACAAAAACACAAAATTAACAATGATACAAACTCCAACTCATAAATTAGAAACGTCTCAGCACGCAGCATATTAAATGAAATGAATCAGTTATATGGCAGATGTATTTGCTCGAATATTTTCATAATGCTTTTGATGTTGTATCAAATATGATTTGATCTTAGTTTTGAATGTCGAACAAGCCGTGTATTGTTTTATAGGGGGTGGTATGTTATTCCAGCATTTCGTAGCTGCATACCGAAAACTGCCTCTAAAAGCAACAGATTTATGACGTGGTATAGAGAGTTGCTGAGCGCATTGCCTACTTCCTCGGTTGTTGCGTTTACCAGTCCACTCAAGTTTATTATATAAATAGGAAGGAGATTTGTGTTTTATTATCCCAAATAACAAAGTTGCTAGATGTAGCTTGCGACGGGCATTCATTTTAAGGATGTTGTGTTTGTTTAAAAAAGGCGTTACATGAGCCCTCCTTGGAATGTCAAAACAAAAACGAGCACACGCATTTTGAAGTCTTTGGATGCTACGTTCAGAATCTGAAAGTAGTCTTGGACCAATGACAGAATCAACATAATTTAATTTTGAAAGTACTAGCGACTCCACAAGCAAGATACGCAATTTATCGCTTAGGTACGGGCGTGCTTTATACAGAATCTTTAACCTATAAAAACAATTACGTATCGATTCAGATACATGTTTATTGAAACGAAGCTCTGTGTCCATTATAAGGCCAAGATTGCGGGCTTCGTACACACGCCCAATTTGCTCTCCCATTACAACCACGTTAGTACTGGTGTGTGGAATAACGCTTAGTTGCCCTTTAGTTCCAAAGATCATGTACTTTGTTTTCGTAGGATTTAGTACTAGAGAGTTTTGTTGAGACCATTTTACTATGTTCTCCAAATCTTTATTGAGGTCTTTTAAAGCTGTCTCATAATCCTGTGGCTTAAAAGATAAATATATTTGTGTGTCGTCTGCGTAAATGTGATATCTACATTTTTTTATTGCAACAGTTATGTCGGCGCAGTACAAGTTAAATAGAATAGGTCCTAATATGGAACCCTGTGGGACTCCCCTGTCTACTAGACGAGAAGTAGAGGTAACCCTAGCACCATCTGGTCTCTGTATCTCTACGTATTGTTGTCGCTTAGTCAGGTAACTGTCAAACCATTTAATTGTATTATTGTTAAATCCATAAAAAGCCATTTTAGAGAGCAGTAGAGAAATATTTATGCAGTCAAATGCGCGAGAAAAGTCAAGTAGCACCAATATAGTGCACATACCAGCATCCTGAGATGAAAGAATGTTATCAGTTACATCCAACAGCGCGGTAGTGGTACTACGACCTCTTCTAAATCCAGACTGCGTATCAGGAAGAATGTTATGATTTTCTAAAAATGAGACTAACTGGGCGCACACGACCTTTTCCAATATTTTGGATAATACTGGCAAAATGCTAATCGGTCTCAAGTCGCCTACATTTATTGCATTAGACTTTTTAGGCAAGGGGCGGATTTTAGCGATTTTCCATTGATTTGGGAATGTAGATGATTGTATTGACATATTTATGACAGCAGTAATAGAGTCAAGGCTGGATGGAAGAGTTAACAAGATCATGCTAAGATTTATACAATCATAACCTTCAGCATTTGACTTTATATCGACCAGTGCTTTTGCTATAGTCGCTGTCGACGTGCATTTTAAAGAGAATTCAGCACCACTAAAAATACAGTAGACCATAAAAATAAATTTGCAGTAAAGCCATAATATTTCGCAAACAGTATTGCTACCGTATTCTATTGATACCGCGGACATCTAATATTATTATATTACATTACATCACACCATGTATTCTCCAAAGTGTAGGCAGACGTGTACCCACGTTTCACGAACTAAGTTGATTATTATTAATAGGGGCTGAAGTTCTTGCTATTTACCGGATAATTCTAGACTTAGGTCTAATACTGAGAATATATTGAAATAAACCAATATCATTTTGAGGACAACTCAGGGATTAAACCTGAGATCTCCACGTAGCAGCCCGCATACATTACCACTGCACCATAGTTACTATACAATATGAACCATTGGTATCTATGACATGACAATTTCTGTTCAAGTAGATATTTAGTTAAATACTCTATATTATATTCTTAATTAAGTTTTACTTTATGTACCTATTTTTAACCAGAAACTAAATGTGTCTATTTACACGCTCGATATTACTCTGTATTCTAGCAACGGGAGGGCCCCAGAGATCTGTAATTCAGGTTTGTTAAAAATCTACCACAGGCTCTGGTCTCTGACAATGTTAGTCTCTTAGTGTATGTTAAGTGTAAGTGTAATACCATAAAGACTATTGTGAAGAGAAAATAAATAAATACTTATTATTACTTATTATACTATTCAAACTGAACTATTTTTATTCACAAAAACATTTGTCAAAAGCGCTTTGTACCGTATACATCGTTGAGTTTATTCAAAAAGCCTCAAATGTTTTCAAATAAAAGCAAAATCGATGCGTTCACATTGAACGTGATGTCGACGTAGTTGATTTATTCGATGGATTGCCAGACTCTATTTGGATTCAATTGAGTTGTGACATCATATAGTTTATTCTCAATATCCAAAATGTATGTAAATCTGATGGTTGAGTAATACATAAAATGTTGTTAGTCAATAGTGGAATAAGACATAATACAAAATATTATAATTTAATATTTATTGAATTCTAGCTTCCCGAAGCGCGGTTTAACCCGCGGTCTTTAGTTACTGCTCTGCGCCCGTCGCCAATAGCGTCATAGTACATAGCCTATAACCTTTCTCGATAACTGGGCTATCATACGCAAAAAGGTTTTCTTAAATCCTACTGGTAGTTCTAGAGATTAGCGCGTTCATACTAACAAAGTCTTCCACTTTATATATAGTACAGATAGTAGACATATCATACTGTCAGTAAAAAGAAGAAGTAAAACCAGGTTTGTCCTAACACAAGTATTATAATGTACTTACTGGGACCGCCTCAACGTTGTAATATTGTTATAATAATTTGAGACAATAAACGATTAATAAACAAAAAAAAAAAAAAGGTTAGTTATTTAGCAACCTTAAACTTAGTTTTAATGAGCACTAGTAAATCTACAACCTTACTTTTACTCCGGGGGACGAATACAATCAGACCAATGGGTTCTGACCCATATTTTCGAAAAGGGTTTTTGCTTAGTGCCTTTTTTAATGAAGGTTCTATGTAGACATGAACGGCCATAACGGACAGTAAATTTGCATTAAGCCAAAAATCATCGATCAAAGATTGAATTTAGAAAGCTTACGTAACAAAATGTAAGCTTCTAATATAAATCTCATTTATACCCACGTATGTATCATTAAATATGCAACACAAGACATAAGTTATGAAATATAACTAAATCTAACATATATCCTATTTTTAGGGTTCCTTACCCAAAGGCTAAAATTCTATTACTAACTACGTCTAACTACTCCGTCTATCACCAGGATGTATCTCATGAACCGTGATAGTTAGAAAGTTGAAATTTTTACAGATGATGTATTTTTGTTGCAGTTATAACAACTATTAAACTAAATATATTTATGGGGCTTTTTTTTATATTAGCCTACCAAAGTGACTCCACTCTGCCTGATGGTAAGTAGTCAGTGGAATCCAGAAGTGGTGGACACCATACCAAAAGTCAAACTACTGGTATGGTGGCCTCCACTATGGCGGCTTAGTGAGATGCTTTTTCACGCCCCGCTTAAAAGACCCAGGATCGAAGTTAGATGGGAACACATGCGCTGGCAAAGAGTTCCAGGCTTTAATTGAGTATGAAAAACAAAACCGTTTGGTTCGAGACCCTTTAGTTTCCACTGTGAAAGGGTGGCACTTTGGTCCCACACGTGTCGTTTTGGATAAAAAGGGAGAGGGTGGGATTAATTCATAGAGCTCTTCAGAACACTCTTCGTGGTAAAGGTGATAGAAGACGGCCATTGAGGCGATGTCTCTTCGCAGCTGTTTTTTTAGCAACAGACATGTTTTTTTTAGATAATAGTACGGAACCCTTCATGCGCAACTCCGACTCGCACTTGGCCGGTTTTTGAGTTCTATAAACAATATGAGTCGCAAAAACATCTAAGTCGGCTCTTTCATAAACTACACATCACAAAGCTAGTGGTGCAAAGCTCCTCGCCACCCGCAGTGAAAGGGAGGGGGGAGGGGTGAGGATTACGCACTCACCCTCAGGACTTACAGTCAGACCCTTCACGTCAAATATTCGCTTCATGTGAAGGCTCTTGGAAACTAATGTTTGTAGTTTTTGTTATTGTTTCATATTGCAATTTTCAGAAAAGAAACTGTATTTTTACTAATGTAGTTCTAGAACGGTTCACACGTCTGGACCGGTGATATTTTTATATCATATATATAATAATATAATAATAATATTTTAACAACTACACACAATGCCATCTAGACCCAAAGTAAGCATATTATATGCTTGTGTTATGGGTTCTAGATGGCGGATATACATATTTAAATACTTTTTTATTGTAAATACATACATACTGGTAATATACATAGAAAACCCAGACTATGCCAATGACATTTAAACAATCGCGATGTTTATTATACAGTTAATCAGATTATTATTTACATATTTATGAGTATATCTAAAATTATTTGCATATCAAATTTACTGTACTTTTACTTGAAGTTATGTGAAATTAAAGTTCTTAGTTGTCAATTGATTATTTATTTTATTTAACTCTGTATACGTTCACTACATAGGACATTCTTTTACGTAACGGCTACTAAATAAGTTAAATCTTATCAATTATCAATGCTTCTGTGGTTCGGTGCTACTGTCTTAGGGACTGCCACACTTCGGTTGCGGGTTCGATTCCCGCTTAGTGCAAATACTTGTGCATGAACATGTCTATTTGTATAGGTCTGGGTGTTTACTATGTAAAATATAAATTTTCTAAAACTCATAATACAAGCTATAATATGCTTACTTTGGGTCTAGATGGCGTTGTGTGATATTATATACAAAAAAATAAATGGAACACTTATATCAGAGACACTACCATTATAGCATAATGTTCTAAACACTTATAATTTCTTTTTCAGAGGACTTATACCACAATAGGTGGTACAAGTGCTCTCTATAAAACACTGTCACAATAAACTTGAAACTTGAAAGAAAACTACAAGTGCAAGTATGAACGAAACAAGTATAAGGAATGATTCATACAGCAACATAACATGTATCTAATTAAAAATGTCTATTATACTAAGCGGCAGAGTTTGTTTAAACGTGCTGATCTCTAAAACTACCAGAAATATTTGAAAATTCTTTTGCGTATGATAGCCCAGTCCCTGAGGAAGGTTATAGGCTATATAACATCACGCTACTGGCGACGGGAGCAGAGCAGTAAGCAAAGACGTAGGTGAAACCGCGCCGCGGAAGGCTAGTAGACTATTTTTGTATAATAATATAATAACGTCAAAGATTCGTTAATCATTACTTTTATCGCAGCATGATATTAATTAAAATGTTTTAATATGATTGTGAATGAAGATCGTTTAAAGCAGAAATTGTTTGGGAAAGATGATTATAAAGATTTTGTCTTTTCGGAGCAAGTACACTGTATATCATGTCATTGTCATGTCTTTTCCTAGAGGAGTAAGTGACTGCTATTGCTAACCAAATGCGTCTATTCATAAATATGCTTTTATATTTTACTTTAGTTTTTATAAATCCTTACAATTTAAAGTATTTAATTGTAGATTTAACTAAAATGTGACTCTATAAAGGTCGTATAGGTTCCGAAATTGAATGTAACCCATTATTGTTTTCACATTTTGACTCGATTCAGCGCCTTCAGGGTGTGGACATAACACAATTTATGTATTGCATTTGTTTACAAATTTGGACCCTTCCGTTTTATATCATAATGGAACTAGAGCGAAGCTTTTTGTCTCGCAAGTTCCTAATGAGTGCGAAGAGGGTGGAGTTTTACGACGATAAAGAAAGCGGGGAACGAATCTGTTTTGAAGGCCATCATTTTCGAATAAAATTGATGTTGGACAATTAACAATTTTAATAAAATAATAAAGTATTTGAAAGATAATTTTCTAGAGTAACAATTTTAGTATAAATACTTAGTAATAAACTTTTTTCTTTGTTACTAATAATTTAATTAGCTATATAGCCTCTCGTCTATAGCCTCTTTCGTCTTAATCTCTTTTTCCAAGGATGTCGATTCGTAGTGATAATCATTGCCTGCAAAAAACTTTGCTTTTGAATAGGTTTATGTCGTGCATGTCGTCGTTGACCTGAGAACCTAGACAAGTGGCATAGATTTTTATTCTATTCAAATAATAAATTGAAAAATGTATAGGATTAACACAAGCTAACGACAATGTTAGTCAATCCCATTGTTTTTGTTATCTATTCTATGAATAGAATAGAAATCTAAGGTCTCTGACGTATTTAGAATGATGCTAGTACCTACTATACAAAACGTTATAACGGCTACCGCTCTATGATATTTAGCTAACCCAGACCGCATATAGAAAGTATGGAGTGGTATGTAGCACATGCAGAGTTTATTTACTTGTTAGTAAAACGGGCCCTTCAATGAATACGTTTTAATGTAATGCTTTAACACAAGGGGGAAAATCTTTTAGTTTTACAATCATGAGTTTAAAACGGTTTTCCTTAAAATGCCCGCCTCGTATTGTACTTGTGTTGTAAAAACAAAAATGTATTATGTATGTACTAGAAGTCCACAACAATCGCCTACAGAAAATATCATAGCAATATTGTCGTATTGCATCATTTAGATATACGAAAGCGCTTAAAATATTGAAATAAAATATAGCATATGTTACACGCTCATTTCTCGCCATTTTGAGGTTTGGACTAACAGATATCAGCACCAGAGTTTCGGTGTAATAAATGCTGTAAATTAAAATGTTTGTACATTACTTGTGCGGCTTAGCTTTAGTGTCATGTCGAATGGCGAAGAGAAAAGTTCGCAAAAAGTTTTTGTAGATTTCCTTCTTAGGTTTCAGAAGTCGTAATGGACAGTAGTTAAGGCTTCTCTTAAGCTTGTGCTTAAGATAAGATAAAAGTATACTAATTACCTACTTACTCGAAGTATATCATGAAATTGAAATTACTGGCTTGCTCATTCTGCGTTTAAGTCTTCCAGTAATGTTGACTTTCTCCTCACTGGGTATTCTGTTTTTATGTCATTTAGCGTGAGTGGCACGAGTTTTTTGCCAGTTCTTCTACCTCGTCAGCGTCTGGCTGTAGGTTACTTAGCTGACTTCATGTAATTTTGTATTTTCATAAGCATCATACTTTATGATCAAAATGTAATAAATGCTTTGAGTTTGAGTTTAGCTGAATTGTCGTTTAGCTATCTAGGTACCATACTTTCATGTCAATCTAACTGAATCATTACGGGAAAGTAACATATCGCTCGTCACCCTTAAAACACTAAACATTCTTGGTCGTAATAAAGTCTGAATTTGTTAATTCGCTTTGAGCAGGCATGATGATGACTGTTTATGCCTTCACTAGAAGAAGCTTGTGACTTGTAGTAGGACAATTACAGACTAGTACGTCCTGAATCTACGGGTCTGGCAAACGATGGACGGGGATGGCTCACGACCGGTCTAGTTGTCGAAACTTGAGGAAACTTGATATGATGATGAAAATGCTTCATCATATCACACTACGCTGCCATAGTGGAGGCCATCATACTAGATGTTTGGCTTTTGGAATGGTGTCCACTACTTCTGGATTCCACTGACTGTTTACCATCAGGCAGAGTGGAGTCACTTTGGTATGCTATTATAAAAAAAAATGTTCTTACCTACGAGTCAATTCAATTTATATAAATTATTAGACTTTACAATTTAGTAATTTCATAAAGCTGTTAACCCGTTTATTTCATTACTATAACAAAGTTTACACAACATAGTAGGTCGCCGTCGTGTGGAGGGATCAGTCACAGGTGCAGCTATCCATCACGTTAACTGCTATCGTAAGATGAAGCACGCGACACCACGCTCACACTACACGATACATCTAAATCTACGAACTATTGTTACAAATGTATTGGAAACTCTTGGTATTTAATTGAAATTGAACAAGTTAAAAAAATAGAACTAGTTACTAAACTAGTTTTTACAGTATAAATTCTTGCAAGTTGAGGAATGGTAATACTGCGTACATGAGACATTTTCTTGGAATATTGACTGTTTTTTTTTATTTTCTTTCCCAAAGAAGAAAGATCGGGAATACCGACTACGAAGGAAATGATTTATTCTACTTCATAATCAATAACAGCTTAAAATAATCACTAATACCTGCGTACGAAATAGCTATCCTACCTAAGTGAATTGTCAATCATACGTTTCTGGTAGTATTTGAAATAGATTTTCGTGCTCGTGAATAAAACATTTGGATACTAGTTCTAAAAGCCTTTACTAGATAAAATTTAGAATAGTAGTATATTACAATGTCTGTCATGAAATTTGAAGTTGATTTAAGTTTAAGTTTTCTTTTTTGTGTTTCACTCCACGGTAGGTATTTATTTTTGTAGATTGTTTATAGTTTTTTTGCTACCTATATAAAACACTGCAGTACTAAAATAACTTAATTGGTCTTGACTTTAAATTGAACTTGTGTCAACATTTAATTTGCGTAAATAGGTAGAAATATATAGGTATATACAAATAAAAATAAAAATAAAATGAAAAATAAATCAATACTAATTATTGTAAATGCAAAATAGGTTTAGATCTTGATAATTTAAGATGAAACTTCTGAAAGGACTATTAATTTTTAATATAGGTAGGAACTTGATTACTATGCTTTGAGCCATGGTTTAAAGCATTTTTTTTTTCATTGTCTTCAGTTGCAGACTTGCAAATAGCCCACCTGATAGTAGGTAAGTGGTTATATCGCTCATTGACAACTTAGAGTCTCTGTTTTGCTCCTGCAATGCCAGGGACTCTGCCAGGCCGCTGCCTACCGTGAAGAGAGTGTGGTAGGTGAAAAGATTGAGTGAGGTGAAGAAAAAGGAAAGGGGGCCTCCGTCACTTTCAAAATATAACAACTCTCAATAAACAGGGAGAAGAACTGATAACACATCACGTTTGCCGCCTTAAAGACTTCACTGTAGAAATGACTGAGCTGAGAGGTCTTTGCCATAGCTACAACGCTTTAAAGGGGTTGGTGGTTGCAGTAAGATAACATTTAATAACATTTTGGAGGCCCAATTTTCCATCTATTCTCTTCAATCAACTCCTTCATTCCTTACATATCCCCACCTACCCCATGCCTACCCGCTATAGTGGAGGCTAACATACCAGCAGCAGTTTGCGATGATGGCTTTTGGTATGGTGGCCACTATATTTGGATTCCACTGACTGCTTACCATCAGGCAGAGTGGAGTCACTTTGGTAGACAATTTCCTCTCCTTTTTTTTCCTCACCTACCTTACCTACTCTGTTCACGGTAGGCAGCGGCTTCGCAGAGTTCCTAGCATTACTAGGTTACTACTACTACATTATGAGTGGCAGTTACTACTACTGCCACTGTCGATAAAAAAAATTAATATATATATAAGTTCCGTTACTGCCCATTACCTGGTATATCGTTATTGGACTTTTACGACATCCATAGAATTAGACGGAGTGGTGTCTATTCTAGACTAAAAATTATACCAACGAGAGCTCTGATTAGCAGTAGTCGTCGCTAAGCTTAGAGATATGTATAACTACTTCGAATGCCTAATTCAGCGTTGTTAAATAAACCACGGTATTTTTATTTCACGGCATGTTTTAAGCAAAATGATCATTTCGAATTTCCAGTTAACACATATCATTTAATTAATAAACAGATAAAGACAGCTCAGCTAGTTACACAAATTGTGTTTGGCAAGCCTGTTGAGCTTAAATTGTTATCTTGTATAAATTCGTAACGATATCCCGCGGTCTTGTCGCTCACGTAACATTCTTAACTAAATAAGAGCTTAGATAAGACTACCCTTATAACAAGATTACGTTTTGCTCCACTCTCTTAATTCGCCGCTGTTTAACAAAAATAAACCTGAATAGTTATAATAATATCTCTAATTGGTGTATAATAAAAGCATATCTAAGAAAATTCAATTAGTGTTAGTTGTAATGAGAAAATTCCACTGACGGAACGAAACGGCGTAAAAACCCTTCACATATGTAAGGGCCTTAACATAATATATTGTTTTAGTACTGGGCTAGAACGCTTCGACTCACCCCTCTATCTTACACCCAGTTCTTTAGAATCAAATTTGTGAATTTCAATATGTCCTTAATAATTGAGGACATGCCTTATATATTTTGGTTCTGGATACGGTAGGAGTCTTGTTATCTGAAGAATCGCAGCGTGTATGTGTCAATCAACGTCGTCAATACAATTTACGCAATATATTATTCATTGTTCAATTACGTTAAGACAAACACTCAATGTTTGTATCTCAAATTAGAATTTATTTTATTGTATTTAGTTCTAATGCGTTTGCGTTTTTGGCTGAACCAAACCACAAACAGCTAAAACCACAACGAGAGTCTAAACTACAGACATAAATATAATTTTTATTAGTCTGATAATGTAATAGTGCCGTTGTTAGTACTTAGCACTGTTTTAATACCATAAAAAGTGCTTAAATTTACATTAAACAGTGATTTTATGAAAGATAAATGTTATAATTTGTTTCAAAAGGCTAAAATTTTATTCTAAAACTGTTTCAGCGCTCTAATTCCAATTATAAAATAAAATTTTGTTTTCACAATTTCGTGACAGACAAACAACTAATCTATACATATAAAAAAATTTTAACCCGGTCGCTATATACATTTAATAAAAATGTAACCCAGTCGCTGTCTGTACATTAAAAATATATTAGAAAAATGTTATTTGGACCTTTATCAACGCAAATAGCATCCAAAACAATGATTTTTAATATTTTTCCTGTTTGTCTGTTTATCTGTTTGTCTGTTTGTCTCTGCGTTTGTTCACGCAAATCTCAGAAACGGCTGATCCGATTTAGATATGGTTTTTACTAATACATTGTGGTAAGCTTCACTTAACATTTAGTGTTTGTTTCATGTCAATCGGTTCATAATTAAAAAAGTTATGCCAATTTAAAGAAACACGTCATACACATTGTATGTAGGTATTTAGTTTAGGTCAGTTTGTTTTAAAGTTACGTTACCACGACTTATTTCTATAATAATTAAAATGTAATTACTTTATTAGTTAAAATGTGAATACAAGTTAGATTTATATTTTTCTGGATTTATTTTATTTTTTAATTTTTGTGATTAATACTTGTTTGTTAGCTTACGGTTTTGTTTTCATTACGGAATAGGTGAAATTGAATCGAATTACGAAATAGTAGTTTAGAGTTACGCTGGTTTCAGCATGAATGGGTCGGATTGACCGGGAAATTACTACCCTCTCATAGAAAATCGACGTAAGAGTAATAATATCCATACTGTTTTCGTTCGATGAGTGAGAGTGCCGGAGGCCCAACTGATGCAGAGATGATAACCCTCGCAGCATGTGTGGGATCTGCTGAGTATCCGCGGAGTCATTTTGTGGATGGTGTGGCTTGTCCCACCGGCCAGGGAGACCCGTAGAAACGATGGTCCCATCAGGTCGCACATAATCCCGGAGCGGTTCGTCGTTTGGTGTCCGGGTTGTTGTGAGACACGGCGACCATTTTTGAGAGGGTACGGGGACCCTTTGCGAGCAGTCCGTATCATCGGAAGCCCGATGGCCACTAAGACCCTTAAGCCATTACAGCTGCGAAGAGACATTGCCTTAATGGCTGTCTTTTATCGTCTTTACCACGAAGAGTATCCTGAAGAGCTCTTTGAATTAATCCTTTCCTCTTCTTTTTTATCCAGAACGACACGCGCGGGACTATAGTGCTATCCTTTCACAGTGCAATCTAAAGGGTCTCGAACCAAACGGTTCATCACTTCACACTTTTGTCGCTCAATTAAAGCCTGGAACTCTTTATTAGCGCATGTGTTTCCATCTAACTTTGATCCTGGGTCTTTTAAATGGGGCGTGAAAAAGCATCTCACTAAGCTGCCATAATGGAGGTCACTATACCAGTAGTTTGGCTTTTGGTATCCACTTCTAGATTCCACCGACAGCTTACCATCAGGCAGAGTGGAGTCACTTTGGTAGGCTAATATAAAGGAAAAAAACGTGATAGCGTATTTATTCCTCGGATTCCTCTCATTCCGAGATTAAAACGAGTTCAGTTTCCAGTGATCCTATGTTTCGCGATGACAATTAATAAAGCCCAAGGTCAGACACAAAATGTTGTTAGTTTGGATCTAAGTATATATTAGCTGTTTTTCGCACGGTCAGCCTTATGTGGATCTGTCACGTGTAAGCAATCCTAACAGCCTATACGCTTTGATCCCCGATGGTTATACGTCTAATATCGTATAATACCTAATATAGAGAAGCATTACTGTAAAGTATTTTATTTTAGATACCTAAACGACGATGTTTATAATCCGAAATAAACCAAGAGATATATCCAAAAAATGCTGCCCAAAGTCACTATTCCACGCGGACGAAGTAAGAATAATAAATATATATATAAATATATATATATAAAAATAAATAATAGAAGAAGAAATAATAAAATAATTTTAAACAAAAAAAAACCGATTTTAAACGGGAAGGAAACTAAAAAGTTAAAAATAAGTTTACTTAGCAGAAAGTAATTCGTATTTTGATTTAGTTAATCAGAATTTTAAAGTTATATAAAATATACGGTCGAATTGAGAAACCTCCTCCTTTTTTTGAAGTCGGTTAATAAAAAACTAAACAATAACAAACAAAGCACATAAGATCTTAAGAGTTACTAAAATAGTACTTTCCTACATTTTAATATACTTACATATAAGTACCTTACTTGATACTTGAAACGTCTCTCGCAATGTGCAAGCGCCAACGCGAAAAACAAACACGCAATTAACAAACACCCACACAAAGAATAGCAAAAACAAAATGATGTACACACATATTTTTATTTTTACAGTTAAGCTCGTCCAACTGTCTTAAAATTGTGTCCAATCGTTGTCAAATGCTATTTAACCTATTCCATCCCACTGCTGGGCAAAGGTCTCCCTCATAGTGCTCTACAGCTCTCTATTGGACGTTGACATGGTTCACTCGTCCACAAAGGCATCCAGGTCGTCAAGCCAGTGTTTGCGAGGTCGGCCTGGACGACGACGCTCTTCCTCCGGCACCCACCTTTGTCCATCTGTCCGGATGTATTCTTTGTGTGGCCCGCTCATCGCCATTTCAATTTAGCAACTTTGAGACCTACATCAGCGATACCCGTATGTGCACGTATTACAAACGGTATTAAATGCTAGGTTAGATTAAATTTAATCATCTTTTAGCGCAAAATGATTTTTCTATCATTCTTTTATTTAGCTTTCATCTTAAGACCCTTAACTTTAATTCTCACGAAACTTATTCATCATTTTTTGGTCTTATTTTCTACATATCGAAACCTAATAATAAATAAAAAGAGTGTTGTAATCTGCAATATGCTAGCGTCACTCATCGTACTATAAGTAACTATAGTTCGCACAGATCTCTTTTCCACTCGGTCGAAACACCCGGATAAAGGCCCTTATGGCCCGATCGGTTCACTCGTGAGTAAAAGAGTGAATCAAGTGGAACATTTTCAATATTAAGACTAAATAAATCTAAAAGTACACTTCAATCTGCTATGTATAACACTCTCACGAAGCTATTGAGATAAAAAACGAAAGGCCATAAAACTAAAATAAACGATTGTTATGGTGTAAGTATATAATGATACTAAAGATAGTGAGCTATAAAAATGTGTTGAGATTCTATGCTTTCATTATATAAATGTAAATTAAACACGTCTAACTGTCAGTAGCAGTTTAATATGCTTCTAAAGAAAACATTGTATTGGCTTTTTTGACACAGTGCAGCGGTAGGGACAGATGAGGAGGTATCACTGGCATAGGGAAAAAGGGCGTATGTTACTCCTGACAGAGTGAGCTGGTGTTAAAATTATTTTACTCGGAATACATTATGTTTTAATCAGAAAATACCAACTGCTGAATAGAGCTCCACCTCATCAATTGTTTACTCAGTTTACCAGATCGTTGGGCTACCATATGTATCACTAACATATCTGACTAAAGAATCAATCTTCGTAAGATCTTTTTAAATAACTTTCTGTTATAGAAAATATTCAGTGAACTCTTATCTCAGGTATTAACACAAACAGAATCAACATAATCAATAGTCATTTATTCAGCTTACTTCGCGCCAGTTGTCTCTTTCACACACAATACATTCCGTTCACCTCATTTGCCTGCCTAATCGACAAGAAACTGCGATATCAAATGATTATATACCTCTACAGCCGATGTACCACTCGATCACAGAGCAGAAATATTCATTCAACTCTATCCACAAAAATAACAGTAGAACTAACATTTGCAAGAAAATTTTTGATGCTATGACACCAGGTGTTTGAATTTGATCAAAAATGAGCACTGCAAAAATTGAGAATTTCAACAAAATTGTGCATTAAATTTAAGTTCCATATGGCGTTAATGTTTTTGTTCGTTAAAAAGATGTAACTTTGCATCAATACTCAAATAATATTTTCACTTTTTTGGTAAACAGTTTTATATGCAGTTTAAAAATAATTTATAAAAATGGATTTTCAGACGTATTGTAATATATCTTATTTAGTGTTTACTGCTCACCTGGGATACATGAGGAACATTAGATTCACAAAAACTGTGGCCCACTAAGATGAACATAAGCGAATAACCAGGCCTCGCTTCAACTTTTTAGCTTACTATTATTTGACTGGGTTCAGCGCGAGTTCTGTGAAGTATAATATAATACTCTACCACATTCACACAGCGCCATCTAGCCCCAAATTAAGCAATTATATTTGCTTGTGTTATGGGTACTAAACAACTGACATACTACCTATATACATTTTTGTAAATACATACATATTATAGATAAATTACACCAAGACACAGAACAAACAATCTTGCTCATCACACAAAGATTTGTCCTGGGTGGGAATCGAACCCACGACCTCCGGCTTAGCAGTCAGGGTACTAACCACTAGGCCAACAGGCCAGTCAACGTCATGAGGCTCTTATAATAAAATCATGCATGTGCCTCTAGTATGAAGATAGTGTACAGTTCCAAAATAACATTCTTAGTCTACTTATAGTTTGCGCCCTTTCATCACCATTTCATCTCAAGAGCTTTTTAAAAATCTCCAATTCAGAAAAGTGTATTAAAGTTTGATAATACTTGCTTGACCTTTTGAACCGAGTTCAAATTCAACCAATTTACTTCACGAACCTCGTTTTGAACTATTCTCATCGCCTGAAACTTTCCCTGCAATTTATAAAGTGTACATTGCGCGATGCGCTCTCCGTATTTACGATGTGATTTGGCGTCGACCCGTATAACAGTCAATGGAACCAATAAATAAATTGTATTTTATTCGAAACTATACTTTTTGTGAACAAGCGGCTGTGCCAAGCACTGCAGTTACATTTAGAATGGGGTTGTCTTGGTACAAGGCACAAGTGATAGCGGGAAGTATAACACCTACTTCGTAATACTCGCTATGAACAACATTGATGATTGATTAATCTATCAATATGATTATTTCTGTTACCAATTAGTGTTAAGGTGTAAAATATCACTTTATACATCAAGACCACGACATGTGTCAGCTGTCATAACTTACACGAGGTAGTAATTTCGCATCGGTCGATACAACACGTCATCAATAAACCGAATATAGTAACTACCTATAACGTGGTGACACAGTACAATTAATATGTCTTCGGCTTTGTACCTATAGAAACTGAAACGTTTAAACATTTTGACGTAAAATTGTATTAAAATAATAACATAATTACTTCTCCTCGCGCTTAGTCCATCCTTTGAAACATGATCGCTATCCTTTCCTCGCCTATGATCAATGTAGGTTTTAGTACCCCCCCCCCCCCCCCTCACCACAACACGCTCGTCTTTTACTCGTACACTCGCTCGACTGCCAAACTCCATGCAATGTTTATACCGCCAGTTTTTGTGCCAGAACGAATGGAATATGGGACCTGGCAGCAGGCGGATTGGCGGCTCGACTGGCAAAGCTTCACGGGTTATTTAAAAATTATTTACGAGTAAGTATGACGTTTTTATGGGCTAAATCTCGGTTTTGCCGTTCGGAGGCAAAGGTTGAGGGTTGGGTTATTATTTGTGACACTTTTTTAAGTTAATTTTAATTTATGAGCCATTTTCATATTAGTCCATTTATAACACGAAAATAGTTTATTTTCTGGAAATGTTATACTTGACCTATTTAACTAAAATAAAATGTAAATTTTACAGTACATTGTTTTCTTTTGCAATAACTGCCTACCTAACTTACATACATATCTTATTTTTTACTTTTTTAAGAACCATTTGGGAATCGAGTACAAGTAAGTATTTTACATATAACGACTCGAATTTAAAATTCAATTTCTAGAAAACACTTTGCAGCTACCATGCCGATATTCAGACGTTTTTGACCCTGTTTCACCACTAGCTGCTAAAGTGTCAGTTATATACCTTA
This sequence comes from Parascotia fuliginaria, assembly GCA_963082885.1. Lineage (NCBI taxonomy): Eukaryota > Metazoa > Arthropoda > Insecta > Lepidoptera > Erebidae > Parascotia > Parascotia fuliginaria. The sequence goes on along the minus strand of OY720179.1, from coordinate 18,846,490 downwards.
CAGATAAAACATCTTCTAGTTATCTTCTATATATTTTTAAAAATTGTGATTTTTGAGTACTATCTGTCAGTTAAGTGTCGAATAGTTATCAGGACTAATGAAGTTCATTCATTGCTTAAAGACAGATGAGGTAATCTTCCAACTAATGAGACAATACCCACGGCAACACGTTAGACATAACGCAGAGGCTCGTAGAGCGTCGTAGGCTCGTAGGGAAACGTAGAGTTAGATCGTAGATGATCGTAGGGGCTCTCTAACTTTTTCGTATATTCAAATACATATTCGCACCTATTGAGGGCACAATATTTCAAACTACACACCTGTGTGTTGACTATTTATGTTCTAATCAGGACTTCAGTGGTGGCAAGAAAAAAATCATTCGTTCCATGTCTATCCCTTTCTGACAAGATTGTCTGCAGAGCCTCCACAATTCTAATGAATCCTCCCGTCAATATAATAAGCATGACATAGTTCAATCCTTATGTTTTTTTTTATGCAAGTGGGTACAAAAAAATAATATTAGAATAAGGGAAGAAGCCTAGCTAGCACTAAGACTTTGAAAAATATACTAATTAATGTTCTACCTACTTAATTAAAATTGTACAATTTACTGTACATAAATTGTACAATTTTATATTAAATGTAATTGAAAGAAAAATACCCTATAACATACAAAAGGTAAATAAAACCGAGAAAGTGTAAACTCCACGAAACGTATTAAACAACAAAATATACAATGCAAATAAGAACTGCCATAAACAATGGTAAGCCCTCCATTAATTTCTCCATTCCCTTTTTATTTGTGAAAGCAATTAATTATTAGTAGTAGGGCGGACACCCGACATTATGAGGAATGCTTTGAATCCTTTCATTTTTTAAAGCTGACGGACGGAGAGTAGGTACACAATTAATTAAGACTTGCAAGATGGCTTGCTATCGTTGAGAAGCGACTGCGAGAATCTACGAATTCATTTCGTTGGTGAAGTGTTTAACAAATTTGCATTATGGGTTTAGCTATCACTCGGTGTAATTAAACCTATACTATTACTAGCTTCCCGCGTTGCGGTTTTACCCGCATTATTGCTTACTGCTCTGCTCCCGTCGCCAGTAGCGTGATGTTACATAAGAATATAGTAGTAGTTATTTGTTTTTCAAGCAATTATAGAAAATTTCTCTCCATAAGAACCATCCTCGTACTTCAAGGAATATTATAAAAAAGAATTAGCGAAATCGGTATAGCTGCTCTCGAAATTTGCGCTTAGCAACACATTCAGCGATTGATTTTTATATAATAGATATAAAGCGAAAGAGTTTATTTGTTTGTTTCTTTAAACGCTCATACCTCTAGAACTACCAGTTGGATTTAAATAATTCTTTTTGCGTATGATAGCCCAGTTCTCGAGGAAGGTTATAGGCTATGTAACATCACGCTATTGGCAACGCTAGCAGAGCAGTAAGCAAAGACGCGGATGAAACCGAGCTGAAGAAAGCTAGTGTAGTTTACTAGTAGACATGTGTATCGACTATTAATTTTATAGACTTAATTTACTTGTTCGTGTGTAACAAAATGTTTCACAAATAATTTCAAGAAACGTGTTTAAGGCACGTTTGTAGTGTAATTAATTAATATGAACTTATCACTTTTATTGAGTACTCGAGATAAGTGTTGATGTTCGGTCGGTCCGACACCAGTTGAGAGTTCCCAAAATAAATGTTTGTAAGTAATAATTCTATAGAAACTTATTAATTAACAACTTTCTAGGAAGTTGTTAATATTAATAATACAAATAATTTTCAACAAGAACTGAATTAGCGATATCGTGTTTACAAAGTTCATTTATAATAATAATAATAATATTCTACCACATTCACACAGCGCCATCTAGACACAAATTAAGCAATTATATTTGCTTGTCATATAGGTACTAACTAAACAACTGATATACTACTTAAATACATTTTTTCTGTAAATACATACATATTATAGATAAATCATACCGAGACACAGAACAAACAATCATGCTCATCACACAAAGATTTGTCCAGGGTGGGAATCAAACCCACGACCTCCGGCTTAGCAGTCAGGGTCACTAACCACTAGGCCAACAGGCCAGTCATTTCAGTTGACTATACACGTTTCAAAGCACATTTATTATGGGCCTTCGATTTATCGCCACTTTACAATATTTGGGACCAAGTGCAGCTGTTGCTAACTATGAAGTAAAGAAATATTTTTTAAAAGAAACAGATAACGAGTTTTTGATCTAAATACTATGAAACATTATGAGATTAATTTCCATGACAGTGAAAATTTAAAATCCCAGGACATATCTATACTACTATATAAAGCAGAAAAGTTTGTTTGTTTGAACGCACTTATCTCGCGTGTGATAGCCGGCTATATAACATCACGCTAATGGCGACAGTACTTATACAGTACTTATATAAATAAAATCAATGCTGTCCAGCATCTCTTGCAACAATAACGGGTGAACACGTCAGATATCGGACCGCTCAGAGCAAACAGCTGCAGCAACTTGCAAACTAAGATACGTGTATAGGATTAGATACTCCTTGCAAGTACTTAGTGTGCATGTTATATGATGATGTATGGTCTGCAAGTTTTGGTCTGGCAAATTATATACCTGCTATAGTTGTAGCTGTTTGTATCTTAAATCTTAGTGATGTATTTTTCCAATTACATACATACATACATAACTTTACGCTTGTCTCCTATTAATGGGGTAAGCAGAGACTGTAGAACGCCATTTGCTGCGATCCAAACATACCTCCTTTGCCTCTTTAACATTCATTAATCTTTTCATACACACACGTCGGTTACGGGTGCTTGTACGTGTGCCCTTTGTCAATACGTCACTATTTAGTCCGCGTACGTTCGTCTAGGGCGACTCCTACCAATTAAATTTTTTTGCAGTTTACCTAATGCAACAGAATATCAACATTTTATTTCTAATTTGCTTATCATAATTACTGTAAAACACCGACTTTTAACATGAATGAAATCTAAATTAAACTTATTAGTGTAACAAAAATTTAAATGATTTTTGTAACATGGCAAGAGTTCGGTATTTCATTCATAGACAGGTTTAAGTGCCTCAATTTTGCAGATTAATCAATAAAGTTTAGTACATTATTATATTATTATAATTATTTCTAAGATATAAGATCGATTTCTGGAATAAACATTCAAAAACTAAACGTATCAGGTCATTTGATGTTATATTTATTTGAAATCTATTGAAAAATTAAATACTGCATTTTTATTTTTACGTTAAAAATACTATATATTTTGTCGCTTTTTTTAAACACATGCTGCTTCACACCAAAACTCAGTTACTTTAATAGCGTATAATAAAATCGTCCAACAACGTTAACCATAAACATGAATAAAACATCCGCAGCTCATCATCTCATCTCCTCTCATCTCAACTTCAGTGGGAAAGCGGGAAGCTTTAGATCTCACTTATTTCTTGTTTACTTTTCTAAATAACGTTCCGCTCGTTTTATTCAAAAGTAATTTCTCTAAAGTAGAAGAAATGTGGACACGATTCGGATTGATTAAAAGTCATGGATATTATTTGACAAGATTTTCCTGTTACTGTTTCATAAAGGTTGTAATGTTATGAAATTTCAATGACCAACATCTTGTTTCTTTCATGTTTTCGTTGCGTCGATGAAAACTGTTTGAATTAATATTTTACGGCACAATCCGTTTTTTGTTATATAAATACAGTTATTTGAACTCTTAAATAATTCTTTGTTCTTTTCTCTATTGTTCATTGTTTAGGTTGATCTGACCTGTGAAATTTTTAAAAAATTGTTATTACAAATAATTGAATTCTTTGATTATTATTCTGATCAATCAACAGTCCAACGTTACCTAAATAATTTAGAAAAGTTGCTCGATTTTAATATAATATTCGATCTAAATTAATCGATTCCGTACACTTGTGCTCTAGCATTCAATCGCAAGCAATTCGAGCTGAACTCTAATCCCACAAGGACATACTGTTAAAAACGAAACAATAATATTTTTTGTTAAAGTTGTCACATCGCTCGATAGATGGCGTGCGAGTCGAATTAGATCGCGATATGGTTTGGTTACACGGCTTAGTATATAAGGTCAATGAACTTTAAATAAATGTTCGATTTTTAGATCAGAATACAGTCGTGGTTTTATTTACACAACCCTTCTAGTAGTTCACAAATAGTTCAAGTTTCGAACCCAGAGCACGCTAGGTGTTCAACATTGGTCCTACCGAGCCGGATTGTTTCGGTGTTTTTGAAGTGGTCTACTTTGACGGCCACACCACCGCGTACTCGCAGTGTTAACTGCAAAGACAGTACGTGTGACGTCTCCAGAAGGAGACAGTGCAAGCGCAGCGCCGCCAACCGGAGGATAGCAGCATTAGTTCACGGTGCCTGATAGAGGGCGCCCCCAGTGTCTTGGACAAAGACGCATGTAGCAATCACCACGAAAGTGAGTCAGTGAAGTGCAACTGTAAGTACAATTTTATATTCATAAAGAAGCAAGTGCTAGTGAATTTTGAGCCTTTTATTAATCAAGATTTTAACTTATACATTTTAGTGAAGAAATTTGGACTTAGTAAATTTTAATGACTTTTGAGAAGAGTTAATTAAGGACTTAGAGTAAAATTTAAGTTAGTTGTTAGTTCTTATGTATTATGTGCATGTTAGACTTAGAATAGTTTAGGAAAAACGGGGGAACGGGGAATCCATGCCCGATTTCCGCCGACAGTAATCTAATTCTAAACACTTGTAAAATTTTCAACAAATTTTTAGACTTAGAAAAATTTTATGTCTTGGTGTTTTTCGATTTCGAATTTCCGATTTAAATTACACCCAGTGTTGGGATAAATTAGAACAACGTTATAGCAATAAAAAATATCTTTCAAATTGTATTTTAAAAAGATTGTTTAGTCAAAAACGCATGTCAGTTGAGTCAGCTATCGGTCTTAAAGAGTTACTGGATACAACTAATGATTGTTTGAGTGCACTCACCAATTTAATGGTTGATGTTACTACATGGGACATTATCATTATACACATAGTTGCCTTTAAACTTGATCCCGAAACTCGTAAACAATGGGAGTTAAGCATAAATTGTCATGACATTAACAAGTTACCTACCTATGAACAATTTGCCACCTTTTTAGAAAATCGTTTTCGGGCTCTTGAATGTATAGAGCCAAAAAAGGCTTATCAGGGTACTAGTTCGCATGTTTCTAAAGCACTGGTTGCGGTAGGTTCAGGCAGTATGCGTTGCGAATACTGCACCGAGTCGCACAAACTCTGTTTCTGTAAAAAGTTTGCTAAACAAACAGTTGATTCCAGACGGGATTTTGTACGAAAACATAACATATGTTTCAACTGTTTAGGCAGTAATCACTCTGTGTACAATTGCAAAAAACAAACGACGTGTAAACTATGTCAAAAACGGCATCATTCTTTACTGCATTCCAGCGGAGAATCTGTGAAACAAGATCATGAGGTTGAAGCAAATTTGACGAATGTTAATACTAGCTCTTCAACTAGTACCAGTCATGTAGTCTCCTGCTTATCCACAGAAAATACGCCAATGGCGCGACAGGTTTTACTAGCTACTGCTCTAGTAAAAGCCGAGTCCAAGGTGGGTGACTTTCAGTTAGTTAGAGCTTTGCTCGACCAAGGCTCTCAAGCGTGTTTGATTACAGAGGCCACAGTTCAATACCTGAGACTAACGAAAATCCCGATTCAAGGAATCGTGTCAGGATTAGGTAATAGATCAACCATTGCAAAGTACATGGTACATTTAAAAATTCAATCGCGGCTAAATCCAAAGTTCAAATTACAATTACCAGCGTATGTGTTGAATAAAATTACGTCATACTTACCTGAGCAGACTATAAATAAAGATGGTTTTCAATGGTTCGACATTTCAAACTATAAATTAGCCGATCCTGAGTTCAATAAACCTAACAAAATTGATATTTTGTTAGGCGCAGATGCCTACTGTTGCATCTTAGAGGAAGGTATAATGAGAAGTCCATCTAGTACGTTGATCGCGCAGAACACTAAATTAGGCTGGATCATCTCAGGCGCTGTAAATAGATCAAAAATCAGTTCAAATCATACAAATAATATAACTGTAATGCATACACAAATTAAAGAAGACGACGTTCTCAAGCGATTTTGGGAAATAGAAGAACAAATTAATAATAAAAAGATACTTACCCCAGATGAGCAGAGATGTGAAGAGTTGTATCGAGCTACTACCTCAAGACAAGGAGATGGAAGATATATTGTAAAATTACCATTTCGCGTCGAGGATCCTCTCTTTGAAAACACTCGTTCTGTAGCTGAAATTAGATTCAAATCATTAGAAAAAAGATTGGAAAAGAACCAAGAGCTCAAGGAACAGTATAGTATGGTCATCAATGAATACTTGCAGCTGAACCATATGAGGCCTGTGAAAGAAGATGACAATAAAACAGAAGTAGCTGTTTACTTACCCCATCACGCGGTGATTCGAAATGACAAGACTACTACCAGGGTACGGGTAGTGTTTAATGCCTCTGAAAGGTACAACAAAGGTCTTTCGCTTAATGATACTTTAATGGCAGGTCCGACTTTGCAGGCTGATTTGAGACATACCGTGCTGCGATGGAGAGTTTATCCTATTGGTCTTGTGGCCGATATTATAAAAATGTATCGTCAAGTCAAAATAGCGGATGAAGACACTATGTACCAGCGAATACTCTGGCGAGACAGTCCTATTGAACCAATTAAGGATTACGAATTACTAACAGTTACGTTTGGTACAGCCTCGGCACCATACCAGGCAGTCAGAACCTTGCATCAAAGTTCGGTAGGGTCTAACATCTTTAAAGCCCACCGCAGTAAAGGACCGAGAAAGATCACCGACCAGACCCTCAAACTTATGGACGAAAGACGCAGGATGGTACTGCGGTCCCCAGAGGAAGTTAGTGACTATCGGCGGCTCAACAGATGGATCTCCAAGTCTTTGACTCGCGACCTTCGCCAATTTAACACACAACGTGCTAAAGAGGCTATAGAGCGCAACAAAGGCTTGAAAGTGTTCGCACGAGATTAGTCTGTCGGGCAGAGCCGACTTGTCAAGCTGAAGACTGGGGACGGCAGGATCATCTCGTCTACGCCAGAGGTTTTAGAGGAGGTCGAGAGGTTCTACGGACAGTTATACACGACACAACATGCACCTGTTAGCTCCCTAGCATCAGATCCAAGAGCTAGGTTAACTCGACATTACACCGAAGACATCCCGGACGTCAGTCTGTGCGAGATTGGTATGGCCCTGAGACAGCTCAAGAACAACAAGGCGCCGGGTGAGGATGGAATCACAGTCGAGCTACTGAAGGCAGGCGGAAATCCTGTCCTGAAGGTCCTTCAGAGGCTCTTTAGTGCCGTCTTTCTCGAGGGCAAAACGCCACAGGCATGGCATAGGGGTGTGGTGGAGCTGTTCTTCAAGAGGGGCGATAAAACCCTTCTGAAGAATTACAGACCTATCACACTCCTGAGTCACGTCTACAAGCTGTTCTCAAGAGTCATCACTAATCGTCTCTCAAACAGGTTCGACGACTTCCAGCCTCCCGAACAAGCCGGTTTCCGAAAAGGTTTTAGTACCATAGACCACATACATACGCTGCGGCAGGTTATACATAAGTCCACAGAGTATAACCGGCCCCTATGCTTAGCGTTTGTGGACTATGAGAAAGCCTTTGATTCGATCGAGACCTGGGCCGTGCTGCAGTCTCTCCAACGGTGCCATATTGACTATCGATGTATCGAAGTGCTGAAGTGTTTGTATGAAAACGCCACCATGTCAGTACGAATTAATGGTCAGAGCTCAAGGCCTATCCAGTTGCAGCGAGGAGTACGACAGGGAGATGTCATATCTCCGAAACTGTTCACCGCTGCACTGGAGGACGTGTTCAAACTTCTGACCTGGAATGGACTTGGCATAAACATAAACGGCGAGTACATCACTCACCTTCGATTCGCGGACGATATCGTGGTCATGGCTGAGACCGTGGAGGAGCTCAGTGCAATGCTCGATGACCTCAGTAGAGTCTCTCGACAAGTGGGCCTAAAAATGAACATGGACAAGACTAAAGTCATGACCAATGTCCATGTTACACCCACTCCTATTACGGTCGTAGACTCGATGCTCGAATTCGTTGACGAGTACATATACCTGGGACAAACAGTCCGATTAGGTAAGTCCGATTTCGAGAAAGAGGTCACTCGTCGAATCCAGCTCGGCTGGGCAGCGTTCGGGAAGCTACAACATATCTTCTCGTCCGCACTACCGCAGTGTCTTAAGACCAAGGTCTTTGACCAGTGTGTGTTGCCAGTGATGACATACGGAGCAGAGACGTGGTCGCTAACTATGGGTCTTATCCGAAGGCTCAAAGTCGCTCAGAGGGCGATGGAGCGGGCTATGTTAGGCGTCTCCCTGCGCGATCGTTTGAGAAACGAAGAAATCCGCAGGCGAACCAAAGTGACTGACGTGGCTCGCAGAGTTGCTTCTCTGAAGTGGCAATGGGCAGGACACATAGCTCGCAGAACTGACGGCCGCTGGGGCAGAAAGGTTCTAGAGTGGCGACCACGAACCGGAAGACGCAGCGTGGGCAGACCCCTCACAAGGTGGACCGACGACCTTATAAGGGTGGCGGGCAACCGATGGATGAGGGCGGCGAACGACCGGCTACGATGGCGAAAATTGGGGGAGGCCTATGTCCAGCAGTGGACGTCTTTTGGCTGATATGATGATGATGATGATGACCTGCCCCGGCATCACACTATTCTTACGACATGATTACAAATCTTTGCAATTCTTGGTTTTTCTCAGCTTTGATCCACACTATCCATACTAATATTATAAATGTAAAGGTAACTCTGTCTGTCTGTTACGCTTTCACGCCACTAAACTGATTTTGATGCAATCGAAAATTGGTAAAGAGCGAATATATATATTATTAGACCTTGGGAAACAACATAGGCTATCTTTTATCACGAAACCGAGATTCACGTGTGCGAAGTTGCGGGTAACAGCTAGTATAAGAATAAGATAAAAAAATATATTGACATAAACTTTTACAAAATGTGTGTGCAATTCTCTGGTCCACGAATTAGTATCAACTGTTTTTCAGAAGCCAATGTCTTCGTGTTTAAATGTAGGTACAAAATAGACTGGCCTGTTGGTCTAGTGGTTAGTGACCCTGACTGCTAAGCCGGAGGTCGTGGGTTCGATTCCCACCCAGGACAAACCTTTGTGTGATGAGCATGATTGTTTGTTCTGTGTCTGGGTGTAATTTATCTATAATATGTATGTATTTACAAAAAAAAAGTATATAAGTAGTATATCAGTTGTTTAGTACCCATAACACAAGCAAATATAATTGCTTAATTTGGGGCTAAATGGCGCTGTGTGCATGTGGAAAAAAAAAAAAAAAAAAACGTTCTGAAATAAATCCTCTGAATAATGGTGAAAATTATATTATAATCTATTGCGTGGTTTAGAACAAGTTAACACTGAAAGAGAAACAAGAAATACCTAGTAAGTATTCAAACAGTAACTTTAAAATTTAAGTCTCATTAAATCACTAAGGCGAGTAATGGGTTTAATTTTTACGCCCTTGGAACGATGGATATGTAAAATAAAAACAGTTTCACTGATGTCATTACAATTACGCATCGTTCAATTTTTCATTTCATCAGATATTGATGGATAATAATGAATGGATTTGCAATTTTGTATCGTTCCCTTCACTCGCACTTTACGGCAGCACTTCAAATTCAATTAATTAAATGACGGCTCTTATTGAGTGAATTTTATTTGTCTTTCGTTTTAAGACTATTTGTATGCTCAGTGAATGATTCATCAAAGAGCTGTAAAGATTTAATCATTTCTTTATGATCAATTTTATATTTTAGATGACTAACAAAGTTTATTTAGCAAAGGTCAAAGTTATTAGGCTTAATAAAATAAAAATAACTAGTATAAAGTTTTAATTATATCACTCACATCACTTGAAGCCATCCACTGGTGGTCGAAGGTTTGCAATAGCAAATACCTGATATTATATTTATAAGGACCAAGGGTCCCTGATTATCAAGCATTCAATATTATTTTCATCGTCTATTTGCCCGTAGTTCAGTGCTAGAAAAAGGCGTTACCGTGTGCACGCTACTTGGCACGATTCTCGACTTTTCGCATTAACCTGGTTCCCGATGACTTTGCAAAAAATATTGCTCCACCTACCTTGAGCTTAGACTTTTCTTACTTAGTACATTTATTTTTAAGAATAGTTCAATTTAGTTTTAGTACCTTAAATACGTATTATTAAATAAAACATGAGTCTTGCATTATTTATCTTACAGCAAAATACCGTATCGCAGAACTATATTCATGGCAAAATCAAGATAATCAAGCCTGTGACAAAAGCGCTCGCTTAAATATAAGACGTATAATAATCCAGGGTTGGACGTGACGTGTGACATCACGGGCGCCATTATTACGTCATAAGTCACGGTAGCCATTTTAATTCGCTCATAAAGTGGGCATACATCACGGATGACGGTGCAGTACGACGCTCAAATCGAATTCTTGGCTGCTAGCGAGCCACAGATGCAATTTGAATGCAGTGTAGTGTAGTGTGTTTTTTACTGTAGCGTGAATTGATTGTATATAAAACATTCAAATAACCTTAGTAGGTATTATATTCAATCAAAAAAAAACACATAAAAAAAACGACTTTTACATTTTTCTTTAATCAGTATGTTCATGTTAATTTAACTGTAAATGTAATTTAAGTGAGAAAAAACACGGTGATAACCCTATTTTAATCACAACTGCCATACATATAGCATTATCATCAGTAGGTACGCTGAGAAGTGCCCTGTTATGAAACCTGAAAACCTTGGAAAATATGCACACCTGGTAAATTAAAATAAGAAGTCTTGATCTACTGTTAAATTTACTCTGCACGCAAAGTCAGCGAAGAAAAATTTTCTCGAATGTTTTTAATATGAGGTGCAGTCACACAGATAAATTATATTAAAGTAACATTTTGCATCAGCTCTTTAGTTTCCGAGCCCCTGATTGGACAAAAAGTTACGACTGAACTATGCCAAAGATTCTCAGGTTTGATTATAATGAATTTCATTGTGACCTTTATTTGTCATACTTTTGTGTGCCAGAATAATAACAGTACCACGTTTTATAGTCTGTTTTAATTTAGGTTATGTTACATTGTGTTACGACAAAAATAGTTCAATTGTCTTAATTTACATAATTCGAAAACTGACATACTTTTATATATTTAGATTCAGTCTTAATGAGCCTTGGCTATGAAAATATTTTTGTTTTTAACCAAGAGACATCCGTAAAAGAAAGTTACTGAATGTCAATAAATACGGTCACCCGAATTCTATGACTTTGAGCAACTTTCGTTAGGTCTTTGCCCTAAACATTTAAAGATAAGTAAGATGTGTATTTATCTTCAAATCCTTGATTTTGAATTATTTGTTTTGCGTTAATTATGATAAAAGCTTTACTACAATGTCAAAACACTAAACATTAATAAAAATTTGAGAAGTAATTAATGTATATGTCAAGTAATCAACACACTTTAAGAAAAAAAAATCTATTTAAAAAAAATATTGTTAACGTAACAGCTATAGGTAATATTGTGAAGTGATTAATCACTGACAGATTTTAAGAAACATTTTCATTGAGAATGTGTCATGTATCAGACAAAATAGACGGACGTACATGAGCTTACGCTTTTTAAGAATGATAATTGTTGTTAGTTAAAATTTATTTTGGCTAAGCTTGTAGTGTATTTAATTCATTACTGGTCTCAAGCATCCTGCCCTGTGCAACTTACCGGTTCTGAGATTGCCTGACACTTTTACAAGATTATACTCACAGTCTGGCACCGCAGTGTTGAGGGGATCATAGCTCGTTGCACTCACTGATCGGTAATCGATCTGCGGGTTAAGCAACTAAGAGTGCGGCTGGCCCATGGATGGGTGACACAGTGGACTTTGATCTGAGCGTCTCCGTGCTTCGTAGGGCACGTTAAAAGTCGGTCCCGGTTGTTACCAAGTTGATAACAGTCGTTAGGTCAAGTCGGATGCCTGTTTAATTAATTACGAGCGACCTGAACAAATCCTGACACTAGACTGACCACTAACCACTCGATAAGATGAAGAAGACCGCAGTATTATAAGACTTTTGACCAGATTATGTTGTCGGTGTTAAATATGACGTAAGATTATTAACAGAACTGTATAAAATACTAAATAATAAGATTCATCGTAATATATTTCTATGCCACAGTGATAAATGATAGAGGTAAAAGATCTTTAGTAGGTACATTTTATCCATTACTGGTGGACATCGAAACAAACTGACTTTTCACGTAAAGCAATTTGAATGGAAATGAATTCCGCCTCAGTATAAACATTTTGCTTTATTAATCGAAAATCCCGGCGGTTGGACAGATCGGGCTTTTTTCGTTTGTGTAAATACGAGGTACGTTCTTAATAGAAGTTTTGTGGACGTCAGAAGCACTTCTAATTTAATTTAATTCGACGTCGAATTAGTGGTTATCGATCATCGATATATTTGGTCTCCGGTTTATTTTTAGTGTTGATTTCTGTTAACATTTCTATTTAAATTTGTATCGCTTACTTTGTTTGAAAAGATCACTTAACTTAAGAATCTTAAAATAGATTGTTTGGATTAATTTGATGGATTGATTTGACGCCATTGACTAATTACTGGTACTGTTTTTTATTCAACTTTACTAACTAACTAACTACAATTAGTCAGATGTCTTTTGATACGGCGATCTAAACTAACCATTAGATAAGAAGAAAACGAAAAAGACTTAAGTTTTCTTATTAAGTTACCAAAATAAAATAGAATATTTCCAAGACATGTGAAACATAAAATATTTCAAACGTTAACATTGCAACACTTTTGACTTCCATTAAAGACAGACATTAATGTCGGCACTAGTGCTCCGTAATGGATCTGTTAGGATATCAGTTTATCGTTCTAGCACTACTGAAACTGCTCTGCTGACCTACATTTTATAAAATCACTATAATATTATGATGAATTTGTTTTCATGAAATGTCAACTTTTAGAGCATTAAGGCTGACAATTTCATAAAGCTGAGAGGAGCAAAGCGTTGTGCAACGTATGTTTTTTATTAGTCTACTAAAGTGACTCTACTCTGCCTGATCGTAAGTAATTGATGGAGAGTGTTCTAAACAGCTCTTTGAATTAATCCTACCCTGTCCCCTTTTATTTAGAACGACACGTGTGAGACTCAAGTGTCACCTTTTTTACAGTGGATTCTAACAGGTTTCGAACCAAACGGTTCAGCACTTCATACTTTTGAAGCTCAAGTAAAGACTGGAACTCTTTACCAGCGCATGTCTCCAACCTAAATATGATCCCGGGTCCTTTTAACGGGGCGTGAAAAAGCATTTCACTAAGCCGACATAGAGGCACTCACCATACCAGTAGTCTGGCTTTTGGAATGGTATCCACCACTTCTGAATTCCACTGGCTGCTTACTATCAGGCAGAGTGGAGTCACTTTGGTAGGCTAATATAAAATAAAAGTGTAATAGATGCTTTTCTAGTTGCCGTAGTGGCGAGCTACAAACATGGTGGCTAAACACAATAGCGACTTTGTGAGACGGTTTTTTACGTTCTGCTTACGTATACAGATGACTACGTTTCCTAACAATTAGTGCTCTTATTAAACCTCTGAGGAAGACCAGTCAGAACATTTAGAAAATACAGTAGATAGTTTATTCTAAAACTGCAAGTACTACATCTACGAGTAATTTAATAAATACCTAGTAAGATTTATTTTTACAATTTCGATTGTAATCAAGTACCTGTGTCTTTTAAGCATAATGAAAGCAATACGAGAAAAATACCACTGTCATTATCTCGTCTTCACGGTCGGCAATGGCTTGCCGAAAAAAAAAGAAAAAAAAAGATTGAAGAAAAAAAGAAAGCTATCTAGGAGATAAATATGACTTGGGTAACTAATCAGTGACATTAATATTAAAATACCTTTACTACGGTTTGAACTTTAAAACAAACAGTATTAGGCGTCACAAATGTTGCCGTGCCAGCTAATTTAAATATTAGAATTGAATCAATTTTACTTTATGAATTGTAAATGATTTTGTGAATCTATTCCCTCCTTGAATCAAATTATCTTGGATAACCTCATCTGAACCATTGTTTAGTAAATTTAGTTCCTATTTAGTTTTAATATTTTTTATAACATTATTTGTGTTTTACATATCAAATTAAAAATAAACTTAAATTGGTCGCAGTTTAAAATATTTTATTCGGATGATTCAGAGCAATGCAAACAGAGCAGTGACTTGTGAAACAGTAAATCAATCTGCGTGTTCTGGTACGTACTATGTACTTTGTAAGGCCCACTACAAACCATACGCGAATATTTATAGCCTTGGGTTCAAAATTTCGTGATATAATGAATTGTCAAGATTAGTAATGATCACATAATCACCCCCGGTTTCTGAAAGGCTGATCAACGAAAAATTAACTAATCACTGGCACTTCACATGAGATTTAACAGCTGATTAGTTAATTTTTCGTTGATCAGCCTTTCAGAAACTGGGGGTCAGTGATCAGTCTAAGAATAGTATAAAGATATGTCAATTATTTTACTGGAATAAAGTAATGGTGGTTCATTAGAAGTATGTGCGACTTCTATGCAAAAAGTTGTGGGTTCCACTACTGGGCAAAATTGTGTACTGTCCATAAGTGTTTGCTTGTATTTTAATGAACTTTTGAACTTATTAATTCGTTCTGCGAAGCCTTTTTGTAATAATTAATCAAATACTGTAAAATAGTAGCCTCAAAAACAGCAGCTCAGTCGTGATTGCGATTTAATTTTAATAAAAATGTAATTACACAGCTATAGCTTAGCATTCGAGGTATGTTACCGATATTATGCGATACAATTGTTCCCTTGTAAAAGTGTCATAACATATCAATGAGAGAAAACGAATACACTCAATATTTATTGTTTGAGATATTCAATATGTTAAAGTAACTGTAGAAAACCATTTACGTTAAATGTCAACAATATTGAAATGATCAAAATACCTTTTCATTGATGGAATGGCATACACATATGTGGTATTTTTAAGTATGAAATAGTAGTCCGAATAATGTTAACTGTATGTATGTGTCTATATATTAATTTTTATATTTGTAAATTATAATGACATACTTTTATTTATTTATTCATTTATTTATTTACTTCTGGTTAACGTTAAAGAATCTATATTATTGTGAGACAAAATTATAAATTTAAACTTATAAGAAACGAATTTTAATTCGGAAAAGTGGGAAAAACATTTTGTTTCTTTTTAGTAGCTAGAGGCCAAAACTTGCCATGAGAACACTTTGAGTAGTGACCTCTATTTCTGTTTTAAAATGACATTCATTAAGCACAATGGCTTTACTTTTGTTATACATTAAAAGTTTTGAAGTTTAATAACCAAATGTATTAACCATTAATTGTCATAGTATATTCCGTGTAACATCTGAAACCTGTCTGCATACCCAATGAGTCTCAAATCAAATAAAAGCGCATCAATCCATGCGCCATACCCGCTTCGCTGCCGCACCTCCGCCGTCACTGATAATTACACTGAAACACATTTGCGTCAGCTCGATACATCGATCGGTGTTCCACCGAAATCACGTTAGAACTTATTATAGTGATGTTCCACAACCATGACATGCACTTGTTATAAAATAGTAATAATTTGAATTACTAATTGTTATGAATTTGATTACTGATTCTTACATTTTATGCAAATATAATAAATTTCATAAAATGTATTTATTTATTACAAATAAATGAATAAATAGATCATCTAAAATAAGTATGTTATAAAGAACATCATTTGTTTAAGTTATGAATATAGGTTATGTTTGTAATACTTTGTCAAGAAACCACATGTTCTTTTCAAAACTAGAATCTTATAGCTATGGTCTTAATAAATCTTTCTATATTTTTTAAAAACGTTTGTAACGAATCGTAAATCATAAAATCATTAGATTATGAATACAGTTGTTTTAGCGTTATCTGTCACACAGTAAATAAGGAACGGATTCGGACGATGTGATCCATTCTGTTTCCGGCCGTCATAGCGAGCAGTGCTCAGTAATATTGTAATACAAGTTATAAAGTTAAGTATGATTTATATTATATTGTAATGTAATTATAATTTAATATAAATCATCAATGTAATGTAATATTGTATTGTAAGAAACATGGTAAATGCTATAATGTGTCGTATTGAATAAATAATGTATTACATCATATTATTTACTTGTGTTGTTTCTTCTCATATATAAAACCCGTAAAGATAGCTAAAATAAATTATATAGCTTTGAGATGTTGTTTTCTTATAACAACGCTTAAATATATATCTTGTCTGTATACACATTTAGACCTGAACACAAATTTATGATTGTATATTTATATATAACTGATAGATACTTATATGTATATAGTATTTTTGGCAATATACATAATCGTTATTTTTACTAGTATATAATTCTATATATTTACTCTAATCTAACACACTCGAGTAAATTTTATTCGTATTTTTTTAAGTACAATCAAAGAAGCACATTATGACACTCTTAAGTAACTAAATAAATAAATGATTTTAAAAAAACTAATAAATATCTAAAAAACAACGTTTAAGGCTCAGAGTATGCTAATTTGTTTTTAATAATAATAATATAATAATAATATTCTACCACATTCACACAGCGCCATCTAGCCCCAAATTAAGCAATTATATTTGCTTGTGTTATGGGTACTAAACACTGATAAACTACTTATATACATTTTTTTTGTAAATGTATACATATTGTAGATAAAATACACCCAGACACAGAACAAACAATCATGCTTATCACACAAAGGTTTGTCCTGGGTGGGAATCGAACCCACGACCTCCGGCTTAGCAGTCAGAGTCACTGGCTAGTCAAAAAAGTTTTAATAAATCGATTTACATACAAACTCCAAACTCTTGGAAATGATTAGAATGTCTTCTTTTTATCTTAAAATTATGCAATATTAGTTTACCGGATAATTATAATAAGCAACTACACAAGCACTTTACGTTAAAATT
Source organism: Parascotia fuliginaria (assembly GCA_963082885.1). Lineage (NCBI taxonomy): Eukaryota > Metazoa > Arthropoda > Insecta > Lepidoptera > Erebidae > Parascotia > Parascotia fuliginaria. The sequence continues at coordinate 18,829,202 of OY720179.1, read as the reverse complement.
CATTGTTTTTAATGCCTATAATATTAAAATTTCTTATCGAAACATCATACCCGATCAAAATCCTAGTTGAATCCCAACACTATATTTTAATAACGTAGGCCGTGGGCGAGCTTTGATGCAATACGTCTGCGATGTGCCGCTTTGCAATTCAATCCATCTGCCACTTATTACCTCTAAAATTAATGCACTACTCTACACACTATAGGTATAGGTACCTACGTAAGTATAACACTGTATTGTAGCTGATTTATTTTGCAAAACTAATTACTGTATGATTATGATCTAATTTGAAGATCAAGCTTTGTCTAATGATGAAAGTTCCTCTATTAGTTTGGTATGTTTTCTGTCAGTATTTTTGGTATTATATAATTATTGAACTTTTTCTGTAGTATGCATACTTTTTATCAGTTTAATATAATAAAGTAATAGGTATATCACAACAACTACACAAAACGCCATCTAGACTCAAAGTAAGCATATTATTATATCTTGTGATAAAGGTTTTAGAATGGATATACATACTTAAATAGCTATGTCTATGCACACAAATTTTGACTTTGACTGGCCTGTTGGTCTAGTGGTTAGTGACCCTGACTGCTAAGCCGGAGGTCGTGGGTTCGATTCCCACCCAGGACAAACCTTTGTGTGATGAGCATGAATGTTTGTTCTGTGTCTGGGTGTAATTTATCTATATTATGTATGTATTTACAAAAAAAAATATATTTAAGTAGTATATCAGTTGTTTAGTACCCATAACACAAGCAAATATAATTGCTTAATTTGGGGCTAAATGGCGCTGTGTAAATGTGGTAGAATATTATTATTATTATATTATTATTACAAATATTTGCACTGAGCGGGAATCAAACCCGCGAGCTCGGTGCGTGGCAGTCCGTTTACAGTTCTACTGAACCACGGGGGCAGGCAATCAGTTTGTTATCAAATATTGTTATATTGTTGTAAATTATAAATTATATTTCTATTCAAAACTTACCAGTAACAATAATTACAATATACTTCATACATTATAACAAACCAGTTTATAAGAAGCATCGTCTACAACTTATAACTGTTTTATTTAAACTAGACCGCGAATAAATGAGCTTGGCAGTTAATTGCTCTAAAGCACTGTCAGTATAATATAGTACACACAGTGCTTTAGAGCAATGAACTGCCAACCACTTCCCAATAACAGTAAAAACGAGCAAAAACAAAAAATATTTTAACACAATTATCATTTCGCGGACTTGCGAGTTATCCCAAATAAAAATCTGGTCTCTCTTTTCAAATTAAAAAGTACAAAGTTAATATTTAGTTCTACATCGTCAATTTCAAAACATTACATTATCATTAAACATGTAATGGCGCGAAGAATTTTTAATTACAATAAAAATTTCGCTCACAAGTACGCAACGATCGTTAAAAATATTACACGAGTAAGTTGCTTTTAATAATAAGTTCGGTTAAGTAAGTTTACCAAGTTAATAACAATTTGGTAGAGAGTTCCTTCTCGTTAACTTAAGTATCTCTTAAAACCTTAAACCTGTCAGGTCGTGTACTGAAACTCGTTTTACAATATCTTGAAGTTAAATGTCCGTTGCAAAGTATAACAACTACGACTACTTAATACTTCGTGCTTGTGTAACTAGGTTTTTTTATATATATTAGCCTACCAAAGTGATTCCACCCCGCCTGATGGTAAGCAGTCAGTGGAATCCAGAAGTGGTGGCCACCATACCAAAAGCTATCGTCTTAAACTGCTGGTATGGTGGCCTCCACTATGGCGGCTGGGAATGGGGTTAGGGGAAGGGAATGAGGGAGGTGAGGAAAGAGGAAAGCGGGGAAATTGGGCCTCCGGCACTCTTACTCACCGACCGAAACGCAGTAGTAAGGATATTACTACTCTTAAGTCGATTTTCTATGAGAGGATAGTACTTCCCTGGACGGCCCGGCCCATTCATGCTGAAACCAGCGTGGATCTACTACCGTACCGATAGGTGTATTTTTTTCTTTCTTTGTTAGTCTTTTCATTTAATATTGAACTGTGTGTGTCAGCTTACAGTCTCTTTGTGTAATACGTGTTGTTAGGTATTATTAGTTATTAGCAGATTCATTGCTACATTGCTTGCTACTTAAATCGTTTGTGAGTGGTACCATAAAATATAATTATATTATTTTATTTATTTACTAGCGGACCCGACAGACGTTCTCAGAACCTTCTCCTGACAATAACAAACACAACAAAAAAAGAATTAACGGAATCGGTCCAGTCGTTCACGCGTGATGCCGTGACCAAGGGAAATAGGGATTTATTTTTATATAAATAGATATTTCTAATCTCCCATTCTACAAACCCTCCTTCACCTACCTACAGATAACCCCCGTAAACTTTTCACAACTTTCCCCTATTCCCTTCTTCCCCACTCCTCCCATTCCGCTTCTTCCCTCCCCCCCTTCTTTTCCCGTCATTTCACTCTCCCTTTCCCTGGCTTTTCCCTCATTTCCCCCTTGCTTCCCCCTCACTTACATCTCCCTTCCCCTACCTTGCTCCATACTTCCCACTCACTTCCTTCTCATCTTTCTCTCATTTTCCCCTCACTACCCCTTCACTTCCCCCTCACATTACCCTCACTTCCCCCTCACTTCCTCCGCACTTCCCCTCACTTCTTCTTCTCTACCCCTCACTTCTCTTTCACCCCCCTCCCTTCCCCCTCTTTTTAATTTTCAAGTCGCTAATTTCAAAAGCAAATATAATATATTATCCCTAATTCCGTCCCTCTAAATCCACCCCAATTAAAAAAAAATTTAAAGTACTCCAAAACAAAATTTCAAAACACTTCAATAACTATGAAGAAGTTTCATACAATCGTTTTCATCCCTTTTCAGACCACCCTTAACATTTATAGGGATAAAAAATAAATGTTGTCCGATTCTCAACCCTAGCCGATATGCATACAAAATTTCACGAAAATCGGTCGAGCCTTTTCGGAGGAGTTCAATAACGTACACCGTGACACGAGAATTTTATATATTAGATTTATAACTTCATATACAGAGTATATAGGCGGTCTTAATGTCAAAAGCATTCTCTACCAGTCAACCTCACAGGATGATGCAGAGATAAAACAAAGTAGGTGCATTTGAAGTAGCAATCAAACTGAAAATTATGAACATGACTGCTAATTAAAGCTATAAAAACACATTCAAGGCGTTGGTGATAATGCAGTGAAAGTTAATGATAGAAGATGGACAGCACCAAGTGGTCAGCCAATTAACCTACAGCCAGTTCGCTGAGGAGGTAGAGCCATTTGAAGAACTGGCAAGAAACTCAGGCCACTATTTTTAATCACCAGGTTATTAAAATTTTTGTAAGTTACAATTTCAAGTAGCATGCAAAGTGACACAGGCAATAATACACTTAAGTAAAGAAAAATGAAAAGTAAAAAGTAAAATGTAAAAATTAAATGGTATTTAAAATGAAACCAGTAAATATGGCACAGTCGAAATCGAGAATGTAAATACTAAATGCAAATCCAATAATCACTTCGTAATTCATCGAAAAGTTGAAAGCGAAAAATACAAACGCTTATGCCGTTTTCCGGTGGATTGCATGCGATTGTAAATTGGAGCTAAAGCGGTAATAACAGCGTGCAGTTAACAATTATCGGTACTTACCGGTATGTACCGGTAGGTACCAATATATATCGGTATTTGCATGTCAAAATTTAACGGGCGATAAAAGTGAGAAATTATTCAATTGAAATGTTTCGGTTACATGCGCATAAATATCGTTTGTGTGTGACATTGGTTTAGTTTTGATTGATATTTTCAATACTCTGGGTTTTATTGATTAAAGTGAATGTATAGTCATAGTGTGACGTAGCAAATAAGATCTATTGATATTGCGTTTATAATAAATCGTAATTTTATTAATTAAACTAGCGTTAGCCTGGCTTTGCATCGGTACTCAAAATTGTTGCTAGTTGCCCGATTGGTTTACTATTATCGTTACTGTTCGGCTCCTTTAGGTGATAGATTGATGTATTAAATACTGAAATCTTTGTCAAAAAACCCACAATATAACAGTGAAAACCGCATGAAAATCCATTCAGTGGTTCTCGAGATTAGCGTGTTCAAACAGAGTGACGCTTTCCAGCGAATTCCTTTTAAGCTTTGTATAGATACGACTGATTTGATGTGAAGTTAGACTTGTCATTTGACATTGATGCTTACTTCATGTTCAAGTATATCATAATTTTTCACTGTTATAATACAACTAAATAATTAACGTACTTATTTAGCAGTTAATTACAGCAATTTAAATACATTATCACATAACAGTGGTGACGTTTGCAGACAAAACCGGCGCACGTAAAATCCTAATTTATATCACTCACACTAAATTACCACACGAGAAACGCGCAAAAGGCTCTTTCACGCCTCCATTGTCATAAATTATGAAGGACGTGTATTTAAAGTACAATTTGCGTTAAAATATCAAACAACAATCTAAGAGTAACAAGCCTAATATTTCAAGTAAGGAAATCGTTTTATAATTGTGATTTGTGTTGCTATTTTGTAGACAGAATTGAGAAACTGTAGTATAAACGAAGCGGTGATAAATTAATTCCTATAGAAATTAAAACTTATCACTACATAGTATAAAACAAAGTCGCTTTTCGCTGTCTGTCCCTATGTATTGCGGTGGTATATACCGGCTGGAAGCCGGCAGCCACTAAAGAAAACATGTTTGTATTGTCTAATGACAAAAAAGCTGTGAACGTTGTTTAAAAAGACATTCTGTAGTATATTTAGTATCAGCATAATACCTGTGCGAAGCCGGGGCTGGTCGCTAGTTTCATATAAGATAGGTAAATCACTTAAACGGTGGCCGGACGGGCGATTTGTAAAAAATGGTGGCCAACTAATCGATGAGGGCGACTAACGGCCGGTCCAAGTAGGGATACTCGTGGTAGGCGACGTATTTCAGATGAAATATTTCTGATCATAAGATTATACTAGTGCTGTAAACTAGTATGTATATTTTAACTTTACATACAACTTGGAGAGTCCGCTTTTGGTGTCAACGAGACAGAACTCATTTGATTTCGGCGTAATTATAAACTGCTTGCAAGTTTCACGTTTATAGGTCAAGTTCCTAGCAGTTTAAGTAGTTCAAGAGATAGACAAAAATTTAAATATCATTTTAATAACAGCTAACGAAAATATTGCTTAATGTAATAATTTCAATATATTTATTTTTAAATTGGTGTGTAACAAACTGCATCTAGGTATTCCTTAAGCGCAATACACACTGAGTCCGCAGGGCCGCTGACACAGCCCGCCGACACAACCCGGCGCGTGTTGCCCGCCGACATGTTGGCGGCATGCATACGCCCGCGCTCAGTTGCCCGCCGACATGTTGGCGGCATGCATACGCCCGCGCTCAGTTGCCCGTCAACAAGATGGCGACATGCCACTGACAAACTTTTCCAACTTGCATTGAGTGAAGTTGCCGATTAGCCAGCCTACAAAAAGTTGCCGACAGAGGTCGGCAGTTCGGCGGGCTTAATGTGTATTGCGTTTTTTATTAACAAATAAGTTAAAGTTATTACTATTAAATCAACGACTAATATTAATTAAATATTAGTATCGTTAATGTAATGAAAGATTTTTAACATATTTAAATAACTGCTACACAAAGGCTAATAAACTGTTGAGTTTTAAATATTAATATGTATATTTTGACATAATTTATTTTAAATCTACATACTGTCACTCACATGCTTTTTTTATTAGAGAAAAAGTTTTCTAACTTGCAGTGAGAATACGATTTGATAGATAAAAGATAAGTTGTCTGTTGCGGGTGCGACAGAACATTCGATACGCAGTTAGCACAAGTAAATTGTATTTGTGAGTTTGTGCACCCATTTCACAGTACTGTCTACTCGACGCTGTATTTGTGTAATGTGCAACGTGTTAGATACTTCCATTTTATTGTTAATTACGCTAAAAATCCTATTAATATTATAAATGCAAAAGTTTGTGTGTGTGTGTGTTTGTGTTTGTTACCACTCAGCGCCTAAACAGCTAAACCGATTTCGATGAAAATTGGTATGTAAGTAAATTCGGTGCCGGAGACGGGCATAGGCTACTTTTTATCCCAAAAATCAGTCTGGTTCCCGAGGGATACAACAAAAAATATTTTACGCGCGGGCGAGGTCGTGGGGTGCAGCTAGTATATTTATAAATAACTAGCGACCCGCCCCGGCTTCGCACAGGTATTATGCTGATACTAAATATACTACAGAATGTCTTTTTAAACAACGGTTACAGCTTTTTCGTCATTAGACAATACAAACATGGTCATTGTTTTCTTTAGAGGCCGGCGGCCCCCGACCGGTACTGCCGCAACCGCTATGTCTCTGCATTACATTAGAAACCTCTAAAATTACCAGTGTGTCTCTTATATAATATTTTGCACGTATTATACATATAAACCTTTCTCTTGAATCACTCTATCTATTAAAAAAAGCCGCGTCAAAATCAGTTACGTAGTAGTTATAAAGATCTAAGCATACATAGGGACAGACAGCGAGAAGCGACTTTGTTTTATACTATGTAGTGATAAAGCATATGGTAAGGGACCGCTGAATGGCGTTGGTAAGATAGATTGGATAAAGGAAATTTAACGTATACTTAAGAGAGAGACTGTACTGGTAAAGCTACTTTTATTTTAATGTGTTAATCTAATACTACAAAGCCAAATACTTACCAAGGACGACCTAGATAATAAAAGAGGGTATTAAGAGATTATGAATAATGTAAAAAATAATTGGAGCACAATAAAATACAATAGAAAACATTGTTTTTTCTTGTATTATATTTTATAATACTTAATTTTCAAGGCCCTGTCACTTTGTCACAGTATAGTGTCACAAAAGTAAAATATATTAAAAACGTAAAAAAGTGAATAATATAAAAAGCCAAGACGATTATCTCCCCCAAAAGCATTAAATGATTGAGTGTAAGCAATAAGATAAGGTAGTTCCAAATGGGCGTAAATCACAGGCACGATGTTTTGTTTTTGTCTCTTTGGTAAACAAGGAAAATGAACAGAGGTGAACAACCACATACATCATGTCGCCTTAGCCTTATATAAAATGAAATAAATGCTTTGAGTTTGAGTGTCAAAGGGCAAGATTCACAGACCGCACTTTGACTTTACTTTGATGCAAAGATCTACTTTGTACCAAAAATATGTTTGAATATGAAGTTGAAAGTAATGTTCGGCAATACAAAGCTTACTTTGCGAAGGTGCCTTTGCTGTAAAGTAAAGTCACGATTGTGAATCTGGGCCTAAGAAACATATTTTTGGTACAAAGTAGATCTTTGCATCAAAGTAAAGTCAAAGTGCGGTCTGTGAATCTTGCCCATAGACTCTATTCAAACAATAAAGTTTTAACTACCTAAGGTTTACTGTAAGTATTTTTACATTAACGATCTATCAAAATTTTGCACGAGATTTTTTTAAATGAATTCTTTGATTACCGATTTCATTTTTTCTGTACTAAATTATGCATGTATAATATAATTAATATAAATTTACCTTTCGAGAAAACTATAGCTGAACTGCATCACAATTATGTGGTCATAATTAATTTAGTGGCAAAATACAAAGAAGAAAACAGAGATTTCACTTATACATTAAGACATTATAATTTCATATTAAGACATTCATAATTTTAAACATTAATATAGCTCGTTCTTATTTTTTAAGATTGAAAGACTAAAATTTAATTTTCATAAAAGTGTAGGTTGCCGATAAAATAATCCTTAGATAAGAAGAGGTCGCTGGGCAATAACTCAGGTACAAAAATACCAAGACAATCTTTTATCAGATTAAAAGAATTCCATAAATCATTTCTGATGTAAAATTAAAGAGAATTTATGATCATATTCTTTGTATAATATTATTTTCTGCTACCGAGATATTCGATATTATTAGTTTTAAACCACATTGGGTTGAGTAAGTCTCGAGAGTGTGTTTGTAAAAAGTTTTAAATCATTATAAATACAGAGAGCACTGAAGGATCAATAATTTACGCGGATCCCTTTCTATACTTCTCCTACCTCATTCTCTTGTCTTACAGCGAGGGTGCTTACTGTTGGTAACGAGTCGATTATATTCTCTTTTTTTTTCATAGTATTATTTCTTTTATGCTTAGAGAACAGAAACTTTGGTTATCACTTTTTTATATTAGTTTTCCAAAGTGACTCCATTCTTCCGGATGGTAATCAATCAGTGGAACTTACTAACATATCGGCCATGTACCATAATTTATTTATTTATAGATTTATTTAGACTTACCAACAACTACTACTAATATATTTATCTTATAATTAATAAAGGACATAGTAGTATAGCAGCCTTTTACAGGTAAGTACAGCATGCATTTAAAGAGCTAGGATATACAAATAAAAAAATTAAATAATAAGTGCTACAATTAAATTACAATACTAGTAAGAATTGTAGATTCATTAAATTTAGAGAATTTAAGTTAATAATCGTAATAAAAATAGAAAAACTACACTAAATTTTATGAAGTTTGCAAATTTATTACAATATTTGGGTAACATTTTTGCGGAACATGGTAAGCGAGTCAGCGTGAATATCCGCGACATCAGCGCAACTGTTAATGATTTTACACATACGAGGTATAGCAGAGTTAGCACCGAGTACAGTTCTACGTAGCGGCGGGTACAGTGGAGTAATAGGTGCTCGCGGGTATCTGGCGGGTGCTCTAAGTTTAATTCTGTTTAGTTAATAATAGTGTTATTACCTACCTATATTACCTAGTACGTATTATATGGAACCCTTATCAGCCGTTAGCTTTTCAGGGTTATAGAGCCTACAGACTGATGGTAAAGTTGACCCTTAAAATTTAATGTGATATATATGTTGCAGGCAAATTAAATAAATCCGCCGTTTACATACTGCCTCGGCATTTTATATAAGCTCGCTGTCATCGGCGTTATGTAATTTGCGATTCAGAACAATATTGAATTACTATTATTGTTATGCAGATGGATGATATTACAACCACTGAAATTTAATATAAAAGTTAGCAAAGAAATGATATGCAAAATCAGTGTCTAATTTAAATTGATGTGGTATATTATATTAATTTATCTATGATGTGTGTATGTATTTGTGTGTGTGTGTGTGTGTGTGTGTGTGTGTGTGTGTGTGTGTGTGTTTGTTACCACTCAGTGCCTAAACGGCTGAACCGATTTTAACAAAAATTGGAATGTACATGGATACAATGCCGGAGACGAACATAGGATACTTTTTATTCCGAAGCCGCAGGGCGCAGCTAGTTAAATATAAAAGTGGGCTAAGAAATAGTAAACTGTAAAGACTTTTTGTACGGACGGAATGAGACAGAAAATTAAAAAATAATTTTTTTTTTTTTTAAGTGTTTCATACGAAATGTATATGAAAGAGCATATGTCACAAAGACTTACAAGAGCCTGCAAAACAGTCACGTACCTATCTCGTTCACGTTGCCTCCGAGGTATTAATTTGTTACGTGTGCTCGCGGCCTTTAGGTAGCTAATACTCACGCATCAACGCGAATAGTCTGTACGGTGTTACTCCATCAAGTCACGTGTGTCGCGTCACAAACTATGTGTCGCTCTACTACAACTCTCGATTATCTTTAAACTTATGTACACGCAATATACCCTTAGGAACTGCGTAGATATTAGTGAAAAAACATGCCAGAGTTCAGCTTTGCTAAAGTCACGTAAGTTAGAATTGGAGGCATTAATACAACTTTGAAACAATAATTCAACGAGGCCTTACCTACACAGTTCTTTGGCCATGGTTAGATCGTAGAACGAATTAATTTAACAAACATGTAACCTTATTATTATGTAAAGCTAAAAACTAAAAAAACCTATAATTCGGCGTTTACTTTTTACAAATAAGTACAATTACATTTTATTTAAAAAGAAATACTGTAATTGTTTAGTGGCTAAGGTAGTAGCTTTGAACCCAGACACAATAAGGTTAATTATTTAGTTTATTTTAGATATTACTGATATACAGCAAAGGAGAATATAGTACGAAAATCTAAATTTCTACTTCCACAATCAGGTCCAGACTTATGAAAAAATATAAATCTGAAATTGTACACATTAATAATAAAATTGTTAAAAAAAACAATTTTATTATTAACTAGCTGTGCCCGCGACTTCGTCCGCGTGGAATAGTGATTTTAGGCAGCATTTTTTGGATATATCTTTTGGTTTGTTTTGAATTATAAACATCTTCGTTTAGGTGAATAAGAAAAATCTTTACAGTAAATGCTTCTCTATCTACGATATTAGACGTAAAGCCATCGCGGATCAAAGCCATACAGGCTGCTAGGATTACTTACACGTGGCAAATCCACATAAAGCTGACCATGCGAAAAACACTTAATATTTAGATCCACACTCATTAATTGTCATCGCGAAACATAGGCTCACTGGAAACTGAACTCGTTTAAAACTAAACGGGAAATTGTTTGGAATGAAAGGAATCCGAAGAATAAAAACGCTATAAGTTTTTTTTTTTTATATTAGCCTGCCAAAGTGCCTCTACTCTGGCTAATGGTAAGCAGTCAGTGGAATTCAGAAGTAGTGGACACCATTCCAAAAGCCAAACTACTGGTATGGTGGCCTCCACTATGGCGGCTTAGTGAGATGCTTCTTCACGCCTCGCTTAAAAGTTCCAGGATGAAAGTTAGGTGGGAACACATGCGCTGGTAAAGAGTTCCAGGCTTTAATTGAGCGACAAAAGTATAAAGTGCTGAACCGTTTGGTTCGAGACCCTTTAGATTGCACTGTGAAAGGGTAGCACTTCAGTCCCGCACGTGTCGTTCTGGATAAAAAGGGAGAGGGTAGAATTAATTTAAAGAGCTGTTGAGAAGACTCTCCGTGGTAAAGGCGATAGAAGACGGCCGTTGAGGAGGCGATGTCTCTTCGCAGCTGTAAAGGCTCAAGGGTCTTAGGCCTCCGGGCTTCCATGATACGGACTGCTCGCAAAAGGCCCCCGAGCATCCCGGCACTGTCCGGTCACCAACCTGCACGACGAACCACTCCGAGATTATGCGCAACCTGGTGGGGCAGTATCTTTTTTTTTGGTTAGGTCTAATTGGGCCCTTGTACAATGCCGCGGGCGGCCAGCGGCACCACCGTTTATACGGGTCTCCCTACCCCCCGGCGGGTTGACCCACACCACCCACACAATGACTCCGCGGATACTCAGCTGGTCCCACACATGCTGCGAGGTTGGGCCTCCGGCTCTCGCGCTTACCGAACGAAACGCAATAATATGGATACTATTACTCTTACGTCGAAAACTATGAGAGGGTAGTACATCCCTGGTCGATCCGACCCATTCATGTTGAAACCAGCGTAAATCGACTACTACTATTTCGTAATTCACTTCAATTCCACCTATTCCGTAATGAAACGTGTTAACAAACATGTTTTTATCACAAAAAATAAAAATAAAATAAATCCAGAAAATATAAATCTAACTTGTGTTTACATTTTAACTAATAAAGTATTTACATTTTAATAAAGAAATAAGACGTGTTAACCTAACTTAAAAACAAACTAAGCTAAGCTAAATACATACCACATTTATGACGTGATTATTTAAATTAGCATAACTTTTTTATTTATAAACCGATTGACATGAAACAAACACTTAATGTTAAGTGATGCTGACCACAATGTATCAGCGAAAACCATATTTAAATCTGATAAGCCGTTTTTGAGATTATCGTGAACAAACGCACAGACAAACAGACAAACTGACAAAAATTGTAACAATCATTGTTTTGGGTTCTATTTGCGTTGATAAAGGACCCAACAATATTTTTCTCATATATCTTCCATGTACAGACAGCGACCGGTTACAGTTTTATTATATATAGCTGTTGCCCGCGACTTCGTTCGCGTGAAAATTCAGATGTGTGCCTGTATGAGAATATTTCTTACCTAATCTTACGGCAATCGTACATTGTATATTAGTAATAAATATCAGTATAATCCGTCTCTAAGGCGAATCCGATTTAAATCTATTCACCCGCTACCCCTAACGAAATTTTGCGATATTTAACGAAACTTGGCACTCCTATTTTCAAAAACTATAGAAGCTCCATACAAATTTTGTTCCCCTTTATACTCCAGAGAAATAAATTTCGCAAAATCCCGTCTTAGAGGGAACCTATTTCCAAAATTTGAAACTCCTAGCACTTGTAGTTTTTGAGATTTCGTGATGAGATGAGTGAGTGACCTTTCGTTTTTATATATGTATAGCTTTTGCCCGCGGCTTCGCTCGCATGAATATCGTTTTTCAATAGACATTTTTATATTGTTTAAATACTGTTTTGCATACTATTTCTAATCTCATCATCATCACCATTCGTACAAACCCTCTTTCACCTACCTAAAGATATCCCCCGTAAAACAACATACAATACACAAAGGCAAATTTTCACTACAATAACTTTCCCCTTCCCCTCCCCTCCCCTTCCTTCCCCTCCCGTCTCCCTCCCATCTTCCTCACTTCCCACTCACTCACCACCACTTCTGACTCCTCACTTTCCCTCACTTCTCTCACTTTCCCTTACGTCCCCTTCACTTGCCCCTCACTTGCCCTTCACTGCCTCCTCACACCCCCTAAGTTCCCTCTTCCTTTTTTATTTTTACACAACGCCATCTAAACCCAAAGTAAGCATATTATATGCTTGTATTATGGGTTCTAGAATACGGATAAACATACTTAAATACTTTTATTTTTGTAAATAGATACATATTATACATATATATGCCGCCTTGCCATAAGTTGTGATATCATTGTTTTGTCAGAATGTTGGCTTTCTAATCACTCAACCCACTTACCATGTCTTGATGGCTATTTGTTGCATAAAACTGAAAAAAATATCAATCAAAATGATGGCTTAGTAATTTATATTAAAAACAATTTAAAATCAACAGTTGAAGAACTTTCAGTACAGGACTGTAATTGCTTACAAATTAAATTTAACTGCGATACAGTAATATTAGCTATTTATAGGCCACCTTCTCAGAATATTGATACATTTTTAGAATCACTAGATAATAATTTAAAAAAGTTATCATCATATAAAAACATTATAATAACAGGTGATATAAACATTAACATTGCTTCTGGGCGAACAGACACGCATGCACATAACTACCTTAACATATGCTCATTTCATGGACTTTTGCCATCTCATAATCACTCCACCCACCAAAGCGGCTCATGCTTAGATCATTTTATCATAAAATCAAACAAACCAGCCATTACTTTAGTCACTAAATCAACTCTTACAGACCATCAGGCTGTTTTACTATCATTAAAGTTATGTTTACCTCGCAAAAATTGTTGCACGCGCACTAGAATCAATATGTCAAGTCTTGAAAGTGACATGCATAGCATTAATTTTGACCCTATTTACAGTACAAGTGACGCAAACATTTCCCTAGGTCGCTTTATAAATTTAATTCAATCAGCAATATTGAAAAATACGTGCACAACGACAATGTCTAAAAAATATACAACAATTAAGCCATGGATTACACCCGGCTTGGTCCGTTGCATAAGACAAAGAGATAAACTTCACCTGAAGTCAAAACTTGCACCCGATAATTTAATACTTTCTATTACATATAAAAGATATAGAAACTATTGCAATAACTTATTAAAAAAACTGAAAATTCAGTATGATAAAAGTGAACTGCATAAAGCGGGAACAAACAGTAAACTTATTTGGAAATTTATAAAAAATGTTACATTTCAAGCAAAAAATCCAGAACCCCCTGTCGATTTATTATCGACAGGGACTAGTTCGTCCGAAGCAATAAATAACATAAACAACTATTTTGCTAATGTTGGTAAAAATATGGCCGAAAAAACTTTAACTTCCACGCACTTTTCATCTCAAAAACCATCCTCAGCTTATCCCTCTACCTTAAATTCTTTTGCTATGTTAGACACCGACGTTGATGAAATTGTAAGAATAATAACTGGTTTAAAAGACGTTTGTGCAACCGGCTGGGACAAAATACCAAATTCCATTCTAAAAAGATTTAGATTCATACTCGCCTCTCCATTAACTCATATATTTAACTTATGCCTAACTGAAGGAATTTTTCCTAAATTGCTTAAAAAAGCGGTGCTCACCCCGATATTCAAAGCTGGTGATAAAAGCTGCATCAGCAATTACAGGCCTATTTCAGTCTTATCGGGATTATTTAAGATTTTGGAAAAAATTATAAATACTAGACTAACAAAATATCTTGAAGACAAAAAACTGCTTTCCGATAACCAGTTTGGTTTCAGGGCTAAAAAATCGACTGACCAAGCGGTTCACCAACTTACGGACTATGTAACTAGTAATTTGGATAAGGGCATGCACACCATTGGGATCTTTCTAGACCTTGCCAGAGCCTTCGACACGATTTCCTGTACTATATTATTGCACAAGCTTGAAGCACTCGGGATAAGGGGAACACAGCTTAAACTGCTCTCTGATTATCTTAGTGATCGCTATCAGAGTGTAAAAATTGGTCCGTTCTGTAGCTCTGAAATAAATAATAGTTGTTTTGGAATCCCGCAAGGAAGTATTCTGGGCCCTACCCTCTTCCTAGTTTATATAAATGACCTTTGCAACTTGAAACTTCAAAATGGTTTCATAATGTCTTATGCGGATGACACGGTTTTGTTATTTACAGCTAAATCACGTATGGAAGTCTATGAACACGCTCAGAGTGGCTTTAACATTGTGAGTCATTGGCTTAATACAAATATTTTGACCCTAAATACAGATAAAACAAAATATATGTTATTTACTATGAGGAATACTAGCTTGCCGATTACTAACAATAACATTTACGCGCACACATGTCGAACGTATGCTTACACCGCATGTATGTGTCCTACTTTGACCAAAACAGACGACATCAAATATCTAGGTATTACACTTGACACCAATCTAAATTATCGTAAGCACATTGATTTATTATGTACTAGAATGCGGAAATTAATATATATTTTTAAGAATTTACGTAAAGTAGCTGATTATAATTTAATAAAGCAGGTATATTTAGCTTTGTGTCAATCTGTACTTACATACTGTATTACATCTTGGGGTGGAGCAGCAAAATGTACTTTACTACCTCTAGAACGTGCCCAAAGAGCAATTCTAAAGGTAGCCACTTTTCGCCCTTTTAGGTATCCCACACACAAATTATTCACTGCATGCAAAGTACTAACAGTTCGACAACTATTCATTTTAAACATAACTCTAAAACAACACACTGAACTATTATATAACTCAAAACCACCAGACAAGAGGAGGAAAGACTTCGTTTGTAATACAACCCAAACCAGATCTGCCTTCGCTAGTAGATTTTATATATTCTTAGGCCCTTTTCTATATAACAAGCTCAATAAGATTTTAAGTATATATAATGTAAGCTTCAAAATTTGTAAGTTAAAGATAAGTGAATATTTAGAGAAATTCAATTACACAGACACAGAGAAAATATTAGAAATAATCAGATAGTAATATGTATAGATATAATATTAGTTATTTAATTTATAATGTAATTTCGAAAATGCTTGCAATTTGTGAGATTTTTATATTTACAAATATTATTGTCCACATAAACATTAGAATAATCTGACACACAGGTTTAACCTAGTTCAGATAGTAGTTAAATATTCGAGCCTATATTTTTAATTTCATAAAAGTAAATATTATTCTATTTTAGCTATTCTTACAATAATTTTATGTTAATAAATTTTTTATGTATTAATTTTAAATGCACATTGTAATAACTGTACACTTTGTAAACTTGATAAATAAATTATTATTATTATTATTATTATTATATAAACACCCAGACCAATGCAAATAGACATGTTCATGCTACAAATATTTGCACTGAGCGGGAATCAAACGACCTCTGAGTGGCAGTCCATACACAGTACCACCGAAATACAGAGGCAGTCGATTTCCCCCTGACTTTCCCCTCCCTTTCCCTTCCTTTCCTCTTCCTCCCCCTCCCTTCCCCCTCCCTCCAAATTTCAAGTCGCCAACTTCAAAAGCAAAGATCTTTCCATACAATATTTCATCCCTTATTTCACTCCTATAAATCCACCACAGTAAAAAAAAATTATGAGCGTATTTTTTATTTAAATAAAAGTATTCCAAAACAAAATTTCGAAGCTGTAACTTAAAAAATGAAGACGTTTCATACAATCGATTTCATCCCCTTTCATACACTTAAGGGTTGAATTTTTAATAACCCTTTCTTTGTACACTTCTAGACATTAAGACAAACACACATTCCAAATTTCAAGTCGCTACGACCAGTGGTTTAGGCTTTACGTTGTCTGTCAGTCAGTCAGTCAGTCAGGACAAAGCCTTTTATAATATGTATGGATGTATGGATTAGACGTGTAGCCATCAGGGATCAAAGCATACAGGCTGCTAGTAATGCTAACACGTGATAGAGCCACATAAAGCTGACCGAAAAACAGCTAAAACTTAGATCCACACCCACAACTTTTAGTGTCTTACCTTTACTTTAATTACTTAATTATTTAATTACTTTAATTAGTCATCGCAAAAAATAGGCTCACTGGAAACTGGACTCGTTTAAAACTAAATGAAAGACTGTTTAGAATGACAGGAATCCGAGGAATAAAAACACTATCAGCTATTCCGCAACCTGTTAAAATATCTGCTTCTATAAGATTGCGTAGTAAATTAACAAATGTTCGACGTGATTCTTTAAATTGGTATAACTTTTTTATTTATGAACCGATTGACATGAAACAAACACTAAATGTTAAGTGAAGCTTACCACAATGTGTTAGTGATAACCATATCTAAATCGGATAAGCCGTTTCTGAGATTAGCGTGAACAAACGCACAGACAAACAGACAAACAGACTAACAGACAAACAGACAAACAGACAAAAATTGTAACAATCATTGTTTTGGGTTCTATTTGCGTTGATAAAGGCCCCAATAATTTTTTTCTCATATATCTTCCATGTACAGACAGCGATCGGTTACATTTTTATTATATGTATAGATATTATTGTTAATTCGCCTTGCTCGAGCTTCCTCTGTATAAAAATTAACATTTGCTTTGGAGTGAAAATATTGACTAGTGGTTATGAATAAAATATTGTAAAAACTGTTTGAACTAAAAATACATTCACAAAATTAATTAAATATTGTACTCTACAGTTTTTATATGAAAAATACAATAAATTTGTTTTTTTTTGTTTTACGTAAGAATGTGATGTATTGTTGCCAGCTGTATGAAAACATTACAATGTATTATAGCTTCTTATATATATATTCTTAACTGAAATTGATAATCGTGAGCAAGGTAGTTTAGGTTGGTTATGATGATGATGAATATTAAATACCTAATAACCATTCAACGCAGAATACAGACGAACCAACAGCCCACCTGATGGTGAGTGGTAACTGTCGCTCATAGACTTCTGCAATGCCAGGGGCTCTGCGAAGCCGCTGCTTACCGTGATATTAATGCTCTCTTTAAACCTCGTTTGAAGAAGGACATGTCATAGCGTTCGGGAAACACTGCAGCTGGCAGTTCGTTCCAGAGCCTGTACGTACGTGGGAGAAATGAACGCTGGAATCAAACCGTCGTAGGTGAGATCGTGTCCAGGTAGTATGGATGAACTTTGCTGCGATGTCGAGTGGCGCGATGATAGAAAAGAAACCATGGTGCCATGGTTTCTTTTTGAATTTGAAAAAATAAAAAAAATATTCATTTAAATCATGTGCATGATACATCAATGGACATCGTAACCAAAGAGATGTTATTAACTTGTTTACGACCATTTCGCTGACAAAGGTAGAACCGCGCAAAAAACTATCAAGAAACACAGACCATTTAAATCGCTAAATATTTACAATTTGTTATAAGTTTTGATCAACCAACGCACCATACTACAAATTACAATCAACGCTTAATTCCAAATAATCTTCAGTTGTCTCATGTTCATAATATCGGCACGTTTCTATATTCACTGAATTCTATAATTAAGTATCTGTACTGATATGAAAGCACACGTGCCTTGCCGATACAACGAACATATGCATTAAAGATATGTTCCTGTTAACCCTGCGATATGTACAGACAGTTTAACCTCAGCTTATCTCGCGTCGGATCATAATGAACCCGATACATTTATACATACGACTTAATATTGTGTTAGTGTGAGCCATAGTATATAAATTATTAACAAACTAAAAACGACTTCAAACAGGAAACTTAAAAGTTAAAAAAAGTTATGCTTTAAAATACTTAGTGAAAAATTAACAAACGCACTAGTCACTAGTGGCACTAGTTCTAAGGTTTTCCTCGATTTCTCTGGGATGCCATTATCAGATCCTGATTTTCTTATCATTGTCATTGGATATCTCTTTTCTAACAAAAAAAAATCATCAAAATCGGTTTATAAACAAAGAAGTTATCCAAACGAACACGCATAAAAAGGCCGAATTAAGAAACCTCCTTCATTTTCGAAGTCAGTTAAAAATTTGAATAATGTAAACACCTTCCTTGGTTTATCATTATCATGACAGCCAAAAGACATTCACTGCTGAACATACATCTTCTTTAAGCATTTTTATTTAAAAGGATCATGAGTCCCTCTCATCCATCGGTTGCTCGCCACCTTTACCAAGTTCTTAGTCCATTTTGTGCAAAATTGTCGTCATTCAATAGATAGAACTATGTAGGCGAACAACGCAACTAGAGGGTACTATTTCATTTCCTCGAACGATCTAAAATACTAAAAGGGGTATGTCATTCTTTTATCGTCGTGGTCATACCAATATCTAATTAATTATTGTTATAATGCTACTATTGCGTTTCTACCGTCCAATTTTCTCTCTACGAAGGCTACACAACGTGCCCATCTACATCCTACACCCGTATATCAACAGTGAAAGCCAAAGTATCAGTATTAGTGAGGCAGCCCGAGGTGCACACGAACCGAGATAAGAAGAGTACGCGAGGTACAAATACATTTTATATGAATTAACATTAAGGGGGAATTCTAAAACACTAATTAGATTAAATACTTAACTCGATGTGATTAGCATTAGTTCTAAAAATTTTAAAATGCACATATATCGAAATATTTTCCTACTTACTAGATTGGACGACTAGATTTGAGCCAGACATGTATCTAAAACTATAATGACATATCGAAATACGCTGGAAATGTCATAAGTAGAAATACCTTGATTCCTAATAACTAACTCAGTTGTCAAAACTGAAGTAAAAACAAGAAACGAAAATATCAACAAAAAATATTAAAAAGAAAACATTATTAAAAAATAATTAATTCAATTAAAAAGTCAGAAGTCAAATATATTTATTCATTTGGGTGAGTTAAATTAACACTTATAAACGTTAAAATTACAAAATATCAGCCAATTAACCTACAGCTAGTTTGCTGACGTAGGGTAGGGCCATGAGAAGAACTGGCAAGAAACTCAGACCACTCTTTTTAATCGCCGGTTAATTACATTTTTTTTGTAATAAACCGACTATTTAGCAACAAGGATGACAGTAGCAGTAAAAAAAAGAATAATATCGTACTAAATAAGCTTATACATGCAATCATCAAATGCAAACTTCTTTTTACCCATGAACTACATACAGGTCAGTAGGTAACTGATATTCTAAGTTAGTGAATATTAAGCAAGATGGAACTCGCTGAAACGACAGTTTGGCTCGCGACAAACTACTTCGAAGCAAGTTACAAGAGAACGTCACCTTATAGGAAACTTTGCGTTTCACGCATAACATACAACTTTGTTATTAGTTGTACGTTTCGTAAATAACTGAACGATGTTATTTGTACGAATATTGTTCAACGCGCGTGTTCACTTAATATCTGTTCGTGTCTGTCGCGAACTTGTTAAATTCTGACCCAATACTTGCGTATTTCATATTTGAATTTAGATTACGCTTTGTGATTTGTGAACTTTGCCCATGTTAAATGTCACAATATAAAATTATTTAAATGAAAACTTAAATAGTAGATGTTACTTAATATAAATTGTAATAATGTTGGTGCTATAGACCAGGTAATGAGCGCTGCGGATAAGTAAATTACAAATTATAGGGGCGAACCTACTTGAATAAAACTTTCACCAACAGTTCAGACATTTATTGCCAAAGCTGCAATACACAATATCACTTTGCACATGGATTTTAATACTAATAACATTTATTTTAATTAGATTAATATTAAGTCCGTGATGCCGGCTCGTGTTCACTTCACTCAGTTCTGTATTATGCCTGGGGGCGGTGCTCGCGTTGCGGGCGTAGAGATGTGCATTCGTTCAGTAACGTTACTAAATTAAAGATAGCTATAATGCTCTATTAGAAAGTATATTAATAAATTAAGTATATTAAATGAAGTAATTTTGACTTTCATAAGTGTTAATTTAATTAACCAATAGGAATAAATGTATTTTCATCTTAATTTTTTTATTTTCATATTATTTAAGATTTAAAAAAACCCCGACATAGTTTACACTATTCTTTATAGGAGTTGGGAAAATAATGTAATCCGCCATTATGTGGCGGCGGCCATCTTGGACAGACTTTCATCAAACATAGCGAAGAACACTCCCGACTAATTCACCTTACAAACAAAAACAAACAAAATTTAAATCAGTATATCCGTTTGGAAGCTTCGATGCCACAGACACATGACACACAGACAGAGACACGTCAAACTTATAACCCCTCATCGATTTTTCCGTCGAGAGTTACGATATAAAAAAGCGATCATAAAAATTTATAGAAGCTTAAAACTTGCTTAAACATCTATAAAAGCTTATTACCGCTATTATTGATCTACAGTAATACAGCCCAAAGGTCCTAAAGTCTAGCAATGTAAACTCCCAGTTGTCATTATCCACAAACATTACAGTGCCATCAGTAAGGCACAAGTTGGTCTTGTATTGCAGTTGCTGTAGAATTAATCCTTGTTGCTCGTTGTTGCAGTTTAAATAGCGGGCTTCGTTCGGATGAGGTCATAGTTAGGATATTATTTTAGAGGTAATGGTTATACTATGTAAGAAACCACATTGCTATTACACTTAACTACAATATAACATTTTCTGTGTTTAGATTTTATATCGCTTAATTCAGTTTCAATTTGACAAATCTAAGTTTCACATATTTCAAGTTTGAATTGTATTGCGTTTAAAGCTGTTATTTTGCGACTTTTAGTATACCTCTACTCACTAAACAACTATCAATTTGACTGTGTCTGTGGTTCAGTGGTACTGTGTATGGACTACCACGCAGAGGTCGCGGGTTCGATGTCCGCTCAGTGCAAATTTTGTGTGCATGAACATGGCTGATTGCATTGGTCTGGGTGTTTCTATAAATAATATGTATGTATTTACAAAAAAAAAGTATTTAAGTATGTATATCCGTATTCTAGAACCCATAACACAAGCTATAATATGCTTACTTTGGGTCTAGATGACGTTGTGTGTAGTTTTTGAGATATTATAATTATAATCAATTATCAATCTCTCTAGAAGCCAGATATTTCTATAGCCAAACTGATTTTTGTAGAAGGTAAATTAGCAAAAAACCTTGCCTATAATGTTGAATTTGTATTGATTAAAGACCAGTAATATGAAATTGATCTGTTTCACATTAGATATGATCAGATAAGGTAATAAGAAGATTGATCCTTCCTCAGTAGATAAAAACAGAAATTTTATAAGTTGTACATCTCTGGCCTATTAAAAGCTGCTAAAAAATTAAAGATTTTAAAATTTACCAAAACGTTCTCAATGTGTATGTTTTTTAGCCTTTTTATACAAGCCAGTGACTACGTGACCTAAGTTCAGCAGCGCTACACAAAGGAGTACACAATACAGCAGACACGTAATCGTGATCAGGATACAATAGCGTCGATAAATTTGAAGCCATATTGTGACATCACTGCTGAAAGAATGCCCTGATATGTCTTTTTGTACGCAATCTAGACAATATAGCTTAAGGGAATGTCGACTACTGGAGTAAAGTATAAGTCGAGTAAACTAAGATATATCAGGTTATTTCTTATTCATGTATTATTAGTATGATCTCAGGTAAAACTGTGGAGACATGAGACAATAGAAGGATAAACCCAACGTGATATTTTATAAAAATAAGAATACTTACGGCATCGCTGTCTTGCGTGATGTATCAAGTACCTGTTATGACAAGAAGAGTAAGATTAATGATTTGATAAAGAGGTAAATTAATAGTCAAAGTCAAAGTATTTATTTCATTTTGATCATAATGTATGATGCTTATGAAAAGTCAAAATTACATGAAGTCAGCTAATTTACTTACAGCCAGTTCGCTGACGAGGTATTGCTGTGAGAAGAACTGGTAAGAAACTCACACCACTCTTTTCAATCGCCAGATAATTAGTTTTTTATATGAGTTACAATTTTAACACTCAACGCAACCAAAGAACAATACAGAGTAATTATTACCCACAAATTAACCGATTAATATAATAACCAAGGTTAAAAAAAAAGAAAATAGAGGGTTTTCAATTATTTAGTTTCATCTAGTAAGTATGGTAATTTTATTTTGAATAATTTGGTAAATGCATCTCCTGGTCATATTAAACGACAATAATACTGGATTAAGTATTAAATGTATGCCATGCCAAGATTGACCAGTCATCCCAAGTAGCACCCATTCACGAGCATGACGCACAGACCAATAGCAAAATGTTTTTTGCAAACAAATATGCAGAGTTGTTAAGTAGGTAGTTCACGCGCTGCAATGAGGTTTAGAAACCATTGTCAGATGTAACTAATATTTAACAATATATAGAAAGCTTCTAATTCCTCCTAACCATGAACAGTGCGAAAGTTGCAAAAACCCACAAACAATGAACCTAAAGCACAGTTGAAAGTTTAATCTTTTGTAAGAAAATAGTGCTCCGAATAATTTATAGCAAAGCTTGTTTTAAATCCAACCATGCACTTGGAAGAAACTGTACAAACTATTTGTAATAAATAAAAATATACAATAGCAATATCTATCTATATTGATATATCCTACGACTTTCGTGCAGTTTATCTTTCGATAAAATATAGTCTTTCCGACTAATATATTGCCGGCTATGACACTGCAAGCCTTGGAAAATATGAATAATAAATACGTATATTCGATTGTTTTGTGCCAGCCAAGCGGTACGGAATATTGTAAATGTTTGGAATTAAAATGAAACTGTTTTGATTGAATAGTTGAAATACAGATATGTCCAATGTGAATGTGACAAATGATCTTTGTTAAGGTTTTGTGTTCATTCTGCTATATTTGCTGTTGTGGGCGCTGCAGATAGTTCAAAAGAGAACCGCGATATAATAAGTCGAGTTGCATGATTCTTATTTACGTTGACATAAGGTTAAAATTTAACCCGCGCTTGTGAATTACAATAACTTTATTATGATTGTGTGACGTTGATTATTTATTTTAATATAAGTAGATTTAAATATTCATATAAGTAATATCTTCTAATACTTGATATATTTATTTGTATCGACGTGCCCAGTTCCATACCCGAAAATATTCAGCACCTAGCCAATATGACGTTAGAAAAAAAACTCTACGTATATTAAGTTGGTTCTGTTAATTTTAAGTCGCCATTAGATGTTCTAATATCTACGGCATAAATAATATCTATATTAAACAAACTTTGAACTTAAAATTACCACGATCACAATCAAACGTACTACTCAACGGATGGGGCGCATGAAATATGTTGCGGGGCTATTCTGTTGTTGACATGGGACCTACGCCTATTCAAAATAAGATATGTATTCGTACCTATGGCGGTTTTATTATTAATTTATTATTACACAAAAAATAATAATGGAAAAGCTAGAAAATAATGAGAAAAGAAGTATTGGGTTTTGCTTGTATTGCCTTTAAACTCAAACTTATTATATGTAATGTAAGCTATTCGAATACTTTCAAGAGATATCCATCCACCTAACAATTTCTAAACTCCGCTATTGTACATAAAATATCTATTAACCTCGCGATTTATTAGTATTAATAAACCCCTATTCCAACTTTAAATATATCTGTCTAAAACTCCTTACTCGCTTCAGTACTTACAGTTTAAGTACCAGTTGAGTCATATCTAGTGATCTAAAAGGTGCATGTTACATTTGCCTACTTTCCCCAACATGGAGTTTGCTTGGCTAACCCAGTTTCTCCCAGTTCACTTTAGTTTTAGTCTCGTAGTCTGGAACGACGGTCCATCAAAGACAAAGTGCATGTTCGGAGAACTTTGTTTTACCATAAAAGTGTGACCTCTGAAGTACTTCGCGTTCGCGTTTCTCATGGGTATCGTAAACAGAGAGATTGTGTTAGCTTGATGGCTTTTGATATTTTCGTAAATGAAGATCTTATCTACACGTAAGCGATAAACCTGCGACACAGTTTCATCATATATTATGAAGTTCAGTTGTCGATCAGGAGCTTTACTGTAAGCTTTATGTCAGTCAACGTAATAAGAAAAATGAACAGCGCCCCTGGTATTTACTTTAATAACTAAATTTTAAATTTCGTACGTTTTCAACGGTGAGACAAACACACTTATAACTTTTGATATAAGAACAGTACTTTATAAGTACCTAGTTAAATGTTGTTCCATACATTAGTTAGTGTCTTACGCAGTCACGCCCAAATCAATGACCCGTACTCATCCGAAGGACCTGTCAAAGTTGTCAGTTAAATGATTGGGGACGAGATGGTGACATGAATGATAAAGTGGGTTTGAGCCCCGAGCTAGAAATCATACATCATAGTGTATACAGTAGCCACCATAGACTTCAAACAATGAAAGATAGATGTTGTGCTGTTAGTACACAAAGGCTTTTGGTTTCTATAATGATTGTCATAACCAGAAATTATTAGGAGCAATCTGGGTTATGAAACTGTCAGTAGATGGTTTATAATCTGCTTCAGTTTTTAGCATAATACCAGCGTACACTTTGTTTACTTTAAATTACTTACAGGCCTTTTTAGCCGGTGTGAACAAACATGTTACATAGCCATCATGGTAATGATGTCCACCACTTCTTGACTGCGTTTAACATCTTACCATCCGGTAAGTAAAAAGGAAAAATTTCAAGTTTATATAAAAAAAATATTTAACATACATACACATACATAACTTCACGCCTGTCTCCCATTAACGGGGTCAGCAGAGACTATAGAACGCCATTTGCTGCGATCCAAACATACTTTATTTGCCTCTTCAACATTCATTAATATTTTCATACACACAAGTCGATTAAAGGTGCTTGTAATTGTGCCCTTTGTTAACACATCTCCTATTTAGTCCGCGTATGTCCGTCTAGAGTAACCCCTATCAACTTTCTCAGTAATTTCCTCTCCATAAATCTCTTTCGTTATAATACTTTCATCCATACATTCTACATGTCCAAACCTCCATAACATACTGCTTCCAATTTTAGTCACCATAATAAATTAAATTTGTACAAAACTCCCAAATAATAAATAAAGAATTAAAAAAAAAAAAAAAAAAAAAAAAAATTAAATTGTGACATGAAAACTTAACACTGAAAAGTTTAAATGTTGAATAAATAAATAGCTAATCCTCGTCTCCAAGGCTATATTCTAGCCTCTATGGGCAGTGAACCATTCTAATTTAGTATTCGTTTGCCGCGGATTTACGGTAATTTCCGACAAAAACTTATGATTTATGTAAAACGCAAAGGGCGAGCTTCCAAACAGCGAGGTTCTAATTTGTGATTTCATTTCGACCAAAGAGGTAAATTATATTTGTGTTCTTTGACTAAGTTTTATTAAATGTTTTGACCGTTTGTTTCAAACGATATTAAAGTGTTCGTTATAAACTAGATCATTCATTTGAGGATGGAACTTATTTTTTTGGTTTTTGATTTATATATAATAATACCAGCCTGTTTACTGTCCCACTGTAGGGCAAAGGCCTCTTCTCATAGAGAAGGAATGAGCATTAATCACCACGCTTGCTCAAGGCGGATTGGCAATTTCAGACTTTTAAGTCCAGGTTTCCTCACAATGTTTTCCTTCACCGTCAGTCAGAAATGTCCAAAATAAACTTAGAAAGTACATATGATTTGAAAAATTACATTGGTACTTGCCCGGATTCGAACCCACTACCTCGTGTTTACGAATCGGGTGCCTTATCCACAGGGCCATTTCGACTTTTGATTTATATAAAGCCTAATAATAGGTTGTACATATTGTATATAAGCAGACTTCAATTATTGCCTGAAACATACTTTACTAATTGTATATTATAAAAGTGCTAATTTTATCGTGAAAATGTGCGTATTCAATAAATATTTTCGGTGTTAAAAAGACGACGAGGGAATAATCTAAAGATGTAAACGAATAAAATGTTACCTTAGGTTCAGATAGCGTTGTGTTATTATTATTTATTTACACAAAAACACTTTTACTTTATCAAAATTATTTATTATTATTCCTATTTAAAAACGCTAAAGTTTACTTACGTAATGAACTAGTTAGCAAATCATGTTAAACTTATTTACCCTCTGTTATAAAATATAAAAATAAATTCTTATAGTGAGACAATTAGTGGGTTCATTGAGTATTTCTTGATTAAGAAAGACAACACAACCACACCCAATCTGAGTATGAAACTGAAAATCACCGAAACTGTATCAAATTTATAATCTGAAATCCGTACAGTACCTACTTATGTTTTACTTTAGATAAAAACCGGATACTCTCTTAACCTAGTGTTTAATTAAAGATAAAAGTGAACAAAAACACTAATGAATTTCGTGACTGGCTTTCAATTTAAATTGTTTCGTTCCAAATTCGCTCTAAGCAGAACTAAAGTCGCTTAAATTAAAAAGTTTGTTAATAATAGTATTTTGGACATTGACCACATAAATAATAACTTTTTTTATTACCAATGGAACTCATTACCAGTGTTTTCGACTAATTTTAATCTGAAAATTTTCGTAGCAAAAAGGGTTAAGTTTAGTAGATAAATACAGAAATTCTCTCGTAGTATCATGTAAATAAGTATAAATTAATGATAGAACGCATACAAAACAAATTTCTTAGGTTTTTATATCTGAAGCAGTATGGCGTGTTCCCAGGGTACCCACTACTGTATCCTACTTTATTTGTTATGGGAATGGTGGGTTATTACAGACTCGAAGTAAGAAGGGAGGTAGCTCTCGCCACCTACATATTTAGTGTAATACGCGGTAAGATACACAATCCGGGTATCTTAGAGACGGTTCAGCTGTGCGTTCCGGATGAATACAGAGCGCGCCGCTGCTAGTTGTGCCTTGCGCACGCACCAATCTGCTGCAGCGCGCGCCGCTTGTGCGGGCGTTGCGTGTGCTCAACACGCTGTCTGACCGGATAGATCTGTTTTCATGTGCACTGAACGAATTTACTAAGACTGCTTATTGCATCTGCAGTACTTAGGTTAGTTTTAATCATGTATTAGGATGTAGAAATAAATATAGTTATAAACTAGATAAAAAGCTCAACTTCTCTGTCGCATTAGGCTTGCCTGTAAAGATAGATGTAAGTTTAAGAGTAATAAATAAATAAATAAATACATATTACTTACCATAGTATCATAAACTGATTTTCAATAGCGGATAGCGAGTATGTAGATTGTGCATAAGCTACGAAATTACGCTTATTCATTATGTACTCCAATTCTTCAACTAAATCCTTTGTTCTACAATGAAGTTTAAGGAACGTCTACGCTATAGAGACTGGATTGAGGTTTTCCTGATCGGTTACCATTATTTGTTTTCAACTAAAGAAAATATTTATTGTACACCTGACCATATCAAGATTACAACTATGTCGCGACAAAACTCGTATGGGATTGTGGCTTACACACATTAGCGTGTCTTTTAATATATCTTTGTGCTTATGGTATTACCTTTTTTTATATATATATATTAGCCTACCAAAGTGACTCCACCCCGCCTGATGGTAAGCAGTCAGTGGAATCCAGAAGTGGTGGCCACCATACCAAAAGCTATCGTCTTAAACTGCTGGTATGGTGGCCTCCACTATGGCGGCTGGGAATGGGGTTAGAAGAAGGGAATGAGGGAGGTGAGGAAAGAGGAAAGGGGGGAATTGGGCCTCCGGCGCTCTCACTCACCGAACGAAACGCAATAGTAAGGATACTACTACTCTTAAGTCGATCTTCTATGAAAGGGTAGTACTTCCCCGGACGATCCGGCATATTCATGCTGAAACCAGCGTGAAACTACTACCGTCAAAAACCTATTTCAATTTTAAATAAATATTGTTTTTAATTTGCCATACCACAGAAAATTAACTATCCACATTAGTGTTAAAATGAAACAGCAGTTGTGAATACGTAGCGTATTTGATATAGTGCCTATATTAGCTATTAACGCGTACGAAATTAGCAATTAGGGAATGTTAGTTAGCCAGACATAAACTAAAACTAAACTATACAGTAACAAAAGTTTAAACTTTGCGTATAACAATTGACAGCATGAGCTTAATCTCGAACTTGTCGTGTGTTGTCACGTATACGAGTAATGAACTACCAACTTACTTAACCTTCTGCTAGCAAACAAGCTATTATAAAATGAGACAAAGCCTAAAAGGTTAAATTTTATAAAAACTACGTTGCTTGCTTCTAATTTAAGTTTTGAAATAAATCAAATTTACATGCAATAGATTCTATAGATACAAAGTAGAAGAATTAGTCCGTGAAGATCTATCAAATAAAACTATTAGAAGGTTGTAAGATTTTACTTAAATATTAGCAAGATTTGTTTTAATTTGTACTATGAAGTTGTAGGAAACATGGAACTTTCCATTATTGTGAACACATGACAGTGACTGAAAAATTCCTTAAAATGTAGACTTAACATAGTAAAAATGATTCCGAAGGTCGTTGTGTTGAAGTATATCTATACTATTATATAAAGCGAAAGAGTTTGTTTGTTTGTTTGAACGCGCTAATCTCTGAAACCACCAGTTGGATTTGATAAAATATTTTTGCGTATGATAACCCAGTTCTCGAGGAAGGTTATAGGTTATCATAATAGATAACATCACGCCACTGACGACGGAAGCAGAGCAGTAAGCAAAAACGCGGGTAAAACCGCGCCGCTGAAAGCATATAGCTGTAGATACATAAGAACAATAGCAAAACAATCACTAGAGGACGAACCCTAAGACGTACCTCCAATGAATAGAGATATTGTTAGCGCGTCTTGTCATTCAAATTTCACGCCATACAAATTTCTTTACAATAGATATCGACTGTTGATGCGGTCATAATTGTTAGGAATACTAGTACAAGCTCGGAGGGTTGGCAATTGTTTGAATATAGTCGACACTATCGATAACGCATTGTAATCAATGCTATAGAATAATACTATAATATTGTTTTAATGTTTATACTCGTAATGCGGTTTATAAACTTCTTTTATGTTTTTGTAGCAGCGCCACGCCCGCGTGCGCAGTCTGGCCGAGCTATTACAATATATACTACGGCACAGCTGATCCAAGAGCTACATGAAATAACTACATGATGTAATTTTATTACCAGTCAATTACTTTGTCTTGCGACATGGTTACAAAATGAAGTACAAAATGAATAATATATTTTAAGGAATCATAAGTTTAGCTGTACGCGGCTGTGCCGTACGTTAGGTTATGAGTTCGACTGCCACACGGGATAATTTTAACTAATATTATAAAGATAGAACATTTAATTTTTGGACGTTTGTTTATGGATAAATTCAAAATCCATGACACTAATTTACAATATCAGCGAGAACCATAGGCTATATTTTTATAGTATACCTAATACCTAGTACCTAATAAATTCATAGTTATTTTGTTCCAGATTGCATTTTGTATTTTTATTTATTATTTTGAACTGCTCATTACACTAACAGTTTCCCAAAACTTGTAGTGAATCATTCAAAGAATATTAATTTTTATGTATATGTGTACGTTTTAGCTCACAATATGAGGCTGACGTAGCTCGCAAAGTTGCTTCTCTAAAGTGGCAATGGGCAGGACACATAGCTCGCAGAACTGACGGCCGCTGGGGCAGAAAGGTTCTAGAGTGGCGACCACGAACCGGAAGACGCAGCGTGGGCAGACCCCTCACAAGGTGGACCGACGACCTTATAAGAGTGGCGGGCAACCGATGGATGAGGGTGGCGAACGACCGGCCACGGTGGCGAAAATTGGGGGAGGCCTATGTCCCGCAGTGGACGTCTTTTGGCTGATATGATGATGACGATGATGATGATGATGATGATGAGGCTTGTTCTTTATTAGATACCGTATTTTTTATTTACAGTAGTCAAGTTTTTACAATTTTCTTACGATCTTTCGTATAGCACCTGGCTAGACCTAAGAAAGTACTAAGAGGATTGATATTTGCATCGAGCATCGGATTGGCGAGTGCAGATTTATGTATTGTTTGCGCTTTATAAAACTTTTTAACTGCTTTTGAATAGAACTCTACTCGAATTACAATCAATATTATTGCAAAAAGAAAAGTTTATTACAAAGAAATGCAACGATGAGGTTGAAAAGTAATTGTAAATTTAAATCAATCTTATTCTTTAAGTACTTAATTTAGAACAATGTGATGACACTTAAAAGAATATTAATATATTTATTTGGTTTTAGAGATTTAATAATATGATTGTAAATATATTATTAAATCAAGGGTATACAGTGGCAAGCCAAGTCGTAGCTCGAGTATGTGTGCTTAAATGCTCCAAATAAAAGAGTTAGTTGTATTAGGTGGTACAAATGAGTATTGTATTGTTTAAAACAAGCCATAGTGTAACACCCAGTTTCTAAAAGGCTGATTAACGAACAACTAACTAATCACCTGTTAAATCTCATGTATACCGAAAAGCATGCAGAAAGCATGGATAATTAGTTTAATTTGATCTTTTAGTTACTAATTAAATCAAATTAAACTAATTATTCATGCTTTTAGCACCCAATTGGTACTTCACGTGAGATTTAACTAGTGTTAGTTCATTTTTCGTTGATCAGCATTTCAGAAACTGGGTGTTAGTGTGTTAGTATAAGAATATATTATAATAATATATGTTCTTTGTTAACTGGAGTGGAAACATAATATTATATGCTTTACTGATTGACCGATTTTTCAAGTCATTGACCCACCTGTTCTGGGTCTACGCATCATCCGGGTCATGGTCGCCGCTTCAAAACTTTTGTTTGTTTTTTTGTTTTATTTTCTTGATAAATGTGACAAAAAACTTTTGTTTTTTTTTGTACGACTTTGGTGGCAAACAAGCATACGGCCCACCTGATGGTGAGTAGTAACCATAACCTATAGACATGGCTGTGTCTTCCAAGCATCGCAGTAGTAATAATGCTTAGAACACACAGCCAAGCCGTTGCCGACCACGGAGAAGGGGAGACGAAGGAAAAGGAAAAAGGAAGAAGACCAAGGGGGTATTTGTGCTGCCAGTGCTCTCACTCACTGAACGAAACACTAGCATTTAAACTAATATTCTTACGTCGATCGTCTATGAGAGGGTAGTACTTCCCCGGTCGATCCAGCCCATTCATGCCGAAACCAGCGTGGATCTACTACCGTAAAAAAACTACTCTTTCCCGAGACATAGGAGGAGTATGCATAATGATGACTGTTATTTATCTTTGTGAATACCAAAACAGTAGGTTGAACTTTTCCGGGTGTACCCGAGTGTTTGCGCGGGTTTCATAATTAACAAATCTGGGTTAACGGATTTAAAGTGAAGATTGTTTGGGTGAGATAGTCCCGTAGGATTTGCAAGTTATAATTGATACCTCCAGTATCGTAAGTGTATGTAAATAAGATACGGTAGGTACTTACAACTACGGCTATTCAAATAAAATGTCTCAATATATGAAATGAAAATAAAACCTAACATAGAACGCTATTTATCCTAAGTTCTCACGTGAGAAGCAACTCACTATTCATTATAAGTTCCCACGTCAGAAGCAACACAAGATAATTCCAATATAACTACGTAAACGTGCAAAACGTTTGCTTGGTCAAAGACTTATAAAAATACAAACTAATTGAATCTAAAAACTTTGTGGAACAAACTCTACCACTCAAACGAAAAATAAATAAACATTCTTTTACAATTGTACATGGCTTTGTGGAGTTTCTTGTGTAGTTAATTTGTGTAACAGAGCAGCAATGATTCGATTCCCGACAGAACATTAGAGAACAGTGGAATAATCAGGTACTTAATGTCTTTACGTAAATATCTGTATAGAGCACCGGTAGGGAGTGTTCAACCATTTTTTACCGACTTCAAAAAAAGGAGGAGGTTTCTCAATTCGACCGTATATTACTTACTTACTTGGCACCAACTTCAAAATTATAAAATACTTATTTATATATTTCTGATGAACTAAATCAAAATACGAATTACTTTGTGCTATGTAAATTTACTTTTTACTTTTAGTTTCCTTCCTGTTTGAAGTCGGTTTTCTTTTTGTTAAAAATTATTTTATAATTGTTCATGGTTTTGTTGCTTTACGATTTTGTAAGAGCTAAATAGTGTAGTGTTTTTTTGTTTTCGATTTCACTTTATTGGAGCCAATATGTACTCTGCAATGGCATGTTTAAAAAGGTTAGGCGTTTTTGTATGAATTAAAAGTAGGCATTGATAGAAAAGTTGGCATTGACAACAATAACCCTTTTGAGTAATTTGTGAAATGTATTTGATAAATATTATTGGTTTAAAACAGTGTTTTACATTTATAATAGTTTAAAAATAAAATATTATTTCACTATTTAATCCGAAAAACGATAAAATATCTTTATTCGTCATATGAGGTTAAAACACTCTGAAAAGGTAGGGTAAATTCACTCCACCAGAAGGCATGGTCACGCAGTCAAAGGTCACGCATGTCACAGACCGTGACATTTTGAATGATCTCATGCAAATTACAAAGAAACTTAGTTTATCATAACAACTAATTTATTTATTTATTTATTTATTGAACTTCATGCACAAAAGTACAACGGCGGACTTAATGCTAAAAGCATTCTCTACCAGTCAACCCAAGGTGGTGAAGAGACACTCGAAGTAGGTGCAGTCAACGAAGCAGAAAGTGCAAGAAGCAGAGTGATATTAATGGGTGTTTGTAAAAGAACACAGATTTTAATGGATAAGATACGGAAATTAAATATAAGTATATAAACATGAAATATACATTAGTACTTACATGAAAGTAATATATTATTTATTAGAGACTAATATATTATAATTACAATATATAAATAAATATAAATATATATATATATATATATATATATATATATATATATATATATATATATATATATATATATATATATATATATATATATATATATATATATATACATATCATAGTATGGATAATCAACAAGATGCTTAAATGTCAAACGGTTAGTGGACATCCTGACTTCTAGAGGAAGGTTATTCCAAAGAAGAACAGCTTGGACTATGAAAGAGGAGTGAATGAAATCTGTCGTATGTGAATGACAGGTAAGAAGAAGGTTATTTGACGAGCGAAGGTTTCTGTCATGTATGGAGCACAAGTATTGGAAGTAAGGAGTTAAGTAAGATGGGGAACAAGGAGAGTTAAGAATAGAATAGAGTGTAGTGAGAGCACGCAAGCTACGGCGTTGACGAATAGGTAACCAGTTTAATTCGGAACGATAGATAGACACATGATCATACTTACGAAGATTAAAGATGAATCGAATGCAGTTATTAAGAAGTCGGTCATATTTGTTGAGTAAGTCTGCATTCAGGTCATAATAGCACACATCACCATAGTCGACAACGGGAAGGATTAGAGTCTGCACAAGCATTGTCTTTGTTTTAAAAGGTAGGAAGTTCTTTAGACGATAAAAGGCACGCAGAATTCCTGTGACTTTTTGGCTCACACTGGTAACCTGTGCACGCCAGTTAAGTGTAGAGTCTAAAAGTAGTCCAAGGTCCTTAACAGTAGCGTTGTATGGGATGTGCAGACCATTATATATAAGTGGAGAGAGTGTTTTAAGGTCTAGTCTGCACATCATTCGATGACTGCCTATCACTATTGCTTGGCATTTTGCTGGATTCACTGACAAGCCAAATTTATCAGACCAACTCATAATTGTAGCGAGATCTTTATTTAAGTTTGAGATAGCAAGTGATATGTTTGATGTGCTTGCCTGTGAATATAACTAGCAAGTCATCGGCGTAAAGATGATACGCATTCTGAAGATTGGGGGAAATGAGATAGATAAAAATAGAAAATAATAATGGAGATAGAATTCCGCCTTGAGGTACACCAGAGTCGAGGCCTCGCCAACAAGTTGAGGACTCGTTGAGGCGAACCGACTGCTGACGCCCCTGAATGAACTAATGTCTGTCATCAAATGTGGTCCTATTAAAATATTCGCATTACGCTGTGGGGTGCGTGAAGAAGGAACATCTACACCGTGCGTGAATGCGTTTTCAGTGTGTTGCATCACGTGGGTTTTTAATACAAACAACGCAAGAATACGCACGCCTGCGCTGTGTGTGATGCAGGTCAGTATGCGATCGCCTAACATACCTAACATTAAAATTTTTATAATTTATCAATCGAAAGGACTAATTTGAGTATTTCTCGTGAGTATTTCTACACAATATGAGAGAAATGTTTAGGCCAGTGAGCTGTCATTTTCTTTTTGTTACTTTGAGGTTTGTCTGTTATTCCTATGATTTAACCGAATTAGTGAGTTTGAGTTTGAATGTTATAATTAATTTGTTAATTACAGTACAGTTCAAACTTGACATTTTGTGATATTGTATCAAATAGTATTAGAACTAAAGTTTATAATGAATTTCATTTTCTTTTAATACTTTGAATGCCTGTTTCATTCAGAGAGCCTGCTATTGATAAGACTAATATAGGCATTGAATAGCTAAGCTTTATAAGTACAAATATAGTTCTGAGTAAAATTTTAGAATAAAATATTTAAGCAAGTGTGGGACAACTTGTGCACCGATGTTTTCACACAAACTTTTATGTAGATAGTTTGCCCGTTAAAGACATGGAGCTGCTAGCAGAGCTATCTTTAGTGAACATAACTTTAAAAAAAGTTATACTATGTCGGTCTGCAAGATATAATTACGAGTATTCTGCAGTGGCAAAAATACTTCAGCATATGAGCTTAAATAAGTACATTTGGAAATTAGTTTTCAACCGCAAATTATAATTTAAGCAAATAAAAACATTTGTTTTAAAATGATTTTGATTGCGTTTGAAGTTTGATTGAAGCAATTATTATAAATATAATTCTATGCATTTCAAGAAAATGGTTCCTAGACATACAAACTATCAATGCAGAGATATGATTACTCTGTTACGACGACGCAAAAAGAGAAGGGTGTTGTAAGTTTAACGTGTCCATCTGTGTATCTGTCTGTGGTATCGTAGCTCCCAAACGTATGAACCGACTTTTGTTTAGATTTTTTTTTAATTTTTAATTTATAATCCTATATGAAAATCCAAGATAATAAGTATATACCTACCGTAAAACTTTGTACAGACATAGAAATCTAGAAACAACCCAATTATAGTTAATTCTATTATACAAATCAGTGCAACACAACCAATGAGGGTGTTTAGAAAAAATTTCGCCACCAGTTGGCGCCATTTCAACTGTCACATTGTGCCAATCAGGGGTTAACTTTCAAAAGCGCTTGACAGCTAGATCTGACGCATCGGTGCTGCCCCCTCGTGGGCGCCATTTTAGAAAACCCTCTCAGCAATTTTCTTATGTCCAGCACGTGAATTATCCAATTTGTAAATTAAACATTAAAATTGCCGCAATTAACACTGAAAAATATTCGTTTTGATAGCGCTGTCAAAATGGAAGACCTTTTACCAAAGTGGCGCCACTTGGTGGCGAAAATTTTCCTAAACACCCTAATTGTCATGTCCACATAAACACGAATGCTAAAACAACATCAACATATGCACACTACATCTAAACATTATGGATATTAGTAAATACAATCCTTGTGATCTATACGTTCGAGAATATTCTATTTAAAAAGGGTGAACGTTTTCTAAGAAGCAGTCATCTTGAAGGGAAGTCTAGTGTGACCGTCACGCTTCGCTTGGCAGTACCAACTTGCACGTAAAGTTATATATTGGTAAAATATGTGCGCATTTTGTCTATATTTAACTACGACGTATAACTAAAGTAATAAAAATATACAAATTGAATTAACAATTATAAATGTTGAATGTTATGGCGATTGGCACACTACCCTCCATCACTTGTCTGTGATCTTACGTTGTTTGTATGTATCTCTGTTTGTATTGAAATCACTCGTAGTTCAACACGCTGAAAACGCGTTCGCGCGTAGATGTTCCTTCACCACGCACCCTGCAACATAGTGCGAGGCAGTGTGTGGATCGCCTAACTGAGGTTGGTATGCAGGTAACTTATTTAGGTTTACTAAATTAATTAAATAAACTTTGCGCCGAGGAAGTTACTTTAGGTTTCTACCTATTAATTAATCAATCGTTTTCAGAAGGAACGTTCCCAGATCAATTAAAAAAGGCCCTCATTAAACCCATTCACAAAAAAAATAGCAAAACTGATGTAAACAATTATCGCCCAATATCTCTTCTTCCCACAGCATCAAAAATTTTTGAAAAGGCCAAGCGCGATCGCGTGTATGGTTTTTGCGAACGATACAAAATATTCGATGAATGCCAAAACGGTTTTCGGAAAAACCGCTCTACCACTCTTGCAGTCTTTAAATATATACAAGAAGCTTTAAATATAGTCAATGATAGGAATTACGCAATAGGTATACTTTTAGATATGACCAAGGCCTACGATAAGGTACAATATAGTATCCTCCTAAATAAACTTCATGGAATAGGTATCCGCGGACAAGCACATGATTGGTTGTCGTCTTATTTAAGAGATCGCGAACAAATAGTAGAAATATAATATTACAATAACACAAATAATTTAATTCAAAACGTAAGATCAGACACAAAGGTAATAAACGCATCTATTCCTCAAGGGAGGGTGATTGGGTGTTTACTATTTTTGATCTACATAAACGACCTCCCTAAAACCATCGAAGAGCTCTGTGTACTGTTTGCTGACGACATATCCCTACTCGTGCCATGTCAAAATACCAAAAATTTAAATCAACAACTTAACAACATTTTAAACAAAACCAGCAACTGGATGACACAAAACAATTTAGAAATTAACTTTACAAAAACCAAATTAATGTCATTCCACCCCCATCAAAACCCCCCTCTAGAAATTAATTACAGATTCGATGATACAAAAATAGATGTTGTTTAATGAATTCACCCTACTTGGCCTAAACATAGACACCCACATAAATTGGAAATCTCATATTAATAAGATCAGAATAAAAATATCAAAATTTTCGTACGCTTTCCGGGAAATCAAGAAGACAACCGACATGCAAACTGCATTAACAACTTATTACGCCTACGTTTACTCGTGGTTTAGCTATGGGATAATCCTATGGGGAAACAGTACTGACGTACATAGTCTCTTCATACTTCAGAAAAAACTGATTAGAATTTTAGAAAACGTAGACGATACAGTTAGTTGTAAGTCCTTTTTTCAAAAACATAATATCTTAACGCTCACTTCTATCTACATCCTAGAAATATGTAAATTTGTCAGAAAATACCCAATTTTTTACAGTAAACGTGAAGACAAACAAACTAAGTATTCTCTAAGACATAAGAACAGATTAAACCTGCCACCCTCCAAACTAAGTATGCACTCATCTGGACCTTTAGTTATGTCAATTAAAATATGTAATAATCTTCCTGACATCTTAAAAAATTAAACAAGTGACACAAAATTTACAAACCGACTAAAACAAATATTAAGTAATAAATAAAAAATAAAACTATATTGTAAAAATAAACATACAAATATATACTTAATTTCAAACAATAATTTAATTAACTCACCTATAAACAATTATAATTTATGTATGCCATTTTAAAAAGCATTTATAATTTCAAATTAACAGTTAATATTATCATTCTGATAATGTCTTCATCCTCTCTCCTACGTTTGCCGTGCCCGACAGGGTCCATATTGAACTGTACTTATAATAACATCTGTATTACTATATGGTGTGCAAGAAACGTATTGAGTATTGAGTATTGAGTATAGATAGGTAGTATTCACAACTTGTCTTAAGAATACTAGGAAATCACTACACATTGACAGACACAACACTACTTAGGAGTAAACTTACGACTATTGCTGGGATTTTCTTGAGTATAAACAGAGTGTATACGATGGTACGATATTAAATGCAATTACGTATAGTATGTGACATTATAAAGCGAGACGAAAAATCAACTAAATATCTTCAATAGTTTAGACACAGGACTACTTTTTTAATCTCTTTAATTCTGAACACTCTGTAAGTAGGTACGTTAAACGGTCACTGACTTAAGTCATAATCCACATCAAAGGATAAACGTTGCTGCTCATTACAGGTCAGTGAAATTGTCACATAATAAATGGTGTAATACTTGTTACTACTAAAATATTATTAATTTATTTTAATTTTTGTTTTTTGTCTAATAACTTTTGTGATAAATATGAAATCATTATACGGACTAGTAACAGCTGTCTTTTCATTTAATATAAAACCGTCGTATACACTCTGTATAATGATCACCATCAACTTCTGTATAAATTTCAAAGTCAAAAATCTTTATCTATAAGAATCTACGACCATTTTCTAATGCTTTTGTTGATAAAAACTTATTTCAAAATACCAAAGTAGCAGATCAGTAGCTGATACCTACTAATCTGAGTTAATCTTGATGAATAAATAAAAGGTACGATTGATTGGGTCCACAATGGCGGGGCACAAAGGGTGGAATGTAAAGCAAACAGAAATCCGTTTCATCTTGTGCCTGTATATTTTCAGGTGGAAATTTGTCGATAAACAAACCACAATAGCTGGGACCGTCGACCCGCATACATACTAATGTTTATGGGAGAAGTTCCAATGATTCACGAGTTATTTCCCAAATATTTAATACTAGCTGTTGCCAGCGGCCTCGCCCGCGTAGGTACACACATAAATATAGCCTAAGTTACTCGCTGATATTGTAGATTTCTACATGTGAAACAATTTAAATTCGTCTGGTAGATTTGAACTTTATCCATAAAAAACAAAAAAAAAACAATAAAAAAAAAATCTTATCTCTTAATAATATTAGTTTAGATTTATTGTTATAAATAACCGAATAATAACTAATTTTATTTGCAGGTATTGTATAATGACTAAGGTTTGTTATACTAGGAAAATATAAAAAAAAATAACCAACTAACAGTGCTTGCACGTCTATATTAGTGCAAGCACTGTTTGTTGGCTGACTCTTACTGTCACATTTAACAACGTGCTTATTTAAAGTTAATACTAAACCACCTTGTTATTTTAGATACTGCAGAAACTTAGAACAATATCTAATTAAAATGTGCTACGAAACAAAACTTATATACATACATATAAACTTATTACAACTTATATACATTGTGAACTCCTGTGGTAAATTAAGTTCATCTTACTTTATACTTATACCAAAAATTAACAGTTTGTATAATACCTACATAGAAACATTTATCACAGTTCACATGTTGCCTTTACCTTTTTGTAGCAATATGCAAATTGAGGCAGCCTGTAAAGCACACATTTTACTTCTTAATTTTTCTTTACAATATAGAAAGCTGTAAGTAATTAAGTATCTATAGAGTTAAGTGTATTGCCTGCGTCACTTTGCATGCTACTTGAAACTATGATTATATTATGATTACTAAACGAATTCTAAAGATGTGATATGACACACTATGGTATGAATACAGAAATCCATGAAGAACGGTCGTTACTAAGCTGTTGAATCGTTTGCCACCACAGACAAAAAAATAAACACAATATATAAAATGATATACGTATGTACCTATTATGTCATCTATGGTAATTACATGTACCATTTATTTACTTGCATCTAATTTATGTCATCCTTTAACGAAAACTGAGTGAACCATGACACAATATCGTGTCACAATGGAAACAGCTTAGAAGGGCCGCGGGCTTACGCCACTACCTCGAATACTTGCAGAGTTTTGATTCAATTACACTGTATACTGTAATGATTCAACCTCAAGTTCTCACGAATAAATCCTGTATCAAAGGGATATACACTTTATTCAATTATTTATACAAACAATAATAACAAACTACAACAGCTTTTTTAAATAATACCTTACAATGATTTATTTTTTAGTCTCGGTATAACGTGTTTTCTTCGCAAAACATTACACACCTACAACTATTTTCCTCGATGTAGTAAGTAGATAGTACAACGCCCATATTTAGTAACAATTACAATTACAGTTACAGAGGCCGGCCCCACTAAGAATTTTTGAATAGAAAACTGAAAATTACTTTACCCAATTTAATTATCGAAACTGGAAACGTGCAGTGTCATTGAACCGGAATTGCAAAGAAGAACTCATTTTAATAACTTTTAAAACTACTTATCTTCCAACCCTTACTTTTACAATCTCTAATTTAATACAAGTAATAAAATGCCAAAACAAATGTGTACAACTAAAACTATTTTTCATTTCAAGTAACCTTTAACCTTTTGTTCACCGTATAATCATTGTGTATTTAACGCTAGTATAAGGCTAAAAAGGACTTCACTTCTATGAAAATAAAATGCTGTAGTTCATATATGATTTTAATACAGTGCTTTGTAAAGCTGTATAGTAAGCACCACATCGAATAGTATACCAAAAGTCCTCCTACATCACTTTTATAGAGACGTGATACTGTTATGCTAATTTTAAAAGTCACAGTGTGGTATCATTTACGCTAAAACTATGGCTTTTACTAAAAAATGCAGATGGAATTAGTAAAAACTTGCAGTATCTATTTACTTACATCGCTTACGGAGGCTCGCTACTTAAGTGACCCGAATAAATCGATACTCGATTCCATTTCTTGGATACCTGAGAGCCTAAACAAGTAGAATAGATTTATTCTATTCAGAGAAAACAAAAAAAAAATGGGTTAGATATAATGCTAACGACAATGTTGGCGTAGTGTCAAAGTGACTAAGTGACAAAGCCTTACATCGTATTATTATTGAATATAAATTAAATATGTCTAATATTTTTTATGGCAGAATGAAATACTAGACTTCAAAACTTTCATCAGAAAGGTCGGTCTGGGTCATTTTACTTAGTGACCTAAGAAAAATTAATATTAAAAATTCTATTAAACTTTTTAATGAAATTTTTGAAGTCTAGTATTTCATTCAGCCATTAACCGTAGGTGGATGCCTCTTTTCATGCAAAGAAGACGAGGATTTATTACACAGCTTACTCAAGCGGATTGGCAATTTTAGATTTTATTTTTAAGTCTCAATATCCTCATGTTTTTTTACCGTAACTCAGTAATATTCATTTTAAACTCAGATACTTGCTAGGTTTAGTACAACTTCGTGTGTAGAATGTCATCACGATTTCAAGAAAAAGTACATATTATTTTATTCAAAGGCTTGCTAGTATTTTACTAGAGTTATACGTATAAAATTGTAGGTAACTATCAATCTTCATGCCGTAACATTATTCATTTCACAGATTTAGTAGAGACAGTACCTTTAGGTGTGGGAATGATGGGGGTGCGGAAGCCACAGGGACACCGTATTCGCGGTTTACTATCTAAACCACACACATGTACCATAAAACTTGGGTAACCCATTTATATTAGATTAATTTTAAAGGCTCTGGTGTTTATTGTACAATTTTATATGATAGTAACTAATTTAATAACTCTCTAATGTTTAAAATAGCTTTAATGTGCCTGTTAGTTAAAGAGGCCTTCGCTTCGCAGTGGAAATATGGCTCGGAATTAATTTTAAAATATCTGTCAGATTTCCAAGTATACTTAAAAACAGAATTTAACGATTTCAATGCCTGTTCAGTGAAAAAGGTAATAAAATAATTTTCAGAAAAACAACGTAAACCGACTTCAAAACAATACCTAAATGTTTAATCCATAACTAAAAAGTAGTAAATAATATTTGAATTACTTCAAAGCAAAGAACATTAAAGGGGAATCAACGTATATTATAACGTATTAATACCTATGTAATACTTTACTATTTACAATTTATTTATTACAATTATTTTGGAGTCTATATTTCATATTTTTGAATAAAATAAAATAGCCATAAGTTTACTATTTATTATACGGGAGCTTGAATGGCCCAGATTGTTCAATATCCTTCTATCAATCGCAGACTCAGTCGAA
This sequence comes from Parascotia fuliginaria, assembly GCA_963082885.1. Taxonomy (NCBI): domain Eukaryota; kingdom Metazoa; phylum Arthropoda; class Insecta; order Lepidoptera; family Erebidae; genus Parascotia; species Parascotia fuliginaria. The sequence continues at coordinate 18,786,558 of OY720179.1, read as the reverse complement.
AACCCTCCTTGTATTAATTGCCACAATGAATTGCCAGGTTAATTCCAGCTGCCAGATACACACTAACAGGTATCTACGTTATAGAAACTAACATGCTGCACTGTAACATGTGCTCTATTATAGGTAGCTATAGGTATATTTTCATATTAATTAGACTACGTTTTGCGATTCGAGATAGATAAGGTATATTGACTTAATTTTCTTTGACTATTTTACGAAACTTCGCCTTGGTCTCCCTCTTTATATTTTTCTTCAGTGACAGCTGTTCCACCGACAAGAGCTGAGCTTTTAAAAGATGAAGAGGACACCAGGAATTATAATTTCATAAAAAGAGTCTCACAGTTAGCAATATGCTCTGGGTTACGAAGGGTTTTCAGTACTATCAGCATTGCAGTTAAAGTACCTAAAGTTTTAAGAGGTTTTTCTGTAATCTTACGCTTAACGAGTCATTAAATAATAATGCTCTATTCAGCCTACTGATTGTACTACAGCTCACTGAAGTATGATCGCTAGAGTGTATTTACTTTGCTATTGTATTTACTGCTTACCATCAGGCAGAGTGGAGTCACTTTGGTAGGCTGAAAAAAAAAAACTCGACGCTTACGGACTCCACAAATATATAATTATAGACGCAAAACAGTAGGAATATATATTATATCTCTGCATCATACAAGTAGTACTAAACTCAGTCCCTTCCTGGGTAAGGGACTTAGTTCATAAGTACCTAAGAGTAAATTGCTGAACTTGTATTTCAGAAGATTTAGGCAGTTTAAATATATCGTACCTTTTAAAATTGTACCTTGACCACAAAATCACCTGGAGTATTTAAAAAATCTAGCAGCTATTAGATTAGACCTAGTTGATGAAAATTGAGGGCAGCAGTGTAAAGAGTAATGGTTAGTAAAGTAAAATAAAGTTGTAGCAATCAACATACGATAGATATTTTCTAAGAGGAGTGTTTTGTTTTAAGCCCTTTTGCCACATACGACAATACCTTACCTATAGAAACACAAATAATTTCAATATCACAACTGAAAACAATACTATTATGTGTACCTAACACATGAAAGATGGCGTCACAAACATGTCGGTGACATTCTCATCTTTTACCGTGACCCACAATCCTTCCTCCACACCTCTGACCAGATAACGTCCATTTGCTATAACAAACAATCACAATGACAGTTTCAGAGCCTCGTGATAGGGGTCGGAAAACTCGCCGTTTGTCGTTTTCAGGAGCTCATAAAAGTTAGTGATGCGAAATAGTTTTCGAGACTTGGAACTCGATTTGGTTTATTAAGAGTGATGGTAAATGTTATAATGCTACTCACATATTTATGATGCTTATGTAAGGGTCTCGATGTGTGTGTGAATATATAAAATATTCAGTAGACATACAGTGATACAATAATATACTTTAAATTAAATTAATAAGTTTGAAATTTGTTTGATGGTATATAATAACTAAAGTTATGATCACTATTCCAGCTGCCGTCATAGAAAATTGGTATACTGATCTCGAAAATCATTTAATATAATAATAATAATACGAGCCTGTTTACTGTCCCACTGCAGGGCAAAGGCCTCTTCTCATATAGATCATATAGATAGATTTCTCATCAAACTTCGCTAAGAACACTCCCGACTAATTCACCTTTAAAAAAAATACAATTAAAATCAATTCATCCTTTCAGAAGCTACGATTCCACAGACAGACACACACACACGTCAAGCTTATAACAACCCGTCGTTTTTGCGTCGAGGTTTAATGACAACATACTACAAGCCCGAAAACTGCTGAAATAATATTAATTAGCCACTCCGTCAACCAGCTGATTCTATAGTATACAGTAGACATCATACAATATGTTTGGTTAGCAGTGATACGTTTAATTGATGACGTTGAGATGGGCGAGCGCACCTAATGTTTCAGCAAACGCTCCACGATTCAATATGAGCATTGTGATTTATGGTAATGTAACTACCGTGAGATGGATGCTACTTTTATTTTATTTTCCATATAAACGATTCGTTTTAGATGTAGATTTTATTGGTAGTAAATAGTTGAAGCTTTTTTATTAGTAAATAACTTTATACGTCATATTTCCAACAGGCATTTTGTGTTATGAGGAGGGCAAATCTGTTCAAGACACTTCGTTGTAAACGATATTTTTGTTTTTCTATCCGAGCAGTTAAAATAATTTATAAAAATTATGTAGGTAGGTACTTACTCTTAATTGTTTGTTCTGTGTCTGGGTGTAATTTATTTATAATATGTATGTATTTACAAAAAAAAATGTATATAAGTAGTATATCAGTTGTTTAGTACCCATAACACAAGCAAATATAATTGCTTAATTTGGGGCTAGATGGCGTTGTGTGAATGTGGTAGAATATTACTATTATTATTATTATTATTATTATATACACAATATTCCATTTAACTATAATTAAAACTTTCTTATATATTAAGTATAAAAACTTTCTACCTATTTAAGTACATATGTTTTTTTTTTTTCTATTATTATTATTTTGTTTTTTATATAGTAAGTATAAGTAACAGGGTATGGTTGAAAATTTGACGCCAAGCATTAGCCTGGCATTATGCTGAACCAGATCCTTTTTAACAGCTTCATGAGAGCATACCACTTTGGTACTAACGCAATTGTCTGTCCTTTGTGTTTGTTAAATTTACTACTAAATTAATAATGTACCTACTCTCGTCTTGTTTTTTTTCTTCATTATGTATCTCATGTGTGTTGCTAAATAAATGTTTTTCTTTCTTTCTTTCTTTCTTTCTTTCTTTCTTACTCAAGAGCAAGCAACATAAAATTGTCTATGTGGGAAACAATCATGCCGAACCTGTGCGTGATGGGTACATTAATTTGTGTTAGTATAAGTGTCTGTTTTTCACGCTTTAAGTTAAAACCATTATTTTTCATACTATTTCTATTCCCCTAATTCATACAATCCTTTATTTCACCTACCTAAATATAAAAAGAGCCCAAGCCTACTCATATAAAAAAAATTAAAACAGCATTTATAAGTACCAATACTAATTTGCACGACAATAAGTACGAAAACAACAGATATTGCCATACAACTTTTCATACTCAATTTCACCCTTCTAAATCTATCCCCTGTCAAAAATATTGATAAGAGTATTTTTTACTTTGATTGTAGTGACCCAAAACAAATTTATTTAAATATCAAAGAAGTTTCATACGATCGTTTTTATCTCTTTTTACACACTCAGGGGATGATTTTACTTCAATCCATTTTAAATACACCTCTAGACGTTAAAAAAACACACCCAACAAATTTGAAATTTGTAGGGTGTGTCGCTAACTTCAAAAGCAAGATCTTCTCATGCAATGTTTCATTCCTAATTTCACCCTTCTAAAAGCCCCCTGTCAAAAATATTTATAAGGACAAATTCAAATTCAAATTCAAATTCAAATTCAAATTATTTATTTGCGTCATACAGGTATAAAGTTGTTGTACAATAATTATTTGTTGAATCTCTGTAAACGACCATTTCTGGTGTGCAAATATTAAGTAGGTATTATTAAGTCATATTATAACATACATAATTAACTAATGATAAAGCAATACAATTTATATTTCATTATTAAATAGCTATAGGCTTTTATTATTTATTAGTCAATAATATAATTCATTTAATTTGTATGTCAGTTAAAAAATCGTTTACAGAGTAGTATGTCCTTTCTAATAAATATGTCCTAAGTGTGCATTTAAATATATTAATGTCATTTATTTTTCTAATGTCATTTGGAATCCTATTAAATAATCTTGGAGCCATGGCTAGAACACTTTTATTGTATAATGCTGTATTATGAGAAGGCATATGTATTTTATTACAATGTCTTTTGCTAGATAAATTTTCAAACACTAATGGATGTGATTTAACAAAAATGGCTGACTCATAGATGTAAAGTGATGGTAGGGTTAATATTTTTAACTTTTTAAAATGTGGTCTGCAGCTATCAGGTAGTCGTAACTTACAGATCGCTCTGACACATTTTTTCTGTGCTTTGAAAACTTCTTCTCTTTCAACAGGACATTTTTTATTTTAATAGAAGTATTCCAAAACAAAATTTCAAAACTGTAAGTCTTAAAAAAACAAAGAAGCTTCATACAATCGTATAAAAAACCTTAGTACACCTCCAGACCAAATTTCAAGTTGCTATGACCAGCGGTTTAGGCTGTGCGTTATCTGTCAATCAGTCAGTCAGTCAGGAGAAAGCATTTTATAATAAGTATGGATGGTTTTAATGATACGTGCTAACTGACATTTGCAGATTTATAAAATAACAGAATGTTAATTTATAAATTTAGTATGATTTTAAATATGACGTCACCTTAAAATATAACTAAATATAAGTCTTTATCAAATGAAATTATAAACGAACATTCTCTATCTCGTGTTAAAAATCCTGCATATGAAAGATAAAGACAGCATTCTACAAACTGCATTCATGATATTAACAACGAGCGTCAGCGTGGCAAAAACTGCGCCACAAACCTTTTGTTTTATCTCAGAGAACGAACGGTCTTTCAAAGAATGCACCAAGTCAAAGGCACATCCAGCACTGTCAAAGGAAATACAGTATAATTCAAACGAGAAACACTACTTCAAAAGGAATGTTTGTACCGCGCATGCGTCGGTTCCAACAGCCTCCGCTGAGTTGAACAGTCCGATCAGTTGCTCGGTACGCGCGAAGCCAACGTAGTACTCTATACAAACGTTTACATTGGAACATCGCACGTTCGATTTACGAAAACTTTTTAAAATGAGACGTTGGCGTTCTAGAATTTGGAACGTTTTCTGATTAGTTGTTTTACGTTAGTTGTAACTGTCAGTGATGATGAGTTGGTTCAAACGGTTTGTGATGAAGTGGCCTCTGTTTTTTGTACTCGGAGTTTCAGTGTTGTTCAGGTGTACGGACTCTGTTGGTAAGTTTCCCCTTTTTTTTATTTTGCAGCATTTTTAATAAAAACGTTATCTACACTTATGTAAGTTAATGGACAATATAGTGTACTTTGTTAGGTTTTAATTATGAAGAATTTTAATGTTGCAAAGAAGCGAAGTAAATTACCATAATTTTATGACAGATTAATTTATTTTTTTTATTTTAAAAATAGTTAATATTGAAAATATCAACTATTAAGAAATTTACTATATAGTTTTCTGTATCTAAAATTTACTTTATTTCTAATAGGATCAATTAATCAATAATCTAATTTAGACCCAAATTTACAACAAAAAAGAATCAATCACAAATAAATTGATTTCGTTTCTAAGGAAAAATAAGTACGTCGTCGGTTGAGATTTAGCCACGTGGTCTTTCAGCTTTACAACTCAATGAGACAAAGCCGTCAGGGGTTGCTACAGTCATCCAGCTATAGTGGAACATATTTATGTATCTCTATAAAAGAAAGTCGTCAGGATGCGTATGTCTGTTTGTAATCGCTTAACTCAGAGAGCGCTCAGTGAATTTGGATGGACAGTTTTCACTCTTGAAGTGTGCGTTTATCATAGAAAGTTTCGGTGTGTAGAGCCGGGTTTGATCCCCGGGTCGAGTAAAGTAATATTTAATTTTACAGCCCAGAAATTCTCAGTATTAGCCCGGAGTCTTGAATTGAATGAAATGGCATCAGGCTCGCCTCCTGTTAAACACCTCTGCCTACCCCTTCGGGGATAAAAGGTGTGAAACTATGTATGTATGTATAAAGAACCGAGTTGTAACGATAATAGTAATAGCGATACGAAGCGAGGGCTGGTCGCTAGCGGATTGTACGCATTTCGTCATTGCGCATTGAAATAATACAATTCCACGTAAAGAGTTATCATAGTTACGTTTGATAAACCATCATCGTTTTTACATACATTTGTACAGATATTGTTGTTGTTTTGTAGAAGCTGATCTTAATACGGGATATTTGTGAATAGACAGTAAGTGGACTAACAGGTGAGGGTGGCTCACGATTAACTTAAGTGGCGATTCTTGGAGATTTTTTAAGAGCCGATTTTCAGTAGTGGATGTTTGTCGGCAGAAAAAATGATGATTGAATATTAATTACTTGATTTTTACTTATTGTTATTACGATGACATTTCGTGATCCATCGAAACATGCTTTTGCAATACCAAAAAGTCTGTTAATACTGGGCATAGGTGTATTTACAACAAAAGAGGCAGTTTATGCTTATCTATACGTCGCCGTCGACACAAACTAGAGAAAATATTTCGATGTATTTTTAAGGCTTTCATCACGTTGTTATAATATATTTAAATTTAAGTTGATTTAGTTAAGAGGGTAAGTTAAGTCGGCGTTCTTTGTTTTCTTGTGAAAACTGCCAAAAGCTTGAGCAGCTTAAAACTTTGACGGATGGATCGGCATTTAATCTCATTTTCACTGATCCGCGTTGGTCTCTCATAATGTTAAACCATCCAATTTTCTCGACAAGTAATTTTAAGGATAGCATTTATATAAAAGATTTTGCACATAATATTATGTCATGATCGTAGTGCAAAATGGTGATTATGAAGCGTAACTGATTTTTTTAAAAGTATTAGTATAACCTTTTGATTCGGACTGTAACAATATTAAGTTACATAATATAACTTTGATTGTCGTTAAGATATCATTTTAAAATTTACTCTAAGTAGGACACAGCCAACTATAAGTTGGAACGTGAAATGTACTAAAAGGGCAGAGACCCTGTCTCTCTGGAAGATATACCACCAAAAACGATCACAAAGAATATACACATATATTTTTAACAAATGCATAGTTACACATGTCTCAGAACAATATACACGAGTTTATATGTGAAGTTATTAAATTATCCTCAGTGCAAAAGACATAAAACCAGATTTGCCAATGCAATAATTTTTCCTCTGGCTAATTGGTAGAATATAAAAAATTGCATATCGTAATTTTAAGTTTATGACTGTTATTCATTAGGTGCGATATATTCACATCTTTTGCTGTATATGGATTTTTTAACTGGATTTTATGTTATTTTTTGTTGGCTCGTGGTAGGAGGACATCGAATTATCATTGTACAGATCGAATTATCATCCCGTTATGATACCACTGCAAGGAAAGGCCTCTCTTAGGGAAGGCAAGAGCATTAATCGCCACGATTGCTTCGTGCGGATAGACGATTTCAAACTTTTTAAGTTCAGGTTTCCTAACGATGTTTTCCTTCACCGTAACTCAGTAATGCCCAAATTAAACTTAGAAATTAAATAAAGTCATTTAAAAACTTCTCATTAATACTTACCCATTTTGGAACTCACGATATCGGGTTTTCGAAGCGGATGTGTTAAACACTAGCTCATTTTGACGCGTTCCACGTATTAAAAATTAAAATAGCTTACTGTAATCAATCGAGACTGATATATAATATACAAGAGGCATAACTCGAAAGCTTAAAACATGTTCTTAATTCTCACACGTTACATAATGTATAAATATATGGATTAAACTAGCTACAGAAACCTTTGAACCGGGTCGTAATACAGTTTCAACTTTACACACTTGTAAACAATATCTAGAACTTACATCTACTATTATATACTACACCTACGTTAACTAGACCCAGAGAATATTTTGTATCTTTTACCTTGATTATATACCCTGTCTTATAACCAGAAGTTTTGGAAAGATGATTGGGTTTAGTGGTGAACTCTAGCCTGATAACAACGGCGATCACAGTAGATCAATCATGGTCGCAGTGACACTACAACATAACATCATAGAAGGGAAGGTAGAACGAAGGCGAGGTGAGGGAAGACCACGGATAAGCTATATGATTCAAATAAAGAAAAGTGCTGAGGTTATGGAGATAGACCGAGAGAAGTGGCGGGAATTGCATCAGTTCCACCAACAAGATTCCATTTCTTAAGTTATGGATAGATGGATCCAGAAGTTTCTTGTTTTACCAATAATGTCTGCCACGAACAACAGATATTGCTTTTATAAATTGTTATAGAATTTGTCTTGCATGGAGGTTTTATTTTAGGTAGATATAGTGAAGAATAGTGTAGGTACTTGAGTAATTACAAACAGCGAATCGTGCTGTTGCAAAACCAGAAGTAGAACGTAGAAGTGTTGTGGAAGCCAAGACAGAGGGCGGCCTAAAAAACCAACTCAATCGAGTCGCGAATCAGCTTGCACTCTGGTTCCATTCCAACGGACTGGCACTGAACCTACATAAAACTTGCATCATGAGGTTTCAATTAGCAGGTCGTCAAGCTGAATCTTTTCAAGTTAGTTGTAATACCTCCATTATTAACCATTTATCTTCCACAAAGGTATTGGGTTTTATTCTTGACAGCTCCTTGATATGGGAATCACACATCGAGTATATGTGCGCGAAACTAGGCAGTGCATGTTTCGCACTACGTCGTTTAGCAGCCACTGCAGCTAATGATGTTGTCAGAGCTTGCTACTTCGCTACGGTACATTCGGTACTTTCATATGGTACCGAGTTATGGGCTCGAGCTTCAGATAGGTTGCGAGTGTTCCGCATGCAAAAAAGAGCAGTACGTGCCATAATGGGACTGCGTGACGATCAGTCAACAAGAGGTATTTTTAAAATGCTAAAAATCATGCCACTCACTTCCATATATATATACCGGGTCGCTGTTTACGTAAGGGAGGACATAAACAACTATGAGAATGTTGGATCGAAACACAACTACACCACCAGGCACAAAAACCGCTTAACAAATGTAGCTCACAAACTAACTAAATCGAGTCGTACACCTGGCGTAGCGGGACCAGCTATATACAATCGGCTACCAGGCAATATAAGAAATGCAGCTTCCACCGCGGGTTTTAAACATAGGCTGAAGGTGTGGCTTATTGAGCACGAATTTTATGATTTTAAAGAATCGGGTTTTTCTATCGAAAAATTCTCAGTATTAGCCCGGAGTCTGGCATTGTGCCCCATAAATGGCAACAGGCTAGACCCCTGTTACATGGGACCTAAAATAGAAAATGGCGAAGTGGGTGGTTAAACACTTTTGCCTACTTCTTCGGGGATAAAAGACGTGAAGCTATGTATCTAAGTAGATTATAAAAAGCAACTATTTGATACAGAGGTCTAAGATCGGTCAATATAAAAATCTTTTGATGTGGTCTAGAAGAGGCGTCTTTTGATGAGGATGCTATTCGTATCCACAACATCTTTTGTAGAGTTGTTTATAAAGAGTTGATGACTTCAATCAGTACGTCATCCTTGCAATCTATATTCTACTTTCAGATTTTCAAATAGTTTTTAATCTTCTTGTATCAATACTTTCGCGATTGTTAGATTTACACCTACCTATATATATAAACTTAAATCGCACTTTAATACAATAACATAAAAAACGTTAAATTATTAAGGCGTACAAAAGCTCAATTCTACTTTTTTGTAAATATTATATTGTTTAAATGTATAGTAGATCAGAGGGCTGTTTATTCAACTTTTCAATTTAGAACCAGCGCATCTTTCCTTTGAGTGTCGTAAGAGGCAGCTAGGGAAATATCAGGCTCACTAAACATCGTTTGCTTGCAGAGTATAGTAACTGTAGACTCTTTTCCTTAAAAAAATATAAATCCAGCCTATTACAGTTACACAGTGAAGGCATGAGTATTGATCACCACTGGTTGTTGTGGTGGTTGCTCGAGGCAGATTAGCAATTTTAGACTTTTTATAAGTCCAGTTTTCTTTTTCCGAAGAAGGCGTTTCGCGTATGAATTTTTGTTACCACTCAGCGCCTAAACGACTGATCCGATTTCGATGAAAATCGGTATGTAGATAGATTTGGTGCCGGAGACGGACATAGGCTACTTTATAACCCTAAAATCGATCTAATTCTCGAGGGATACATCAAAGCATATTTTTTTCGCGCGGGTGAAATCGCGCCACGGAAAGCAAGTATCCAAAATAAAGTTAGAAAGTATATTCTTGTCCTAAACCTTTTCCTATTATCTGGGGTCGGCTACCTAATAAATAAGACAGACAAGGAGTGTCTGTCTTATTTATTTATTTATTCGTTTATTTATACTTTTCCACTGCGTTCATTTCTGCGTGATTGAGGCGTCGATATTAAATTCCTTCAGGTCCTTTTGGACTGTTGTCAACCAGGTGGAAGAGAAAAAGGAAGAGGTTAGAGTATGGTTTAAAAAAGTTACGTTGGTACTAGCCTGGATTCGAACCTAAACACGTGTTTACAAAGCGGGTGCTTTAATGATTGGGCCATTACGATACTTCTTTTAGTTAAGGCATTAGATGAGTGCAGGTTATCCAGCAATGTAGGTCTTCAGGTTATACTCTGTAAATTAATATTGTAAACGGCTTCGTATTTAAAGAGTCTAAATTAAAGGAAAATTAAGTGTAGAAACATTTGAAAGGAAGCAAAGCACTTTTATATTAAAAACTGGCAATTTCGTAGCTTCCGTATTGTCATAATAGCCGAAGACATTCAATTTGTATCCATTTACAAACATTTCTAAATATAATGTAGATATATCACATCATTGTTAAAAAGAGGCATAAAACTAAATGAGTCTTTTATATATTTTTCATCTTGTAGCTTTAAGTAGAAGGTTTATTATTCAATGGCATTTGCCAACTTGTGACCTTTTTACATGCGATATATATTCTTTCGACGGTTCAGACAACGTTATGACAGTTTATAACGCTGTCTGAATAAATATTAAGTTATATTAAAAAGGACAGAGTCGTCATAGGCCTGACAAGTCAATTCGTCACTACGACGTGGATTGACTGTTGATAAAGCAATCAACAGAGATCATTGAAGTTATTAAAAGACTATTTAGTAGTGAGATGGTAAAAAACAAAGTAAGGTAAAGTCGCAGTCTTTTGTCAAATAATTGTTTTTCTTTCTTTCTATTTCTTGTCTCTTTCTTGTCTCTTTCACTGCTAACTTCTTCTAAACCATGTAACGGATTTCGATACGGTTTACACTATCGTTTATAGCATATCTTACAAAAAATTTTACGAGTTCGTGGAAAATATATGGTGGTTCGGACTTTAAACAGGTAACTTAAAAGTAAAAAAAATCGTTTTCTCGAGGATGCCATCATCAGATCCTGGTTCCGTATTACTACCCTTAGGATATTTACTTTCCAACAAAAAAAGAATCATCAAAATCGGTTCATAAACAACGAAGTTATCCGAGAACACACATAAAAGAGTCCAGAAAATGTAACCACCCATATCTTCCCTTGGGTGTCGTAAGGACACTAAGGTAAAGCTAGGTATTGACAGTGGCGGTATGTGCGTATTTAATATCAAAAAAATGGTGTTGGTACGAAAGAGGTTTATATTAACTAGTTTTTAGGCTATATTATAAAGAGAAAATATAAGATTCTTGTATGTTTGTCTGCTTGCAACGGTTTACGTAACTCTAAATCTACGTTACCGATTTGAAAAATTATTTCACCTTTAGCAATCAATAAATGAACCGGGTAATATAAGCTGTATTTTATTATGTTTAACATATTTTTGACAATTTTCAGAATTTTAATATTTTAAAATTTCAATACAGAAGACAGCAAAAGTAAGTTTGCAGTATAGCAATAATATTTTGCAGACTTAGGTAATATTGAAATCATAGTTTATGTAGGCGTTTGGTGTGAGATCGAATGAAACTTTTGATACCGAAGCAAAGCGAGGGCTGCTTCTATCTTTTTTATATTTGTATTTTTAGTTTAATGGAGGCTTTATTGGCAGCTTCAATACAAACAATTTTAAGATGGTGTCTACTATCCTTAGAATTGCCATCACATAGAATGAAATCATTTTACTAACCAAATAAATAAAATGTTTTATAACTAGCTTGTCATAATGAAGCAACTCAACAAATAAATTAAAATACTCTTTTCAAACTGATTACTGCAGTAAACATTAAATAGATTTGAATAGATTGAACAGCTGGGAGAGCCTTAAGGTCACTTAACAATAAATTGGTACACTTATATTATATTGTAGGCAATCAAAACACTAACACTCCAGCTTTATTTATTTATTTATTTATTGAACTTCATGCACGAAAGTACAACGGTGGACTTAATGCTAAAAGCATTCTCTTCTTACAATTATATTAGGCCAGAACTTAAATTAAAAACAGCAAAGCATTACGCTGTTATATCAGAAGAGGTAGGAACAGATCTGTTAAACCAACGATACGCCGGTAAGGTCGGGTCCTACACACCTTTCAAGTGTGAGCTTATTATCATATTTCGGTACAATTTCTCAAGTATAAATAATAATATAATAATAAATAATATAATTAGTTCTCTATCACCTTTTATGATACTTATAAAAATATATACTTAGATAAGTATTTTGTTATTTAGTAGTAAGAGAGACTAAATAATACTTTTTTGACTAATTAATGTTATCACGCCCGCGTTACGTACGCGTTGACGATCTTAAAACATTTCTAATACACAGTCTCCTTATGTTACATATAACCTCAAAATAAAATCATAGTTCTACCTAAAACGTTATTACGAACTTATTTCTAAAATTATTCTATTGATTAAATCAGTACAAATAATGGATGGCTGGATACCACTTGCCAACACAATAGTTCATCATCGAAACACGAACTACTGAATAGCCTATTACCGATACAGAACGTTTTCTTCTTCTTAAGAAAAACAAGGTAAAATGGGTTTTGAGAATTTGTAGTTTGCAGGTATCATTTGTAATAATATAAAAATATTGACGGTGAATAATATCAGCCATTTTTTCCATACGTACCTACCTATACATGACTTGACTGTAATACCTAATAAAATAATTTTTAACAAAAAGAAAAACGACTTCTAACTAGAAGGAAACTAAAAAGTAAAAAATAAATGTACATAGCACAAAGTAATTCGTATTTTGATTTAGTTAATCAGAAATAATTAAATAAGTATTTTATAATTTTGAAGTTGCTGCCAAGTAAAACAATAACTAGGTACTTATAGGTATTATCAATCTTAATTTGCTATTGTAGTCAGGTTCTTATAGTATTTAGTTATTTAGTATTTACCTACTTGGCACCAACTTCAAAATTATAAAATACTTATTTCTTTAACTCCTCCTTTTTTTGAAGTCGGTTAAAAATAATTTTAATTACCTACATATTTAGTGTTCTCATTATTATTATCATAAATTATTGCAGCCAAAATTTTGCATTGACTAACCTAACTACATTTTGTTCACATAAATATTTTATTTTTAATGTTGTTATTTAATTAAATATTAAAAACGTCTTGAAATTTTGAGCCAAACATTTTAAACATTAAACATAACGTTCGTTTCTAATAATAATACAATAAAACAAAAACGTACAAACTTTTAATTAATTACAGCACACTTACCTGAGCAAATACAAATTAATTGAAATGGAAATTCAATAAAGAACTTATCAATCAGCCATTGGGCTGGCATTAAAATGAATACGTTCATATTAAACACGAATAAAGTGCCAATCGATTGGCGATTAGCCTCGAATTGCCAACTGGCAATAATACCAAGTAATTATATCCTCGTTTCATTTATCATCTCAGTGAAAGTAATTTAAATATATAACGTTTTAAAATATAATACGAATATTGTCATGTTTCGTTTGTTAATTAACAATTTGCCAAATTATTTATCGAGTATTGTCCTGACAAAATATAATAGACATGAATTGAACACTTTGAAATAATGTTGAAGACGGGTGGAAGTTATTAGTTGGCCCATGAATATAAATAAAGAAAGTTGATAAGAAAGTCTAAGACAAAGGTTTATACAGCTTATTTAGATAAAGGAAAGCAGCGTGGGCAGACCTCTCACAAAGTAGACTGACGACCTTGTAAGGGTGGCGGCGATGGATAAGGGCGGCGAACGACCGGCCACAGTGGGGGAGGCCTATGTGCAGCAGCGGACGTCTTTTGGCTGTTATGATATGATAATGATGACACAGAGGTTAAAGAATTACCCAAAATATGCAACGATGGAAAGAACTGAACAGAAAATGATACAAAAAGAGACAAATCACAATGTACCCAGCTTATACCCCAAAACAAACATAATTAAAATCCCTAGTTATTACACTTACTTAAATACAAGTTTTCAGATTCTAGAACGGTAGGAAGTTATAAATAGTTAACTCTGCCTCCTCGAGGACTAAGATGAAAACTTAAACATGTACTCGCAACGTGAAAGTTTTGGGAGAAGTTTCGAGGCAAAAATGAATTTGCAATTACTTGCAATGACTCTAGCATGTTTAAAAAAGTAATAAAGAGTGCATTTTGTATAGTTTAAGCTGCCTAGTAGTTTTTTATTACGAAATGAATAAGTATACATATTTTATTTATGTACATGTAGGTATATGTAGGTAGGTAATGTATTCTTACGGTTTGTTTTAGCTGGATGATTGGTCGAAAAAGTTTTATTTACTTATGACATGAAATGAAATATGTTTATTCATATAGGTTAATTAAATTAACACTTATGAACGTCAAAGTTTACAAAATGTCAGCAAATTAACCTACAGCCAGTTCGCTGACGAAGTAGAGCCATGAGAAGAACTGGCAAGAAACTCAGGCCACTCTTTTTAATCGCCATATTGTTATTAAAATTTTTGTAAGTTACAGTTTCAAGTAGTATGCAAAGTGACGCAGGCAATACACTTAACTCCTATGTTGTAAAGAAAATTAAAAAGTAAAGCTGCTGTAAAGCACACATTTTGTGTGCTTGTTGTGTAAATGTTTCTATGTAGGCATTATATAAACTGTTAATTTTTGGTATAAGTATAAAGTAAGATGAACTTAATTTACCACAGGAGTTCACAATGTACCTCTATTTCACAAATCACAATGTATAATTTTAACAATACTAAGTATACAATTTTAACAAAACAATACAAAATGTGTACTTAACTGTTCAAACATGGCTCGGACATCATGTCATTTAAAATTAATACAAAAAAAAAACATTTTATATATTATGTCAAAATGTATCAATAAATTAATATCAAAAAATTATTTGTTATAGCATGTCATTCTTATTAATTATAAAAAATGTCATATATATAGAATAAATAACAAAAATATGTCCTTAAAAGTATAATGGCATTAAAATTAAGAGTAAAATTAATTTACTCCGTCGTCAAGCGAGCATCCCATGACTTAAAATCACGAAAAAAATATAATAATAAAATACATAAAAATATTTTACACTTTAATTTTAATTGATATAAAGATTAGTGAGGTAGCATATTATCAATTAAAATGTATGACAAAATAAAAAGTTAAACAAAAAGTTTGGGTTCTATAATAATCTAACTTCTATGATTTAAGTTAATGTTTATAGATTAATCTCTAGAGTCACCTAGATCAGTAGGTAATATATAAAAAATATTACAGGGGAGCACATTGATCACAATTCTATTATATAAGATGGTTCTCTTTCTGATGAACAGAGGTGTTAAAGCTTCTAAAGAATGGTGTTGAACTAGTTCTTTTAAATGAATAGTAACTCACAGCAATAATATTTGGTGTAGTAACAGTACCTGTTTTGCAATGAAGGTGTTATGTTTTTTCAAATTTAATTTAAACATTTGTGTCGGGAAATGAAATGAAATATGTTTATTCATATAGGTCAATTAAATTAACACTTATGAACGTCAAAGTTTACAAAATGTCAGCAAATTAACCTACAGCCAGTTCGCTGACGAAGTAGAGCCATGAGAAGAAACTAAGGCTACTCTTTTTAATCGCCAGGTTATTACAATTTTTGTAAGTTACAGTTTCAAGTAGCATGCAAAGTGACGCAGGCAATACACTTAACTCTATAGATAATTAATTACTTACAGCTTTCTATGTTGTAAAGAAAATTAAAAAGTAAAGCTGCTGTAAAGCACACATTTTGTGTGCTTGTTGTGTAAATGTTTCTATGTAGGCATTATATAAACTGTTAATGTTTGGTATAAGTATAAAGTAAGATGAACTTAATTTACCACAGGAGTTCACAATGTATCTCTATTTTACAAATCACAATGTATAAGTTCAACAATACTAAGTGTACTATTTTAACAAAACAATACAAAATGTGTACTTAACTGTTCAAATACGGCTCGGGCATCATTTCATTTAAAATTAATACAAAAAAGAAAATTTTATATATTATGTCAAAATGTATCAATAAATTAATGTCAAAAAATTATTTGATTATGCGTGTCATTCTTATTAATCATAAAAAATGTCATTCACAGAATAATTAACAAAAATATGTCTTTAAAAGTATAATGTCATTAAAATTAAGAGTAAATTTAATTTACTCCTTCGTCAAGCGAGCATCTCATGACTTTCTATCGTTCAGATACTCACAGTGTAGTAACCCTTAAGTATTAAATGTTTTTTGACAATTTTCTTAAATATGTCTAAGGGTTTATCCATTATGTCCAGGCCAGGCCGCAAAGAAACTTAAATCTAAACGTAACAAATATAAGTAGCACAAGAGATTTTATAGGTCGACATGACCTATGCTACGAAGAAAGCCATAAAATAAAATCTCTCTAGAGTAGACAATATACCACTCAAATCAATAAAATAAGTGGAATTTATCAAACAATATTAAGAAGTCTTTGTGCCTCAACACTCCAATCAAAAGATCTATTATAAAGTTATTCAATAGCACAACTTTCAGCGAATACTGGATTTAATCAAGGAAAAATATATTTTCATGCTATTTCTTTGCAAAGTGTAGGTAGGTACTGAGCATTCTGATATAATTGGGTTCTATTGAACCCTACCCGAGCTTCGTTGAGTACAGCAATTAGGTATTAATTTGTTTAAGAGAACCGTCCGAATGAACAATTGATGTGGTTTCTGTGGACCGTGGAAGTATATTGGATTTGCTTCTATTAGGTGAGGTATAACTAAGTATATAGGTATATACATGCATAAATAATTGCTAATATCAATACAGCTTTAAGGTACGTGACGCGTGTGTTAGTTAAAAATGTTTAATTTAGAAAGAAAAGAGTTTGCTAGTCATTACTATTGGTAGGTGGGTTCGTAACCTTAGTAAATGATACTATAATACCTAGATAACCCTGCTTCCCAATACCCGCTATTCCCAAAGTTGTCTCATAACACCTATACAGAGCTAAATTAACATATCTTTTAAGTAATAAATTTACACATAATAAGGTATTTAGAGTGACACATCATAATAAAGCCGCCATAGTTGAGGCCACCATACCAGTAGTTTGGCTTTTGGAATGGTGTCCGCCACATCTGGATTCCATTTACTGCTAACCATCAGGCAGAGTGGAGTCACTTTGGTAGGCTAATATATAAAAAAAAAAAAAATAATAATTATACTAGTATCTTTGTAACATAATATTATATTTATACTAATATATATATAAAGTAAAAGAGTTTGTTTGTTTGAACGCGCTAATCTCTAGAATTACTAGTCGGATTCGAAAACTCGAAACTCAGTTTTCGAGGAAGGTTATATGCTATGTAACATCACGCTACTGGAAACGGAAGAAGAGTAATAAGCAAAGACGAGGGTAAAACTGCGAGAAAGCTAGTAATATTACAAAAGAAGTTAATATTATGCAATATAATCTGTGTTTATATCTATAACGCTACAATATTGTGATCGGTAACTACTGAATCTCAAAAATGAACTTTATCTAATGAAAAATATCTCGTATCTAAGTTTTTCAATATCAAAAATGTTTTTTCATATTTTTTTCATAATTCTCCTTAAGTGAACAATTTTGTCCGCTGCGGGCGGTACATGGGTTTAATGAGGACCTAATATTTAATTAAAATATATTATATATATGTAAATATTAACAAATATTTTAAAATATCGAAGAGAACATAGTACTAAAAGTATTAAAAAGATTTATTTTAAGAAAACCTGTTTAATTTTAAGGGATAGGCGCTCAGTTGAAAATTTCGATCTCATTTTAAATTATTTAAAACTAAATTAAATTTCTTTATTGTCATTTTTTTATTGGGCAACAACTAACTAAAAGATTATGATTTTAAAATTACCCGATTAGATAAAATATGCTGTTGTTTATAACGGATTTATCTTTCTTTTGAATGAAATCTATTTTTTCTTTTAAATCTGTTTGTTGTTGTTAGAAATTGTTTTTGTGTATAATAGCCCAGCTCTCAAGGCTGGTTATAGGCTATGTAACATCACGCTACTGGCGACAGGAGCAGAGCAGCGAGCAAAAATATAAAAACTAGTATAATTATTATAACTTTTTTAAATGAAAGAGAATTTGAGTCCAAATGTTGAAACAAATTATCACTTTGGTAATTGTAATTAACATTCTAGGAAGGTACGTAGCTACTACGTACATTATAAATATACGTGGACATTTTCATGCTCTAATGAGCAAATAAACCATTTATTTTAAATTATACGAATGGTGAACTCTCCAATTAAATTTAATTCTATACAACTTGTATTTTAGCCACACAAATTTTCAATTCGGACAGTTAGTCAGACCAATTACGATGTTAATAAAGCCCGCCAGGCCTTAGTCATTTTGAACTAATTAGCGATTAGCAGATGGAATATCGTTACGCTTGTATATCTGTGAAGGGTTAGCAGACCTCTATTGAATGGTTTATAGTTTTTCATTGAAGCATCTTCGCTTACGTCGATATTAATGTAGAAGGTATTTATACACTTATTCGTGAATAAATACAAATCAATTTTTGTTAGTATTTACGTCTCTTATATTATACCTAGAAACCTAATTAAAATATGCCATGACTTTAAAGTATAAACGTTAAATAAGGAGATTATTCATTAGGTATTTAATTTATATACCTACCTTATTTCACTTGACGTTTCGACCAGGCTACATCGGTCGGTGTAACCTTGTCAAACGTCATCATCGATCGCGTTAATTCCCGTTTATGTTTTGAAACGTTATAAAATATGCCATATTAGTCAATATACTATTACAAATAACTGTCAACATATATATATTATCATCATGAAGTGATTAATTATTAACTTTTCTTAAAACTTTATTCGACATCGAAATGAATTCAGAAACATTTATTCTTGAATCAATATTAATAACAAAACGATTTGGTAGTCGTAATGTTCCTGGCTTTGTTGGCAGTGCTTCGTAATATTAAAGTAATTATCAACAAATGTTGAACTTAATGCTTGTAACAAATTGTTTTATTTTAGGAATTATTTTGAATAACACGACTAACGATAGCTATTAGGACAATTGAATTATTATATCATTTTTGTACACTTAAACAATAGTTAATTGTATTCAAACCGACAAGTTTACTATAATAAGTCATTTTGCGAGTAAGGCTTATTACGAGCTCCTCATTTCAAAAATCGAACTGTGTGCATTCTGCGATGTCGTCGTTTATGACAAGTGGACATTTTGCGTTCTAGTGACTTTCCTACCGACCCAATATTTATAGCCAAGTTTTGTTAATCTATTTAAATCTGCTATCCTTACGCAAAGTAGAAGAACAATAAGGCAAAGAATTAAGTTAACCATCGTAAGGAAACTATTTAATTAAATATGGAATTAAAGAGTCTAAAGATCGTTTTAGTCAACAAAACAGTAATACACTGTTCATAAAATCAGATTTAAAAATTCTGCAATCCTACTAATATCTTTTGCATGTTTGTTACCACTCAGCGCCTAAACAGCAGAACCGAATTCGATGAAAATTGGGTAGAAAGATTCGGTACCGGGAACAGGCATAGGCTACTTTTTATCACGAAAATCGGTCTGGTTCCCAAAAGAGACAAAACACATTTTAGGCGCAGGCGAAGCCGTGGGCATCAGCTAGTAGCACTATAAGTTTCATTCAAATGTGTTGAATGTCAAAATATCCATATAAAAAACGTTGTATTTTATTGAAACTAACTAATTCATAACACGTGCTGTGCGTTCAAAAGTTTTCACCACGACTTCAGTGAAGCTTTTCAATTAATTTTTTGTACAGTTTGTTGAATAAAAGTTAGGCAAAAAATACAGCTTTTTTCGAACGCAGTATTCACTAGTGTCATAATTTTTAACGTTTTTAACTATATCATCAGTAGACACGTGAATCTATTTTTTGATATCCATGTATCATCGCGTAAAGAAAAATGTTACTTCCCTTTTTTAAGTACATTTCACGCTTAGAGAAGTGCAAGATTGTCATTAACAGTGTCATTAATTAGTGTATATTGCCCTTTATACATATTATATGGAACTTTAACTGGATGACCGAATTTCATAATAATAATACCAGCCTGTTTACTGTCCCACTTCAGGGCAAAGGCCTTTTCCTATATAGAAAAGGCATGAGCATTAATCAACACGCTTGCTCACGGCGGCTTGGCAATTTCAGACTCCAGGTTTCCTCACGATGTTTTCCTTCACTGTCAGTCAGAAATGTCCATGATAATCGTAAAAAGTACTTACGATTTGAAAAGTCACATTGGTAAGAAGAAAATAGAAAGAGTAATTTTATTGGACTTATGGTTATGGCCCATTCATTTTAAAACCAGCGAGATTCTACTAACACAAACACTACCGTTTTATAAACTTACTAGCTTTCTTGCGTCGCGCTCTCTTCCCGTCACCAGTAGCGTGATGTCATATATTTATTTATTTATTTATTTAAACTTCATATACAAAACATGTATAAAGGCGGTAGTAGATCCACGCTGGTTTCAGCATGAATGGGTCGGATCGTCCGGGGAAGTACTACCCTCTCATAGAAGATCGACTTAAGAGTAGTAGTATACTTACTACTGCGTTTCGTTCGGTGAGTGAGAGTGCCGGAGGCCCAATTTCCTCCCTTTCCTCTTTCCTCACCTCCCTCATTCCCTTCCTCTAACCCCATTCCCAGCCGCCATAGTGGAGGCCACCATACCAGCAGTTCAAGACGATAGCTTTTGGTATGGTGGCCACCACTTCTGGATTCCACTGACTGCTTACCATCAGGCGGGGTGGAGTCACTTTGGTAGGCTAATATATAAAAAAAAAAAAAAAAAAAAAAAAAAAAAAAAAAAACTTAATGCCCGAGGCATTCTCTACCAGTCAACCTATTGGGTGATGCAGAGATGAAGCGAGGTAGATGTATAAGTTAAGACTAGAAAATGATAAAATGTGTAATAATATAAATACTTATACAAATATGCAGTACGTATATAAATTCACAATATAAATATAAATTACTTACATAAATAGTACATATTATTATAATTATATATAAAGATATATAAATATATACATATATAATGATCTTACTATTCTGATGATTCTGCTAATTTGCTTAGAAGTAGTGACTTAACTTTTGCCTTAAACACGATTCGACTGGTGCACATCCTGATTTCTGGAGGCAGAGCATTCCAAAGAAGGATGGACTGTATTGGAAAAGAACAATTAATGAAATCGGTGGTGTGAAAAGGACAAAGAAGAAGGAGATTATTTGTAGAGCGGAGATTAAGGTCATGAGTAGAACATAGATACTGAAACTGAGGAGTTAAATAGGAGGGAGTATTGGGAGATGTAAGGATGGAATACAAGGTAGAGAGTGCGCGAAGACTACGACGCTGACGAATTGGAAGCCATTTCAGTTGTAAACGATAGGTAGACACATGGTCATACTTGCGAAGATTAAATATGAATCGAATGCAGTTATTCTATAACCTTCCTCAAGAACTGGGCTATCATACGCAAAAAGAATTATTCAACTCCGACTGGAATTTCTAGAGATTCTGTTCAAACAAACAAACTCTTTCGCTTTATATCACCTATAGATTCAATTACTTTAATATCGCATAATCTCAGTGGTATAATTACGTGAACATTTATATCAATTATTCATTAAGTATTATAATAATAATAATAATAATATATCATTTATTTCAGGCATTACATTACATTAAATACATAACGTAGACCCATAGACAAATAAGTACCTTATAAAATAACATATATATATAATTATAACACTTAACTAAATACTATTTTTGTATCGGCGTCGTATAACGCTGCGCTGTATTGCCTAATCTACCACGAAAACGACGATATACAACACCTTTCGGCCAAAACTCTTCTTTGAGAAAACTCTCAAGATGGCTAGTCGGCACGCGTACCACAAGCGAATTGAAATTCGTATTATGACTCGCCTCCAATTTCTCGACTCGCAGAATAAAGTTGGTATTTAATCTGATGTAATCCACGACCTCTTCAACCTTTGTAGAGTGGTCTAATCGGGACACGTACAACTGCGTTGATGGTGTTGCAGGACACAGAAGCATATTTGATCCTGTCAGCGCAGTCCCCGGTATATACCACTATTGTTCCTAGAGAATAACTGCCTGTTTCGATTTGATTCGCGGTCACCTGTCGATTGTTGAGATGTGATTTAAAGACAGTTTAGCGATTTCATTACGGTAGTTTTGATTGATGAGGTTATTCGCACATTGCCACTATACGTTTTGGAGAGCATTCTCTTAATCTAAATTTATAGATAACTGGCACGATTGGAACCCTTGCTTCGAAAGTGGGTGGTTTTATACTTTTATGACATGATTCCAAATAGTTGAGAACGCGACTTTTGTCTAGTATATTAAGCATATAAAATTGCCGAAAAAACGCTCTAAATGATAACGAAAACTATATTAAAATCAGTTGCGTGGTTTACAAAGAGTTAGCGGAAAACCTAAACAAAAATAACGACTTTATATTATAGATTAATATTTTAACATTGAAGTTGAATTGAATTTGGAATCGAAGTGATTTAAATGTTATTAGCTTGTTTTTATTTTATTTTTTGTCAGGGACACGAAAGTTTTACTACTAGGAGTAAAGTTTTGCATTGGCATGATTCGATTAGTTTACCAACGAGAACGGAACGTACCACTGTTCCTTTCTCGTTGTGGCTTTTTCAATGGCTATTTTGTATTAGGCTCCCTGCAAAATATTTCACCACAAACTATGATTAATCTTTTTTTGTTAAACTTACATTAAAGTTTAATTCTATCAATTAATAAAATTATACAACTTGCCACATTATACTCCAAAATTTTCTAAATAATTTTAAAAACATGAATTTATATTTAATCTCTAATCGCTTTAAAGCATACCATCCTACAATCGATACCAAATCATAATAAACATACCGATAATGACTACAATAGCTGCACATTGTATGATACCGCCCGGAGGTGCCCTAACAATATACAACCCGCAGCTTCTATACAATGTATCGATCTATATGTTTTGAAATTTACCTCATAACTTTCATTGTGATTAAAGATCAGCTACAATGTTTTATGATACGGCCATTTTATTATTTATTATTTTAATACTTTTTTATATTAGTGAGATATTTCGTGGTGTATGAACTAGCTTCCTAAGCAAATATAGTGGTCGACTGTGTTCTAATCTCTTGATATTGACAACTGAAATTTAAGATAACAATGTTTAACTAATACAAAAACGGCTTCACTCTACTTTATAACAATTTAGATGTCCGCCCTCGCTTAGCTTCAGTATCAAAAGTTTTATTTACTCTCACAAAAAAACGCATCATTGAAATAGTGTCGTATTGCATTATTCAGATTTTTAAAGCCGCTTAAAATTCTGGAAATCACTGAATAATAAATGTTAAACATAATAAAATATATAGTCTATGTTACCCGCTTCATTTATGAATTATATAAAAGTAAATGAATTTTTCAAAACGGTAACGTAGAGTTTTAGATAAAATACAAATAAGAGTGTGTGTACTCATGTACGCACGCACGTAAGAAGTTATACTTTTTTGGTGTAACAATCCAAAAATACCAAATAATAACACAACGCATACATACATAAATATTTGAATTGATATAAACGCCAATATATTTTTTATTTATTCACACTGATTATTTGTACTGATACGACACACAAAGGTTCGCAACTAACTTCAGGGTGTAAAAGGTTCGCAACTAACTTCAGGGTGTTGCTTTTTTCTGTCGGTGCGCGCGCATCGTAAAAATTCACTCTTATCAGTTTTTCCAATCGCGCCAAAAGAAGTATAACTTCAAAAAAAACAAATCTTTTCTCTTTATTATATAAGCTTAGATTTAGATAATAAGTTGATCCGGGACCGAGCCTACCTACCTAATACCTAGCTTCAAAATGGTTAGTCTTCCGTGAAGGTTTTCTAAGTTTTCTATTTCACTATATTTTCAACAGAATAACAAGCTTACCGTCCACAGCACAAGCTCGTTTGTGTAAGTTTCTATGTAACTAAACACACTGTATGCTATAAGAAACCTTGCAAGCAACAAACTTGTTCCAGTTATCACCTGACTCGTGGAAACGATCAGGTGAGAACAAGTAAACTTGTACCTACACTGTTTATAAGACAGGTGTGGTTAAAAACCATAAAAGATCAGAGTATATCATCAATTTTATGTGGGCAACCCGTGTTTCTTAAAGTTTTCCTCTTGTAGTGAAATATTAGTTTGCTCGAAGCTTTTTGAATAATTGCCGAGAATTTATGTATTTATCGACAAATAAGTGATATCAGTGGGTAAAGCCATCTGGCGTGGGTGTGAGGGCAAGATAATTCAGACATTTAACTTAGGAACGCTTCTTTGACAATTATCTTATATTCTAAATACAAATATTTACGATTACATGCAACTTAGATTAAGGTTCTGGATTTCAATTAAATCGTATTGGCGATACATCGATCACATACATACAACGTCCAGGAGTAACCATATTATTGAAGCGTGACGTAAGTCAGTTGTCTGTTTTGACGTTTCGCCAGAGTGACATTGACAGCTCACTCTTATTTACAATACAGATTCCTTCACTGGCACCATAGGCATGACGCATATATATAATAACCTAATCAAAATATGGCTCTATTATATTTTATTGTTCTTGTAATGGCTATCCACCTTGGACTGCTATTACAAGGTTTTTCTATTTGTACGATGGCGCAGTTGGCTTTGTCCCTAGTACTTCTTGATACTGCACAAATCTAGGAGCGACGGTTATAATTTACTATCATGCATTTAAGCCAACACTTAAAACATCCTAAATAACAGAATGAGTTTTAAGAAATGCATAAAACTATTAGAATATTATAAAACTTAGTCCATAATTCTTCGGATTAAAGAAATTTATTGTAGCACAAATTCAAGCAAAATGTTGAGGGTATAAAAATTGCCAAGTTAAAGTATTAAAATGCCAACTTGAAACTGAGCATCTAAATTTTAAATCTTGTGAACGTTATAATAATCATAAAAGTTTATACGAATGCATCTAAATTTAGATTATAATTGAAAACTTGGCTCGAGTTTTGGACATATTGAATTATTTTTCAAAGTTGTTTATCGTGCAGTTTTATTAGTTTTTAAATTTATTCATAAGATTTTTATACCATACGACTACTTTTTTATAAACAGACACTTATTGCTTACAAGTAACTTATTGCTAAAAGGTTAATTCGTTACCTCCATTAAGAGGCTTTTCTTGTTTGACTGCACAAACTGACTCGAGGACAAGGAGTACGAATTTTCAAGGATTGATTTATCAAGTACTTAATGTTTCTGACTGACTGAAGCTACTTAACATAACGGACTACCCTAAAGGTAAGAGCCACAAGACAAGAATACTACTTTCACGGCTACATGCCACCAGTTAAGAAGAAAAAAGAAAGAAGTTAAACTAGCTTTCCTTTGGTATCACACAACGTTTAGACAAACAATTATTTCACAGCTCTAATAAACATTTGCTTAATCCGTAATAACTTGGCCCGTCTTTATCCGATTTCCATATAAAATGAAAAGCGTATTATTTTGTTAATACCGACTTTGAGTTTATTAATTGAGTATGAATTTTATATGAGCTGACTGACAAAGGCATACATTATTACTATTTTATTACGGGATATATTTTTATATCAATTTTAATGTTTCTTTTGAGTTTTTTTTTCTTGATTTTTTTTATTCATTAGTATTATTTCTTCTATTGTGTTAGTATTATTAATGAGACCACGTACTTTAATACTTTGTTCAAAGTATGATAATAAAATAACACATTTATGGGAAAGGACGGAAAGGGCAAAACTGTCACTATTTTATCACCCAGAATTACCTGTTCAAAGATTCATAAAGTAAGTTTCTACGTTAATCATTTTTTACAAACTTCTCTCCTAAAAGCTAATCTACACGATTGACTATACGTAGCTTACTCTCTTACGATAGACGGACAAAAAGTCCGCAGTTTGCAAGTTCGCTCACTTCATAGACCTGTCAAGTTGATTTATGAGTCGCCAGATAGCCACGGTTGTAAATTAAAGGATTTTCGAGCACATTTTTGTTTGCGACTTGTATTTGGTCAGAAATAACATCGTGTTTATTCTAAACTAACTGTTGCCCGCAGCAACCGCGTAAAAGTCGGGTAACACATTTTTCATACAAACTTTCTTCCACTATTTTAACCCCATCAAGCTTATGTTGTTTCAAAAGCTCTATTCTATATCTATACCAAATTTCATCAAAATCGGTTCAGTCGTTTAGGCGTAAAAATATTTATAATATTAGAATGGATTTTATGTAGAAGTATCTATTTCTATATTTATTTATGCTCTAAAAGAGCAGCAGTGTTTGTTTAAAGCATTTTATTTGAAGTCTGTCTTATATAATATAATCTCTAAAACAGATGAACTGATTTTATTTAGTTTCATTCGTCTTGCAAAAAATACTATTTGCGAAAAACTTTTATTTAATGGAACAGTCAGTTGAGTAAATAGTTTTAAAACAATTTTTTTTTTGCCTCACGTTTTCATTCACCCCATACAACACAAAATAAAACACTACACAATATCTGTAAAAGGGTTGTTGCCGACGCAACCTGCAGTCAGATTTGACGTATCGACACGAAAAACACAAAAATAAATTCATGACCAATGAAAAATAAAAAAACCATGAAAAATAATACTTGTATACAGTAAAAGGTTAGGCTTTTACTGTATACAAGTATTATTTTTTTCTGAAACCAGTTAATAATTTGATAACCAATATCATCGACTAGCTTTCCGCGACGCGGTTTCATCCATGTCTTTGCTTACTGCTTTGCTCCCGTCGCCAGTAGCGTAATGTTACATAGCCTATAACCTGTCTCGAGAACGGGGCTATCATACGCAAAAAAATTGTTCAAATCCGACTGGTAGTTACAGAGATTAGCGCGTTCAAACAAACAAACTCTTTCGCTTTATAAATGGTATAGATAACAGTTTATAGACAAACATACAATGCAACATGTAGATATATGGATCTTTATTAAGGTGGGTAATCGCTTCTTACGGTACACATGGGAGATGGGGTGGCTCTTAGACTGGAGACCACGATCTTCAAATATCATTACTGTTACGTTATTAAAAAGATCTAACATAATAGAAATTCCTTAGTAATACATCCGAAACCCTCTTTTATTTGTTTCCATAATAGTTTTCTATATGCAAAAATAATATGGTTTTTCGTATTCATAAAACATATTAAGTCGCCGTCGAGGGATAGTTTGCCCTATCTCGTATAAGGTATGAGCGATAAAAATGTGTGAACATGAACACTTAGACTGGTATACTTTCAGTTCAGAGAATATTATTTAGGTACGTAATATTTATAGAGCATTTAACTGATATATAGAAAGATAATGTCTGCCTATCCTTTCGGGGTAAAAGCGTAATTCTTTATTGTAATGTTAATATTAAAACCGAATTCAAATGTAAAGAAACCAACTTAAGTTTGATCGTCAAGATACGGCACACGAATAGAATACGAAAGCATTTATTTCTAATACCCGTATCAATTGATACAGCTTAACAAAATCTCTCCATTACCTTTGTACGTGATTCCTCACCTACTCATAAATTCAGGCCTTGACCCGAAAGAGAATTGGTCAATAAAACTTAGAAATTTTGAGTTGCGAGAGATTAGAACGGACTGGAAACGTGTATCTGTTTAAAGAGAAATTGATGAAAAAGATTTGTAAAGGTTTTATTCAGAAATCCTGAGGTTTTGATTCAAGAATGGCTAGCAAATGTATAGTGAATATTAATATTATAAATGCGAAAGTTTGTATGTGTGTGTGTTACCACTCAGCGCCTAAACAGCTGAAACGATTTCGATGAAAATTGGTATGTAGATAGATTCGGTGCCGGAGACGGACATAGGCTACTTTTACCCCGAAAATCGGTCTGGTTCCCGAGGGATACAACAAAACATATTTTACGCGCCGGTGAAACCGCACCGCGAAATGCAATAGTGATATATAATCAACCGAAAAATAATGCATTAAATTATAAGTATTTTACGGTTCACGATCTTTTGACAGTTCACAATCTCGCGAGACAGATTATATACTAATGGTATTTACAATTTTCAGAGACACATATACTTAGTCTTGTTTAAGTAGATTAAAACATAACATGAGTTGTAAACAAATATTATTTATGAATTCGAATTTTTTTAAGAGCCTTTTGGCGTAATTTGTTTCGGTCTAATTTTATTTATACTTGTAAGACACCTACGCCTCTGAATTTATTATTACTGGTAGTAGATTAAAATATTATAAATGATAATTATAATTTATGAACTATGTACAGTAAGGAACTAAACAATTTAACTAACGTTGATATTTATTTTTACAGCAGTACTGTTGTAAATAATGTATTCACGAACACTACAATAGCATACAAGTTCGTATAAGGCACTATTCAACAATTTTTTGATACGATTGCTTTAAATTCTGTCTGTAAACAGCGTATGTCCACAATCCGGGTAAAAAGCAGCACAGGTCAGCCCATTGTGCAGAGTATATTATTATGAGACCTCTATTGTAGTCCCCGAGTACAATGCCACGATTATTGCTAATAATAAGATTTACCGACGAAAGCCGGCTCGGTATTTTATACATTTTACTTCAATTGACATTAATTTTATAAAGATTCTTCTGTTGAGGTTCTCGACCGCGTGTAGTTTGTTTATAGGAAAGCTATTTCTGATATGAAAATTTATGGATTTGTTTAGTGCAATACGTGATAATTTTTTGACAAACATTTTTAAATTTAGAACAATTCATGATTCAATGTTTACTCTAAAATACTGGTTGTTATTCGTAACATCGTTAAGTATTTATGCAAACTATTTTTCTAGTATTAATCTTATAACATTTGGGATAACTGTACATAATCTAAACATATTTTAATATTATAAATTGATGTTTTTGACTGCATCAAGCAAAAACCAAATATTTAGAAAATTATTTAGTCTGAAGAGTTCCATGTTTCCATTATGAATGGATGTTGCACTTAATCTAGTTTCCACCTATCTAAGTGATAGAGTGCAATACGTTGATGTAAATGGAAATAGGTCCTTAGGGTTACCTGTTGCTATGGGCGTCCCACAGGGCTCCATTCTTGGTCCTTTTCTATTTTTGGTGTATGTAAATGATTTGCCGTACTTTGTACAGGATTTCTGCGATATAGTGCTATTTGCAGACGATACGTCTCTTATTTTTAAAGTTAACCGTAAAGACCCTAATTTCGACGTTGTAAATGGTTCGCTCGCGCAAGTCCTGAACTGGTTCACGGTAAACAATCTTCTACTTAATTCCAAGAAGACAAAATGTATAAAATTTTCTATGCCAAATGTCAAAAGTGCAGGTATAAACCTGGTTTTAAATAATGAGTCAGTTTCAATCGTAGAGTCCACAGTTTTCTTGGGCTTAACTTTAGATTGCAAACTTCAGTGGGAAGCCCATATTTCGTGTCTCGCAGGTAAACTCAGCTCAGCGGATTTTGCTATCAGGAAAGTTAGGCAACTTACTGATGTGGCAACCGCCAGACTAGTTTACTTTAGTTATTTTCACAGCGTTATGTCTTACGGCATATTGTTGTGGGGTAGGGCTGCTGACATTGAAACCGTTTTTATTATTCAAAAACGAGCTATACGTTCTATCTACAACCTAGGTTCACGAGATTCCCTGAGAGAGCGATTCAAAGAGATAGGTATATTGACAGTTGCATCTCAATATATATATGCTAATGTTGTTTATGTTAAGAGTAACATTAGTCTATATACTAGAAATTGCGATGTGCATGAGATTAACACCAGGGGTAAGCATAAACTGGTTGGCTCACACTATCGCTTACATAAAGTCCATAATTCGTTTACGGGACTTGGTGTACGTTTATTTAATAAATTACCTATCGACATAATGGATAAACCCTTAGACAAATTTAAACAAATTGTCAAAAAACATTTAATATTTAAGGGTTACTACACTGTTAATGAGTATCTGAACGATAAAAGTCATGGGATGCTCGCTTGACGAAGGAGTAAATTAATTTTACTCTTAATTTTAATGACATTATACTTTTAAGGACATATTTTTGTTAATTATTGTATGAATGACATTTTTTATGATTATTATGAATGACATGCTTTAACAAATAATTTTTTGACATTAATTTATTGATACATTTTGACATAATTTATAAAATGATTTTTTTTTTGTATTAATTATAAATGACATGATGCCCGAGCCATATTTGAACAGTTAAGTACACATTTTGTATTGTTTTATTAAAATTGTATACTTAGTATTGTTAAATTTTTTTACATTGTGATTTGTGAAATAGAGGTACATTGTGAACTCCTGTGGTAAATTAAGTTCATCTTACTTTATACTTATACCAAAAATTAATAGTTTATATAATATCTACATAGAAACATTTATCACAGTTCACATGTTGCCTTTACCTTTTGTAGCAATATGCAAATTGAGGCAACCTGTAAAGCACACATTTTACTTTTTAATTTTCTTTACAACATAGAAAGCTGTAAGTAATTAAGTATCTATAGAGTTAAGTGTATTGCCTGCGTCACTTTGCATGCTACTTGAAACTGTAACTTACAAAAATTGTAATAACCTGGCGATTAAAAAGAGTGGCCTGAGTTTCTTGCCAGTTCTTCTCATGGCTCTACTTCGTCAGCGAACTGGCTGTAGGTTAATTTGCTGACATTTTGTAAACTTTGACGTTCATAAGTGTTAATTTAATTAACCTAAATGAATAAACATATATTTCATTTCATTTCATTTGAATCCATTGCAGGTTTTGGCAGGCTGTCAATTCGATGTGCTGAAAATCCCTTGTGGTAATAGTGGTAAATAATATTTGAAAGAGTATATGAATGACTAGTGATCCGTTCGTGCTTTGTTTGCATGCTTTATGCTTTTTATGACATGTCTACATTTCTTTGAATTTCTCCACTTTTCTACTAATATATGTATCTACGATTTTGTGGTCAACTGGGCCCGCGGGCTAAACGGGCTGTGGGCTCAGTTGACCATAATATCGTATCGACGATTATGTTATACTTATTAACCTTTCAGAACTTTCGTACTTAGTGAAATCCATATCAAAAGCTGTTGTTCCGTTTAGAAATTAACAGAGAGATTGTTTCTATGTTTGTTTGCACTAATCTTTGGAACTACCAGTAGGACTTGAATAATACTTTATGCATATGATAGCCCAGTTCCTGAGTAAGGTTATAGGCTATGTAACATCACGCTACTGGCGACGGGAGCTGAGCAGTAAGCAAAGACGTGGGTGAAACCGCGCCGCGGAAAGCTGGTACTATAAATTTAGAAAAGCTTAAAGTGTAATATCACAGATTACAAAGCTTAAGTTATATTTTAAGGCTGTTTTTGCAATTTTTATATAATTTCGGTTAGCTCGTGCGTAAAGATTGCTTAAAGTAAAAGTATCCAGTACTTTGATTTTAAAAATAGACAATTATGTTAAACATCGTATATTTTTTATAACTCATGTTTTAATTCATTACCACGTAAGTAATACAAGTATTTTCGTACAAAATTTAACAGTAGTAGGTAGATCTACACTGGTTTTAGCATGAATAAGCCGGATAGACTGGGGAACTACTACCCCCTCATAGGTCGACGTAGCAGTAGTATCTAGTATCCGTACTTTTGCGTTTCGTTCAGTGAATGGGAGTGCCGGAGGTCCAGTTTGCCCTTGCCTTGTTCTCACCTTCCTCAATCCTTTTACGCCACTCTATTCACGGTAGGCAGTGGCTTCAGAGTCCCTGGCATTGCAGGAACAATGCTAGGGACTTAAAGTCGTCCATGAGAGACAGTTACCACTTACCATCACGTGGTGTATTTGCTTGTCTGCCGCTGTTCTGCTGATTTTTTTTTATTGCCTAAAAAAAATCTAATCTATTGATAGATTCTAACCATAAAGCTACTAAATCTGCCAATAAAAATTGACGTTTAGGTCTCACGGTATTTTCAATTTTCGTGTTACAAGCAACCTTAACAAATTACTTCCTCGCGAGCGGTTCTCAAAAATCGTATGAGTCGTAACAACAAGGAGGGTTAAAGCATAAAGATCCTTTGTTGTTCCCAGTCAAGGTAAAAATGTCCTATTATTATATAATAGGAAATTCGGAGTATTAAATATAACGGTTGTAAGTTATTCGCGCGGCAAGACTGAGTAAGGCGTCATATCGACAACTTCGGCAGCATCTGACGTCACATGACACGTTATATTGTACATGTTCATTATATCGTACTTGTCACGAGATATTTGAAAAATATCAAGACTTATATAGGAAATGAGTGAACGTAATAGAAATTTGTAGATACAGGATAGAATAAAATGTGACGGATGATGCGAATAAAATGTAAATGATATGAAAATATTTAAACACTGCAGTTCATATATTCAGTTATACGATCCATATTGAGAGGCAAAAAATTTTGAGTATCTTACTGATATTAAGTGGGAACCAGCAGCTTCTAAGGACTATTACAGACCTTGACAGCTCATCAGTGCATATTTAATTTTGCATCTGAAGCAATCCAATGTTCCAGCAACCAAAAAAGAAAATGCGGCTATTCGTAACACAAAACACATCCTTACTGTTCACACTACTAAGGGACACACAACAATAATTAGGTATTGTTTTACTGCAGTCTACTACACCAATTTAAGTGAAAATTACTTAAAAGTAATTTAATTGTATGAAAAGATAAGATATTTTGTATGTTTGTTTGTTGCGATTTAATTCAAGGTATGCGTAACCAATTAAAAAAAAATCTTTTACCTTTAGGATTCTACAAATAACATACGTTATGTTGTGTCTATCATATTTATCAGTCATATTTAAAAAAAAAAATATTTTAAGAGGCTCTGTAAATTTGAATCTGAAGACGGACATCTAGTAAAATTATAAGCTGATTCACATTTATCATTTTCAGAAACTGTTAAATGTCACCATCAAATTTATTACAGTCATAAAATTAAATGGATCTTAACTAAATATTTTAAACGATAGTATAAATTCACATCCACTCACCAGAATCCTCGCAATAATATATTGTAGCAGAACGAATGAGTCTAACAAAAGTTATATTTGAATAAGAATGACGAACATTGCGTACAAACATACAAATTTGTACGAACGTAGCCACGTGTGAAATATTGGCGTGTCCCGCCCCCCGCTAATTGAAGGCGAAATTACGGCAAGAATTAATGACAGTCGCACACAGGCACACAACAATCCGTTTAACTTATCATTGTTCAGCCAAGTTTCTACGCTGTGTGGCATAAGCGAGCAGCGGGCCGATATGTTGATTTATTCATCCGAATTAATATGTAAAATGTTTTCATATCTTAATTTCATTTATGATAGTTTAATTATTTTTTTCTTAACTATTATATCAAAGTTGTACGAGATCAAAATTGGATAGATATTTCGTTATTCAAAATTAAATTAAAATGTCAGTTATAAATTATTCATTTGTAGTCATTTTATAAAGAAAATGTTTAATTTATTTTGTTAATATATATTATAATAAATAATAATATAATTTCCACATTAAAAAATTACACGATTAATAGTCACATTTTACAGTTTATTCGAGATACAGTCTAGTACTTTACATACTTACTATATAAAATACTTTACGTATCTACTATTAAATAATAAAAAAATATTTTATAGCTAACAAATTGTATATATTCACTTTAGATTAGACTCGTGGTAGAAATGTCGCTATTTCTAACGTTAATCATACAGACGTAATGAGTGATGAGGCGCACACAAGTCACGTTACAATTTAACTTATTGTTCCACGTAACTTGCTAAACTCGCGGTTACTAAGTTGTATGTTACAGTTATGGTACAAGTTAAGCGATTTTAGATTGTATTGTAAATGTACTTTGATACAAGATATGTTATGAAATACACCCGCTTTTTTAAATAATTCTACTTACACGATGTGATTTATACATAAACACCAAGGTATAATAAAAATCGGGTGTTTAACAAAGTTAGTAAAATAGATGAGTTGTAAATAAAATATATGATCTAATTTTAACATAAAAAGATCTGTAAAAACAAAAGCCTAAATTTTATGAAAATCATTAAATCATCGGTTTTTTTAAATAAAGATATTATTAACTGAATTTTTTTATTTTTATTATTTTTATAAAATAGAAATTTTCGGTTTGATATTAGGCCAGAGAACAGATAAAACTTTCTCTTAAAAGGCCATACAGCTAAATAGTTTTTTAAAAATACGTTTATTAAGCGGATATACTAGAATCTGGCTTTGTCTAAATACCTACAATAATATTTTTACGAGAAAGACAACTGTATCACTAAAACGCAAGGTCTAATTTCATTTTAACTCAATAACACCTACAACCTATCTAAACAACACTAGTATCACAATTTTCCGCTGGATGCTTCCAACACAGATACGGGCAGACTGATTGCCTGTCACTTTAGCCAGACGGACAGTCCCCTTATGGATTACAACCATACTCGGAACGAGTCCCGCACTAACCGACAACGGTGCAGCCTACCGACTCATTTGTCCAAACGGTTTGGCCTTAGTTTAATGTTGAGGCGGTTCTTATAGCAGGAGTATTTTAACTGAAAGTTTGAATACAAGTAACGGTTTTATGTTTCTGTGTTTCATAAAAACACTGTATTTATAGTAGATAAAAAGATTTTCAGTGTTTATTACTTAAGAGAAGGTGGGTAATCACTAGTCTGCCATCATTGCAATAAAAATGACCAATAAAATAAGTATCGCGAAGTCTGAATATCATATCAAATATCCATAAAAACTTATCGAAAATGATGACCAAAGACATAATTAAATCAAAAAATAATAATGATGAAAAAAATATAAATAAATTTTATTTATTTTAAATAAATTAACAAATAGATATATAAAAATCATATCTGTTCATCGAATTTAAATTATTTTTTACAATAATATCGTACTAAAGTACTATATATTGTAAAGAAATGCTTTATTGGTTTTGAAATCGGCAAGTCTAAAGATTTCAACAGTACAATTTCTTACAATGACAAATTTCATAAATTAAAAGTTATAGTTATAAAAAAAAGTCTTATATCTTCACAGTTTTCAAAATTAATTATTTAAAAAATTGTAAGTTAGTTTGAACCTAATTGTTTCGCAATAGTCTGATATGATAGAAAAGTTTTGTAAATATTAATTAACAGCTTATTTTGTAGTTAAAATATTGTAGTATTACAGTACAATTAAAACAGCATAACACTTTACCTGACCCGCTACTAAAATTCTGCTTTTACGAATAAACGCTGAGAAATAGCGGACTTGGGTCCAAACCTTTGCCTAAATAGTTAAACGGATTGGCCCTCTTCCGTCACAGACCTTAGCCTTTATTAGTTTACCTAAGGTTTAGATACAAAGTACGTGTCGGTTTTAGAACGTAAATCAACTTGAAAATTTAATATGTGCGTGATCGCTACGGTCTGAGGTATTGGAGAAGCATTTACAAAGCATTAGAAAACGATTATTACCTGTCAAATAGGTTTAATTTATTTGAGTCCTTTAAATTTTTAGTTTTATTTAATAAACTAGCTTCTCGCAGCGTTTCACCTGCGTCTTTAGTTACTGCTCTGCTCCCGTCGCCAGTAGCTTGTTACATAGCCTGTATCCTTCCTCAAGAACTGGGCTATCATATACAAAAAGAATTATTCAACTCCGACTGATAGTTACAGAGATCAGCGCGTTGAAACAAACAAACAAACAAACTCTTCCGCTTCATCTATACTTATTATATAAAGTGGAAGAGCGCTATCACGCTACTGGTGACGGGAGCAGAGCAGTAAACAAAGAGGCGAGTGAAACCGCGCCGCGGCAAGCCAGTGTAATATGTAAGAGTATAGTTATGACTACAAAGCTCTTGGTTTCAAAGAGAACTATGCTTCATCTTAGACATCATTACTCGAGCGTACTGGCCGATTATTATGTCTGCTAGCGATAAAAAAATTAGTGGATAAACTACTCAGACTCGTTCACTAAACACGTATAAACTTGTCTGTAACTTGTTCATCCATCATGGGACTTGAGCCTCGGATGTTTTTGCGGAGTACAACATTATCTCTAACGAAAAGGTAATTATGCCGGATTGGATACACATAACATTCCAGTTCATTTTCTCTAATGTTAATGTATTTTTTGTTCAACTGCGAAATGTAAGTTTTCTAAAACATGGTAATATATCTGGAAAATTATATGAATCCGCCGCAATGATATTCTATTTAACAGATATGCTATGAACGCGTAATCGTGAAGACCTGAAAACGTCCTAATTGGGACGTATTGTCTTTAGTCTGCGTTACGCACAGCAACGAGTAGGTACACTATTGATGAAATGATGAAATTTAAAAATGCCATCTTGTGTGTTCCGTAAGTGCACCAATTATGATACAAAATTAAATAAAACACAAGGAATCTCATACCATATGTAAGTACGCAATACTCTTTGATTTAATAACATATTTCAATTATTTTCCTAATAATTTGAATATTTGGAGGTTAGAAAAAAGAAAGAAATGGAAAATACATTTTTGTGGTGCGTGTGACAAGGACGCGTGCATCCCGGACATAGAATAAAAATACAGATGCGAAAATCGTAGGCAGAAAAGTCATCGTTCTTCGCAGTTCGGTTTCCTTTTTTCTAACCTTGTATTGTTTCATAATTTTGTTTTATGTAAAAATGCATATACTTAATTAGAAATAAATAAGTGTGTGTAAAAAATTTGAATATTACCAGATTATCAAAAATCATAAAATAAAGCTATTTCTAGTTTAACCCAACTACAGTAAAGCCCAAAAGGAGGGTTATGTGTTTGACCTGTACGTATGTCCGGTTTTTTTATTCTCTCGTAACTAATAAACGGCTGAACCGATTTCAATAAATCATACGTCGCTACATTCGTCTCAGTAGTACGAGTGTCATATTTTAAAATGAGCGAATTGAGAAAACTCTCTAACTTAGACTAGTGAAGAACAAGAATCCTCGAAAAATTTTAATTTCATTTTAACTATTACCGTAAATAGCAAGGATCTACGACCGTAATAGCTAGGATCTACTACCTTAAATATTTTAAATTAAGGATAAACTAAGATAAGACACTAAGACAGAAATGGTACATTATAACCGTTTCCGATATCTTAGTTTATCGTATTTTAAAATTTGGGTTACAGAATGTAACCCATATTAGGTTCGCTATTTTAGATTTAAATAATATTAATTATATATAATTGCATTGTCAACAGACCATAAGATGTGTAAAAAGTTTCAGTTCAATCGGCCGAAAATTGAGTTGCATGATTCCACCCGTTATAAATATAGTTACGTACAAAAAAGCTTGTAATTATGCCTATCACAGTTTTTATTAAAAATGTTTTAATTTTTCTGTAAATAAATATTTATTTTCTTTCACATGTTTTATTTTTCTACCTTTAGTAGTTGTTATAGGTAGAAACTGCGGTACAAATTTTGTACCTTCTCTCGCGTTATATTTGTTAGTCTATGATACAGCATGCGGTGATTGGTAACTAGAGTAATGTTTGTTCAAATTCATACGCAATTGACAACACTAGCTGTCACTTTTTTTCATATTTGTTTTCTCAAGTCATCCTTTTCTATCATTTTGACATGTAGTGAAATGTGAAATGAATGAAAAAGGTCTATGTGTGCAACGGGTACTGTGCGGAACACTTTTTTCTGTTGTTTTATGAGTGTATAACATATCTGTTAAATAGAATATCATTGATCCGCCGTTTACAATCTGCCTCGGCATATTACTTAACGTAGGATATTACCTGCAATGTATACAGCTAATTGGGGATGTTTGACAACAATTGACTGCACCGTTGGTCTAGTGGTTAGTGTAACTGACTGCGACACCGGGTGTCGTGGGTTCGATTCCCGCGGAAAGCAAATATTTGTGTGATAAACATTTGTATTTGTCTTCAGTCTGGGTGTTTCCTATGTATTCTAAGTATGTATTTACAAAAAAAAGTATGTATATGTATTATAATTATTTCAGTTATCTAGTACCCATAACACAAGCTCTGCTTAGGTTGGGACTAGATGACGGTGTGGGATAGATTACAAATCGTAGGAGACACAGTTCTAACCTAATCCAATCTGCCTTTTGCATATTACATAACGCCGATGACAGCGAGCGTTTACGAAATAATCGACATGAACTTCTTCCAAGCATAATGAACTTTGACCGGAGAGCCAATCTATCGTTTTTAATATAACTATAAACAAATGACTTTGTGATTTTTTCTGTTACGTGTGATGTATATTTCTTTCATTTTTACAATTCTAAGCCAACAGAAAAGACATTATAAGGTTTTGATTTCCTGCCAAATGTAGGAAATGTGCTATAAAAATAGCCACATATTGTGTTGAATTCAATGCTTAATAATTTTATTAGAGTTACAAGAAACCGCAAACATACATATTTAATATTAATTATGAGATTGATACCTCCTCCATATTTACCTGAGAAAAAGGGTCTTGACAGGAACACGGCAAGCGAAATTATCTTTTGATGTAAATACCAGTTTTTCCTTTTGAGGTAGTCCCGAAACCTTAACAGTTAATTCTAAACTGTGACTATAAACATAAATCGAAATCCATTATTTGCTAAGCCATCCATGATATCGATTCCAGTTAGTATACAATGTATTTTGTTGATAGCAGTTCACTAGAAGGAAAATAGTGTCAGTTTTTTACATTACGCGTCGTTTGATATGAATTGCCCGTCACTGACTGACGTCGTCGCGAACTATTTATAGGTCGCTGTCATTGCTTAGCACGGGTAACGCACGGATGACTTTGCAACAATGCTTGCACTTTAGCCTTATTGCACTAGCTATTCGCAGCGCGGTTACACCCGTGTTTTTGCTTATTGCTCTGCTCCCGTCGCCAGCAGCGTGATGTTACATAGCCTATAACCTTCCTCGAGAACTAGGCTATCATACGCAAAAAGAATTATTAAAATCAGACTGGTAGTGCCTGAGATAAGCGCGTACAAAAAAACTCTTTCGCTTTATATAATAGTGTAGATTATGTGGAATGTTAATGTTTTTTTATAGCGGCAGTGTAATAATTATACCAGCTCGTTATTATGTTACTGCTAAAACTTGAAAAGATATAAAATACAAGAAATGCATTAACATTGATGGAATGCTTTCTCAAGACGGAATAACAATTTAAGTTTTTTCAAGTCTTAATTTTCTTACAGCATTTTGAAGAAAAACCCTTTACCCTAAATTAGTTATAGTTATGTCTAAGTGCAAAACTAAGAAAATACCTAGATTTGAATTTAAAAAAGCCACATTTTCACTTGCTTGCTCGAGCAAAGTCTTGATCAATGTGCATCACAATTCTAAAGATACAAGAAACTAAGCTTTTTTAATTACTAAACAAATAAGTCAGACAATAATACACTCTGTAACAATAAAAAATATTGAAATAAATAAGTATATTCTAACTCGCATTCGTAGTCATCATAATATTCCAAACGCAGTGCGAGTACACTAAGATAACGTAAGTTCATACATAAATAATGTCGCGTTACGGCCACATAAAGGCGAACTAAACTAAGCAAGGCTAACCTCGGCTTTCCTTATGTCTGTATTTTCATAAAAAATGTACCCAACAGCAGCCATTTTTTCTCTTAAGGCCATCATTGCTCAAATGTCAAGAGCAACGTATGAAGTCGCCGGCCAAATAAACACAACTCGTATTTAACAAACGACCTGCTTAGAGTGAGTAGAATATCCCGCTTTTAGGATATTAATATGATACTTTAAAATATGAATTTCACTTTATTAGAGAAAAGACTGAATAATATTGTACTAAAATAGATAGTAAAATTTGTAAAATACCAAACAGTAAGCTCATCATAGCCTTCCTCGGTGACGCCTTGGGATTGCGATTTTTCTACTGGTTTTAAGTTAGTTTGCTATTCGGAACTAGACTTTGATTCGCCCCTTTTCGGAGACCACGTGGTAGTGAAGACCAGGAGTACAAAGCAGGTATAGTGTGTGTCTGTTCATCGTGTGTTTACAAAGTCCTCGGCGACACAATGCTTATTACCTTTTCCGTCTTGACCTGCTCTTTTAAAAGAAATGGTCTGGTTGGTTCTTTTAAAACAAATGGTTTCTATAATTATGAACAAATTCATTTGTCTATGAGTATACGAACAAATTCTTTTATATACGAATACTTTCTATACACAAATGTTTAAGACGATTTGAGATAAAATACTTATCAAAATATAAGTCAACATTGACTACGTAATGTGTATAATTTTAATGATTCTTCATTAGACTTTCTTCATTAACCTTGAAACATTACAAAAATACCAATTCCAGACCAAAAATGTTAACCAAACCACGGTAAATCACCGTTACACGCAAGTCTATCTCTTTAGGGTGTTCATAAAAAGGCTCTTTTATCAAATGGCCCGGGCACACCCTTTCTCTGTAGCCGAATCACCACCCATTCGAGTTCACACTCACTAGTAGCGTATCTTGTACGATAGTTCGAATCTGTCGCCATAACGAAGCACTTTCTGTAATGTTCTAGGTTTATGACGTGATTTCTTTTTGTTATTACATTTTGATAGTTGTAGTTCTTTAAGATTGAAAGGTCATTTTGGTAGATAACGTTTGTGATTTAGTCTTATGAACGATTGTTGTGATTATTGAACACATGTGTACTAGCTTATTTAACTATCATCAGGCTTGGCGAGCGAATAAGTTATTACACGTGTAACGCTAGGTTTTGGGTTTCAATCCAGACAAGTACCGATATTGTAATAAAAAAATAAATAAGTAATAATCACTACATAGTATAAAACAAATTCGCTTCTTGCTGTCTGTCCCTATGTATGCTTAGATCTTTAAAACTACGCAACAGATTTTGATGTGTATTTTTTAATAGATAGAGTGATTCAAGAGGAAGGTTTATAATTATGTATAATACGTGCAAACTATAGTAGAGAAACACTGGTAATTTTAGAGGTTTCTAATGTAATGCAGAGACATAGCGGTTGCGGCAGTACCGGTCGGGGGCCGCTGGCCACTAAAGAAAACAATGACCATGTTTGTATTGTCTAATGACGAAAAAGCTGTAAACCTTGTTTAAAAAGACATTCTGTGGTATATTTAGTATCAGCATAATACCTGTGCGAGCCCCGGCTTCGCACAGGTATTATGCTGATACTAAATCGCTCGCTTGTAATTATTTATACGATCTAAGGTAACCTTGGACATTACAGTATATCTATGATGGACTAAATAGTAAGAAAATCTTTTTTTATAAAAAGCCATATGCTCACTGCAATGTGAACTCTATGTAGAAAAATAATTTCCTAGTATTTTTATATTCTCCTCTCACGATACAATGGGAAGGTTAAGACTATTAGCTTATATATCAAAGTCTATATTCTTACTCATTGTAGGTATGCGTGAAATTCAGTGATCCAGTGAAATCTTGCAGAGGTGGACACCATTCAAAAACCCATTGTTTTTCTGTGTAAAGTCAAATTAAATAAGACGTTACCATAAAACTACTATTCTGAATCTACTTCTACTTAAAAAAAGGAGATTAAAAGGCTAAATGTCTAACAAAACAAAATTAATTTATATAAGCCTACATTCATCAACACATAATCTGCGTCTTGTCTGTTTAAACGCCAGCGATATCTCCACTTAATATTCAATGTTGACAAGAGATCATAAAATAGATGAGAGGGATCGCTTTGACCCAATTACTAGTGCATCATGGATCAACCCGGTACAAAGAGCTCTGTTGCCCTGGCATTGTGCTGATACACCTATCAGATACATTGTTATTAATAGAGCTTGAAATACGTAATATTTTGTGACATAGTTACACGGTGCATTGCAAGAAACTCAAGGAAAATGATGAACAGAACAGTACAGAACTTTTTAATAAAGGCGCAAAGTATGGATAAGAATAGACATAGACTATTAAAGTAAAACGTAAAATAGATAAGGAAAAAACCGTTAATAAGCATTATGTCAGATTTACGGCTTGTGCCTATATATTCTTCCATTTTATAAATTTATAGGTTTCCGCTTTATTAGAATCTTATAAAGCGATTCACTCAATCTTCTCGCGCAGCATTTCGCATTCAAAATAAATACATATTTTTGTATAAATTTCTTCACACCTCGAATTTTCTTTTTGTTTTTCAAGCAAATGACCCGGCACAATGCGAGACCGCAAATCGGAACCATCTTTTAAAACTTAATCGCTTGTCTCAGGCGTCGGGCCGCGACTTTCATCGTTTTCCGATATTCCGATTCGGTACACTTCGTATAAGTTCGACTATCTCCGAATCGACTACATACAACATCGCCTACAATGTGTTTCAGAAAATTGGCAATCTTAAGAATATTTTGAATTAATTTTCTCAGTTCCCATCTTACAAAGTGCTAAGACCTTTGGCAAATTAATTAAAAATATTTCAAGCTTATTAAACTAAATTAAGTAGGAGAATAATTTTATGTAACTGGAAAAGTGGATGGTAAACTTTATGTAAATGACGTTATAATTTACATAAAAGTCACCGTGAAGTATTAGCACGAAGTAATTATTTTGATAGATAATGTTGTAACGGCCGCTGTGACTTGCTTTAAGTAGATCAATTACTTGGATGTTGTTATCTACTTTATCAAGTTACAGTGATACAGCGAATATCTGCAAAGTTTTTATTCAAATTTCGAAGAAACAAAATTAGAGACTCAAATGTTTATCACAAAACCACATCCA
Source organism: Parascotia fuliginaria (assembly GCA_963082885.1). Classification (NCBI taxonomy): domain Eukaryota; kingdom Metazoa; phylum Arthropoda; class Insecta; order Lepidoptera; family Erebidae; genus Parascotia; species Parascotia fuliginaria. The sequence goes on along the minus strand of OY720179.1, from coordinate 18,743,235 downwards.
AAAAGGTTTTACAGCAATTTGCAAGTGGTCACATGATTCAGGTCTAGTAATTAATGCTAGTAAAACTAGACTTATGCATGTCCAGGTAACGAAAACGTAACAGTAGTAGCTCATAGTCATGACTGCTTGCACCTTGACTTGCTTTGTACAAGTAGTTGTAAGGTAATTGAACAAGTTACTGAGTGCACGTACCTTGGACTAGTCATAGATAATAGCTTCAACTGGTCTAAACATATAGATAAAGTATGTAATAAGCTTAGAGCTATCATGCTAAAACTTTATTTATTATTAAATGCAAAATACCCTTTTATGTTTTAATCACTATATACAAATCTCTTGTAGATAGTATAGTGAATTATGGATTAAGTAGCTATGGTCGGACGTATAAAACTTATCTTGATCAAATATACGGTATTCAGTTAAGAATACTTAAAATATTAGTTCCCAAATATATAAAAAATAAATACTCCAAAGATCCCATAGGGCTATTTGGGTACTGCGGTGTGATGCCAATTCATAGAAAAGTAAACCTAAACTTACTTCTTGAGCAATACTTTTGCACAAAGATCCAAGTCCCGGAAAGCAATTTTGGTAGTATAGCCACTAGAAGTATCACGCAGAAAAAGTTATGCAAACCCAATTTTAACAACGAGTATGGTAAAAGAACATCTCAGTATTTAATTCCCCATCTAGTTAACAACTTACCTCCTGAAGTCAAAAACAAAATTAGAAAAACTAATATTAATTACATTTTAAAAAAGAATTTATACAAATTCGCGTACCAATATAATTGAGTAAAAATAAATAACATAAAATGGAGCATGCTTTAGAACAGTGCACGCACACAGTCTTAACGACAGAGCCGTGCGTAAACGCAGATAACCGGTTGCCGGCCAGCTCGGACGGACATAATGTTGTCTCTAGTAGTCTTACAGATGTGAGCGAGAGGGTAACTCAGTGGCGGAATCGTTCTTCTGCGTGCGTTCACTGAATGTGTGTTTACCTACATCTACATACAATGAGTTGATAGCTAACACTTTGATAATCAATTAGTAGTACAGTAATGATGTATAAATAAGTTATCTACTTTTATGTGTATCGAATCGAGATTTTAGTGTCCTAGACAAACCTTTAAAGGTTTTTTGGACACTCTCAACATACTCCAATGTAAATATTTATTTAATAAATAAAATAAAAAAAAAAAAAAAAATTAGGAAACACATTGTATAAATTGTGTTATAATTAAATAAATCAAAAATTAAGTTATTATCCTAATTAAGCTTTCTCATAACTCCGAAAAAGCTCCATCACACTAGACAGCAATATTACTGTCACCTAAAGGTCTAGTTTCAAACAGCTTAGCAATAAATCCGAAAGTTTCCTAACAATCCTGAATATGGTGCCTGGCGATTAAGCACCTCACACAATTAAGCTGACAATAGCGTCACTTGATTAAAAGGAGAGGGATTTAACAGCTCAAGTCGTTTGATTTCCAGATTATGTAAATGAGTGGCATTTGTTTGTACACAGATCTCTGTATAATGAATGAATGCTTATTGTTCGCAGTTGACAAGTGAACAATAATGGATTGACATTGGATCTTTTTTCATCCCCGTGTAAGCTGAGGATGGCTTTACGTTGATTTTTTGTCTCGTTAAAAGATTCACGTTGTTGTGGGATTTGTTGAAAATTAAAGAAAAAGGAAATTTAGAACAAATTTGGTTTAATTCAACATCGTTATGGTAGATGAGAAGTGTTTTAGATGAGCAATGCGCTCGTTTATTTTAATGACATTAAGAATTAGGAAACAAACTGATTAAATATTTGATCACATGATTAATAAAATCGTCATCATTTTACATCATTATTGCCGCCACAATTGCGCAGGAACGAATGCAGTGGAAGACACTGACAAGGAGAGCTGACCCCAGATAATGGAAAAAGGTTTAGGACAAGAAGAAGTCATCATTACACATCATTAGCCTAAAAATATGAATTGGAAAATATACTCTCCTGAAGAAAGATCTCTATCGTATTACCACGCTTGGCATGGAGGTTATTGACCCCAGTAAGGTGATATTTTAGTACCTATGCAGATATTCAATACTTGTCATTTGTTCAATCGTCTGTTATATCAATTAAAATCATGGTATTCAATTTATAGCTTTCACATACCTATTTTATACCACAAGAAATACTGTCTTATCCGAAAGTAGTTCTTTGGCTTCCAGTTTAATCTAGCCTAAAGGTTTTCTTATCTTGGTAAAAGTAGTTTGCGAAGTCGTTTGCTAGTATTTGTTAGGTTTTCATAGAATGACTTATAATATATTTTTAACACATTGAGTTTAATATCGTCTAGAGGTACTACGAATAAAATGTACTAGCTAAACAAGTCTTACATAACTATTTTACAATAATATATAAGGGCACTGAAAATAATAGGTTAATTTTATAATAGTGTGATTTCAGACACATGAAAATGTTTTATATTTTTAAAACTAAGCCACAGATAGTTACTGTTGTTACTTTGCACACAGAGCACAAGAAGAAGGTACCATACATAAAGACATTGAATACCCAGAATTTTCTTACTTTCCAAGAACACAAATTTAGAAAATGAAGTCTCGAAAGTAGCGCACGAAAAAAAAGATATATTACGGGAACAAGAACTGAACTTACAAAACTATCAGCGATAAGACAAATATCCTAAAAGTTTAACATCCGACACTGTTCGTGTTTCTTGTAGTATTTTGTGTTCTACTTATTTAAACAAAGTGTTTTAGCAGCAAACTCAAAAGTATGAAACAAAGCTATAAATTTAAAAGTACAAACCACTCCGAGTGTGAAATTGTAGATTTATTAGATACATATCTAGTGATAAGAATGGTTACTTATCACTAGATATGTATTTTATCAATAATATCTTTTTTGTTTATCATAATTTTAATTCATTGAAAAGGCTATTTTTGGAAAAAATATTTTAAAAATGTGTAAGTTAACTAAAATCTTTCCTAAATAAATTACCCTTGTTTTACTAAAATTTAATGACTATAAATAAACTTGGTTACAGTATTTAACATAAATAACATAATTAAAATCATATAAATTCTGATAATCCAATATATATTCGAACATGAATATCTAAAAACTAAATATATATATTTTATATACATATTCATATAAAAATCTTGTATACATGATCCAATATCCTTCGATATATAATCAAAAGAAACCTAATCAGTAGCAGCTGTATTGCGTCAAATGTTATCAGCAGATTGATCCGATACTCGGATTACGTTCTCATTATTGTTATTCTTGATATCATCAGGGAAAAAGTGGTTTACTCAACTATACTATTTCTGATACGTTTAACATGAATACTTCTGCTATAAGTGATATTTTTTCCCCTAGAAATGTTATTTGTTGTTGACTATTATGACTCTTAACTGCAAATATTTTTTGGTACACTTGCTTGACTTAGTTTCTATCGCACAATAAATTGAATAGATGCTAAGGTTAAAATATTAGTAAAAGATGGTCATTCTGTATATTGTCTTGAAAATATTTACGATTATGTGCTGAGAAATATTAAACTTAACCATTTATTAATTCTTGACCTCATAATATAAATATATTTTGATATGAATCAATTACGGTAATAAGAAATCAGGTAATTTTATAGTAGCTCTTAGACACGAACAATTCTGGATGTATTTGTATACGAATGTTTACATACACATACACTGTACTTAGCCAATTAGGTCGAAGTACCTCATTTGACTCGACGGACATCATCTTACTACTTTAGGTTAATCTAAACCTTGAAATCTAACTTGGTTAAAATCCATTGAAATCTCCAACTTATACAGGTCTTTGTCGTCAAAAACTTTTGATGAGGCTCTTCGGATTAAAATATTTCCAAGGATTCATTAACCCTGTAAGAGAGGTTGTTACGTGAACTAATAAAGAGAACCCTATATTAATTCCCGTCGACTCTCTAACCGGTCTGCGAGAACTTAAAACAAAAGTGGATGTATTACACAAAGAGATTAACGAACGATCCTTTGCCTTAATGAAGCTTAGAAACCACAAAACGACAAATTAAGAAGCGAGGAGCCTTTTAGTATAAGACACTCGTTATTTTTTTTCTAGGGATTAAATATTGATACGGAACGGTAAGATGTTAACAATGAAAGTGAAGATTTGACATAATGCAGCACTTTAGACTTAATGAGGCTATAATGCGTCAACTAAAACTGTTATTTCGCTATATTATCTGTAAATAATTTTATTTTTTAATACCTAGAAATTGAAATTCTAGTCATTATCTTTTTCAAATAAAAAGCAAAAATTGTTTAGTTTTCACACAATAGAATATTGCTCGTACTATCATTGATGCCCGGCGGATTGAAATCGAGAGTAGGTCACAACTATTTTATTATAAGAATTCAGAGGGCCTAGATATGTAAGTAGCATACATGCTAATAGAATAGAATAGCCAACATTGTCATTACCTTATGTTAATCCCATATCATTATATATCCATTCTAGAACCCATATCACAAGCTATTAATATATGCTTACTTTGGTTCTAGATGGCGTTGTGTGGTTGTTGTGGTAATATTATTATTATTATTACAAATTTTTATCTAGCCCCTCTGAAGCTTTTTTCATCGCTGTCACCGCATTGAAAACTCTGTACTTGCAGTCGTAAACACATTCCACTACCAAATTAATAGTTTTGTTGTTTGGGGATCTGTAATGAAAGTCGTCTTAGTCGTGTTCAAATATGCAAAAAAATCTACTTTGCAATGAAAAAGTTTATCATATGACACCTAAGAGAAGAGAAAAATGGGGTGGATGTCTAATATAACTCCTTGTATTTGTGCCGTTCTTATTCGGGGTATACTTAGGCATTCAATGTCATTTTGAGCATTAGCCTAAAATACATCAGAATGGTGCGGATTGTATTACGGATCCTTTATTTACACGTGTTTTGACGTATACCTTGTTATGCCATTGACCTACTTTGAAATCATGTATGTATCTGTATTGGTAAAGCTGACTGTATTGAGGTACAGTGGAAGTACAATTGGTGCGGTACTTGAGTTTGATTGCCGAATACAGATTTTTTATTTCCTTTTGTAATCATGTTAATATTTGTTTTGTTGACAAGTTTATTTGTAAGGAAACCGGTATTTATTGACTGCTGTTTACGAGCTAACCGTTCATTTAATCACTTAAGGTCAGCACGGAGTACTATGGTTGAATTTTTAATTTTTCTTTAGCTACCATATCGCATGTGATAGGCAGCGAATACATTATTAATTTTTAAGAATTGATGTATTTTTCTAACATAAAATCCTTAGCTAATATTGGATTCACAGCCTAAAGTGAAATTCAAATTTACCTATTTGATGAAAAATAAAATCAATGTTTAGGAACATATTATTCAGACATTAATGTCTACTTCTGTAAGATAACATCTTTTAGCCGCTTCTAATAGGCTAAAGAAAACCATAAAGTGATAAACAGAAGCTTACCAAGCTTATATGGCTTCCTATCAACCAAAAACCGTCAGTAAGAGTCTTTCTTGTATCTTAGATCTCCATAAAATTCCATAAGTGCCGATGTCATTACACAGTTCACATATCTGGTGGAAGCAAATTTTTACCACCATTCCTACGCTTTACGACGTTTGATATTATCTGAAAGGGTTTCTTAGAAGATGCGTTACATACTTTGGATTAGATAAAGCTTATCACTGTAATATTTGCTTTTTTTACGCAAGTTTTTGTTCTAGGAAGGAATCGCCGTAACAAACACAAAAGAAACAAAATGTCTATTTTGTATGTATCGAATAATAATTTCTATTTTTATCAAGCTAGCAACTACGAAAAGCATGTATACATTGTTATACATAAGTACGAAGTAGCGTTATATAAATAAAATGTATTCAAAATATAGTAATTAGGTAAAATTTAAAACCGAGTGGTGTGGACGTTAGAAACGAATCGATGAAAGTAGAATAACGAAAGAAAATCATGATGCGGAAATTATTCAAAAACATGTTAGACGGATATGTCTCAACCAAAAGGTGATGTTGTTTTAGCTGAGGTCCATATTAGGAATACCCGGGATAGGACGAGGGTGTAATTATAAACTAGGTGCGCCATACATAATTAATGTAACTCGGAAACCAGACTGATTTTCGGGATAAAAAGTATCCTATGTCCGTGTCCGGCACCGAATCTATGTACATACCAGTTTTAATAGAAACCGGTTTAGCCGTTTAGGCCCTAAGTGGTAACAAACACACATACACACACACACACAAACTTTCGCAATTATAATATTAGTAGGATGTTATTACACTAAAGGTGTTAAAATCGTAATAAAAGGCGTCTTATAGTCAGTGTTGAGACGTGAAGTTGAAATTAACTAACCTAACAGATTATAAATTGTGAAAGTAAATATAATTTTATAAAACTTGCTGATAAAATTAACTACCAGCAATCTAAATTCACACAATTTTATTGCAATAATTCAACACGAACATCACTTAGGTTCACATTTAAAATGAATGTTCAGCAAGGATGGATGGAACGAAAGTGCTCAATCCCGATGCACCATTAAACACACATTCTCAACACTCATTAATCTACTTTTGTTCGACGTCGGTTAAATTTTATCTTTCGATACGTTCTGGAAGTTTCAGAAGTGGGTCAAGAAGCGTATAAACATTTTGTGTATCGTCAGTTTAGTGGATTAATAAAGTATTTGTTATAGAACATCAAGCATTTTTCTCCGAAGGGGTAAGCTGGACTGAATACTATTAACCAGAATGTAGTCATATTAAATTTATAAAAAATTTGAGCACTTTCCTATAAAAAAAATTCTCGTTTTAGCTATATACCGAAACTGTAATTATTATTTTTTTCCTAAGGTAACCGTCGTTTACGATGACTTTTAATAGTAGTTTTTAGATTATTCGCCGCCGTAAATTATAAATTCTCCCTATAATGGGTAAATTTTTCCCCTTGCCTTTTTCCTCTTTCCTCTAATTTCTCCACCTACCAACTCTCTTTACAGTAGGCAGCGGCTTTGCAGAGAAACACTGAGTCGTCCATAAGCGACAGTTACCACTTATCATCACGTGGACAGTTTTCTCGTCTACTATAAGGCAATAAAAAAATTTCTTCAATAAAAATCTATAAAAATTTTTCTTAAGTCTTTTTTGTCAAATATGTAATAATTATTTTTACAGTTTTTATATTCTATTCTAGTTACCTAGATAAGTTCTCTGTGCATTGCAGGCGAATTTTTTACCTCGTTTCATAAATCATACAATATTTTACTTTGTATCAAAAAGCTCAGATTTTATTAATATAATGGTAGATTATGGTTTGAACCCTCCTTAATATTTCTAAAGTATGTTGCGAAACAAGTTTGCGAACATCAATTATTTCTTTAAATATATATTTTTTAAAATAAACAACAACTATGTAGTATTAATTGCTGTGAGGTTTTTTAGGTACATTGGGAGACTGATATAAATACAACTCATTGTATCGAATATTAATACATACTTTTATTTATAAAAGTACTGCTCTGTTCCCGTTGCACGTAGCGTGATGTTATATAGCCGAGAACTGGGCTATCATACGCAAAAATATTTTTTCAAATTCAACTAGTAGTTTCAAAGATTAGCGCGTTCAAACAAACAAACAAACCCTTCGCTTTATATAATAAGTATAGATTCCATTATATGTAAAACTTATCTCAATTATTCTGAACAGTCAATATAGTTTGTAACTAAACTAAAATCAAAGGTAGAACGTTGTCAAATGGCCCGAAGTCTATGACCCTCTCCTAATGGTAGATGTCTCTAACAGGCAATTTATAGATTGGGATAGTTCGCGAAGTGACATAGGGCAAGTTCAGGTAAATGGATATTAAAGGAAAACTAATCTGAGAGCCTAGACAAGAAGCATAAACGCTAATAAAATAGAATAGAATAATTTTTTTTTAAATAGAATAGAAGATTCTTTTTATTATAATCGATTATTATTATAATATAAGTTATCGACAATGTTTGCGTTAGCTTATGTCAATCAACCCAATATCGCTTATACTATTAATATAAATTAGGAATAATAAAGGACCTAAAACTAAGACCTGTGGTATTCCACATACCATTTTTGCTGGCTTACTTTCATAATTATCAATTTTTACTATTTGTTGCCTGTCAGTTAGGTAAGATTCGAATATTTTAAAGGCTTTGTTAGTGATACCAATGCTTTTTAACTTGTCTAGTAAGATGGAATGACTAATAACGTCAAAAGCTTTTTTAAGATCTATAAAGACCCCTAGAACCAGCTGTTTATTGTCAATATTACGTTTGATTTTAGTCACCAAGTCAATGGTCGCTGACAGTGTACTTGACTGAGGTCGAAATTGAAATTTACAAGTAAATTTCAATACGGATTTCGACTATTTAGGTATTCAAACAGACGATTGTATAAAACTTTTTCGTTTGCTATATGAAATAAATGTTTATAGCCAAGATTGAAAAGTATGTTACGTTCCTTTGATTAGGCTGAAAACGGATGTTCATTTTAAAATTTTAACGACCATGATTTCAATAATGCTTAATTCATATGAATACGGTATTTACGGTAGTAGATCCACGCTGATTTCAGCATGAATGAGCCGGATCGTCCGGGGAAGTACTACCCTCTCATAGAAGATCGACTTAAGGGCGTTCCGTCACATATGACCTTGAGCGTTTCGCTTCCTCACCACCCCGCGCCTCACCCGAAAAAAACATTGCGTGCGAGTTCGCCCTCTAGCGGCAAGTAGCAGTAGCACAACTATAAGACAATGACCTTACTTGTCCGAAACCGCAGACCTAAAATCTGATAGACGCGCCAATAATGAATTATTTTTTTAGTATCTTTTATTATTTCGTTTAGTAAGTATGTATATTTTTTAGTATATATTATTTATATATTTATTATTTATATAGTAGCAAAAGCAAAGATAAGTGTTTAGAATCATGACGTTTGTTAAATATGTAGTAGAAATAAAAATAACTACTGTGGGTTAAAACAATAAACTCAAAACCCAGCTGCTGTGAAATGTATTACCTGATCAAAAAAGCCGTTTAAAACGATTTTTATAAATTATTGAATACAAAAAAATATTTAATAATATATATAATATTAATATTTTTTGAAGTCGCTTAGAAATTAAGTCCCAATGACAATACACCATTGTGATAAATTCCTATAATTGACATGATATGTATTCTTCAACTAATACTAGTACACTTTAGTTTAGTAACCCTGCCGAGTTTATACTTATTTAGTTATAGTTATATATATATATATATATATATATATATATATATATAGGTTTTTCGTACATGAACAAACTAAACCATTTTGACTTAAAAAATGTATTAACATGTATGCGTACCTCATCTTCATTTATATTTTTACTATTTGCAATAGTGTCGCTAGTATCATGAAGCCGCTTTGCTAGCAGTTTGAGACAATTTCTATTAAAATAGCAGAGGAGTGCGTTACCTCAGCAAAATGTTGATAAAAATGTGCTTATAAGAGGTGAGAGTATAACAGATAATTAGTGCGTCGTAAGGAGTAATTTGTTTGCCTATAGCAAAATTTGTTTGCATTATAGTTTTAAAGTTATTCGGAAAAAACAGATTTTGCTGGGGTAACGTTTGAAACATTACCCCAGCAAAATGTCTTTTCTTTAAATTATCCAGGCAGAGTCACGTTGGTAGACCAGTATGAATAAAATAACTGTATCAATAGTACTAGTACATGACTTTTTAAAACAATACTGAAAAATTCAATCTTTATTTATGCCCGTCTGATTGTTAAGTGTTCAAAATTAGCTCTTACAAAAGCCAAGAGTTTTCATAACTTTCTAACTCCACTGCGTCTTCATGGACTGATGATATGAGGTCCTGCATCAATAATAAAAAAGCATCTCATAAAGATTTATTATTGATACATTTTGACATAAAATGATTTTTTTTGTATTAATTATATATGACATAATGCCCGAGCCATAATTGTACAGTTAAGTACACATTTTGTATTGTTTTGTTAAAATTGTATACTTAGTATTATTAAAATTATACATTGTGATTTGTGAAATAGAGGTGTTCACAATGTACATTGTGAACTCTTGTGGTAAATTAAGTTCATCTTACTTTATACTTATATCGAATATTAACAGTTTATATAATACTTACATAGAAACATTTATTACAGTTCACATGTTGCCTTTACCTTTTGTAGCAATATGCAAATTGAGGCAGCCTGTAAAGCACACATTTTACTTTTTATTTTTTCTTTGCAACATAGAAAGCTGTAAGTATTTAATTACCTATAGAGTTAAGTGTATTGCCTGTGTCACTTTGCATGCTACTTGAAACTGTAACTTACAAAAATTTTAATAACCTGGCGATTAAAAAGAGTGGCCTGAGTTTCTTGCCAGTTCTTCAATTCTTCTACTTAAAATTCTTTTAAAATTGTTCTTCAGTTTGTCAGCGAACTGGTTGTAGGTTAATTTGCTGACATTTTGTAAATTTTGACGTTCATAAGTGTTAATTTAATTAACCTATATGAATTAACATATTTTCATTTTCCTTATTTATTTTCGGTTCATCTGGATATAACTTCAGTAAATCGTTCTGTATATTGTATAGCCAGCAAACATTTTACGGAAGTAGATCTTTTAGAATAAGCGGGACGGTTTGGCTGGAGATGTGCATTTAACATGTACATAACGACGTAAAATGTAAGTTTTGTCTGAAAATCAGTGGTCCGAAGGCATAGTTACCTCCTCGGTCCTCTTTATTTCCTTTTTTCTCCCACAGTATCTTTACTCTGTATGGCCACCACTGCACTGAATTTGAAACAGCACCATACACCAGCAAAACTGAATTCAAATGATGGAGCTGATAAGGATTTTCAGTTACACATGCTTTAAACAAAGCGTCATCATTCCTATGTTGATTATCTTCTAGTAAGTGCCCGTACGTAAGGTACACAATATCATGTACCCTTAGCAAAATAAGTAACACGAACAATTTCCAAAGTAGACGCATTGTACCCACAGTTTGAGTGATTTGGATATACCGTGAAAATTACCTCGCTAGAGATTCATTATAAGTATAGATTACTGCAATATGTACATACAAATATATGTGTACATACATATATATGTATGTACGTACATATTGCAGTATTGTAAATGTATAATATAATGCAAAATCGGTAAAGTAGAACTAATGTAATATTATCGCTAAGTAACGGATTCATGCGGATGACGTCACGGGGTAGTTTTACAGTACATACACTTATAATCAGAAATCAGAAATTTTATTTGTTAACATAGGTACATAACAAAGGTCTTGAGATCATAAAAATAGTGCGCTATGTTTTGCCTACATACAAGGCATACAAACATTTTACAATAAGTTTATATATAATATAATATAATAAAGATACATACATACATAGAGTGCTAAAACATAATTCTTTTGTCTTTACCTAGTTAGGTAAAGACTGTACAAAAAAGAGTAGAATTCTTTATACTGTGCCACCGTGCCGGGTCTATTACTTTCTACATACACCTATCACTCGAAAAATATGGTATTAGTTTTGTTATGTCCAGTAGGCACTCAACAATATATTATTTAATTTTAGGATTAAAAATTCATATAGTACGATAATAAAGGAACAGAGAGTAGGATTTTTAATTTACCTAATTGTGATAATTTCACAGTCTTCAAAAAATTTTAGTTTGGTTAGAGACTAAGACGTTTTGTAAAGCCTTTTTTTCTTCCTTTCTTGCAATCAAATAAATAAATCAAAATAAGATGCATTGAAAGTAGAAGGGTAGGTATTTACTTTAGCCAAGTATCTTATCACTGATTTTATCAGCTCATTAAAAAAATTCTAACGAGGTAAGTAAATACTTGAATATTTTATCGGCATTACTTACCGATAGAATATTCAAGTACACACCGTATGTATATATAGAATGTATAGGTATTTATGCTCGTGCAAGATAACGTAGATAGTTAGGTACCTAACAGCAGCGTGTATGGTTGTTTTGTGTAGGTACCTAACTAGGTCGCAAACCGACGCATGTCACGTATAATCATTGTAATTTGAGTTCTATGCTAGTTGTACGACCGACGCCGACGTTCGTGTTCCGACCGAAGCACCTCGTACATGTCGGTCGGAATCGGAAAGCGCCCTTGCCACATGAGTAAATATCCAAGTTAGATATTTTACTCATGTGCCCACCTACCACACACTGACACACCTAGTTCGAAATGATAGTAGACATAGACAATATTGTAGCAAGCTCATATTCATATCCCTAGGGTATATAACAGCAGAAATTTACTGATTCTTGAGGCCCGGTGTTGCCTTGATCTTATCATGAGCGACAATAGGCTCACCACCTGCTACCTAGTTTACGTGGAACTAAACATAATTAAAGGATATCCTAGGTAAGTATCTCAAAGAAGGTATTTTACTAAAAATATGAAGGTAGGTATACACCTACTTACAGGATATTCATGTGTTGAATCTTTTGCATTTGTATTTGTTTCAGTCGTGAAATTTTAGTCATTTTGATGAAAAATAATAATAAATGTAGGTAAATACCTATGTATTTAATACACTAAAAAAATCTAAATAACTAATCTAATTTATTTGCAACACTAAATCTATCCACACAATTTTTATTTTTGATATTATTTATTTGCAATTATTGAATTGCAAATAAATAATATCAAATATAATAATATATCGTCCGTCCGCCAGAAGGGCTTGCGCCGCTCTGCCGCTCTGCCTCCCGTCGCCCGCGCAGAGCCCCTGCGACGCTGATTCAGCCAAATTATCAATAACTATTGATACATTATCCTAATAAATGAAATAAATCTATAGACATGACATTTGGTTTATTCCGGTTGATTCAATATAACTTTTATATTTATAACTATAGTAATTACAAAGTAATATTTCGATATAAGTGAAATCACGTTGTTTTAATATCGTTAGTATAAGTTATATAATCAATTATTGTAAATAATTCTTCTACTATTCTAAAGTTCATGAATCAAAGTATATTGTAGGCAAAAAACAAAATGAATAAATAGCATTAAAATCTACTAAATAATGAGATGAAAGTCGCGGATTTCGGCGAAATTTCGTCGGAACCACCTTAAGAGTAGTAGTATCCGTAGGTACTACTGCGTTTCGTTCGGTGAGTGAGAGCGCCGGAGGCCCAATATCCTCCCTTTCCTCTTTCCTCACCTCCCTCATTCCCTTCCCCTAACCCCTTTCCCAGCCGCCATAGTGGAGGCCACCATACCAGCAGTTTAAGACGATGGCTTTTGGTATAGTATTAGTTTATTGTACGACAATAAACTAATACTATACCATACAATACCATACCATAAAAATTTTAATAAAGTACTTATTCTATTCCCAACCCTATTAAAAAGCGTTTTTATCACTCACTGTATCTCATAGCATTTACCTTGTTTTGGGATTTGTTTATGAGCGGTATTCGTTAGAAATAGAATAACTATTACGACAATAAACAAATACCATTGGTATTAGTTTTGTGGTATTAGAACAGAATAGATCAAACTAACATAGGGCTTATATATGAACATTTCTTATGAGCTAAATTCTAAAAACTCTAAGATGAAACAGTTTTATCACTACGCTGCAGAATACGAGCTATAGTTACTCGTACTAAGTCAATATTGCTCACGCTTCCGATTGTAGCACTTAACAGCTAATGTTAGCGTTTCCTCGAACGCATTATGTCTCGCGTTCACATATCCCTTGGGGAACTGTTAGAAGTTTTAGTATAGACGCAGTCTAAGATCACAATATTGAGAAATAGTTGCCTTGAAGCATGAATGATTTTCATCATCTCTTCGTCGAAAAACATTGAATGTTGAACAGGCCTACCTTGAAAGATCCTGAGTGTCATTTTACCAGGCTGCCCGTTCACCCTGTTGGAGGGTAGATCACAATGATATCATGTTATTTTCTTCAACGTTATCAATAAATAGTTGATTGAGCAAGAATTACCAGTGTAAAATTATACAGTTATAATTTAACTTGAAGATTTAACAATATCGATACTTGTGTTATAACATAGGTACAATTACGGTAGTAGATCCACGCTGGTTTCAGTATAAATAGGCCAAATCTACCGGGGAAATACTACCCTCTCATAGCACATCGACGTAAGAGTAATAGTATCCGTACTTATAGCGTTTCGTTCGGTGAGTGAGAGTGCCGGCGGTAGCGGCTTTGCAGAGTTCTTGGCATTGCAGGAGCAATGCTAGGGACTTTGAATCGTTTATGAGCGACAGATACCACTTCCAATTACGTGGGCTGTATGCTTGTCTGCCACTGCCGGCAATAAAGAAAACTTAACCCAAACTGCTTTTATTCATTATCTAAACTAACATTATAAAAAGATTTGATTTTTTGTATTGTTTGTTTGATATGGATAAACTTATAATATTACGTTATCATAATATCAGCTAGTAACAAACTACTTTTTTGTGGTATACCTACGCACGCGGGCGAAGCCACTGGTAACAGCTAGTCTATAAAATAAAGTAATTTTTCGTGTCATGAAGTTGGAAAGAAATCACTTTACTTACATTACTTCAATCAAATATACAATGCACGCACACATACCTATTAAACTTAATACACGTTATATACAATTGCCAAACTCACACAATGAAAAATCCAGTGGAGTCAGTACATAATAAAAGTGGTTCCTAAGCATGTGTGTTATTTAATCCTTAGGAGAAGACGAGATCTGGCTGTGTTTAATACTAAGTTATAATATTCAAATGTGTGTGTAACCTTAAAGGCTAGCGCATACTACAGTCTACTAAAGTGACTCCACTCTGCCTGATGGTAAGCTGTCAGTGGAATTCAGAAGTGGCGGACACCATTCCAAAAGCCAAACTACTAGTATGGTGGCCTCCACTATGACGGCTTAGTGAGATGCTTTTTCACGCCCCGCATAAAAGACACAAGATCAAAGATATATGGGAACACATGCGCTGGCAAAGAGTTCCAGGCTTTAATTGAGCGACAAATGTATGAAGTGCTGAACCGTTTGGTTCGAGACCATTCGATTGTGAAAGAGTGACACTTTAGTAGTGACGTGTCGTTTTGTAAAACTGCGTCAAAGCACATAGTACTCGTAGTGTAGCCGTGTGTTGCCATGTGACCCAGTGCGGCTTGCCTGTAATGTGCGATACTACATATAAAATGTACTAAAGTGATGTAGGAGGTTTTTTGTTGTGCGATTCGATGCGATGCGACCCGCCGTAATTTGCGCTAACCTTTAGACTTCACTCTATTGTGTTTGTGTATGGAAGTGTGTATGTGTTTATGTATGAAAATGTGTCTGATAGTGTGCGTTGATGATGATAATGCACAATTTGAGACGCTCGTTGATAAATTGGCTTTTAACTCTGAGTAAGCTTCTTAGGTTGAATGTACAAGTATATAGCCTCTTTGAAGCTTAGAATGGGATAACGAAATGTTGATTCGCTGTTTTTGTCCCTCGGGATCGCCAATTTCTTAACTTAGATGAAGTTAAAAGTCATAAAGTTGTATAATGTAGGCAATAATACTATATAATAGCAAAATAAATGATATCTTAAGGTCATCTGGACTTGTCATTTAAAAAAGCTTCTTAAACCTTGTGCTTTACAGTGCGTTTTATAATAGCTATAAATTATATGTCCTTACAGTGAATCGTTGAGAAAAGTCAAGGTCATGACCTTGACTTTCTTTTACATCCAATAAAACGTCTCTTATACTGATATCTATTATAATTTAGTTGTTATGGAGGCCAGTGCCTCCTGTCTTGCCCGCACGGAGTTTGATTTGTATCTACACCTTAGATAAAATAGCGTAATGTGCATTTCTGGGATTGCTTACTTCGTAAGAAATTTTACCAAAATTGGTTCAGTAGTTAAGCCGTAAAAGCTAAACAGACAGAGTTATTTCACGTATTAGCTTTTATTCGATCATTATATTTAATTTTGTCTCATTATCTAAGTACATTTGTAGTACTGACGTAGAATTTGTAATGACATCCACAATTAGTGAACCTGAACTAACTAGGCCCAGTTATTAGAATTGATTTGGAGGTCTCCAAAGTCCCATATTGTGGAGTTTTCACTTAGTTCCCTACAGGCTATCAATTTTAATTAGGGTGAACGCTCGTAATAGGTATTCCTCTACAATTCGAATTTACTTTTGGAAACGAGTCAAGATTAGTTTAAGGATAGACGTGAGAGTTTAAACTTTACTTGCTTATTGACAAAACTTGGTTTTTAACTTGGATTTAATTTTTAATATGGATCTTCAAGTTGAACCTTTTAATATATAATCAGCCCGAATGATTTTTGCATAAGGATATGGAACCTCCTCTAGGAGGAGAAGGAGGAGGTAGTGGGTTCGAATCCGGGCAAGTACCATTGTGATTTTTCAAATCATATGTACTTTCTAAGTTTATCTTGAACATTTCTGACTGACGGTGAAGGAAAACATCGTGAGGAAACCTGGACTTAAGAGTCTGAAATTGCCAATCCGCCTTAAGCAAGCGTGGTGATAATGCTCATACCTTCTCTATACGAGAAGAGGCCTTTGCCCTGCAGTGGGTCAGTAAACAGGCTGGTATTATATATGGAACCATCTCACTTCTTCTTGTGGGTAAGATGTGACTAAGATTACTTGGTAATCCTTAGTCCCGTTACGTAACCGACTGAACCCGTTCCGTAACATCAAATCGTATGCCAAACTTGGTGATTCCATCGCTCAGATAAACCCATGACCTTATTCGTTGTTAATATTACCTTTATTTATAATACCATGAATAAATATGGTAAATAGTTTTATTACATTTTGTTTCATACACGATATTATTTTAATATCGAAATACCATATACGGTTTCATTTTGATCCTGTCTTTGACAACAAAGGAGAAATTGATTGGCAAAGAATATTACGTTCGTTGACAAGGTATGATACTAAAATGTGTAATATTCACAATTTAAGGTGCTTCGTTCAATTTTCTTTCACGTTGGATTTTTGTCAGACGTTCCGACAGATGAATAGACTGTTCGGTATTATAATTATATTATTTGATATTATGTTTAAGAATTGTATTGTATTATGACTGGCCTGTTGGTCTAGTGGTTAGTGACCCTGACTGCTAAGCCGGAGGTCGTGGGTTCGATTCCCACCCAGGACAAACCTTTGTGTGATGAGCATGATTGTTTGTTCTGTGTCTGGGTGTAATTTATCTATAATATGTATGTATTTACAAAAAAAAATATATATATTTAAGTAATATATCAGTTGTTTAGTACCCATAACACAAGCAAATATAATTGCTTAATTTGGGGCTAAATGGCGCTGTGTGAATGTGGTAGAATATTATTATATTATTATTATTATTATTATTATAAATAAAGCAAATGATTGTTAAATTTGAGTAGCGCAATTATTAAAATATTATAATTGAATATTATAATGAGATAAAAGGAACAATTTATCGGGAAAAATTGATGTTTTATGAGGCGATTTAACTTCAAGGGTCTTCATAGATGAAATTTATTTTTTCATGGCGCCTTTATAATGATATGTTAATACGATCATTGTCATTATTCGACTGAAACTTTCATTCGACTTTAGCCGGTATCTATAATTTAGACTAGATAAATTCTTAGAATTTGACGATTATAAAAATGATCAGCCTGTAAATTGTCATCAGTAAAGTTGTTTTAATAAAAAACATAAATTAACAGTCAATAATATCAGGCTTAAAATAGTGAATAACTAAGAAATTAGATCATTCTTTATGTACAAACTAGATAATATTAATGAATCCCGTTAATTACTAACAAGAACTGAATAAATACTGTCTCAGTATTTACTCTAATCTAGTTTAAATTTAAATCGGGATTCTTGGCACCGTTAGTATTCATCTTAATCCAAGGTCCTTGGCAGATAAATAAGGATTTGTTGGCCAAGTAATCGTTTATCGTGCCAAGACTAACTATATAAAGAAACATGTTTTATGTATTGTATTATTATGACTATTTTTAAATGTGAAATTATAGAGAAATAGACTAACATGATTACTATGAGAACGAAGTGTCGTGAGGGACATTATAAAGATACAGTTAACGGACACAATATCTTTTGTGTCACAAACTACACCCAAACTTAGAACAAATATTTGTGCATCACGCAAACTTTTGTTTGTCCCTTATGGGAGTCGAAGCCACAACCTAGTCCGCAGCAGTCGCTTGCGCCAATAATAATATAATAAATAATTCTTTATTAAAGTGACCATGACTCAATATGTTAGTAATACTTAAAAACTAGTTGTTAGATAGGTACGCGACTTACCGCTGCTGTATCCCGTGAGAGATAACGCAACAGCGATTCATGTACTCACAATCAAACCTACTAGCGATCATGTTCAGGATGCTGTTGGCTCGCCTCCCCCGCTCTGCGCACTAGAGATGCGCACCTCTTACGCATTGTAGCGTAAAAACAATTTACATGTGCATCCGCGAACATCCCAGATGCGCTACAGTAGGGAGGCGGTCGCAACAGTACCCTGAACGCATTGTTATACTGAACACGAAGGGCGTTGTACGATTTTTAGTACAATACGTTCGAAAGAGACTAAATTTCACATTTAGAGAGCAGCGAGCAAACCTGCGGGCTATCATGTTCGCTCTTACCGACAACGCCCTTCGTTCTCGTTCAATATCGTGGTCATCACGGAGGTCAGGCGTCAGTATATGACCAAGATATTTAAATTTATACACTCTCCGCAATGGCACACCGTTAAGTACTACGGGTGGAATGTTCTCTGTGCAATGCGCCAGAGAGGCAGTTTTTAAAACCAACAGGACACACTTTTACAGACACTTAAAATACGTAAATTTAAAGTAAATTATGTTATTAATACACAATTCAAATTCGTTTTCAATTTATTTTTGATATAATTCAATAGTATTTCTACGATAAAATATTCATTGTTCAATGATGCAAGTAAATAATAATGTCTGTGTGGTTTTCGGTCTAGCGTGGAACTACCGCATCGCATCCCATGGGTGCCGTAAGAGGCTAGCTAATGGACAGTAACATTACCCGGGTATATATTCTACGGTCACAGGTAATGGTTGAGTTGTTATTTTTTTTAAGACACGCGCAATATATTAGGTATGTGTTTCCATCTTTCAGAAGACAGCAGCTAAAGTTATATTGATGGTGTTGTTAGTAAAAAAAATCTAGATACAGTATGAACTACGGTAGTAGATCCACGCTGATTTCAGCATGAATGGGCCGTATCGTCCGGAGAAGTACTACCCTCTCAGAGAAGATCGACGTAAGAGTAGTAGTATCCGTACTACTACGTTTCGTTCGGTGAGTGAAAGCGAGGCCAATTTCCCCCTTTTTTTTCTTTCCTCACCTCCCTCATTCCCTTCCCCTAACCCCATTCTCAGCCGCCATAGTGGAGGCCACCATACCAGCAGTTTAAGACGATGGTATAGTGGCCGCTTCTGGATTCCACTGACTGCTTACCATCAGGCGGGGTGGAGTCACTTTGGTAGGCTATAATATAAAAAGAATGAAAAGTCGTACCTTTGACATACTTTTTATGCTAAGCATCTGCCATTGATAAATGATGTACTAATTCAAAAAAATTTCAAGCAAAATGTTGCTACCATTAAAAAATGATTTAAGTATGTTAACCGGCACTCTAGAACCCATATACCCACAAGCTATAATAATATCTGCTTGCTTTGGCTCTAGATACCGTGTAGAGTTGTTGTATATTATTATACTCTTATTATAGACTTCATAAAAGTAATAATAATTTCCACTTTTGTAGAAAAACTAATATAGCTACCACACAAAACCGCACCGGAGTTTATTTAACCAGGCAATAATCCCTTCACCTTATTACAAGCAAACTGGATAATTTTCACGAAAAACCCCAAACATACAAAACCACCTGAGACTGTGAGGTTACGTAAAAACATTTGTGAGGACTGAATAATACTGAAACAAAAATATGAACGTCATAAAATGGTACAAAGGTTAATTTATGCTATCCGTCAAATTGTACTAAAAGTAAGGTATTGTTTACATTTAGTGTAAAGTTTGCTATTCAAAATATTAATGTCAAAAGCCTAATTTATCACGAATATTTTGCACCAATTGTAAAGGAGAATCGGCAGATTTGGAATACCCTACGTTAGCAATAAGATTTAAGTCTTTGGATAGGTCTTTTGAATTAGGTTGTTTTGGAAAATATTCGTTACCAATATTTTTCATAAGTAATAAAAAAGTCTCACAACTCCAAAAAGACAGCTGTAACATAATAAAGCTCTCATAAAAATTGTTGTTCCATTTGAAGAGACTATCCAATGACATATCGTCGTTGTAAATTTAAAACCTCCTATGTAACAATTTTCACAAAAATGAGTTATGCACATATTTTGAAAGCTATTTTGTATACCTACATATTGCAAAAACTCTTATGTGAATATATTAATGCGTTGCTAAAGTATTCACAAATTTTAAAAAATCTCAAGTGACGGTCTACATTTTATTGTTTATCAAAAACTCCTATGTGTCTGATGGTCACATTAAGAGATATTATTATTTATTTCAATACAAATATTTGAAAATAAAAATATCTTATGTGACCGCCAATCGCGCACTGTACATAATTTCGCGCCTATTTCTAGCTAGAAAGTGAGCACAATATTGCGGAATAAGTGCATTAGAGTGAAATAGATATAATTTACGTCAAATTAGAAGATGCGTGGCTCGGTCAAGGTCATAGTGTTTTTAGTGCAGGTTGCAACTTGTCGCGCGTAAGCGCGCGTGAACGGTAGTTAAATACAGTGTTTACGTTAATTACTTGTTGTTTTTCGGGCTTGAGCTATTGTAATTATTTATTAATTATGTCTAAAAATTATAAAAGTAATACCCGGGGTCATCGTATGATAAATTTAGCATTGCGATCTGGACTTATTGACGATCTTATAGATGAAAACTCCACCGACACTACTCGTGCCACCACGGACCTCGGCGTCACCGCATCGATGAAATTTCCGTGTACCGTCGATTCATTAATTATGCCAGAAGATTTAGGATTTAATGCGGAACTTAGATCCTCGATAACGACCACACCTTCTCTATTGCACTCACCGTCAATCCCTGCAAGTATTAACCCAGTCGTGTTCAGTAGTGATGATGAAGAAGAGCCGCCGCCGCCTTCGCCGTCAGTGATATCTACCCGGGCTATCATACATTGCAGTTTGGAAGCCAAGGAAGTAAGAAAAGTTTCGTCACAATCAGTGTCTGCTAAACTACCATCTTCAGATTTAGATGCCATTCTATCATATGGAAGCGACGATAGTGTTCAAGACCCACGCTGGATTCCACCCGCTAAAAAAAGAAGACAGCAGTTGTCATCTGACAGTGAAGATGATGTCCCATTGTTGTTATTACAAACAAATGAGCCGAGCTCTTTGGAAAATATGTTACCAACAGATGAGGAAATTGAACATCTAATGCCTTCCAAGCAGTATACGAAAGGTAATGTTGTACAATCAAACAAAAAGGCTAGAATTTTGGGCAAGTCTTATCTTGGATTTAAGAAAACCGATGATGGCAAATATAAGCCTTGTGTTCAAAAGCCTAAAAGAGAAATGAAACTTCGTTGCTCTCATACAAAAATAAACCCAGACTCAAAACGTAAACATTCTTTCTTGTGTGCATGTGTTACCGAAGATGATCGTGAAGCAATCCATACTTATTTCTGGAATCTTAATACGTGGGCTGAAAAGAAAGCGTTTGTGAAGGCTTCTGCTGTTCGTAGAGGCATTAGAAGACGTCGACGTAGTGATCAGATTTCATCAAAAAAAGGAAGTGGTCACGATATTTTTATGAGCAAATGCGATGAAAAACACACTAAACTGAGGGTATGTAGATTATTCTTTTTAAATACGCTATGTTTAGGTGAAGACAGTTTCAAGCGCTGGACTAAAGATGACATAATTGAAGATGTTAATTGTAGCAATTCTCCTACCCATGACAATGAGAACACATCAAGAAATGTAGCTCCAGTATTCATATATTCGTCGTCTAACGTCTAACTAAAATAGTAAAATCTTGGATAGATTTGCTTCCAAAGGTACCGGAGTCATTATTGCCGAGCGAGTTCCAAAAAGCTTTATGTTGAGTGTACATTTAGGTCTGAAAAACACATGCATGACGGTTTCGTGGAATGGTGTGGAGAACACAATCACCAAGCCGCAAGCAGACCAACTTTCCAAGGTTTCAAGGTTTTAAAGCAGGAGAATATAGCTATTCATCATCCTCGTAAGGATCAATGTGATACTTGTTGCAGTTTTCAAGCGGGTAATATTTCACAAAAAGAATACGATGATCATATAATTAAGAAAAATGAAGCTCGTCAAGCAAAGAAAGATGCCATAGAATCGGCGAACGAAAAGGTAGTAGTGATTACAGTGGACGTTCAGACATTTGCTTGCTCCTAAACTTTTGGCCAGTTCTTTATATTATAAACTTAAATTACAGTGTCATAATTTTACTGTCTATGACTGTAGGACGAAAAAAGTATTTACTTTTGGCATGAAGTTGATGGTAGTGTATCTGCTAATGAGTTTACCTCTTGCTTAATTGATTACTTATCAAACATGGCACTGGGTACTGAACGAGTTATCGTGATTTCTGATGGATGTGGCCATCAAAATAGAAACCGAATTTTGTCAAGCGCTTTAAGCGATTTATCACAAATAACGTCTCTTGATATCGAGCAGCCGTACTTAGAAAAAGGCCACACCATGATGGAAGTTGACAGTGTACACTCAACAATTGAGCAATACATTAAGCCCCCTATTTATGCGCCCAGTGACTATGTTACAAGAATGCAGCAAGCTCGCCCTAGAAATCTTTACAATGTCAAGTCTATACACTACGACTTCTTTCTTAATTATGAAGAACTTGAGTTGAACTTTAAGTCTATAAGACCCGGCAAGAAAAAAGGGGATCCAGTTGTAGTTGACATACGAGGACTGAAATATTTACCAGATGGATCTGTTTTATATAAGTTGCGTCATAATGACGAATGGTCCATAGTACCTCAGCGAAGAGCTAGTCGCGAATGTTTACAACCAAAATCACAGAAAGCAAGCATAAACATTTGCAAGAGTTGAAAAGCGTAATTGATAAAGATTATCATCCATTTTATGATTCCATTACATTTAATCCTGGCACTTAAAATAAAGTTACATACTTACTTATTATTTGTTTTAGTCTCCAAAAGTCTGTAAGTCTTTGTCATAATAATACTTTGCATTTAATTAATAAATATGAGAGAATAATACGATCGTTTTATTGTTACTAATAACCCGTAAAACCACTTATGTGTCAAAAAAGTTACAATTTAAATCTCCTATGTGTAGAAAAATAATTAAATTCATATATATAGACTAATTGACACATTTATATAAAACAAATTCTATTTCAATACAATATAATTCCTTTATATTTTATTATATGTAAAAGATTAAGATTTTTTTCTTAGATTTTTTTTCAGGAGAAGGTTTTTATCGTTTTTCTCGAAAAGTTACTTTTTGCACATACGAGATTTTAAATTTGCAACGACGATATACCTTATTGCTATTGGAGAGTAGTCCCAGGGTCTATACATTTTTGCCCATCGTCTTATGTGATAAGTTTTTTTTTAAGTATTTCTACTAAAATGGAGTATAATACTTTACCTAGCTATTTAAGAATTTATTTATTTATTTACTGCAATCACATAACATCTCGAACTTCATAATTTAAACACAGATTCTCGAAATTCTAATTTTTATTCTTTCTTTGCCCATTTTTACCTTTTTCAGACGTTCAACCCACATGGCATTTTGTATGATGCACCTACAATTGCTTGGTCCGTATTGTAACAAAAGTTCTCTTTCAGAAAAAGCACCTTAACCTCAGAAACCATGACATGTGCATTGATCACCACGTCAACAACTCAAAGTAAATTGCCAATTTCCCTCACAGTGCGTAAATGTTCAAGATAAACTTAGAAAATGGTCCATAATAAATTTGTTCTACAATGAAAAACTGTGGTACTTGATTGAACACACTACACGTTTTCTAAGTAATCAAGGCGAAACACTTAAATTATTTAATTTGGTTTAAAGCTCACTTTTGTAAATTGGAAAAGCCTCGGCTATTCATGACCGGGGATGGCTGGAAACTACAGTATATTTAATACCCATAAAATCTTAAAAATCGCATGATTACTTGTTTTATATTAATTTACTTGTATACATCAGATTAAAACATAACATAATTTTACGCCTTTCTTCCTCTTGGGGCAGACAGAGTTGTATTAGTGTCTAATAGCTATGCTGGATCCCAACTAATATCTATATTGGATCTCGTGTAACATGAAGGGAGTCTGTTGCCTTTACCGAGCACATTTTCAGACTCAACCAAAATACAGTTTATCCGGTTGGGATATCGAATACAGGACACCTGAATACCAACGCACTCAGATCAAAAATCTTTAAATAGTATAATTAAACTTCTTTTTTCTATATTCTCACTAACTTCTTATTGACTGCCTCTGTGATTCGGTGTTACTGTGTACAGACTGCTACGCAGAGATCGCGGGTTCGATTCCCGCTCAGTGCAAATATTTGTGTGCATGAACATGTCTTTTTGCATTGGTCTGGGTGTTTCTAGGTATAATTCTAGAACGCATAACACAAGCTAAAATATATGCTTATTTTGGGTCTAGATGGCGTGTTTGTTGTGCTAATATATGTACTTAGATAGATTTGGTGCAGAAGACGGACATAGGCTACTTTTTATTCCTGAAATAGGTCTGGTTCGGGCGAATAGGGCGAAGCCTTGTAGCGCAGCTAGTTGTTACGCAGCATGTTATAAAAATCATTAAAGCCACGTGTAAAACTGGGGCGGGTTTCTAATATATTACAAAAACTAACAGTATTATAATCCTCCTTCTATTTAACTTTTAAGCAATAAATTTCGAATGGCTCCAACGAGTTTGCCTTCAAAATTAATCATCATAATTTTCCTCTTAAAATTACTTGAGAAAATTGGCGTACCAATTACACTGTAAATATAAACAAGCCCTTATTATTGGGTATGAGAGGTGTATTCGAGGTGATTTGTGTATTTTATGTATGGAAATATTAGTTTTCAAGGGTTTGTCGGCTGCGGCGCGAAAGTATTTTACTTATTTATACATATTTTATTTTTTATTTGGAGGAATGAACAAACTGGCTTTGTGAGGATATTTGTTGTTGATTTGATGTATACCTATTACTTTTAGGCCAAAAAGGTGAAAGTATTTATTAAATCAATGCTTTTAGTCGTGATATCAGCCTAGTAAATCCATTGTCTATTGTTTTACGGTGCACAATGCCATTCACATGAACAAGAATAAAGAAAATAATTCTCTTTTGTTGTGTGACGTAGTAAACGTATTTTACATTTCGTTTATTGTTTGAAAAAAAAAACAATAAATGAAATGTAACTTCAATAAAACATGAAAGCACTAAAGTAATCGATCGATAAAACTTAACCTTTCGTACATTTTATTAAGTTTTAATTCCTAATTCACAAATTGAAATAAAATACCCTTATATTTATTTAAGAGCTACAAACGCGTAAAGTTAAGAGTTTTTTACTTTATTAGACTCTTAGTAAAATAAAGGTTTTATTGCAGGTGCGTATAGTGAGCAGAATGTTAAACAAGATACTTGTATAAAAGTTGGAGAATATAATATATAATCTTTACTAATGTTTTAAGCATACAGTGTTGTTAGTGTATTGAGGAGGTTATTCACAGAAACCACTACACATTTAAAATATTCATCATATTATATTATTATATATTATGACACAGGCATTTATATGCTTAAAAGGAGACCCCAACCAATAGAAATGAAGAATATTTTGTTTACGTAAATAAATATATTTTTATTAAAAAAAAAAGGAATCATAAATCCGGACACAATCGGGACAAGTCGCGATAGTATTACATAAAATCCCAAACAATAAACAGGTTATTAACAACAATTTAACACTAACAGAACTGATGACCACTGGGGCAAGTTAAACCGAATTGGAAGAACCCTCACAAGGTGGACCGATGACGTGATAAGGGTTGCGAGCAACCGATAAATAACGGTGGCTCACTGCGCAACTGATGTAGTCTAATAAATTTCGTTAATTTGAAAAGTGGCATCACAATGACTGGCCTGTTGGTCTGGTGGTTAGTGACCCTGACTGCTAAGCCGCAGGTCGTGGGTTCGATTCCCACCCAGAACAAATCTTTGTGTGATGAGCATGATTGTTTGTTCTGTGTCTGGGTGTAATTTATCTATAATATGTATGCATTTACAAAAAAAAAATGTATATAAGTAGTATATCAGTTGTTTAGTACCCATAACACAAGCAAATATAATTGCTTAATTTAGGGCTAGATGGCGCTGTGTGAATGTGGTAGAATATTATATTATTATATTACAATAAGAAATTTATATCGCTTGGTCTTAAGGTCAGTATTACATTATCATATTTTAATCATATAAATATGATTTCATGTCTGTCAAATTCTATGATCATAGTCATATGATGACGTTCTTCATTTTTACATATTACACTTATTGATTATATAAACGTCATATACCATCAAGCCGTGTTTGCCGTTGCTATGGGATCCTTTCCCTTCCCTTCAAATCAACACACTAGCACCGTCTATTTACATACAAACTGTGCTAGCGTGTTGAATATGATCCTACTTGTACGCTAACTGTCAAAAAAGATCCTCTAACTATGATCATAGAGAATATGAATCACATGTAGTTATTATGCCGTCATATGTTATTCATATAAAAATGACTCGCACTTCTATGATCATATTTCTATGATAGTCTAATGCGGCCTAAGAGCAACATAAAATTTATTCATACATTTTATGTTTTATATAGAAGCATAAAATACTCGTTAGAAAACAAAATAACTGTCTGCACGATAGTAAAAGTAGCAAGAAATATGAAAACATCTGCCAATAACAAACTCTCTGAATAAGTGATGTTTTGTCCAACTTGCAAATGGTACTTTTAGATGAAACCTTCACAAATATTACAGAATTGGGGACAATTTTTATGCTCACAGTAAAATAAATATCGCAGTATTTCTAAATTAAGTAAAATTATTTGCTTTGCAGTTTTACGTACCCATTTTATAAATTACTATCTGTTGCCAGCGGCTTCGCTTGCGTGGGTAGATATACTGCAAAATATAGCCTATGTTATTCGCTGACATTGTAACTGTCTATTTTTAAAATATTTTTTTAAATAGTTACCTAGATTATGAGTTTATCCATAACAAATAAACAAACATACAAATAAATCTTTTCTTTTTTTGATGTGAGTTTAGACCGTGATCAAATTTTTCTTATTTAGTTTATTTATATTTCTTAGCTTTTCTGTAATTTTTTAAACCATGTTTATGTGTTAATTCACCATGCGTAATGTAAATAATTTTAGGTAACAACACAAATTTCTAATAATTCTTTGCATTAGCTATCTACAATACATTAACTACGACGTAGCTGTCACGAGCTACGGCGTAGCGGTCACGAGCTTCGGCGTAGACAGCTACAATCATCTACGATATACATTCGAGATAATCTATTAGGAATTGTAGGAAACCCTTTATACAATATTTTGACTACCAATTTTCTATTAAAACAAACGAAATAAACACCAGTTATAACACCATTTTCTTAAACAATTAGTTACTAGCGCCCAGAAGACTTACAAAAGAGATTATACCGCAAGTCTGGAAACTAAAATATGTTATAACCCAGAATAACGTCATATTTGACGATGTTATATACGTGATGAGATTGGAAGAGCATCGTTACCCATAAAGATTAGAATCGACTGTTTTGGAGGATGGTAAAAGCCCATAGACCATCGATACTAATCTTTATGGGCAACCGATGAAATTAAACTACAAGCTACTGAAGCTATTGAGACTAAAATTGAATAACAAAGAGGATAGTTGTTTATTTTGATACACATTCACAGGAATAGCTCAGCAAGCATTTTGAACTGTTAAGATCTCCAAGTTCTTGGGAACTTTTTATATTTATTATTTTATTATTGCACACAGAAAAATATAATATATACAGAATAAGCTAACAAATAGAATTTATGTGCAAAGGCTAACTTAACTTAGAACTGAGTTCTCTAACGTTAACTGTTACAAAACTTACTTGTCCCCAGTATCTAAAAAGCTGATCAACGAAAAATTAACTAATCATTTGTTAAACCTCATGTGAATGTGAACTAAATAGATCAAATTTAACAAATTTTCCATGCTTTTAGAATGCCTTTAGACACTTCATGTGAGATTCAACAGGTGATTAGTTAATTTTTTGTTGATCAGCCTTTCAGAAACTGGGGGTTAAAGAGGTATAGGAAGTAACGTTAGTGAAAGGGACTAAGTCTAATACTTGTATTATTTAGGCATGAGATTGAACTTTTACATATTTACTTGCTTGTCTATTCAGAATACATTCAATAGTGTAAAATATCTTTTAGAGTGTATGTCAAAACTGCTTGCCACACTCCCATTATTACTACGGTAACAAGATTTCGAACTAAACATAAAATTTACGAACACAAAACAAAAGCTATATTCTGTAAAGCACTCTTTACTAATAGTCAATTAACGTTATCTATAGATGCATCATTCTCAAATAAAAGGCTTATTTCAAAAACTAACAATGACGCGATTATAAAACCACAGAGAACCTTCCCGTAGCTTTTAACGAAGCCTCTCACCACTAAGGGTGATTAACCCTTTTGTCATCTCTTAGTATAATGGCTGCAAGTAATTTGCACAATTATAAAACACATACGACTTTATTCGGCACACAATGAATAATAATTTTCTTGCCAATCCTTAATGAATTGCACCAATTTATCATTAAAATGATTCTGTTCTCATCGAATGAATAATGAATGAGACTTGAGATAAATTGGGCTGCAGTGTCGATACTCTCACGTTTAATTATGTTGATATTAAACGTTCTGCTGGTCGCGGCAAATTAATTAACGAAAACTATACGCCATTGTTTGCTTACTTCATATTTTATATTATCCTATTCCAATTCAGCGTATCAGTCTAGACACTATATAACCGTTTTTCGTATGTATCAAACACATACGACGTTTTACCTTAAACCACCACTTTACCAAAAGATAATGCTCGTTTCGGTACTTGTACTGGTTTCAGTTTTGGATCGTAGCTCATCATCATAATCTTTCATCTGCTACGCCGTAAATAGCTTTATCTGCTACGTTGTAGATAGCTACAAGTATCAACAAAAAGTACTGAAACTTAAAAAATGATTTTAATAAAAATAACACCGACTCCAAACAGGAAGGAAACTAAAAAGAAAAATAAATTTACATAGCACAAAGTAATTCGTATTTTGATTTAGTTAATCAGAAATAATTACATAAGTATTTTATAATTTAGAAGTTGGTGGTTGGTTTTCTTGTTGTTAAAAAATATTTTATTTTACAATTTTTAGTGATGGAAAGACCTATATCTTACTTAGGTATTATTTTTGTACACACTAAAATTTTGGCACATTGAACCGTATGAAGTAAGCCCGACATGACTGCTGTTGAGGAATTTCCTCGACTGTCTATGGTCACCTGTAATGGCACTTATAACCCATACGGGTGCACAGTTCTCATTATTAGAAATGAATTAAGTGCAAACACCAAGTAATTGCTGTAAATCGTTAAGGAGTTCTCTCGACTGTCTTTGTGCTCCATCATCAAATCAACTCCAAACCTTCACTAAATAGGAGTGCCTTAAAATGCTTAATGAAAAACATAACAAATGCACTAGGCGTCAGTACGATTTTCGAAAGTTCCCCTAGATTTCTCTAGGATGCCATCATCAGATCCTGGTTTCCTCATCTTGGTACTACCCTTGGTATATCTCCTTTCCAACAAAAAAGGATCATCAAAATCGGTTCATAAACGAGAGAGTTATTCGCGAACAAACATAATAAAAAAAAACGGTCGAATTGAGAAACCTCCTCCTTTTTTTGAAGTCGGTTAAAAACAAAATAAATCTGCGTCTATGTTGCACTAATGTAACTAGTACTCAGCTCATATGCGATTCATTCATAACGTACTCGGCTAATGCATTCTGGCCGTAAGAAAACTTGGCACGCCAGCTAAATGCATCTTGACATTACTGCCAGTCGAATTGAAAGAGTATGTGATATGACTTATATTTTGTCTTTGTACGTTGTAATGATGTATCTTTACATTATAACATTAAATGCATTGAAGTAGTATTTACAAATTATGTGGGATTAGAAATATACTTACATAAAAACTAAAAGTTAGAGATCAGGTTTGATCATTATTTGATTTTCTTATTAGTATATGAAAAATACATGTCTCTTAATTTTTATTTCTAATCTAAAGCTGCACAAAAATGTGTCATCTAACGTAACATCAAATATCAATATAAAACCTTTTAATTTCGACTTTTGCTATTCTACCCGTGGTCAACCTGACAAGTTCATCTGAGTGAACTATTCAAACTGTCATAGAGCTATGATACAACTGGGTAAACAACGAAAATTGCTAATGAAAAGAAACTTCATAGTGCAGCTACTACCAAGCTCCATAAGTAGGAGCGATGCCTGAATTAATAACTTGTAGGATGTGTGTGGTGGAAATCCAATATCATATATTCGCAACCTTTTGCTGCTCGTTAAAACCATAGATTGTAATCCTTATTACCAACAGCTGACACGGTTAAGTAAGCAAAGGGTGTGACTTTTATGGTAATGTTTAACTTTCTTTAACCCAGCAAAATTTAATATCCTTGGCAGAAGCATATAATTGGTATCTGACTAAAATAGCACTCTCAATTTTTTGTTCGTTTTTAGTAATCCGTACCTCAATGATCAAAACGGAACCTATATAGTATATAGAACCTATATATAACAAAATAATCATTTTGTTGTCTGTCTGTCTTTCCATTTTCTCAATAACGCGTGGAGGTATCTTACGTTAGTAGATCCTTCCTTTCATTTTTTCTCAACTCCCTCAATCCATTGACCTAGCCCACTCCCTTCACGGTAGGCAGTGGCATTGCAGAGTTCCTGCCATTGCAGAAGCAATGCTAGGGACTCTGAGTCATCCTAAGTGACAGTTACCACTTACCTGCACGTGGGCTGTATGCTCATCTGTTACTGTCGTCAATATAAAAAAGGTATCAAGTTTTACAGCTTCGAGAGGTTACAGATAAGAATATTTAATATAAATTTTACAAATTTCACGCGTTACTCAGAAAAAGGTTATGACACAGTTGGACAACCACTTTGCCTCTTGAGGTACGGAACCTTGAATTTAAATAAATAAACACAGGTACCTATTCAAAAGTACTAATCAAAATATATTGAAACCAAACAAACTGCCACAAACTATAGCTAAACTTCTTGATTTCGATTCTAATATTACCTACAAGTGATACCCGTATATTAGAGCAGAGTAGATACGGAACGGATTTAATCAAAGCTAATTCAAATGAAGGAAAAGTTTCTTACTTGTTAGTACTTATGTGATTGTGAACGCAAGATTTGTCTTAAGTTTGTACGTGTTACGTAATCTAAATTTAATAATGTTAATTGAAAGGTAGAGTAGCAGTCCTACTAATAATATAAATGCGTAAGTTTGTGTGTGTGCGTGTGTGTATGTGTAAGTATGTGTGTATATGTGTTTGCGTGTGTGTGTATGTTTGTAAGTGTGTCTTTGTGTGTGTATGTTTGTTACTACTCATTGCCAACACGGCTGAACGGTTTTCGGTGAAAAATGGTATGTAGATAAATTCGGTGCCGGAGCTACTTTTTATCCCGAAAATCGGTTTGTTTACCGAGGGATTTAAAACATATTTTATGCGCGGGCGATGCCGTGGAGTGCAGCTAGTATTCTAACAATTTAAATATTTTGATTTATATAAAATTATTATTATCTAAGTCGTATTCCATCTATTTTGAAACATTAAAGAATTATCTCTACTTTTAAGAAAGACAGAAATATTTTTGTCTGTGTCAAATAAAGTATTTTCTTTTTTTCTTTATCTCTACTTATAACACCCGTTCCTTATTAATACGCAGGTGGCCTGCATTACCCCTTTAGCAAGCTCGCCATGGGAAATGAGAGGGTTAATTTCTAACAGAAAAGTCTTAGAGTAAAATTAATGTAATAAAATAAACTCAACCCTCCTTTGACTCGTCCGGAAAACAAGTTTCTTTTTTTTTTCAATAAATGAGGTTTAATTAAATAATTAGTATTTTAGTGCACTGGTTAGCTAAGTGTAATACAAAGCCAGGGATTAGTGAGGCTGCTGAGTAATGTTCAAGGCTTTCAGGTGAATAATGGAGGAAGGCTTTAATTATTAAATGACTCGTTTAGTATTCGTCAAGATGGGTTAATTCGTTTATTTGAGGAACAACGTGAGAGAAATACTTGGTGATTAATAATTAGTTCATTTCGCTATTGTGTTCGTGTTCACTGTTACATAATATTACAAATGTGTGTTTGTTTAGTTATTGTTATTAAAATTTGTATAAGATTTGCTTTTGCTTCAACTGCACCTAATTGGGTTGAGTTAAATATGTATGTAATTTTTAATTTACAATTTTATTTATATTTATTATTCGCCATTGTTTGAAAATCAATCAGTTCGCTGACGTAGGGTAGGGCTATGAGAAGAACTGGCAAGAAAGTCAGTCCTTTTAATCGCCAAGTTATTACAATTTTTGCAACTTACAATTTTAAGTAGCATGCAAAGTGACGCATACTAACAACAAAACAACTTATAAAATTAATTTGAATTAATCTCTTTTTAATTACTTAAAATTTAAATTTATTGGTTAACTTTTTAGCTCTTATTATATTCATTTACAAGCTGCATTAAGTAAGTAAGTTGAGTCGTTGTTAACGTTATCAGTCATATTTCCAAGAAAGATCCTTAATAAGGATCACAGAGTTCATCTTTCATTAGTACAAATCTCGCAAAGAACAGCGTTGTCAGTTTAATTTGGCCTGTGATTACCAGTAGGTATTACATGGAAATTGCGTTCTGACCGTTTAAGGTGATTAAGATTATCAAGGATCGTTGTCAGTATTAACATGGCTTCATTTAGGCTTCTCTTATTGGTTGAGCATCTCGAGAATGTTATTACAATTGACAATATGATTTTTAACAATATGATATTCAAATGACTAGGAAAATTGGTAGGGATCGCCTTAGACGAACACACGCGGACTAAATAGGTGACGTATTGACAAAGGGCACACGTACAAGCACCCGTAACCGACGTGTGTGTATGAAAAGATTAATGAATATTAAGGAGGCAAAGGAGGTATGTTTGGATCGCAGCAAATGGCGTTCTATATATAGTATCTGCTTACCCCAGGCGTGAAGTTATGTATATACGTATGATGTTCATTATAATGCTTTATTTTTGATTATTCGTTTTGAATAACTACTCATTAAAAAAAAATCCGGTTCATCTAGTATATCAGTAAATCAATGTTTTATTTTCTAGCAATATCAACGTGCAAATACAGAAGCGTATTTACGCGTTGATATGAAACATGCCAAGCCATGTTTGAACGACATTAGTTCAAGATTTATTAGCCAATTTTATTTAGAAAAATTTAACGGACAAGTCACATTAAACTTAAAGTTTTTTTATTTCTTTTTATATTAGCCCACCAAAGTGACTCCACCCCGCCTGGTGGTAAGCAGTTAGTGGAATCTAGAAGTAATGGCCACCATTCCAAAAGCTAAACTACTGCTATGGCGGCTTAGTGAAATTCCTTTTCACACCCCGCTTAAAAAGCTCAGGATCAAAACTAGATGGGAACACATGCGCCGGCGAAGAGCCTCCACTATGGTGGCTGGGAATGAGGTTAGGGGAAGGGAATGAGAGAGGTGAGGAAAGAGGAAAGAGGAAAGGGGAAGAATTGGGCTTCCGGCGCTCACACTCACCGAGCAAAACGCAGTAGTAGGGATACTACTACTCTTACGTCGATCTTCTATGAGAGGGTAGTACTTCCCCGGACGATCCGGCCCATTCATGCTGAAACCAGCGTGGATCTACTACCGTCTAAAAGTACTCTTCTAAAAGTAGTCC
The DNA here is from genome assembly GCA_963082885.1 of Parascotia fuliginaria. NCBI lineage: Eukaryota > Metazoa > Arthropoda > Insecta > Lepidoptera > Erebidae > Parascotia > Parascotia fuliginaria. The sequence continues at coordinate 18,708,762 of OY720179.1, read as the reverse complement.
TTAGTTTGACTATACCATAATAAACCGTTCCTTAAATATTACCAAATACCAAAATTTTCTTTCAGTAATATTTCTTATACTATATTAAATAAAATTACTTTATGTACCACTCCGATATTTTCCTATAAAATTGTCCACAATGTCATTCCCTAGTGGTTGTTTCATCCAATGCCAAAGATCATTTTCGTACGGTTGTTTTGACGTGGTAAGCTTAACTGAGAACTGAAGTTCTTGTCCCGGGAGATTATTGGAAGATCGGAACAAATACTATTCTTAATGTTACTTGTGAGAATAGTAACCTTCATCTGCTATGAAAGATATTGAGTATTTCTTTTTGTATACAACGTGGCAAACAAGCATACGGTCAACCTGATGGTAAGTGCCAACCGTAATTTATAGACATGGCTGTATTTTCCAAAGTGGCGTGCACTCCATACAGGCAGAAAGGCACTGCCTACCTTAATGATTGCCTAAAATCACTATTTTGGCAACATAATTAAATAATGCCTACCTTGTCAAAAATCTATAATGCCTACCCTGTCAAAAACCTCTGTGCACGCCACTGCTATAGACATGGCTGTGTTTTCAAGCATTGCAGAAGTAATAATGCTTGGAAAACACTCCAAAGCCTTTGCCGACCACTGAGAAGGACATGAGGAAGGAAAAGGGAAACGGAAGAGAACCGAAGGGGTATTTGGGCTGCCAGCGCTTTGACTCACAGAGCAGAACACATTAGCAGGAAAACTAATATTTTTACGTCGATCTTCTATAAGAGGGTAGTACTTCCCCGGTCGACCCAGCCCATTCATGCTGAAACCAGCGTGGATCTACGTGAGAGTAGAGAGTATGAAGTTAACTTAGGAGATACATTAACCAAACGTTTTTTATTACAACTATGATAATTGACTTGATCTGTGTATTCAGTGTTACTATTATCTTGTTCCAGATCTGCCAAGGTTCGTGGGTCCAGGCTCAAACGTGACTGTCGCAGTTGGCAGAGATGCGGCACTCTCATGTAAAGTTGATAATTTACAGACATTCAAAGTAAGTATTAAATAATTATCACACGGCCTGTTATTATACCACAGCAAGAAAAGACCTCTTCTTATAACAATAATACCACAACTGCACACAACGCCATTTAGATCCAAAATAAGCATTTATTATAGCTTGTGTTATGAGTTCTAGAATACTTCAAATTCAAATTCAAAAATCTTCATTTGTTGAACAGAGGTAGGAAGTTGTTACAAATTATTGCATGACATGTAGCTTACTGTGTCAGGCCGCCAACGAAGTACAAATATTTATTAGAGGTTATTCTTTAGGTACCTACACAATATAGTACTAAATACATTTATAATTTATGACATGAGACCATTGACCCTTAAAGCTTATCAACAATATAATATTACTTTACATAATGAAAAATTTGCAATTATTTACACAATAAGTTTATACGATGTCAATTTCTATCATTACAGTCATACCTAATATAAAATAATAGTAGTTAAGTCAATAACCTATCCTTACTAATATTATAAAATATGCGAAAGTAACTCTGTCTGCCTGTTTGTGTCTGTTAAGCTTTCACGCCTAAACCACTGAACTGATTTTGATAAAATTTATAGAGATAGAATAGACCCTGGGAAACAACATAGGCTGGCTAAACATGACTCGAAGAAAATGGATTTTTTTTATGAAAAATGCAATATAACCGTCGTTTACGCGGGCGGAGCTGCGGGCAACAGCTAGTATTATAATAAACAACAGCTATTAAAACAACACTCTCTGAACGTGCGTTTTATTCCTTCTTGTTTATTCTAGAATCAGCAGTTTCCCTATCTTGTATAATTCTGCAGATATACATTTTAATCCTTAAACAATTCCTGTGAAACGTTGTGTTCTAGTACTTGCTTCTTGAGCAAAACACGCCACAGCTGCGAATAGGATTACAGATAGAATTTAGTATTAAAACTTATGAGCTATTGTTTCAATTTGCTTATAAGTACTAACATAAACTAAAGAACCATGTTTTATACTTTCCTGACTAAATTAGAGTACGAGACTCTGCCAAATAGTAGTGGTATATTGCCAAATCGTGTCCAAATTGTACTAACGTTTTTGGTTTATTTTCTTCTGTGTGAAGTAGGTACCTATAAGACTGGCCTGTTGGTCTTTGACTGGCCTGTTGGTCTAGTGGTTAGTGACCCTGACTGCTAAGCCGGAGGTCGTGGATTCGATTCCCACCCAGGACAAACCTTTGTGTGATGAGCATGATTGTTTGTTCTGTGTCTGGGTGTAATTTATCTATAATATGTATGTATATACAAAAAAAAAAAATGTATATAAGTAGTTTATCAGTTGTTTAGTACCCATAACACAAGCAAATATAATTGCTTAATTTGGGGCTAGATGGCGCTGTGTGAACGTGGTAGAATATTATTATTATTATTATTATTAAGTAAGAATATATAATCGTAAATTTTTAAACATATTTCTCATACGAAGTAGTGTAAGATTCAGCGTAGTTAAAGGTAATATGAAAAAGCGCAAAAAGAGAAAATTATCAAATAACAAAATTATATTAAATAAAAAATATTTTTATTGGAGATTTTTCAAAAGTATTTTTTAATTAATATAATAAAATTTCTATATCATTAAACGCACTGATACCTTTGATAAAAAATCTCAATACCAATCAAAACTACTTTAATCAACAGATTGTAGAAAAACAAGAACTATTTTCAAACGTGAATTATGATCAAACCGACTAATGCGTATACAGAAATAAACCACTAACATTGTAATCTGTACAAGGAGGTCACCATTAAGTATTTTTCACTCGCTTAACCCACTATCTGGTTCAGTGGTCGCCGAGATAGGTCTCTTGCCAAACGAAGCTTGGAAACATGTACCGTGTTCCGTTTTACGTCTGGCTTAGGTTTCATTACAGCCTTCATACGCGGAAAGAGCATTCCCAACGTGTGCTTTGTAATGTCAAATATAAGTAAAAAATACAGTTAGAGCATCAGCAATTAAATTTGTAAGTAGAAAATAATGGTAAGTTATTTATACAAATAAATAATAAACAATAAATGTTTGGACACACTGCCATGTAGGATTCTGAATTTCACCTTTAAGTTGAATGCAGAATTACCTATACTATTATTAGACTACAGAAAATCTATTTTACATCAATCTTTTGAAATTATTTCTTTGCGTCGTCATATAAGAACATATAAAAGTTATAGTAGTAGTATTGACACTGTATGACATGCATACGATTTGATAACTATTCACAAAAATGCATATACAACTTCGAATTTACATACATGTGTTACTCACATTGATGTAAACTATTTATGCGCTGGCAAATGTAGCGAATCTAAACAAAACGTTTTGTATTAAACATGAGTGTTCAAGCTCCATTAAACGTAGTGATGGGACGACTGTACAGCGAAGCCCCATATGCTACTGCGTAAATGGAACGTTCTGGAACATTCCAGTTTCTTCTCTATTTTGAATTGAGGAAGCTTTTAGCAAACAATTTGGTTAGAGGAAAATGCCGAGAGGAATTTATCAAAGTAGTTGGGGTAATTTATATTGTTTCCAAGTTTGTGTGAGTGTTAGAAAAGTTTAATGCTATACGTTTTTCAAGACAATGCTTGAAAATGAATACGGATTCTAAATGTTTATTTTTTTTACAATTATTTCTTTTTAAATTATTTGAACAAGCAACGTATCTCGTAGACACACATAATACATAAAATATTTAGTGCTTTAACTTTTCAATCCTTTGCAAAGAATTAATTGTGTTGTTATTCTTTTAATTTTATTTTCTCAAAATCTGATAAGAATGCGTATGACCATATTAATTACTGGTGACATAACTCTTGTTCGTTAAATCTAATTATTATAGTTATTATGTACAATAGAATAAGGCGATTTTTTGCGATTTACAAGTGATGATTTTGCCAAAATGATATTTAATGGAAATAAATGTTTTATACTAATTTCAAATACTTACCTATAAATTTATTAAATTTTTAATTATATGAATATTCACATAAAAAATTTAACATAATTTTAGTGTATACAGTCTCTGGTTTCTATGACTTCTTTAAATAAACTCTTCCCAATAAATTCATATCTTTTATTGATTAGGTAAATGTCATACGACTTTCACCAATGTATACATCATACTAAATAAATAAAGTTTTAAAGTATCGTACCAAATTTGCATAATATATTTATGATATTACGATAAAAACAAAATTAATTGTTTATCAAACTTGAACGTAATTTGCATTTGTTGAGACCTAAATAAATAAAATTTAAATTATGAATATTTTCGGTCTTTGTAAATACCACCTATTTATTTTGATTTCACTTTAATATAAATTATATAGCTAAGTACTACATAATATTTAAAATATTAGTTAAAATAGACGGTATGACTGCAGAATCTCAGATAAGAGGTAATTAATGCCGAAATTATCCATTTCTAGTGTATTTCCGAAAGAAGTTTTTTCCGAAAATTGATAAACTGAAAATAAAGATAAAAAGTGAGGTTATGTTCGTGATATTGCTCCATTATTATCAAAATAAATTGTTAAAAATACTCTTGAAGTAGGCCAGAACGACCACGTGGATGTTGGAGTACATAGATTCGGGTCTTAATATTTAATCGACCTAATTTATCATTTACAATGTAATACACGTATCGTGTTGTGTGTGTTTTTTTTTATTAAAACAGATCATTTTATTTGGTTCATCAATTTTAAATGTAATACACATTTTTATTCAAAACTTCACACTCGTCATTAAAAACACATTTTCTATAGATAAATTAAAAGGTCAAACCTAGTTTTTTATTTACAAAACCACATTTATATTTCTTTAAAATAATTAAAGAACATTTTGGTCTCGTGAACAAAAGTTACAACGCTGAATCAGGGGTCCGGAAGCTTCACAGCCTCGACAATTTTGTCGGTAAAGCTTTCGCTATCTTAATTACACACGCTCCGCGTTTTTCTTAGCGTGATAATGTTGCTAGATATGCAACATAACATTTTGGTACACTTTTATATAAATATTCTTTCTTTAATGTGCACAACAGAAAAAAGATAACAGTAATTAAATATACTTCTAAATACGAGATATTAATATTAATAAATATTAATAATAATATTAATAATATTCTACCACATTCACACAGCGCCATATAGCCCCAAATTAAGCAATTATATTTGCTTGTGCTATGGGTACTAAACAACTGATATACTACTTATATACATTTTTTTTTGTAAATACATACATTTTATAGATAAATTACACCCAGACACAGAACAAACAATCGTGCTCATCACACAAAGGTTTGTCCTGGGTGGGAATCGAACCCACGACCTCCGGCTTAGCAGTCAGGGTCACTAACCACTAGACCAACAGGCCAGTCTATATGTCTATAACCTTTCTCAAGAACTGGTTTATCATACGTAAAAAGAACTATTCAAATCAGACTAGTAAATTCAGAGATAAGCGCGTTCAAACAAACAAACAAACTCTCGCTATTAATAATAGTATAGATCAGCCCAAAACTTAACTACGTAGTAGAGCAACTTTTACCGGTCAGCTAGTTATATTCGAATGAAGTAGGTACATAAGATATAAAACGGTGATAAAATAATAGAGAACAGTGAAACAACTCACCTGATTAAAAGCTGGTAAGTACCGTAGAGACGCCAAGCGTAATTAAGACATCACTCACAAGTCCTTTAGTCCACTCATTTTAATGCTTACACACATGCACTATCATTTATTTAACACATATTCACGCTAACACTAAACTGATACAATTTGCTATAAAATGTAATATGTAATATAAATAATTTTAGTACTTACCTATGTAATTACTTTAATCTACATTTTTTTTTTTTTATATCTTTATTTGGTTTGGGGTTTTTATTCATTTGAATACGTCAACCCCATCAGTTTTAAATATTTTAAGCAAATAATTTCTTTACTTATTTATTGATTTGATGCGCTCAAGGTTACACAATGTTAAAATTATAATACTAAAGATCACTATATAGTACTACAAAATACTTTTATAATCCTAACAATACGTAAAAGCACTAACAGAAATAGGTTTTAATAAACTTCTATGCTTACAAATATTATTATTCCAGAGAAGTAAAAGTTTGTGAGTTTGGATATAACAACAAGTTCTTTTTACAAATTGCGGTCAATTTTCGGTTCAATTAATTCGATTTTCAAAATTCATTCGGAAATTGACCCTTAGGACATCACATATGAAAATTAGCATTACAAAATATTTGTGTGACGTGACATTTAGTCAGCTTAAAAAAAAAATGGATGGAACATCGTTCTTTTTTCAAATTGTGAGGCAATATTTGATACTACTACTCAATTCTATTTTTAAAATTCTACTACCTACGTCTATTTTTATAACTTTTATTACGCGAGAATATCCTTCTTTTTACTTATTTTCGTGTCAACAGCAAATATTTTATATTGTATCAGGCCCAAAACTGAACAGAGATCGTCGTTTAGCGGGGCAGCTAGTATTTTATATTTGAATAAACTACATAAGAAACAACGTTGATAAAAAACAGAAGAAAAATTCACCTGGTGGAAAGTGGGTACCATAGCGCCAAGCTTAACTATACATCACTTGCAATATTATACAGTCATGTTGTCCTAGAGTCCACTGATTTTAAGAATTACACACCTAAACTAACACTTTACAATATCACGTATTTACGCTAACACTTCAAACCGATTCAATTTGCAATTAGATGTCTCTAGAAAATGGCGGTATTTAAATAATTTTATGGGTAATTTTATCCAAATCAAGTTTATAAATATTTTAAACATACGAATTGTACACAACACTGATTGATATACACATTATGTAAAAAAAATATTAGGTATATTAATTAAAGTTTCGTTTTTACCTGACGTTTCGGTCGAATTACACCGACCGTGGTCACGGACTGACTGATGAAGCGCGATTCGGCAACTACCCTCATTAGATTTTTTTATTAATGAGTTTTGTGTATCGAAGTACCGACATTTTAGAAAAAAAAAACTTAGGTAAAAAGGTAATAAAGCCTACTTTTAATATAAGTAGACCCGTGTAGATACCAATAAGTAAATAATCTATTTATTGACTATCACTCAAGAATCAAATAAAGTATAATAATTAAATTTTAACCGCAGCTAGCAGCACGGAATTTTCTATCTTTTTCTGTCACTCAGAATTGTTATTTACTAGAGCGAGAAAGAGAGCGCTAGTGCGACAGTAGACAAAAACAAAATAATGAACAACTTTAGGTGAATGTCACTGGCGAGCGTCTTGCAGCGTAAAAACAAAAGCGCATCGGCGCGGCGCTTCGCGGCACGCAGTGAAAAAGACAAAAGTGAAGCGGTGCGCGTTCCCTCGCAGAATGGCCACCTTGGCCATTCTGCGAGGGAACGCGCACCGCTTCCTCGTTACCTTAGCCAGTAACAAATATTTTATTGTAAAGAATCAATACATTTAAAACCTATTTGGTAAAACATAAAATACAAAACATACAATAAAAAAAGTAAACAATAGTTCGTCCATGTTTGCGTTGCTAACAGCGACCGTGCCGCGTGTGGTGACACTCCTGAAGGCCTAGAAAAGTGGAATATTTTTCTATTGTATTCATAGAGTAGATAAAAATGTATGGGATTCACATTATCCTAACGATAATGATGGTGTTAGCTTATGTCAATCCCATACATGTTTTAATCTATTCTATGAATAGAATATAAATATAAATGCCACTTGTCTAGGAAATGAAATGAAATGAAATTTAAATTATCTTGTTTGAATCAACAAACTTTGACTGAGATTTTTGTCAGGTCTTTTTACATCTTAGTTTTTCTACTATCAGATCATTTTCCTTACAGTTTTGTAAAAAAGTAAACAACTTTGCCTTTAAGACTCTTTGACAGCTCCAACTTAATAAATTTCTTTAATGTTTTGTACTGAAACGTCAACCGTAGAATGTCTGTTATCAGTGTAATGTAGAACATTTCTTACCCTCTTGTTATTATTCTTTTTCCTTGAAGTCAGTAAAACAAATGTAAAGAAAATATTTTATAAACTAAGATTGAAACATAATAATATATGAAACAGACATTGATCGTAGCATAAATCAGCGTTTTAGCTATGATAGCAAGCAGACTCGACTGCGCGTTTGTGAATCACTACTCTAAGATATCAGCTGGTCCTGTATATATTTTTTTTTTATAATATATCCAGCAGTCAGTGGAATCCAGAAGTGGCGGCCACTATACCAAAAGCCATCGTCTTAAACTGCTGGTATGGTGGCCTCCACTATGGCGGCTGGGAATGGGGTTAGAGAAAGGGAATGAGGGAGGTGAGGAAAGAGGAAAGGGGGGAAATTGGGCCTACGGCGATCTCACTCACCGAACGAAACGCAGTAGTACGGATACTACTACTCTTAAGTCGATCTTCTATGAGAGGGTAATACTTTCCCGGACGATCCGGCCCATTCATGCTGAAATCAGCGTGGATCTACTACCGTATAAACTGTAGTAACTGCAACAGTGATGACACAGTTTGTACATATTTTATGCTAACGTAGTTCCTACGTTTTCTGCAACTAACATTACATGAGTATGTACTTAATATATCAAACGACTATCATAATATTGTATAATTGGACGTAGATAAGCAAAAAGGATCCACCCCACAAAATGTTACATTTGAGTTATTGAAGATTGAAGTTTAACCTGTGTTTGCTCAATAATAGACTTGCTTGCGTTTATTATTTCTTAAGAAAATATGTGTGTGTCAATGTATATTTTATTCATACAAATAAATTTTATTGAGTTTAGTTTTATTTCTTGAGATATTCACCTAAATGTGTGTTAGGATCCTTTTTGATAAAACCTATTTTCAATTATGTTACGTTGATTTTCATTTCGCGAAAACGATTCAAAGTAGCTAATTGCCACTTAAATCGTTAAAAAATTTTCATTTCATTAATAAAACAACTAGCTATCAAAAATTTTGTTTATAACCCGTCCATATCGTCATAAAGACTCGGATTGCCCCAAGATTTATAGAAATCTAGGCAGTCTTTAGGTATATAGTCAAAGTTTGACTCCTAATCGTCTAATTTTGCTTGTGGTATTTCTTTCCATTTCTTTTCATTACACCGAAGACATCCCGGACGTCAGCCTGTGCGAGATTGGTATGGCCCTCAGACAGCTCAAAAACAACAAGGCGCCGGGTGAGGATGGAATCACAGCCAAGCTACTAAAGGCAGGCGAAAATCCTGTCCTGAAGGCCCTTCAGAGGCTCTTTAGTGCCGTCCTCCTCGAGTGCAAAATGCCACAAGCATGGGACGGGGGTGTGGTGGAGCTGTTCTTCAAGAAGGGCGATAAAACCCTTCTGAAGAATTACAGACCTATCACACTCCTGAGTCACGTCTATAAGCTGTTTTCGAGAGTCATCACTAATCGTGTCGCAAACAGGTTCGACGACTTCCAGCCTCCCGGACAAGCCGGTTTCCGAAAAGGTTTTAGTACCATAGACCACATACACATGCTGCGGCAGGTTATACATAAGTCTACAGAGTATAACCGGCCCCTATGCTTAGCGTTTGTGGACTATGAGAAAGCCTTTGATTCGATCGAGACCTGGGCCGTGCTGCAGTCCCTCCAGCGGTGCCATATTGACTATCGAAATATCGAATTGCTGAAGTGTTTGTATGAAAACGCCACCATGTCAGTACGAATTAATGGTCAGAGCTCAAGGCCTATCCAGTTGCAGCGAGGAGTACGACAGGGAGTTGTTATATCTCCGAAACTGTTCACCGCTGCACTGGAGGATGTGTTTAAGCTTCTGACCTGGAATGGACTTGGCATCAACATAAATGGCGAGTACATCACTCACCTTAGATTCGCGGACGATATCGTGGTCATGGCTGAGACCGTGGAGGACCTCAGTGCAATGCTCGATGACCTCAGTAGAGCCTCTCGATAAGTGGGCCTAAAAATGAACATGGACAAGACTAAAGTCATGACCAATGTCCATGTTACACCCACTCCTATCACGGTCGGAGGCTCGATGCTCGAATTCGTTGACGAGTACATATACCTGGGACAAATAGTCCGATTAGGTAAGTCCGATTTCGAGAAAGACGTCACTCGTCGAATCCAACTCGGCTGGGCAGCGTTCGGGAAGCTACAACATATCTTCTAGTCCGCACTACCGTAGTGTCTCAAGACCAAAGTCTTTGACCAGTGTGTGTTGCCAGTGATGACATACGGAGCAGAGACGTGGTCGCTAACTATGGGTCTTATCCGAAGGCTCAAAGCCGCTCAGAGGGCGGTGGAGCGGGCTATGTCAGGCGTCTCCCTGCGCGATCGTTTTAGAAACGAAGAAATCCGTAGGCGAACCAAAGTAACTGACGTAGCTCGCAGAGTTGCTTCTCTGAAGTGGCAATGGGCAGGCACATAGCTCGCAGAACTGACGGCCGCTGGGGCAGAAAGGTTCTAGACTGGCGACCACGAACCGGCAGACGCTGCGTGGGCAGACCCCTCACAAGGTGGACCGACGACCTTATAAGGGTGGCGGGCACCCGATGGATGAGGGCGGCGAACGACCGACAACGGTGGCGAAAATTGGGGAAGGCCTATGTCCAGCAGTGGACGTCTTGTGGCTGATATGATGATGATGATTTCTTTCCCATTTGGCCATAGTAGTGTGAAATCGTTTTCTGATACCTCCAAAGATTTTCTTTTTACCTTTTTCTCTATAATTAATTCTTGAAACTGGTCTTCGCTTTGAGTTTTCATAAATATAACGTACTTTTCTTATTTTTCAGTAATATTTATATATATATAAATTAATGACTATATATATATATATTAATGACTGCGATGTGTATGGATCCCTTTCATTGTATTCATCAATACAGAAACACAGTAATGTGTTTAGTGAAAAATATCCAAATGTTCTGAATCGTTTTTGTGATTTAACCAGTGCATTTTTTAAGTAAAATTTAGTTTAACAAAAGAAATCCAAATGTTCTGAATCGTTTTTGTGATTTATCAAGTGCATTTTTTAAGTAAAAATTTAGTTTAACAAAAGAGATCCAAATGTTCTGAATCTTTTTAGTGATTTATGTTTTGCATTGATTTGAAGTAAATATTATAATCTAAAAGGATCCACATGCTTTGCATTTTTTTTTAACATTTTAGTTTTGAGTCAGCTTCTTAGACTGACCGTTATACAATATGATCCAAGGACAATGGATCGTTTTTACGAAACTAAAATAGGGGTTCGCCATACATGTGGCTTGGTAACCAGTGTCATTTTAATGTCAAAAATATTCGTATTTTACTTGGATTGTTTTTGCTAATCGAAAATATAGACCTTGACAAGCAGTTTGGTATACTTAACTCATTTTTGGTCATGTTGTGGGTTGGATCCTTTTTGCTTATCGACGTCCAATTATAAATCCCAATATCAATGACAAATGAGAACAGGTCTTTCCCTGCATTCAGATAATAACGTGCACTAAATAAAAATATCGATGTTAATAAAACTAAACTTAAAACTGTAGTTGTTTATATGGTATATAATCTGTATTATTCTGTATATTTTTCTATCCTGCCGCTCATTTCTAGTTGCTAATACTGTAAAGGCGCAGCTGCAGTACTGTTCCATATGCAATTGCCTGTTTATACTTTAAGCATCAGATATTAACTTAACCGTTATTTTTCGCAGTCTTTCTTTCTGCAATTTTTGTAGTTTGGTATCCAAGTACATACATCTAACGGCAGATAGACGTACAGAATTTCAAATTTATTTTAGGTTCTGATTACATAACCAAAATATTTGTATATAATAAATTCTGCTTCATCTTTACTACTATATACAGTTGAAGAGTTTGTTTGTTTGTTTGAACGCGCTAATATCTAAACCTACCAGTCAGATTTTAAACTTTTTTGCGTATGGTAGCCTAGTTCTTGAGGAAGATTATGGGTTATATGTATCATCACGCTACTGTCGATGGGAGGAGAGTAAGCAAATACGCGGGTGAAACCGCGCCGCGGAAACCTAGTATAAAAATATAAGGCTAGTATATATATGCGCCTTTTTTTTTTTTTTTATTGCCTACAGTGGCAGACGAGCCAACAGCCCACCTGATGGTAAGTGGCAACTGTCGCTCATAGACTTCTGCAATGCCAGGGGCTCCGCGAAGCCACTGCCTACCGTGATATTAATGCTCTCTTTAAACCTCGTTTGAAGAAGGACATGTCATAGCGCTCGGGAAACACCGCAGCTGGTAGTTCGTTCCAGAGCCTGCACGTACGTGGGAGAAATGAACGCTGAAAACGAATCATGCTAGACGAGATCGTGTCCAGGTAGTATGGATGAACTTTGCTGCGATGTCGAGTGGATGATAGAAAGGAGACGATGGCACCAAGTCAAACAGTTCCTCAGAGCACTCCCCGTTAAACATACGATAGAGCACGCATAGAGAGCCAAAGTCCCTCCGCTGCTCCAGTGACTCCAATTTGTCTGTGAGATTGGGATCGTCGACGATTTGAACAGCTCGCCGTTGGAGGCGTAAATCGCTTTTAGTTATATGACCACCAATTGATACTGACCGCACACCATACTACTAAAGTTCTATTATAAGCATTACAATATAATTACAAAATAATACATTTAAAAGTTAAAAGAGCGCTTCGGTGGTTTAGTATAACTGCTACCGCGCAGAGGTCTCACGTTTGATTCCCGGATCAGTCAAAGTGAAATTTAGTCAAGATTATCTAGACAAAAACTCAGTAGGTATACTCGGAGTTTAATATAAAAACTTATTTGCTCTTCAAGTTTATAAAAATAATATTTCGTATTATAACCCTTTACTAAGGATCGCACGTCAATATAACGACCTTGCTAAGATTAACAGTTCTCTAAATATTTTTGATAACAACTTTGAAAACTTCACTTCATAGTCAAAGACATCCTCTATGACTAGTCGGGCTTGGCCGACGCAGCCGTTGGTGTGACTTGAGTCACCCAGAGTTAATCTAAATGAACATTATGTAGAATATTGGTAATTTTGGTAACTGAAGCCGTTTTCTTGCTATAGTTAATCGTTTTACCGTGTATACATATTGATATGTTACAGTCCAGATTGAAACTCTGTTTTACTATATTTAGTAATTTTACGATTATATTGTTTCTTGTGTACTTCATATCATCATATCAGCCAAAAGACGTCCACTGCTGGACATAGGCCTCCCCCAATTTTCGCCACCGTGGCCGGTCGTTCGCCGCCCTCATCCATCGGTTGCCCGCCACCCTTATAAGGTCGTCGGTCCACCTTGTGAGGGGTCTGCCCACGCTCCGTCTTCCGGTTCGTGGTCGCCACTCTAGAACCTTTCTGCCCCTTCTTGTGTACTTAAATAAATGAAAATGTTTGTGTTATTCACAATCTTTGCCTAGGAGAAAAAGGCATGATACTTTGTTATTATTATGTGTATTTTTAACCCATCTTCTTTGCTGCAGGTTGCGTGGCTCCGAGTCGACACTCAAACAATCCTTACAATCGCAGGCCATGTGATTACGAAGAACCACAGAGTCAGCGTGAGCCATGGTGACGGTGCATGGACATTAGGTCTCAAGGAGATAGGGCCGTCTGATGGAGGCAGATACATGTGTCAGGTCAACACTGAGCCGATGATGAGTCAAACACATTTGCTGCAGGTTGTAGGTAAGCATTTGACGTTTATTCTTATTACTGTTTTGAAGGTTGATAGGATGAACGATAGTCTATTCCTAAGGTCTATTCTATTTTTTTTTTTTTTATATTAGCCTACCAAAGTGACTCCACTCTGCCTGATGGTAAGCAGTAAGTGGAATCCAGAAGTGGCGGACACCATTCCAAAAGCCAAACTACTGGTATAGTGGCCTCCACTATGGCGGCTTAGTGAGATGCTTTGTCACGCCCCGCTTAAAAGACCCAGGATCAAAATTAGATGGGAACACATGCGCTGGCAAAGAGTTCCAGGCTTTAATTGAGCGACAAAAGTATGAAGTGCTGAACCGTTTGGTTCGAGACCCTTTAGATTCCACTGTGAAAGGGTGGCACTTTAGTCCCGCACGTCTATCAATACTAATTCCTTTAAAATCGGTACAGTGGTCTAGGCGTGAAAGCGTAACAGACAGGTAGACAGACTTTCGCATTCAAAATTTTAGCATGGATTTGTATCGTAAGTAATAGTTACTTTCCATCAACAAATACCGACTTAGTGGTTCAGTAGTACTGTGTACGACGTATTTTGTTCGATAAAATTAAATCGGATAATGTTACATTTGGTTTATCTTTCAAGTAATTCTTAGTGTTATTAATCCCAGTTTTTTTTATACAACTTTGGTTGCAAACAAGCATACGGCCCAACTGATGGTAAGTGGTAACCGTAACGTATGGAAATGGCTGTGTTTTCCAAGCATCGCAGAAGTAATAATACTTAGAATACACAACCATGCCATTGCCAACTACGGAGAAGGGGATGAGGCAGGTGAAGGGAAAGGAAGATGACCAAGGGGGTATTTGGGCTGCGAGCGCTACTCACCGAGCGAAACACTTAGCATGAAAACTAATATCCTTACGTCGATCTTCGATACGGTCCATTCATGCTGAAGCGAGCGTGGATGAATATTGTGTCAATGGTAAACAGCCCACTTTACTTCAACATTGCTAACATAACAAATTAATAGTATCTACACTCATTACGTTCATGTTAATAATTAAAGTATTTTCTCCAGTACCACCTGATATCGACGACGAAGCCAGTAGCGGTGAAGTATTGGTGAAAGAAGGTGAGAACGCAGCTCTTCGATGTGTGGCCTCAGGGACTCCTCCACCTAACATAGCATGGAGACGAGAAGACTCCAGGCATTTCAAAGTGGATAATCAGACTTTAGGTAAGTACTTCCTGCACTAGTATAAGTCTTGAAAAGCAAGGGACTAAACAAACATACAAAACGAGAGAATATTATGTTCAGGCTTTTTTTAGAAATATTTGGGGGTAGAGCAAAATATTTTATGTTGATTATGGTTAGGAACGAAATGACACTTGGCAGAAGTGACAGAGCAACCACTTGAACTAGACTACTGGTACCAGTAAAAAGGTCACTTTTGCTTGCTTCTTTCAAAGTTTTAAAACTAAAAGTGACATGACTGTTTTAACACCTATTGAACAACTTGTGTATATTCTAATGTTTAAAATCATCTATCAATTATCTCCTGAAGCCATAAATAATAATAATAATAATAATAATAATAATAATAATAATATCATTTATTTCTCAGTATATGGTACATTGAGGTCTTACAAAAACATTGATTCACATACACTACCATTGCTGGTGTAGAAACATTAATTATTTAAACTAAACATGCAACAAAATCGTGATTTTTTTTTATTAGTTATTATAATTTATAAATATGCTTTTTATTAGTTTCTAATAGTGGTAAAAATTTAACTCACAATTTTATTTGAAAATATTAAATTACAGCTCAAAATATTTATTACAATGTCAAAATATTAATTACGATGTCGAAATATAAAATAAAATGTCAATTATTAATCAAATGTCAAAATATTATATAGAATGTCAAAATATTATTTTTAATGAGATAGTGACAAAGTATTATTTATAGTGTTAAAACTTATTAATAACAATGTCAAAGAGGGATTATTACATAATACTCATAATGTGAACTATTTTTTATCTATTCTTAAATGTTAAAATTACATCCGTAGCAAAATAAACCAGGTAAGTTAATACGGAGTTTAGATAACAAATTTCACAAACAAAATACCGCACTGCATATTCAAAGGTAAAATTAGCTGATCCTAATTCAAACAACTAGCAAACACAATAATTGTATATAAACTTTGAATCAGAAACCTTTATCTGTTATTCACACTACCGCACAGGGCAAACATAAAGTGGCAGTGCAAAAACTGTCACAGTATGCAGTCAGCAGCAGAACTAACTGGTGTACAAAGGGAAACTTTGTCGCCTGCGGGTATAAATTGAATGTAAGCTCTCTTATTTGCATTGTGTGCTCAAACGGACTTGTTATAAAATTGCGCTGACTTGCCCGGCCTTTGACAACAACATTAAGTTCTAAATAAGAAGCTTGTTTGTTTCTTGCTGTCCAAAGTATTTAGAATTCATGATGAATATTATTGTTTATTAGTATTGTTATTTAAGCGCAAATATATTTTACTAGCTGAGTACCGCGCTGAAATTGGCATGTGTTTAATGAATGTAACTCGAAAACCAGACCGATTTTCGGGATAAACAGGATCCTATTGTATGTCCGTCTCCGGCACCTAATGTATGTTTTGCAAATACAGTGGACAATATAGGTGGTGTTGTAGGTGTGCTCATAAATCACGTCTCCGATTTGTTACGGAAATTTAAAATTAGGCGAGATAGTGTTCTTTTTTGCTGTTAGTTTAGATGACACAAGGTTCATTATGGAGAAAGTGGTACATAGTTCTTAAGGCACCAGAATTTAAAGTCTATACCATGTCTCTAAAATGATAAACAACATGTCACGCCTTTAAAGTAACAATTAAGTTTCTCAATTAGAGATAAAAGTTCATATTACATTTTCCGTTGCTGATATCTTCCTAAAAGAACTATTCCTTAATGAGATAAACAAACGCTCCCTTTCAGTAAATCAACGATGAACTCGTAAGGAAGCGTGAGAGAATATCTCTGAAGGTACTTATCATACAGTGATAGTTAGTGCCGTTCCTCGCTAACGTATAAATACACTAACAAAAAATATACTTGCAAGTTATTCTCTAAGGAAAGTGGCAGTAATAGAAAATTGATCGTTAAGTTTATTTTTTGTGATTACTTTAGTACTTTTTCTTAATTGTTATTTATTTTTTAACACTGGAAGGCAATATATGAGTGAGAAATGAAATCAATAAATAATGTCGTAAACATTTTTACTTATATCAGAAATTTAAGCTAATATTATAAAGAGAAAAGATTTGATTTTTTGTTAGTTCGTTTGTTTGTATACTGCAATTAAACTTAATATCTACGTAACCCAATTTTAAAATCTATAATCTTTAGAAAGCTACAAATATGACGGCAAACAAAGCCTTTTTTATTATGTTTAACACGACACAATTGCAATAATATTTTTCGTAGGCATTTATTGTGAGACCAAATTGAACTTTAGATACCGAAGCGCAACGAGAACGGACGTCCAATATTATTATAAAACAATTGTAGGATATTCTCCGAGAGTACTTTGGTCTTATAAGAAAACAAGAAATGCTACTTATAGTAAATAATATCTGTGACAAAATAATAAAACATTGTCTTAGTTTGTTATTTTTTACGGCTGTTATTTTGTGTTATTATTATTTTATTTTAAAATACAAAATTGCCCTGTTGGTTAAATAATATTTGGTTAAGTTTATCAGATTTGAAGTTTAATTTGAAATTATGCTGATTTTCCTAACTTTACGTGTTGTGTAATGGTAAAAACAATGGTCATTATCATTAACGATAGTGCAAGAGTCGTTTATTTTCAATTTTCGTCCTTCTTCGTTCCCTTAGCGCTTTAACATAATCATTTAGAAAGCTTCATCATACCTACCTATTAAATTATATTATATTATGTTCACAAAAATATATTTAGACAATTTAAACTGTACGTAGGTAGAAGCAATTTCTTGAAGTTAATCGTCAAAAAATCAAATTACCAACAACTTTGTTTGTAACATAAAATCATAATGTCAGTTTGTAATGGCTAATAATGTCAGTTTGCTTTGAAGATTAACAACAAGAAATTGTGACTACTTATGTACAATTTCCTTTACAGCCTTTACTGGGAGGAAAATATTTCACATCTATTTCGTATTCATTCACCTACTTTTCTTTCTTGGCCAGTGTCATATAACTGCGTCATTTTCTTTTTGTTTCGTTATTCATATTAATTTTTTAAAATGTGTTAATATTTATAGATTTAGATATGGGAACATTGTTGTTTTCAACACTCAGTCTTAGGTTTGTATTCTAAGTACTCACCTATGCGTTCTTTTATTTACTTGTTCAAAATCTTTTGAATTCCACTATGAAAGGGCATAACTTTACTCCCATTCGTGTCGTTCTAGATAAAATATATGTTATTAATTTACGATTAACATAGGTAAAGAAAATATATTTTATTTAACGTTATTTTGTCAACAGTATCAAAATGGAGCGGTCCCTGGCTAAACCTGACGGGTGTGGAGCGAGTGTTGTCGGGCGCCTACCTGTGTATCGCGACCAACGGGGTGCCGCCTTCAGTCAGCAAGCGGATCCAGATTAATGTGATATGTGAGCCATCTCTGAGACAAATTGCCTCGTTCATAATAACCATAATTAGAAGCTTCGAGGCCGAAACGTGACGCCCCAGTGACAGATTGCTTTGTTTTGATGGAGTTTTTGTTTTGATAGAGGGAGTGCTTGGGAAGACGTTTTTTTGTTGATTATGCTTGGCTGTTAATTTTTTGCTTTCAACTGATTATTTCTAGTTTAGAGAGTAGTTTAAAAGAAATCTCACTGTACTCTTACAATGGATTTTAAAGTAAAATGTGTATTTTCCTCTTTTTCGTTTTAGTACCATTTCTGGCGTAATTATTGACCAAAAATTACGCTTATAATAATGGTCGATACGGGTGAAATCCTTGTAAACTATTTTATTTAATTCTTACATAAAGGTCATCCTTATCTTACTGGAAATTACATCTCTCATTTCCAAACCACAGCCTTACGAAAATAATATAACCTACACATTTCGTTCCGTTATTATTAACTACTTTTTGACCTTTAATAAA
Organism: Parascotia fuliginaria; assembly: GCA_963082885.1. Lineage (NCBI taxonomy): Eukaryota > Metazoa > Arthropoda > Insecta > Lepidoptera > Erebidae > Parascotia > Parascotia fuliginaria. Next base: position 18,689,799 of record OY720179.1, on the reverse strand, counting down.
AGTTTTTTGTTCTCTTTATTACATCAATTTTATAACAGGCATAACGTCAAGATTTTATATTCCCTAAATTAATTGAAAAACGTCTAAACCAAATTTTATATGACAACTAGCGGACCCGACAGACGTTGTCCTACCTTAATTATTATCTAATTTTTCGCAGTACCTTCCCCTGACAATTATAAGCACAACAAAAAAAGAACTAACGGAATCGGTCCAGTTGTTGACGCGTGATGCCGTGACCAAGGGAAATAGGGATTTATTTTTATATAAATAGATATTTCTAATCTCCCATTCTACAAACCCTCTTTCACCTACCTACATATATCCCCCGTAAACTTTTCACTACTTTCCCCTATTCCCCTCTCCCTTCTTCCCCACTCCTCCCATCCCCCTTCTTCCCCACTCCTCCCATTCCGCTTCTTCTCTCCCTCCCGCTCCCCCTCCCTCCCCACTCCTCCCATTCCGCTTCTCCCCTCCCTCTCTCTCCCTCTCCCTCGCCTCTCCTTCTCCCGTCATTTCACCTTCATCCTTCATTAATTTCATCCTTCTAAATCCAACCCAATAAAAAAAAATATGAGGTTTTTTATTTTAATAGAAGTATTCCAAAACACTAAACTATGAAGAAGTTTCATACAATCGTTTTCATCCATTTTCAGACCACACTTAACATTTATGGGGATGAAAAATAGATGTTGTCCGATTCTCAACCTTAGCCGATATGCATACAAAATTTCACGAAAATCGGTCGAGCCGTTTCGGAGGAGTTCAATAACGTACACCGTGACACGGGAACTTTATATATTAGATTTAGTGGCCATTAAGTTCTGTAAGAACATCAAAGTTAAGAGAGTTCTCTTAGTTAAACAATTCTTTTCTGACTTCATTTCATTGAAATAATGTACACCCGGACTTAAGTACCCGTTCTCCATTCAAAAGTTCATCGCATAGAAGTTTTTTAGTTATATTCTAAAATTCTCTCATTCGCAGTGTTCTCATTAATAATGCAAAAGTTTCGGAGATGGTATTCTTTTGAAGTTTTAAGAGAATTCAATGTGGTTCTTTTATAGCCCGCGATTTTTCTACTGGAATAAAGGCTGATTTATTGAAGACTTATATATCTGCCGATTCTAAAAAATCTTAAAAAAATAATCGCAGAATTAATAAATCTCTAGATTGAAAATAAACATTACTTTCTGGCACTACTTATTAATTACGTAGCGGCAATTTTTATTTAGTCTTGACATTTTTCATTTTTCTTCCAAAAAATAAAGAAATAGAAAAATTTTAAGTTGTCAACTTGACTACAAAATTATTTGACAGTTAACTTTCGAAATTTACATTAATATATTATTATAATAACTAGCTGCCCGCCCTGGCTTCGCACGGGTGGACATTTTTTTTAACATTTTGGGAATAAATAAAGATAATTTTGTATGGGAATATAGAGAAGTCTTTTTTTTGACAATATTTTAAATTTTTCTCTCCGTAAGAACTATCCTCGTACTTAAAAGAATATTTAAAAAAAAGGAATTAGTGAAATCGGTTCAGCTGCTCTCGAGGATTGCGCTTAGCAACACATTTAGCGATTCATTTTTATATTATAAGATAATAGCAGCACCTTGATAGAACACAACTGAACATAAATGAACAAAAAACAGTATTGGCAGATTATATGGCATTTTGTAATCGGTATAAATATCACTCCCATTACAAAAACTTTTATCTCACTATTTACTATATTGCTAAAAAGCACAGTTGTCATTTTTATGTTTACTATGTAGTTCGACCGACCACGCTCAGAAGTTGCACCGGGCAAAGGAAATTGAAAAGTTAAATAATCATTGTCCATTTTAGTTTATTTTTCAGTGTAGCTACATTACCTACATACTTAGGTATATTTTGACCGAATACCTGGCTTTAAGGCATCAAATTTTTAACTTTTATCATCATCATGTCAGCAGAACGACCACAACGTCCACTGCTGGACATAGGCCTCCTCCAATTTTCGCCAATTTGGCCGTTTGTGAGCAGCCTTCATTCAATTTATAACCTTAAAAAAGTTTAATAGATCACACTTATTAATAATATTAATTACTATGCATGTAAAAAAATACGCTTTCTACTCACTTTTCGTTTTTATAGTTTATGTCTATTTAGCTACATAATACAGAAAAATTAATAACTATTTCGACGCTAACTTGGTTTCTCAGAAAGTATACAAATTTGTTTTCGCGGCCCAAAGAGCACTTTATTACGTACCACCGGCCGCACTAAAATGTGCGTTACAAGGAAATTTTGTCTATTTATTGTGGCGTGTTTAGCGAACTTTATTAATGAAGTCTACAATTTCTACATACATCGAGCGCTATGGACTAGGAATCAGGTGAACTAAGCAGGTGGACCAGACAGAGGAATTATAACCCCTCGTAATAATTTATAGTAAATTTTGAAACAGCATAAACATTTTACGTTCGACTTCGAAGTCCGATTCCCACTCGCCCGGTATTATTTAAACTGAACCAATACAAGTACAAGTTCTTGTTTCATAATGAACTCAATGAAAACTAAATGAGGTAACCCTGCCCTTCTTATTATATCAAATACAATCAGATTTAAACTCAAACAAAATTCCAAGAAATTATTATTAACTGTTCGTGTATAAAGTAATAATGATCCGAAAGGCGGAAAATATTACCCAATTAATGTTATCTGAAATACAAAATGAATTATCGGACCAGTGTTTTACATTGTTCAAATTGTTATAATACTATTGATCATAATAAGCACCTTGGTAATAAATGTTTTATTCACCGCCAAACTCAAACATTTAATGTATATTTTCACTTTTAGTTTCGCCATCAGTATGGGCTGGCCGGATGGCTATTCGGGCCCCTTCAGGCAGTGCCATCACTCTTCAATGTACAGCTGAAGCGTTCCCAGTGCCGCAGGTCTACTGGACCCTCAATAGTGAACAGAGGATTATAAATGGTAAGTTTTTATGTTTTTTATTTATTTATTATTAATACATGATATTTTGTTGAATAATTGTGGAATAAAATAATTTTTATCAAAAAGAAAACCGACTACAAACAGGAAGGCAACTAAAAAGTAAAAAATAAATTTACATAGCACAAAGTAATTCGAGTTATGATTTAAGTTATCAAAAATATATAAATAAGTATTTTATAATTTTGAAGTTGGTGCCAAGAAAAACAATAACTAGGTACTTATTTATAGGTATTATCCATCTTAATTTGCTATTGTAGTAAGGTCCTTATAGTATTTAGTTATTGAGTATAAAAATATATACGGTCGAATTAAGAAACCTCCTCCTTTTTTTGAAGTCGGTTAATAAAAAACTGATATTGAAGCAAAACTTAGACAACATCTAAAGTATGTTCAAGGTACTTCTGTTTTTATTCTTTGTTTAAAGCACGTTGTGGTGATAAAATACAATGAAATTGAAATTGATAAGTACAAATAATTTTCTGTAATAGAGCGATGTCACCATAATTGTGTTTGACGGAAATTGTCATCAAATTGCTTCTATTGGAAACATAACGATATCATTATATAGATATTTTTATAAAACTTTTGGTCAAACAAGTAAAAACAAAATTCAATAGTTTAATTTTTTTTTTTTTTTTTTTATATTAGCCTACCAAAGTGACTCCACTCTGCCTGATGGTAAGCAGTAAGTGGAATCCAGAAGTGGCGAACACCATTCCAAAAGCCAAACTACTGGTATGGTGGCCTCCACTATGGCGGCTTAGTGAGATGCTTTTTCACGCCCCGCTTAAAAGACCCAGGATCAAAATTAGATGGGAACACATGCGCTGGCAAAGAGTTCCAGGCTTTAATTGAGCGACAAAAGTATGAAGTGCTGAACCGTTTGGTTCGAGACCCTTTAGATTCCACTGTGAAAGGGTGGCACTTTAGTCCCGCACGTGTTGTTCTGGATACGCAGGAACGAACCTGTGTCTTATAAAGAAGACAGAGCTGCTCGGGCGGAAGTACCGCCTCACCCTGTTCAGGACACCGAGTTTACAGGAGGCGGTTTTAATGACGCACTCGATGTAGTTCTTGGGGTTGAGATCTCGGCTGATGTCCATACCCAGGATACTTAGGCTATCCTGTAGTGGTAACGCTGTGTTCTGAAGAACACAATTAATATATTCAATTGATTTGCATTAACAACTTGAACAACTATTCTAAGGAACAGTAGTAACGCATTATATAACTGAACATCGTTTCCTTTCAATGTTAGGTTTAGAGGAACATGGATCTAAGAGTTACGTTGTATTATGCACCCCGTACTTAATAGAGTATGAGTAGATATAGAGGTACAAGTACTGTTAATTATAATATAATATAGTAATAATATTCTACCACATTCACACAACGCCATCTAGCCCCAAATTAAGCAATTATATTTGCTTGTGTTATGGGTACTAAACTACTGATAGTAGTACTGATGTACTACGTAAATACATTTGTTTTTTGTTAAAACATACTCATTATAGATAAATTACACCCAGACACGGAACAAACAATCATGCTCATCCATCACACAAAGATTTGTCCTGGGTGGGCATCAAAGCCACAACCTCCGGCTTAGCAGTCAGGGTCACTAACAACTAGACCAACAGGCCAGTCAAATTTGCATTACAGTCATACTAATTTTGTATAGAATCTATGTTTACCAGTGCAACTTTCTCATACTTCACAATGCTAAGCTATAGGATTACGCACTATGGAATAAATGCGCAACTAAAAGATTCTGGACCCGGAAAAAATATCTGTATGCTTTAAGTCATAAAGCTCATAATACTGCAACTAGTATCTTATAGTTATGTTGTAAATTACACTCATAATGACACCTAAGTAGTCAATCGTTTAATGACACATGGTGTCTATGCAAAATGACATACTAGGTACGCGAATTGACACGTATTCTCTTTTATGCGAAATGACACATTGGCTGTAAAATCGTGAAGCTTATAAAAGATATCAATATATAATAGTATACATATCATAAGATATAGATATCATCATAGAGCGGCAGAATTTGTTTGTTTGTTTGTTAAAATGGGCTAATCTTAAATAATTAAATAATACTTTTTGCGTATGATAGCCGAGTTCTTGAGGAAGGTATAGGCTATCTATGTAACACCACGTTACTGGCGACGGGAGCAGAGCAGTTACGAAAGACGCGGGTGAAAACGCGCTGCGGTAAGCAAAAACAGACTCTTTATACAGAAATATAAGTATTCAAAAACATAATATTTCTGATTGACTCTATCAATAACAATGTTAATTAAATTTATACTCAATATTCAGAAAATATTGATTTCAAAAATGTATTCGGTACAAATACGTATTGTTATTTCAATGTTAACATATTCACGACTGATTAAATAATAAACAATAATATTAAATTACAAATTTGATATTACAATATTACAAATATTTTGCTTATTTTGCTAAATTTAAATGATAACAAGTACGCATTTTGATTTTTATAGCTACTACACAGACTTGTAACTTAAAAGCGAAGGATCTAAGAATATTGTTAAATACTAGTAAAATATGATTTTATGAGTACTGACGCCTGAATCTCATGACAGCTAGAGGTATTTTCTTTGACGTACTATGGCATGTAGTGGAGTAATAGGCATTCGATTTGAACGGCGCTGATGCATTCATCAGCGCCGTTCAAATCGAATGCCAAAGCATACTACAAGCAACGATAAATGACATTTCTTTGAACAAGGGTTAAAAGAGAGGAAAGAAACACATAGATGGACTGATAAAAAGTTCTAAATTTTAATTGAACGGCACAAGTAAGAAGTATGTACTATATCTTTTTGTTTAACTGTTAAGAATGATACTACTTTTTTTTACCATCATATGTAAGTTTTACGATACATTACAATATTCTTTGTTTAAAAAAGAAATATAATAAAAACAATGGCACTTGTTAATTAGCCTATTGTGTTGTTAAACAAAAGTGGTGGTTCTAATCGTGAAAGTTTCAACTGTAAGGAAGGACTACCGTAAATAATGAGTTGGTAACGACCCCATCTGTATTAAATTAATGTTATAAAGCTTTTTAATGTTAATGTTGGCACGAGACAATGTTACTAATGTATCTGATTATTTTTAATAGTTAACTATGAAATATTTTAATAGCAAATGTATTTCTAAATACTTAATAAACTAAAGACTGCCTCTGTGGTTGGGTGGTGCTGTGTACGGATTACCACGCAGAAGTCTCGGGTTCAATCCCCGGGTCGGGTAAAGTGTTATTGGGTTTTTCTGTTAAAAAATTCTCATTATTAGTCCGGAGTCTGAAATTGTGTCTGATATATGGCAACAGGCTCGCCCCCTGTTACATGGGACAAAACATATAAAAAAAATGGCGAAAAGTAGGTGGTTAAACACCTCTGCGTACCCCTTCTGGAATGAAAGGCGTGAAGTTATGTATGTATGTATTTCTAAATTTTATAGAGACCAAAATATTTTGTCAGTTCTGTCTGATCATCTGTCAGTAAAAACTTATTTCTACAAAAATATGTGTGATCACATAATGGGAAATATTCTAAAACTAGACGTCCGCCTTCGCTTCGCTTTAGTATCAAAAGTTTCATTCGCTCTCACAACAAGCGCCTACATTTATGGTTGCAATGTTACCTACGTCTGCGAAATATTACTGCTATACTGCAAATGTACTTTTGCTGTCTTCTGTATTGCAAATTTAGATACAAATATTGATATTCTGAAAATTGACACATAATAAAATATAACCTATATAATACGTTTCATTTATTGATTTTTAAAATCGGTTACGTATATTTTTAGTTAAATCGTTACCAACAAAGAGACAAATTAAAAAAACATCAAATCTCTTTGTAATGTAAGTTTAGATAGCTTACGTGTATAACAAGATGGACCGATGACCTGAAAAGGGTGGCGGGCAACCGATGGATGAGAGCGACTCATGACCGACCAAGGTGACGAAAATTAGGGAAGGCCTACGTATAGCAGTGGTCTTTCGGCTGATATGATGATGGGCACTGCATAAACATTGCATGTTTTATGCTGTAAGTTCAAATACAATGTAAATAGTTTATGAATTAAAATAAATAAATAAATATTATTAAATTTTAATTTACTAGTTTTGATTAAATAATGTTTATAGTTATATTTTCCCTTATAGGGTGTACTCTATCAACTAATTTATTGAATGATTTATAAACATAGGGGCAAAGACTAACATACAAAAATAAAGTTCTTTATTTTTAAACTTTAAAACGAAATTACTTCTATACGAAAAACTTTTAAACGGAATTATATTACTATCTTGTGTTTAGTTATCTAAATAAGTTAAATTAAAAGACGAAGGAAACGACTTTCATGTTAACAAAGAAAGGTTTTAAAAGATTCAAAGATTTTTACAATTAAATGTTCCATTTTATCCAAAATAAAACTAAGGCTTTAAGAGTAACAGTTGACCTACAATTTATTCCACAATTTGGCAGCCTCATAGAGACATCAAAGTCTTATAATAAATCATCGAATAAAACAGTTGTTCAAAGGAATGGTACAGAAGATATAAAGTAGACCAAATATTATTCATCTGTGTTGACGACACAGACGAAGACGTTAATATTTTCACAGAATATCAAATTTTTAAAAACTTTTTAATTACAATTATTATTGAAACCAGTTTATTATCCTTTGATGTATTAGCTAATGAGAGCTCTGGAAATTTCAAAGTTTCGCACTAAAGAATTATGACTCTGAATAGAGTTGGTTTATGACACAATCTTTTACTTTTTTATTGTTTTATTGAAGTATATAAGTTAAATTAATAGTTAAAAGTAAATTGGGTGCATTAACGGTAATTTAAAATTTAGACTTATTAAAATTGGGTATAGAAAAGTGAAACTGTAATTTTATAATTAATTAAGTATGAGATTTTGGAAAAATTAATTGAGCTTTCCCAAAAGTGTTTATACTAACTGCAGTTAGATGATAATTATAATACTAGTAACGCTGCAGCTTTCTACAAGTATTATTATTTTGCCACTTTGGACATCCAAAAAAATTTCACCCGTGTTAAGTTACATATTTGGTTACTGCTCTGCTCCCGTCGCTCGTAGTGTAATATTATTTTTTATTATATAGCCTTTAACTTTCCTAAAGAACTGGGCTCTCAAACGTAAAAGAATATTAATCTCTGTAAAAGAATTTTCAAAATCTGTTTCAACTGAACAAATTTTCAAAATCTGTTTCAACTGAACAAATTTTCAAAATCTGTTCAGTAGAAACAGATTTTGAAAATTCGTTTTCAAAGATTACCCGCTACAACATCACAAACTTAATTAACATCAATATTAGCATAGATTATCCTTCTGTTTGTCATCAGGTACAAAACATCGTCTTAGTATGACATCGCGGGGCTACCGTCACACGCTCAGTCTGATGGTAACAGACATGTCTAGAGAAGATGCTGGAGCGTATCGGTGCCATGTGGAGAATACCCAGGGACGAGCTCAGGCTGAACTGTTCTTGCATTGTAAGTACAAAGATGATATAAATATCAATACTTATGTAATCATGGTATGGTATATTGATTACATACGTGATGGTAAAAAGTTACAGTTACCTGTATGTGGACACTACAAAAAAATTCCTACATAAAAAATATCAGCAATGGTTAAGAAAAAATTAAAGATAGTGATTCTGAATCACTAAGCGAAACACAATGGTTACGTTGTCTAATGAGAGTGTAGATATTTCTAAATTTGATTTACCTCGCTTAAAATAAAAATCTTCTACAAATAAAACTTTTTATTGATGTTCATTTCAAAAAAAATTCTCTTATCTGTACAGTACTGACAACAACTACAACAACGACTACAACAACTACAACGACTTCTACAACAACAACTACGACTACATCGCCAGCGCCACCGACTACTCCACTATTACCATGTAAGTTACAGTACTCCAGTTTTAAAACAACAATTATGAGAAGACTACATATATAGTTAAGTGTATTGCCTGTGTCACTTTGCATGCTACTTGAGATTGTAACTTACAAAAATTGTAATAACCTGAGTTTCTTGCCAGTTCTTCTCATGGCTCTACTTCGTCAGCGAACTGGCTGTAGGTTGATTGGCTGACATTTTGTTAATTTTAACGTTCATAAGTGTTAATTTAATTAACCTATGTGAATAAACATATATTTTCATTTTCATTTTCACTATTGAACTCTGATAGGCAATTCTAGTGTTTGTTTATGAGTATTATCACATTTTTAATAATATTAATACTTCAAGTGCTGCGGTATTTTGATCGGTTTTTGGCTCTCTATGCGTGCTCTGTCGTATGTTCCACGAAAAGTGCTCTGAGAAACTGTGTCACTTGGTGCCATTGTCTCCTTTCTATTATCGCACCACTCGCAATCACAGCAAAGTTCGTCCATACTACCTGGACACGATGTCATCCAGCACGGTTCGTTTCCAGGATTCACTCCTCCCCCATACGTGCAGGCTCTGGAACGAACTACCAGCTGTGGTGTTTCCGGAGGTTTAAAAAGAGCATTAATATCATGGTAAGCAGCTTCACGGAGCCCTTGGCATTGAAGAAGCCCATAAGGGCCCACTTACCACTAGGAAGGCTGTTGGCTCGTCTGCCAATAAATAAAAACTTTTTATACGCATTGTACGCAGCGTTTGATCAAGATATTTATATACAATAAAGCAATCTTTTATCGGATATTTATTTATATTTAAAAGCTTTTTCTTCTTTTCGACTCTGGACTATAGGTACGAACTAGGTGTAAGTCGCTAGTAATTGGCTGACATTTTGTTAGTTTTAACGTTTATAAATATTAATTCAAATTACTAAATTTTTACTTTGACATTGTGTTAAGTTTGAACTTAGAGAGGGTTGTAACACTGTTAATCATGGCTTACAGAAGTTTTAGTGACGAGCCATTACTCGTATTTTTACGGCGGATCAATTTCCTTGCAAATTAAAAATATTTTTTGAAATCTAATAGCTAGTAATCTTACCTACTAAGTTACCGTGAAAATAAAACATCTTTGTTTCTAACTCCTGAAGTAGGCACTGCTAATTAAAATAGATACAAAATTGCTTAAAGTATCTCTTAAGTTACTTTCAAGGAACTTTAAAAAGCGTTCATTAATGATAAAGACCTAAATACTTTAATGATAAATGGGATTGAGACTGATTATTGAATTACGGTACTGAGAGTAGTTTCAACTGTTAGCTAGGGCTGCGAGCCGCGAAACTGATAAGTAAGCCAGCTGGATAATCTTTTTAAAATTAAATCTATTCGGGACTGCAGAGTGATATATGTATAGATACAGATGTTGCTATTTTTTTTGTTCACGAAAAAAATTCCAAGACTCCTTTATAGATATCTACGAGTATTAATCAAATTAAAGAGATTAATTTCAAAGATAACATTGTACGAATGTATAAACTTCTTTGTCAATCTTCGTTTTCAATGAACTTAAGTTTAATATTTTTATATAGAAAATATTAAACTATGTATTTATTATTATTAAATCATTGAAAAACAATATTGTATTAATCAAGTTTACAGGCGTAACTTAATAAATGTGTTTTTTATTAGTGATCTTTTTATAAATAACTTATGTAGGTTGACATTACTGGAGTACTTTATTCAATTATTATCTCATTTTTTAAATTACGTGTAGTGGCATTGTTTTTTTCAAACAGTATAGAGTATAGTTAAATGTATTTTATTGTATGAGTTTTATTGAAATGGAATATTATCCGTTTTCTTTGTTTAGATGACACTGAGAGACACCTGGAGCAGCTGCACCGCGGGGTGCTGGAGGACCCAGGACTTGACAATCCCTACATTGTGCTAAGTCAGCATCAAATGCAGAATTTGGGTAAGACGCACAACCTGTAACATATTAATAATTAAATGGCATTCTTATTGTATTTTTTATATTAAGTACCCATTTGTTTAATCATTTCTTTCTGTTTCATTTTGGTTTATTTCATTATTTTTTAACATGAAAACTCTGCTGATGATGACATTTCGAGGTACAAAAATAAATACTATAGTTATACCTACATAAAATATGTTTTAATGATTGAGTAAAAGTTTGAGCGCGTGTTTCAAGCCAGCCTCGCCTCCCAAAATTTGTTAAATAAAAAATTCAAAAGTATTCTAATTTAATCAATGGTTTTGTTGTGAATAATTTGAAGTCCACAGTTTCACTTTGATGAAGTCAAAGTTTTTACTTTGTTTGGAAAGCTGTCAGCCAAGTTGAGTGATAGCAAAAGGTCTTCTCGTAAAGTCGCTTCACGTAATTCGGTAGATATACAAAATATATTTTGTATCTCAAAAAAAAATTCTTAGGATACCGTAGTACCACATCTCATAACCACGAGAATTGTAGATATCACTTTACATGGACCTCATTGAATTATATTGAAAATAACATTTTACCGCGGTCACCAATTTACCTACTAAGTGTAACTATGGCAAATCTCTCTCTATCGCCAAACCTGTCTTAAAATGGCCATTGCCAGATTAAAAAAAAATTACTCATAAGTATTCGTTTATTTTTTCAATTGCATTATTTAATGATAATAAACTTGAAAGAAAGAAAGAAGAAAGAAATAAATTTATTTTGTTTGCAAATGATTAAATACAATTTTTCGGGTCTTATATTCATAGTCATAGTCATAGTCATAGTTCTTTATTGGTAAGGGATTCTTACATGTCATATTTCCATTTAAAATACTTAGATTACAGTACAATAATAATAATACTTACATTACAAGCTAGTCAAATAACAAAAAACATTAAATAAATAAGAAAATAAATTAAAAATTGATAAAAATGTCAAATTCATAAATGTCACAGTAGTGGTATGATTAATAAAAAATACATAATAATTATCAAACATGTCAAGCTTTCACTGAAATAAATTCCTCATAAGAATAAAACGCCCTCTCAACAAGCAACTTATTTTATATTTTTTAGTATTCACTTAATGTATAGTTAGTATTTATTTATTTTATTTATATAACTTATTGTGTCCTCGCCCTCCATATACTTAAACAGCTTCAGAATATGCTATAATAATATATGTCTCACAGAAATGGTGACGACAATGTGACCGGAGGCCGGGGGTCGCGGTCCCTGGAGTGATGGGTGGCCACCCCTGCATGATGTCGCGTCCACTGTCACTTGCCAATGGACTCTCGTAGCCTCTGTAATAGTGCTGTTAGCGTGACCTTGAACTGTGCTTCAGTGAAACAAAGGTTGTTAAAACGGCTTTGATGAAATTAATTATCTACACTTCGAGACGTTGGTTACAAGTTAATTTTGCTATTAGGCAAACAATTTGTGGTAAATTATAATTTGCAGCAAATATTTCGCAGCTAGTACTGTTAAAGCTGCTACTTAATTCCTTCAATTCACAGAATTGTTTAAGTCAACTCACACAATTCGTTATTCAAATAAAAATTGTTTGCCTAGTACGAAAACAGCCTAAATTTTGACTTGTAAATTATAATTGTAATATTTAATTCAACAACGACTGCTGATCACAATTTTGTATTGTTTAATTGTATATATTTTAGGGTTATAGTTCGCTGTACATAATTTTGCACGAAAGATAGTCATATCATAGAACACAGAATAAATAATTGTTAGGTAAGTCAGTAATAAATTATATTATTAGGTCCAACTCGGGCTGAAAAAGCCCGCACCGTATTATTGTTCCAAAAATAATTATCTTGACAATACTGACCCAATTAATAACCGTAGTACGTGCTTCCGGCAAAAGAACTCAAAGTTTCAAACATTGAATTAGATGTGTTTTCCTAAAATATACGTTGGGGATTTTGATTAGGTCAGAATTTAAGTCAAATAAGTTTCAGATGCGACCAAATGTAGCACTTCCATAACAGTAAACAGAGGTCCTAGTCAAGTGTCATAGATTTCTATTCTATTCATAGAATAGATTAAAAAATGTATTGGATTGACATAAGCTAACGGCAACCCTTATGTCAATCTCATACATTTTGCCTCTGAGATGTTAATCCTAACAACCGAGGATCCGAACAGGCTTAGTCCATATTATTAGTAAAAACGGACTTCGCGTTACTAAATAGAAATCGCTTGTGTGCATTGGCCCTAACATTAAAATGTTTCATTAATATTCGGTTTGTTCAATGATTTTACGTCTAAATTGTAACATTAATTTTGCAAACATTGCTACGTTTATCTTTGACATACGAAATGTAAATCAATATTGTAACTGGAATAACAAATATTGGGGTGGATGACACACGTCGGTATTTGCTCGTATGTAAGTTTATGAATGACTTTCATGTAAATTTACCTGTAGTATAACGTTACAGATTCGATTTTGAGCATTACATTACAAACTGTCTGCCTGAATGCCGAGCATTGGTTTGTAATGCAACATTCCAGATTCAAAATATCACACATTGTTCCATCATCCATTGCGAATTGTAATGCTCGTTTCGCCTTATTCACCAATGTAATGCTCGAATTGTATTGTCATTATAAGTCGAACTAGTCCAGTGGATAAGGCACCCGCAACACGAGGTAGTGGGCTTGAATCCGGGCAAGTATAAATGTGATTTTTCAATTCATATGTACTTTCTAAGTTTATCTTGGACATTTTTGACTGACGGTGAAGGAAAATATCGTGAGGAAACCTGGACTTAAAAGTCTGATATTGCCAATCCGCCTTTGAGCGAGCGTGGTGATTAATGCTCATACCCTCTATATATAACAAGAGGCCTTTGCTCTGCAGTGAGACAGTAAACAGGCTGGTATTATTAAGCTACACGTTGTAATGATCGGTTCCCTCCCTCACAGATATGATGTTCAGATCTGTAACATGTTACAGCCGAATGCTCGTGATGAGAGAGCACCTTTAAATGAATGTTGGTCCAATAAAGCTGGTAATGAGTAAATATTACTAATATCATTTTCATTTTCAAAACCGTTTATATCAGTTTTTATCTGTTTTTGTTTTATTAAGTTTAAATTATTATCAACCTGTATTTAAAATATTATCAACCTGTATTTAAGTTGTAATTTGTACACAGTTTATTGTTTGAGCTTCAAAAACGTAGTCACTGTCCGTTAAATTGAAATTAATTTTACTAGGGTTAATGTATCAATTAGCAAAGCAATTTTAAGTCAAGCAAATACAAACGCTAAAGAACAAACCATCGTTTTTGAAGAGGCTTCGTTGTCATACATTGATTAACAAGATAGATTTAATTTAACAGTAAGTTGATGATTGCACATTGTGAGTGAACTCAATATGTTGGATAAAAGAAAATGTATTGATGTATGAGATGTTACAAAAGGTCATACTTATTTTAATAAAATGGTTGTTGATTTATTAATTAGGAGTAGATACTAATGATAACTATCAATATTGTTTTGGCTTTTAAGTACCTAATATTCCAGTCTAATTTTAAATTAATTGAAAAATATTATAATATAATTTTAGATTTACTTTACAGAAAGATCTTAATTGTTCCTTTTTCAAATTTCATCTTTATTTTTTACCGTAACTCCTTAATATTTCACGATGAGATTTGGCACGTTATATGATGGATGGTTGCAAACCTTTCTAAGTTCAGAAAAATATTCTACATTTCCTTGTCTTGAGGAAATTACAGTGTCCAACAAAGTTGCAATACATCCATCTTAAGCAAAATCTTGAGAATATTATATTACCTTATTTTTACGAATACTCGTAATGTTAATGTATACCTATATATTTGTAAATTCTTAATTATATTGTAAAGAATAAATTGTATTGATATGTTCCGTTGTAAAATATAATATTTGGAAATATAATATATTTTATTTGTCTTTTATTTTATCCGTATTTGTAAGCAGATAATGGTAAGTGTTAAGAATAATCACAACTAATGCTCAAAGATAACTGCCGATAGGACTATTTGAAAGTCCATGGAATGAATTATGATTTCATTTTAAAATCCTTTATTCAACATTGAAGCATAATACCTAAAAGCTTAATTACGAAAAAATCAATAACACATTTCTCATGAAAAAAAGGGACCTACAATCTCTGGTCCATGGTTGAGTTTTATGGAACTTTTTTTTTTTTTTTTTTATATTAGCCTACCAAAGTGACTCCACTCTGCCTGATGGTAAGCAGTAAGTGGAATCCAGAAGTGGCGGACACCATTCCAAAAGCCAAACTACTGGTATGGTGGCCTCCACTATGGCGGCTTAGTGAGATGCTTTTTCACGCCCCGCTTAAAGGACCCAGGATCAAAATTAGATGGGAACATATATGTGCTGGCAAAGAGTTCCAGGCTTTAATTGAGCGACAAAAGTATGAAGTGCTGAACCGTTTGGTTCGAGACTCTTTAGATTCCACTGTAAAAGGGTGGCACTTTAGTCCCGCACGTGTTGTTCTGGATAAAAAGGGAGAGGGTGGGATTAATTCAAAGAGCTCTTCAGAACACTCTCCATGGTAAAGGCGATAGAAGACGGCCATTGAGGCGATGTCTTTTCGCAGCTGTAAAGGCTCAAGGGTCTTAGTAGCCTCCGGGCTTCCGATGATACGGACTGCTCGCCGCTGCAACCTATCGAGTGCGTCCAGCCCAAAGATGAGAGCAGTACTCCACGCAGGAACGAACCTGTGTCTTATAAAGAAGACAGAGCTGCTCGGGCGTGAAGTACCGCCTCACCCTGTTCAGGACACCGAGTTTACAGGAGGCGGTTTTAATGACGCACTCGATGTAGTTCTTGGGGTTGAGATCTCGGCTGATGTCCATACCCAGGATACTTAGGCTATCCTGTAGTGGTAACGCTGTGTTCTGAAGAGAGGGAAGGGGAAGGAACGGAGATTTTTTTGCAGAGAACGCGCACACCTGTGTTTTCTTGGCATTGAACTCGACCAAATTCTCACAACCCCATTTAGAAATGCGGTATAATACTTGGTCGAGCTCAGCGACAAGTTCTAGGCGTTTTGCCTCGATGTCAGTCTGTTTAGCCGCAGGATGTCCGAGATATCGCCCATGCACTGTACTATCATCTGCATAGCAATGAATGTTGCCAAGAACTACATACAATAAAACAATCTACTGCAAAAATATTTTTTTTTTTTTTTTTTTTTTTTTTTTATATTATAGCCTACCAAAGTGACTCCACCCCGCCTGATGGTAAGCAGTCAGTGGAATCCAGAAGTGGCGGCCACCATACCAAAAGCCATCGTCTTAAACTGCTGGTATGGTGGCCTCCACTATGGCGGCTGGGAATGAGGTTAGGGGAAGGGAATGAGGGAGATGAGGAAAGAGGAAAGGAGGGAAATTGGGCCTCCAGCGCTCTCACTCACCGAGCGAAACGCAGTAGTACGGATACTACTACTCTTAAGTCGATCTTCTATGAGAGGGTAGTACTTCTCCGGACGATCCGGCCCATTCATGCTGAAATCAGCGTGGATCTACTACCGTACATATATTATATATTATATATATTTTTAGGACTGCCTATGAAGATAGTGCGTGAATGCTACATGCTTGAAGAATATATCACGCACAGCCACTGTCTAAGAACATTTATTAATTTAAAAAAAAATTCAATAATATTACGATTAAATCTATTATAAAAAAAATAGTTTTCATTAATTTTTAATATCTTTTTATTTATTTTTAGACAATTTCTTTACAGTGTTACAACAATTTGTACCTACTTCTGACAATCAATCGAAATCCATGTTTCATGTAACACGCTCACCAGCTCCTAAAAATTTCATCGACTTCGGTACCACTAACACACGGAAAACTCATCTTTATTCAATGTCCATTAGTCCGTAAATAATTAAGTACAAGAGAAACCTCGAATTTCCATACGAAAAATAGTATTTTTTGTTCCTCACTGAAATATTACCTCAGAATAAAATAAAACATGTGTTTACTCCATCGGATCACTGAAGGCTAAACCACTGAAAAGCCGTTACGCAAACATAACAAGCATTCAAATAGAAACAGAATACATAAAATGTAATAATGTGGGGCTTAAATGTTCATTTTTTATTCACGGACTATTTGAGCATTGAATAAAATGTTGTTAGTAATTACTTAAGCATGGCAAAAAAATGATATTAACAAAAGAAAAGAAGAGAAGAGAGGAAGTGAAAAATCTTTTTTTTTGTTTTTCTATAGAAATACTTCGCGCATACACAACCGCACGGGCAACAGGAGATGTTATTGTTGGACTCTCCAGTCGCACATAATAATCAACCAGCCTACTGATTAACAACCACGGTGTTTTTTTAGACGGCCATAATATATCTGCCAGGGTTATGGAAGGCGCTCGCGAACTACAAAAAAAGCAAAAAAAGTTGGCGTTTACTCTAAGCACCAAGCATCTGACCCTTAATAATAAGAAAGAGAGAATTTTATATAATCATTATAGATGTGTTAAATAAACATTATGATTATCTGCCATCGCAGTAGAGGCAAATTTACAACGCGTAACATATTAAGTTGATTGCGGTGAGTTTTCATCATACACCAAATTATCACGAAATTGTAAAGTAAACAATACTTAATCATTTGTTTTACAGCATTACATTACTGCAGTTCTTTAGTACTACGGAACCCTATTACCGTCTTGACTTGGGCGACACGCCCTCTGAATAAAGAACCTCTTACAATACAAATTACATCTTGCCCGAAGTGATTTCTCAAAT
Organism: Parascotia fuliginaria; assembly: GCA_963082885.1. NCBI lineage: Eukaryota > Metazoa > Arthropoda > Insecta > Lepidoptera > Erebidae > Parascotia > Parascotia fuliginaria. The sequence goes on along the minus strand of OY720179.1, from coordinate 18,671,995 downwards.
GTGGCAAAACCTACTTAATCCTAAGTATAACTTAGATATTTAATTTAGACTTTTGACTTTACACTGTAAAAGACAGTTTATAAATCTAGCGTTTGAAATTGAAAGCTTCAAAGTGAGCTTAATTATGTGATTTCCTGCCCAGTTGGTAAATTATTTCTGTGGTACCACCACAATTTATAAAATAATTGGAAAAGACACTAAGGCTATTATAAAAAGCATCCGGCCTTACGCCTGCTTCTTTACGCTTGTGATCGCCGTTACGCCTGACAAGCGTAGCGATTTTGTTTACAGCTAAAATTGTAATTAATATCATTTATTGTTAAAATATAATTAATTGTTTAGATGATAAATTACAAAATATTGTGGCTTTGGCTTTCACAATAAAATGAATTCTATATACGTTAATGAAACATTCTTTATCAAGTTCTATTTTAGTGTTAAAATTAACATAGTACAAGAAAATATTTAGTACATTTTATTTATTCAAATTCTACTGGACTACAACACGAGTTATCTCTGAATCTGTGGTCGTCAGTAAGACGATTGTCTCTATCTGTACTTGTACGTTTTGCCAGCGAGCGTGTCTAATTAATCTCCAGGGTGGTTTGCATTTTGTACGGAACGGTAGGTGGGTACAGTCGCGCATAAAATTACAATAAAGCAGAGTTATCTGGCATAATGGCCGACGCTTATTTATGGCACCTGCGTCGATAAATTCAAAGATGGTGGATTCATGAGCGTGTAACTTTTGTGAGCTCCTTAAGCTTTATGGGTTCATTTTCACACTTCTTGTGTTCTTGAAACTAATCTCGTTTGCAATCAGTAAATAGTGCTGAATCCCAATCGGTATTGCAATGTAGGTATGTTAACGCTTGATCTTCTGTTTGACTTACGTGTCGTTTTAGCCAATTGAAATTTGATACGAAATACCAGAACAAAGAAAAAAACGAGACGATAATATGTCACACAAATTGGTTTGGAGCAGCATAGCGGTGTAAGCGGTGCAGCGTTTGAATAAAGAAAATTCTAGAATAAATAGCCTTCTTCAGTTTTTTCATCACCATTTCTTGTAGATTCTTTCTTAAGTATGTTACTATTGTTTTGCCTCTAGTGGCAAGCGAGCCAACAGCCCACCTGATGGTAAATGGTAACTGTCGCTTAGGGACTTCTGCAATGCCAGGGGCTCCACGAAGCCGCTGCCTACCATGATATAAATGGACCCTTTAAACCTTGTTTGAAAAAGGGCCTGTCATAGCGCTCGGTCAACACCACGATAGTTAGTTCCAGAGCCTGCACGTACATGGGAGAAATGAAAGCTGAAAAAGAACCATGCTAGAATAAATAAAATATTCTTAAACATAAAATATAATATAAATAGTTATTGTCTGTGTAAGTAATTACTTTTTATTGGAAGCAATTGGAATTCCATATAAACATAATAAAATATTGATGTCTATAAAGCGATATTGCTGTTTAGTTAATACTCGAACGTTATAATAAAATTCCCAAATAAATAATGTTCAGTGGACGGCAACAGTATGTGTTTTTATGTAACTGCGCCAGAAGGAGGGTTTAATAATTATTTTAAATACAAGAAAAATTGAGATATATAGATATATAGATATATATATATATATATATATATATATATATATATATATATATATATCTATATATCTATATATCTCAATTTTTCTATTTATCAATTTCTATCAATTTATCTAGTCAGTATATATATATATATATATATATATATATATATATATACTGACTAGATGGCTGACTTTAGATATATATATATATATATATAATAAAATAATAAATAATAAAAAACTTTATTGGCAATAAAAACAGCAAACCTTATAAATAAATTTTAACAATCCTGTGACATACAATAAGCGGTTGTTTGATCTTGATTCACGCTGACCTCCGTACTAGTGAATACTGTATCACGGTAGGTCAGTTTTCCTCCTTCACAAACATTTTAACACATTCTAATATTTATAGTAGGTAAGTAATTAATTTAGTATATCTCTATTTAAACAATAATTTGCGAGATAATAACATATATTGTATTGTTTGATGCAAGTCATTCGTTAACAATTTTATGTGAGGGTGATTGAAAAATTTAATATGTATACGCAAAAAATTCAGATAAAAAATTTTGTGTTATTATGACAAATCATTGTTCATAAGAAAGGGATCGCTTAGCTATAGCCAAAGAGAGTAATAATACTAATAGATAACAAAAATAAATAAAACAAAAAAATATATATTACAAGATACTTAATTAAAATATTAAAACCGTTTGTATAATTATGTGAGTAGGTAATTTGTAAGTGTTAATTGGTAATGTAAATGTGTAAATAATGTAGGATGTAAAAGTAAATGTAATGTAAGGGAAATGTAGTGTATATTTATGTGTAATTTAAAAGCTTTTCTGTATTATTATTATAGTCCATATCAATGAGATATTTACCCAAAGTTTTTTTGCAAGAATATTGAGTCATATCGCGTAGATTTATTATCTTCGATAATCGGTTATACAGATGTGGGCCAAGTCGATCAAAAAATTTATTAGAGAATGCCGTATTACTTTTAGGAACAGAATACACCAAGTCTCTTCTTCGCCTTTTTGTGAAATGCGGTTTATTTGAGTGTTGTAGCAATGTAGCACTTTTCACAAATACTTGTCTTACTGTAAGAAAAGATAATTTTTTGTGTAGTAAATGTGTAGGGTATCTAAATTTCTTGAAGCTCATTACTTTTAGTACCGCTCGCTGAGCTCTCTCCAGGCTTATCATGATAGTTTTGGATGCACCTCCCCAAACACTTATACAGTACGAAAACACTGAGCAGCACAGGGAAAAATAAATAGTACGCAGTAGATTGGGGTCACATATATTTCGAAGATTTTTAAAAACATGAATTAATCTTCTTACTCGAGTTGTTACGGCAGCAACATGTTCCTTCCAGTTGAGGTTTTGATCTATCATCAATCCCAAATATTTGATGGAAGACACCTTTGTAAGACTGTAGCAGGAACAAACCGAAGTATCTTTGCAAGTGTGTAGTTTTAATTGCATGTTATTTGGTGGTTGCGTATTATTTCTAATGCTGAATGTTAGATATTTAGTTTTTGGTGCATTTAATGTTAGAAGATTACGATCGAGCCATGATGTAACCACAGCAAATCCCTCATTTGCCAAACTGAATACCTCAGTCCATGAGTGTGCATGGAACATAAGGATAGTATCATCGGCAAAAGAGATGATTTGACCCTGTTTCAGATTGAGACTACATAAGTCATTAATATATGCAAGGAACAAAGTCGGACCCAACACACTGCCTTGCGGCACGCCAAATAGAACCTTTTCTTGTTGACTTGTATAGCCATTAATTCTAACAGTTTGGGTTCTTTTAGACATATAATCTTTTATTAGTTCCAGGGCCATGCCGCGGACACCCAAATTTTTAAGTTTATTAAAAAGTATGGGAACAGAGACTGTGTCGAATGCCTTTGCCAAGTCCAAAAAGATGCCTAGAGTCTTGTCTCCTCTATCCATAGCATTGACAATAAATGAAACAAGCTTATGTGCAGCATGTGCAGTTGATTTTTTCTCTCTGAATCCAAATTGGTTAACTGCAAGAAGCTGATTAGATTCAAAGAAATGTTTAAGTCTTTGGTTTAAGATTCGTTCAATTACTTTAGAAAGCGATGGCAATAGTGCGATTGGCCTATAGTTTGAGACACAGTCTCTGTCCCCGGACTTGTGTAAAGGAATAATGACTGACTGTTTAAGAGCATTAGGGAAGACGCCTTTAGTGAAGCATAAATTACAAATTCGGGTGATTGCAGTAGCGAGAATATCGACACCCAATTTGAGTAAGGTTAAAGGGATTTCATCCCAACCGGTAGAATCAGAAGATTTTAAATTCAAGATAGTTCTTTTGACCTCACATTCATCAGTGGGTAATAAGACGAACGAATGCAAAAAGCGATCGCTTGAGTTTACTGCTCTAGCCAGCTCAGTTTCATTCCTTTGTGTCCTTATTTGAATGTTTTGAGCTAGTTGTCTGCCGACGTTTGTAAAATATTCATTAACGTAATTTATAGAATCCTGTGGGCTATTTTTAGTTAGTAGAAGGTCGTCGAATTTATTGGTAGTATTTTTATATTGACAAATATCTTTGATGATAGACCATTGTTTTTTCAAATTATTTTTGTGGCTGTAAATTTTTGACGTGAAGTATTTATTTTTAAGGTTGTTTAATATTTTGTTACATGTGTTACGATATCTTTTACAGGTTATGTGAAGTATTAAATTGTCTGGATCCTTACGAAGTTTCTGGTGTAAACGGTCTCTATTTCTCATACAACGACATAGCCCAGGAGTTATTCATGGCTTAAAATTTCTTTTCCTGTGAGAAAGCCTGTAGGTATATGTATATTTTTTCATAGTACTTCTTATAACGGAAAGGAATTCATTCGTCATTATATTTGGGTCTTCAGAAGCTAGTATTAAGTTTCAATCAATATGTTTTAAATTGTCAATAACTGCTTGATAATAAACTTTTTTGTATGTGCCACGATTTTTATCTGTAGGTAACGACTTTTTTGATAATGAAACAATCACACTACTATGGTCTGTAATAGTAGAGTTGCAGACCACCGTGTTAGTAGTATAGTTTGTTTTAACGAAACAGTGATCAAGACAACTGTTTTCTCGTGTCGGAAGAGAATGTGACGCAAGGAGTCCGTGAGAGGCTAGTAAATTCATATATTTGGAAGCTTTAGAGTCAGTGCTATCAATAATGTTTATATTCGTGTCGCCAATGATTAAAATGTTTTTAAAATTCTTATATTTATGTAATATATTGTCTAAAGATGCTAAGAAATTTTCAATATTTTTGAATGCAGGAGGTCTGTACAGCGCTATAATAGCTATTTCATTTTTTATCGAACTAACTAAACAATTTTACTTCGTCGTCCTGTTTAATTGGCTCCTCTACAGTAACTTTTAAAACATCTTTACAAAAAATAACAACACCGTCGTTTTGGTTTATATGCTTAGATGTTGCAAAAACATGATATGAATTAATTTGAGGTAATTTTACTGCGTCAGTAAGCCAACATTCTGTTAATATTATAAAATCAAAAGATATATTTAATCTTGTCAGTAGGACCAGAAATTCATCAAAGTTATGATTCACACTTCTAATATTCTGCGTTAATACTTTATAGGTATTGGTTTTGTCTAAAATAATTTTGCACTATTCCGGTATGTCTGCGGTCTGAGCCTCGCCCGTATTGATAGATTCCTCAATGTCCAAGGAAATATTTATTAAATCAACCATATTTTTTATGTGCTTGATACGAAATACTTTTTTGGGCGAGGTTAATACGCCAACATACGGTGACAGAGCGCAAGTATGAACAATAATAACAGTCAAGCAAGTGTTTATGTGAACAAATAATGTGTTTCTTGTGTAATGAGTCATGTAATGTGTCAAGTAGTGTAATTGTACGGTGTAGATGTAAGCTAACGGATTTAAAGAATATTTTTAAACAGGCAAAGCCTAAGAAAATCAATATATGAATAATAACTAGAGAGAAGACTAAATAGTACTTATAAACTAGTCATTGCTCTGTACTCGGGCGACCTTGTGTCTTTGAAGTATCGCAGGTAATAGCTTCTATTTGAGTTGGAGATTTTATAAGAATTGACGGTAGTCCGTCGTCTTTATTTAAGAAGATCCGGCCATTAGTTACCCAGCAGTATTTAAAGCCATGGTTCTTTTGCGCTTCTCTAGCTAAATAATGTAATTTCCGTGCGGAAGACGTTAATGATTCTGAGATGTAAACTGGTTGTTTCTCACCTGGTACTTGTAGAATTTTGGAGTTAAATTTATTATCCTTGTTGTTTCTATTATAGCTTTTCAGGGCCTTCATTACATTGACGCGAGTTTGAACCGTTTGGTATTCAACAATGATCAGATTTTTCATACCCGACTTCTGCCTGTAAGCCTGTCGAATATTTTGAGGTGGTATAGATAAACCTAGGGCATTGTGTACTTGTGTCATGATCTCGTTAACATTTTCATTTTCAGTAAACGGTACGTTTTTTATTTTAAGCGTGGTATTACGTTGAAGTCGCTCTAACGACTTAATTCTGTCCTCAAGTTGTGCTATCTTGATATGTGCGTTTTGGTTTTCTAAAATAATAGTGTCATATCTTTGCTTCAACTCTTTAAACATTCCTGTTGATTCTTTAAATGCTTTATTTAAGAGTGTATTTGAGTTTATTATCTCAGCATTCTGGTTCTTGATGTCTTTAATAGTCTCTTGAAGGTTTTGAAATTTCAGATCATGGTCTTTCATCATGTTAGTGAACATTTGACGAATGTCGGAAATATCTTCAGAATCCGGATGAGTTTTCCTTTTTCTCGATGTAACAAATTCGGTATCATCTTTACTACTGACATGTAGTTCAGGCTGTGATGAGTGAGCAGATTTTGATGGCGAGTGAAACATGGTTTATCTTAAAATCTTGCGTATACTGTGCACTAAGTTTCGTATCGAATGAGTTGCTAGTCAACGCTCGTTAGCAAATAATAATTGAATTTCGTCCTTATTTTATTTTAGATACGGTTTAAAATTTTGTAAGTAGATACATATTTTTATTTAAAATACTTTAGCTATTCGAGAACGGTACGCGACACGACTATTCAATACGGAGGCACGCGGAGAAAAAAAGGAATATATATATATATATATATATATATATATATATATATATCTAAAGTCAGCCATCTAGTCAGTATTATTGGAGGAATATGCAATGGAATATAGGTATGTGCTCTTAATTCAATTTCCAGACGCCCGATCTAGGCGCGAGGGGTGTCAAAAGACGTGACTGCTCACCACCTACACGAAAGTATCTTGGACACCACCAGGGCTTACGGTCAAGAGTTAAATAAATAGGAGTAAGTAAATAAAAAACAAACAAAAAATTGTATTTAAAAATATTATTAATAAAAATACAATGAGCTTATGTTTTATATTTACTTACTCCTACTAGTCCAGTGCCTGTTTGCACTAAACTTTTTAAAGCGCCTAAAGACTATTATATGAGGTCTAAATTATAAAAATAATAATAATAAAAATTATTTACCACATGCACACAGCGCCATTTAGCCCCAAATTAAGCAATTATATTTGCTTGTGTTATGGGTACTAAACAACTGATATACTACTTATATACTTTTTTTGTAAATACATACATATTATAGATAAATTACACCCAGACACAGAACAAACAATCATGCTCATCACACAAAGGTTTGTCCTGGGTGGGAATCGAACCCACGACCTCCGGCTTAGCAGTCAGGGTCACTAACCACTAGACCAACAGGACCACATTTTTGTATGGATTTGACGCTTATAAGCATCGCCTTAGCAACTTTGGCGACTCTTAAGTTAAGTGCAATCGGGTATGACAAGTTTCATGTTTTATGATTTTTCACTTCCAAATTACACAGAAACGCAGTCGGGTTTTTTAGTTTTTTTAAATTACCGACCGTTTTTTTGAACTGCTTTAATGTACCTAGTTATTTTAGATTCTTTATGTTCGTAAACATTGATAAAATTTTTAAACCAATAACTACTATTGTGGCTAAGGAACCAGCCCAAATGAATCCTATACTTCTAATTTGTACCATTTACCTGTAACAATGATCCTTATACCTCCATCAGTGCGGGATTCAAACGAATCTCTATTTCTCCTTTATTTCCAAGCAAAAACCTTCAATTGACGTTTCACTTATCCCGGTTTACGAATACCCGGACCGCTCCATTCGGGTAAACACAGTTTTATTTTTAGGAACATTCTAGTTATTTCTGAAGGACTTTTTTCCTTCAAAGGATGCCAACGGATAGGCTTATTATCTCTGCTGCAATTACGAAGAACCATTATGTCTTCCACTAATGCTAGGCGCTGTTTTATACATAAAGTAATGGCTAGTACATGAAGTGAATTTGAATTTGTCCTTTGAATTTTATCTTTTTTTTAATTTAAAACCTGTTTTATGTGACCTATAACTTATATGTTTATTATTATCTGTTAGTATATGTTGGTTAATAAATTAATGAATAAAAACAGAATTGCACAATAATATGCTCCCTACAATATATTGCTAAATGTTCGCACGAGCCTTATTTTTAGGTTTTTAAATTAACATTTATAATTTTTGTTATTTCACTACCTATTTTGATCACGGTAGTAGAGCCACGATCATATTATCACGGTAGTAGATCCACGCTGATTTCAGCATGAATGGGCCGGATCGTCCGGGGAAGTACTACCCTCTCATAGAAGATCGACTTAAGAGTAGTAGTATCCGTACTACTGCGTTTCGTTCGGTGAGTGAGAGCGCCGGAGGCTCTATTTCTCCCCTTTCCTCTTTCCTCACCTCCCTCATTCCCTTCCCCTAACCCCATTCCCAGCCACCATAGTGGAGGCCACCATACCAGCAGTTTAAGACGATGGCTTTTGGTATAGTGGCCACCACTTCTGGATTCCACTGACTGCTTACCATCAGGCGGGGTGGAGTCACTTTGATAGGCTATAATATAAAAAAAAAAAAAACCTATACTTAGGTACAACCACAAACAAAAATCACTGTAAAAATTTTAAATATGATACTTAAAAATAAACGATATGAAGAACTTCATATTTAATATTTGTAATAAAATAAATAAAATATCTGCAGCGCATTCCGATAGCTTTTTCTTTACTCTACAACTGTTATAAACATTTCTAACTTATTTCTGATCATTCAAGCAGTATCAAGTAAGAAGTCTATCACTTGGTATATCTTTGTTTACCCTTTTTTCTGTCGTGACATTTACATTTAAGTCCCAATCTCGTAATAACCGGGTTTTCTTATCGATTTTACCGTGGGATATGGCAGGTGATACTCAATGCTTTTACCTCAGTTCTTCGAAAAGTGTTAGTGCCTGAATACTTGAATATTAATATGGTAGTGTACTAGGTTGTGTGTGCTAAAATGGTTTTACACCTTTTATTTATTAGATTAGAATAAATACTGTCCGAAGTCTATTTATAACGTTTGTTTTTTAAGTTCTTTTAACAATAGAAAACTACAAAAATCTTTTTGGTAATTAAAAACAGGAGCCCTACTACCAGCAAAAGATTTTATATTCAGTTAGCAATATTACTGTATTCTTTACAATATTTTTATGAGAGAGAGACTTAGAGACTTAGAAGACAGAGACTTAGTAATATTATCTATGTTGATAACATAGATAATATTACTAAGTCTCTGTGTGTAATATTAAAAAGATATTAACCAGGTCGAAACATCAAAGAATCTGTATAAATAATTGATGATGGCGTTAATACTCGTTTACACGTGAAGAACATCGTATCCTTAGTGTATAACAGACGTAAGACAATAGATCTATTCGCCAATTTCCACCTTGTGTCAGTTGTCATAAAATGAACTTTTGTATAATGTAATTTTTCATCATGCTACTTTTTTCTACCGAGAGTGTGATATATACTTCCTTATTATGTCCTTAAATCATTAATAAGCATGGAGTGGAGCTGACTTAGGTACCTGCTTGTATGTATTCAGTATTATCATTACTTTCTAACATTATTTTATTATCAATTTGTCACTCGTTTTTTAATCGTCGCAAGTCGTCGTCTCTGTTTAATTAACATAATTAAAACATGTAATACGAGTATAGCTTTAAAAGCTGATCACTTTAAGTTTTACCTTGCAATATAATTTTGACTATTTTGGATGACTAATGATAAAATAAAAAAGCAAGCATATTATTTGTATTTTGACCTTAGACTTTAGCCTGTGCATGAATAAATTATATCCAAATATTCAAACGCCAGTTAACCTTAAATAAAATAGACGGAGTAGAGGCATTTAGATAATAAAAAGAAGGAGCTCTGAGAAAATTGCCTGCCTGCTAAAATATTGTTTACGTAGATCCTCGCTGGTTTTAGCATGAATGGGCCAAATCGTCTGGGGAAGTACTACCCTCTCATAGAAGATCGACGTAAGAGTAGTAGTATCCGTACTACTGCGTTTCATTCGGTGAGTGAGAGCACCGGAGGCCCAATTTCTCCCTTTCCTCCTTCCTCACCTCCCTCATTCCTTTCCCCTAACCCCATTCCCAGCCGCCATAGTGGAGGCCACCATACAAGCAGTTTAAGACGATAGCTTTTGGTATAGTGACCAACACTTCTGGATTCCACTGACTGCTTACCATCAGGCGGGGTGGAGTCCCTTTGGTAGTCTAATATAAAATATATATATAACACAAGTTTCAGTATTTTTAGGTTGAACATTAGATACTCTAGATGATTGACATTCCTGAAATCACGTCATAAATATTTTATTGGGCTCGGGAGGCTTCAGTAAAACACAAACTAAATATTTTCTCAGCCTGTACAGAAAAACACGACTGCATTCTACGAATATAAAGTATAAATTCTTAACGCGAAAAGGAATATACGCAAACATTATCTAAATAGAGTAAAGCAATGTCGCTGTCTCTTTACTAACTTCAGTATCGTTTAGTTTTCTTCCGAAAAAACATGTTTAATACACGCATATTATACACAAGCTTCCTCAGCGTGGTTTCACCCGCGACTTAGGTAACTACTCTGCTCCCGTCTCCAGTAGCGTGATGTTACATAACTTATAACCTTCCTCAAGAACTGGGCTATCATACGCAAGGATTTATTTAAATCCGACTAGTAGTTCCAAAGATTAGCGGGTTCAAACAAACAAACAAACACTTCTGTTTTATTAGTATAAATAAAAAAGCTGAGAATTACAACGATTTGTAATCATGACAACATAATACATTAGATCGTGCAAAGCAGGGTCGGTTCGCTAGTATGTACGTACATATTCAAGCAAACAAAAAGAACGGAACAATACTCACAAACATATAGGTAGGTATGTATACAAGTGTTAGACTAATTAAGGGTACATGTACCCACTCATGGCGTCGTGTTTAGCTGAATGGACAATGTGACAATTTTATGAAACGCCCTTTTCACGGTATCTAAATGTATGCATGGACGACAAATGGAACTCGTGACCTTAAGAGTTAATTAGGGTAATATAAAAGTACTTTATTTGTTTAGAGATTAGGTTTACAGGGTTAAGTAGATACTTACTTTTTAAAAGAAATATATTTTTCAATATTTTATATCATATATTATTATACATAAATAGCTGTGAAGCTATTGCACGCTTTTCTTCCATTATTGGGGTAAGCAGAGAACGCTATTTGCTGCAATTTAAACGTACCTCCTTTGCCTATTTAACATTAATTAATCGTTTCATACATACTCGTCGGTCTTTATGTGAGTGTAACAACACACTAGATGCTTAGCCGAGCCGCGACAAAGCCATGCCAACGCTATCATGCCATAGCCAAACCGTGACAGTCGGGTTACTGCCTGTCAGCTAAAAAGACGTCAAGTTGCCCTAATTATATTGAATATTACTAAAATAAATGTCTGAAGAAGCGTGTTAGGTTTTTAAATTACCCTTCTGTTTCATTAGTTATAAAATCTAATTTATGAATTTGTGTGCGTGTACGACTTTTTTTATAGAATCAGCCATAAAGAAAATCTCAGAAACATCAGATAAGGGTGTTAAGTTTAATGGAGAAACAATACAATTCATACGATTTGCTGATGATATTAGCAGAGTCACAGAATGCCTACAGGAACTTTTAAACACCATGAACAACATATTTAAATAATTTTCTCTTAAAATTAACATTAAAAAGACTAAAATACTAAACATATCCAAAGCTAGTTTGAACTCACACAGAACAATAAAAATAGAAAATAACCCATTAGAAAATGTAATCCAATTTAAATATCTCGGAAGCCTTATTGTACAAGATGCTAGATGTATACAAGACATAAAAACCAGAATAGCAATAGCAAAACAAACATTTCATAAAAACAGAAATATATTTACATCTAAAATATCAAAACAAGTGAAAAAGAAATTTATAAAAACTTATGTTTGGAGCATAGCACTGTATGGGTGTGAAACGTGGACAATGACACAAAGAGAAAGGGATATGTTGGAGGCATTTGAGATGTGGTGCTGGAGGAGGATGGAGAAAATAAGTTGGACAGAGAGGATCACAAACGAAGATGTGTTGAGAAGAGTGAAAGAAAAGCGAACCTTGCTCAGGACAATAGAAAGTAGAAGAGGAAAGATGATTGGCCACATTATACGACATGACAGCTTTATAAGAAACATCATAGAAGGGAAAATAGAAGGAAAGTGAGGTAGGGGAAGACCACTGATAAACTATATGAGTCAAATAAAGAAAAGTGCTGGTGCCATGTCGTATATGGAGGTTAAAGAGATGGCTCTGGACAGGGAGAAGTGGCAGGAATTGCATCAGTTCCACCGACAAGAGTCTAACTCTTAAATTATGGATGGATGTACGACTTTACACAATTTACACTCAAAATGACACAATGTGCCAAATAATAATTGTTTCGCACAAGCTTTTAATATATTGATACCAGAAACCCTAGAAAAGTGCCATAGATTTCCATTCTATTCATAGAATAGATTGAAAAATGTATGGGATTGACATAAGCTAACGACGATGTTGTCTTAAGTCAATCCCATACATTTTTTAATCTAATCTATGCCATTTGTCTAGGGCCTCTGGTTAGTTGTTTGAACAAGGTCATTTCAGTTTAGTCCCGTGTAAGAATCTAAGCTTATTGCAGTCACATTTCCATTTTCTTATCGAGTCAATCTTCGTCTTCTTATTAAATGGTTAGTGGGTAACCTAATGTCAGGGTTTGTTCAGGTGGCCCATAATTTATTATACAAATATCCGAATCAATAAAATATCCATTGGTATCTTTATAGTATACTAGCTTGCCGCGGCACGGTTTCACCCGCGTCTTTGCTTACTGTTCTGCTCCCGTCTCCGATAGCGTTATGTTACATAGCTTTTAACATTCTTGAAGAATTGGGCTATCAAACTCAAAAAGAATAATTAAAATCCGACTGGTATTTCCAGAGATTAGCGCGTTTAAACAAACAAACTCTTCCGCTTTATTTATTAGTACTAGTGGATGTCATGCGGTTTTACCCGCGTGGTTCATCTGCCCGTTGGAATACGAGGATAAAATATAGCCTATGTGACTCAGTGATAAGGTGGCTTTCTAATGGTACAAGAATTTTTAAAATCGGTCTAGTAGTTTTTGAATTTATTCGTTGCATACAAAAATACAAATCTTTCCTTTGTTATTTAAAAATTGACCTAATTATTTAGTTAGTTTACGTTTTAACACAATGTTGCTATTTTTCTTTCAAATCGGTCTCACAACAATAGTTATTCAGTGACAAACGCTATTTAACAGCGATAAAAACAAATGAGATGAAATCTATATATAAAATGCTTTTAAATAAGATTTATTAAAAGCGACGTGGTTAGCGATAAAAGACGAATTACAGCGGCATCGTTATAAGCTACTTAAAGGCTCGCCCCTTACCTATAACCTTTGGAAGGGTTACGTGCCTGCGCCCTTTTATTTACTTTACCGTTTGTGTCGATAGAGATTTCGCGCCGGGAAAGATAAATAGCTATGTTATTTAGTTATCCATCTTCAAATGTTTTGGTTTCACGTAGAAATTCAACGCGTTTCGAGATGTGAAGAAGTTTTGTTGTTATATTCAGTCTTTTTTCTAGTACTGTGCTTATCGATAGCTATATAAATATGAGAATGCATTATTTCTATAGAAACAGGCATAGTTAGACTAGCTAGTGTAATTTTGACAGCTAATTAATTATATTGACACAGTATCCAAGAGGCCTTTTCGAAGTCAAAAATCTTCGAATTCGAAAATTTTCGACTTAGAAAATTTTGTATGAAATCATCATACCAATACAAATTAATATTATATTATAGGATGGTTTGTTACTAGCGTCTGTTAGGTTTAAATTTTCTCAATTCAATCAATATTAGGTATCTAGAATACGTAGACAACAACCAATTAGAGAAACTCGAGTATTTTCATCATGTCTGTATACCATACCTATTTGATTCACATTTCAGAATACAAATAAAGTGGTTATCAATACGTTTGAAATACTTATATTCTATTCTTACTACATAATGTATAATTTAATCCTTCAACTAGACGTTTCAAGTTCCTATGATACGCTGATTTGCATATTCTAACAGTTCATTGCCATTAAGATTTCGTGTGAAATCATGGTAGGTACCTACATGAAATTTATTTTATAATCACACTAGCAGAATGGACAGTTTTAGTCCTGTTTTAACTATGAATATCGATTTTAATTTGGTATAATTAATAAAAAAATATTTCAGAAACAAAATAAATAAATAATTTAATATTGTGGGTAATTATTTCTAAATTTTCTATTTTCCTAATTCCCTAAATTTTTGAATTTTTCTTTCATATGAACCTTCTCCTGACAAACAAACACAACAAAAAACGAATTAACGAAATCATTCCAGCCGTTCACGCGTGATGCCGTGACCAAGAGAAATAGGGATTCATTTTCATATTATATTGTACTGTTTAAATAAGGCAGAATAAGAGATTAATAAATAAACTACAGTAGTATGTTGCGTAATTTGTTTCTTTCCCAGTTTTTGCTTGAGTACCTAATTTCTTACCTTCCACATTTCTGAGCTCTTATAATAACAGATAGCCTAATTACAGATTTGCAAGATCACACCAGAAATTCAACGTATACAGTTAAATGAGCTAAATTATATCCTTCTACAAGCTATGTCTGCCACTTTTATTAATAGACAATAAACATAGTATTTGAATAACTCTGTTACGTTCCAAAAATCCCAGGGAGTTTGTGTTAATATCTTAAACACATATTGACTTGCTAAAACATATTGAATTCTAAAAACATTACTTACGATTGCGTAGTAACCCGAATGATTTACAATGTTAACTGACCGCCAGTGTAATAAACTAGCTAACTAAATGTAAGTTACAACAAAAACACTCGACACTAACGTTGGCTATAGGTCTGAGGGTTTCAAGCACTTTATCCTTTCACGAATTCATTAATTAACTCTTCACTTCGGAAACTTTCATCCTGTTCCAAACTATTCTCGAAAGTTCAAACATTCACCATTATCAAATCTGGGAGGACAATTATTTTCAATACCTGCACCAGCAGTAATTGGGTGTAGGGACCTTAAACTAATAGTGAGATCAAAGTGTTCTTCAATCTGTGGAGACAAGAATTTAGTAGTAAAAATATTATCGACCAATGGAGTATCATGTTTTTGAGTTTGATTGAAAGATTTTATGTAACAATTTATTTATTATTTATTTGATTGACTTTTAATT
The DNA here is from genome assembly GCA_963082885.1 of Parascotia fuliginaria. Taxonomy (NCBI): domain Eukaryota; kingdom Metazoa; phylum Arthropoda; class Insecta; order Lepidoptera; family Erebidae; genus Parascotia; species Parascotia fuliginaria. The sequence continues at coordinate 18,656,545 of OY720179.1, read as the reverse complement.
AGCGACCATTGGTAGTCGCCAACTTAAGTAATAAGAACTTTTAGTTAATATTATTTCAATAAACGATTGCACCTTGATTTTGCATTCATAAAAATGGTATAATTCTAAGAGATATAAACAGAATAATAAATGACAATCGTGAAGGAATGAAAACTTTTCTAAGTTATTTTTATCATTTTCTTTATAATTTATTATGCCTAATCTAAACAGTACGTTTGAGTATAAGTAAAATAAACTTCATAGTAACTTACCACTATTTTACAGAAAATTTAAATGGCGATGAACTCATATAATATGCGAATCAGTGTACACGTAGGACCTTGAAACGATTAGCTGTTCAAAGTTTAATATTATCTCCTTACTATATAGATAGCGTAGTCAGACCCTTCACAAGGTGGACCGACGACCATATAAGGGTGGCGAGCAACCGATGGATGAGGGAGGCGAATGACCGGCCACGGTGGAGAAAGTCTATGTCCAACGGTGGACTTCTTTTGGCTGATATGATAATGATTATGTATATATGTTTAAAGTTAAATAACTAATTTTCCTATCATGTTTTTGTAGTATTATTTTTAAATGATATCAACCATTTTGTACATGTTCATAGCAATTATTGCACAGTGTATATTACGAGTCAAATCGAATTCTTTTACCCCTATTGAACTCATACCGAAAATTAACAATAATCAGTTTTTAATGTTCTAATGCTTACTTACATTTGCAAATCGGTACGAAATAATAAAACCGACTTTTGTGGATTATTTTATTTGCACGTACCATAAAAAGAAAAACATTTGTATAATAAAATACGAACCGTAAACTCGAAATAATTTCTTTTTTTTATTTGTAGAATATATGTTTTTGTAATACTTCTCTTACAGTTTAATGCCTTTTGGAGAGCCGCATATTATATGTATATTGATTAATGTAATGCAGGTACGCAGTATATATTTAATTAAATAAAACCTGTCTCGCATTAAACATGGAGTAATCTTTTGTTATTATTTTAAACACAATGTTTTACAAATATAGTAACTTTAAAACTAAACTCTGATCAAATATTTATGATAATATTATAATTCTCGTTTCCTTACATGACTTACTATAAAATGTTGTGTTATAATTTATTATAATAATATACTTTTCATCAGTTTGATCCTATCTTAAGAAAATTTTGTTTTCTTTCTGTATCTCATCAATTGTATATTTTAGTCTTTTATCAAAATAGTTTTTGATAGCTTCGTCTGTCGAGAAAACAATATTTTAGCATAAAATAAAATCCACTATGAGTAAGTTAGCGAAAACGATCGCTCAAAACATTTATTCAGGAAAAAAATATACGTCTAAATAACATTTACATTTCATTTACTATAATAACTATCATAATAGATCGGTAAGTATATTTGCTTTTTGTATTCAGTATTATTTTAATAGGGGTTGTAGATAATATTATATTAGTACAGTTAAAATATGGTTTGAATAAAATTCAACTAAAATGTATTTATATTAAAGTAAAAATTTAAACAACGACATTTAAGAGATAAATCAAATAATAAGTATTGTTATATTAACTCCAAAAAGGGTTAAAATTAGTAAACTTTATAGGAAAGCACGCCTTAAAGACGTTTATCAGCAAATGAAGGTAGTCATTAAAATTTAACATTTTATAGGCAAACTATCACATATAAATAAAGGAATCGGAGTCTGAAAATCAATCAACAATCTCAAATTAAAAAACTTTTTAGTACTAAACATTTTATACTAAGTACTAAACATAACTTAATTTATTATTTAATTTACTGACATTATTGTATTTAATTTATTGACATTTTAGAATTGAGTCGATTGACATTGATTGAGTTTTAATTATATTTATAGATTAATGAATTGTAATTGTATTAGCACATTAATAAATAGAATCAATTGACATTATTGAAATTATTCAAGTTACCTGACATTATTGTTTGCATAATTTATTGATATTGATTGAACTGTATTTGAATATTATTGAATTGAATTATTTGATATTATTGATTTGAATAATTAATCGACAATATTGAATTGAATTTTTATAGTATTGTATTGACATATATAACAAACTCATTGACTATTAACATTATCAAATTGATGTACTTGACATTTTGAATTGTCTTATCTTCTATCTTTTTAATATTGTATAGATTTAATTGTAATATTTAGAATAAAACGTTATAGATTTGGGCTTGTAAGTGCTTTGGAGAAATTCTGTTAGCTTATAAGTATGTACTAAATAAATAAATAAATAAATAAATAAATAAATAACATAGTATTGGTAACTAAATAGATAAGGTATTGATCTCACTACCGAAGGTCAATCTTCATTGACTTTGATTAACTTGAGCTTACTCCTGTTACGTAACTTTAACATGGATGAGAATGCTAATAAAGATAGTAACAATATAATAAAACTACAAAATTAAAATGCTCATTAGTAAATGAAAAAAAAAATGCTAATTTATGTATATAGACTAGATAGTACAAACTTTGTTACAACAAAGTGGTACTGAGTACAAAAGATCACAAACTATTGCAGAACTCTGACTTATAAAACCTCAACTATATACTTTATTTATTTATTTATAATCAGAACGACAAAATTACAGTCAAATTACACTAAAATAAAAACTTTTACTCTGACGTCTCAAGATACCTCATACATTCAGACAAGATCAACTTCCATTCATCAGCAAACAGATCCAGCCCACGACTTGACGCCAGCAGAGCGTTAGGCCCCTTTAACATACGCGGTACTGGAGACATGGAACGCGCAACCGTGCGACAGCGTGGTACCGCAAAAAAAGGATGCTGCCTGGCTCTGTTGTAATTATCAGGCACAAAAAATTGACACAGCTCAGCATGTAAATCAGGTGCATCAATAGCTCCATGTAGGTTTTTACATGCAGTCAAAAGTTGATCGAATGACCGTCTTACCTGTAGCGAATTGTAGCTCAAGTAACCCAACAAAAAGTTTGTTGGATACATAAATGGGATACAGATACGATTAAAAATTGTGCCGAGTAGTCTTTTTTTTTATATTAGCCTACCAAAGTGACTTCACCCCGTCTGATAGTAAGCAGTCAGTGGAATCCAGAAGTGGTGGTCACCATACCATCGTCTTAAACTGCTGATATGGTAGCCTTTACTATGGCGACTGGGAATGGGGTTAGGTTAAAGGGAATGAGGAAGGCGAGGAAAGAGGAAAGAGGGGAAATTGGGCCTACAGCGCTCTCACTGACCGAACGAAACGCAGTAATACGGATACTACTACTCTTAAGTCGATCTTCTATGGGAGGGTAGTACTTCCCCGGACGATCCGGCCTATTCATGCTTAAACCAGCTTGGAACTACTACCGTAGAAAAAACACATTTTTTTACATACACTCTAGACACACAAATAAACCCAATTTTGATACAGGCTTCAACAATAAGAACTACTTATTATATAATATATTATAATGTAGTTTAAACAAAATACATTTTTGTTTAAAGAGTGTATTTTGGTTTCTTTATCTTCATTCTTCACTTCTTCAGAATGAGTCCAATATAATCATGATAGATTATTGACTTTGCACTGCGTCAAAGTTCAATAAATATTTGTTGTTTGTTTAAGAAGCCTTTGAAATGCCATTCGGTTATTTTTTTGCTCGTTGTAAGGATCCATATGCAGCTTAATGATCTATTTTTGCTATAAACTCTCTTCTCATAACATACTCCTCATATTCTCGTATTAAGTCATTATTACATACTACATTTGGTATTTTACTATATTAGCATATTAAAATGATACTATTCTGTCTAATGGTAAGCAGTGAGTGAAGTAAAGGAATTGTAAACACTAAGAAGTCTTCCAAAACCATCATGTTACACTGTGGTCATGGTTCTATATAGCGACTTTATGCGGCCTTTTTTACGTCGCCCTCATAAGAACCCAAATCAAAATTAGTAGGAAGTACATGCGCTTGTAAAGTACCAGGTTTAAATAGCAGTCAGAATTTCATTTATATCTTCTCCAATACTGGTGTAGACATAGCTAATGTTAGCATTACAAATCAAACATCAGCATGTGGCTGACACGACATATTTCAACCTTTACAATAAGTGGCGAGAGCAAACAAATCCCAGTTAATCACATGACTGAACAATGTCAGCCACATTACGGTTCACCGTTTGTTCTAAACACCCATTCTAGTTTTATCTCTGTAGGTGTGAATGTCAATGTTATAGAAAATAACAGTAGTTCAAAATGGCACGGAATTTAGAATTTTTGTTTAAAGTAATAAATAGGTAAAATAAAGTGTAGGTTTTTATTGTTGAAGTAATAAAATCCTACTTCCTACTATTATTATAAAAGTTTGTAGACGTTTGTTTGTTACCACTTAGAGTCCATACGTCTGAACCGATTTCGATGAAAATTGGTATGTAGATAGAACTATCTACTTTTCATCCCAAAAAACGGTCTGGTTCCCGAGGGAGACAAAATTCATTTTATGCGCGAGCGAAGTCGCGAGACGCTACCGCAGCTACTACTACATAAACAATTCGGTCTACATTTAACTATCAACTGTGAACAGTTGCAATGATGTTCAATTGGATAGACTACGGCAGATCAAGGAAAGCATGGCGGTATGAGTTGAACAATATAAAAAAGTGTCATGTGTAACAAGGCCTTTGCAGTGACATTATTTATGATGCAGGCTAACAATGTCATTATTAGTATCAGGGTGACCACCGACTTTTTAAATGCCTTCGGTTTGTCCAATTTTAATGTCAACTTTACTTACTTAATCTTACTTACTATAAGCAAATTTAATATCGCCAATCCACAGCCAACCTAAAAAGGGACCGAAATATGTCGTTTGCGTTTACGTTGAGAGTTTCATAGAGGATTTTAAAGAGGCTTTAATGCATATAGCCTGTGATAGTGGGCTGTATTGGTGTTAATTTATAGCGGCCACCATTAATTTTGAACGTGAATATTTGAAATTTACCGGAATTAAGGCAGCTAGCGGTTAATGTGTTTTACGTCCTGTTAATTCGGTAACGGGATATCATTGAAATTTTGTTTGGTTAGTCCAAATGTTTAAAACTGTTGCAAATTAAATGTTCGATGGCATAGTTATGAATATTGGAAATAGTTTCGTGAATACAAAACTCTTGATTGGAGTAAAGTTTAATTGGGTGTAGGTAGAGTACAAGTATCTCGGCCACGTACTAAGGCACGATACATAAGGCTACTCCAGCTTATTATGACGGGCAAGGTTGAGGAGAAGAGACGGGCTGGGCGAAGAAAGAAATCTTGGCTGCAAAACATCTAGGAGTGGACTGGAATTACCACTGTCGAAAGACTGTTCTATCTCGCACTGGTCAGAGATAAATTGAAAGAGCTGACGGCTAACCTTCAATAATGAAGAGTCATTAAGAAGAAGAAAAAGGGCACATATAACCGATAGATAATACATTTGGTTACGTGGCGCACTTTTTGCAGTTTGTTTGTGGATAGGTAAAACACATCAAGACCAAAAGCACGTTAAATTCTTGTTCTTATTTGTCACATGATGGCTTCTTACGAATGAAAAAGCATAGCTACTGATAGCAAGTAGGTATAGGTGGTACTTGGTTCTGTTGCTACATAAGAAACACTAATACCGAAACCGACCCCAATATAGCTGGACTGCGCGGAATCGGTACAGAACTGAATTCACGTTCCAGTTCCTACGCACTTTAGTTTGTAAACAATTCCAGTGAATATACAAACAATATATTTAAATTCAAAACAATTGAATCACGAACTAGTACAAGAATCACAAACTAGGAATACAAATCTAAACAAAGTAAAGTAATCAAACAGTAAACTCAACTGAAACAATTATCACGAATTGGGAAAGCAAATTTTATGAAATAACATTGCGTACTGACAGCGTCACCTCAAAATAAAATGTTACGAGTAATAATCTCAGGGGATCCGATCAGATCAACCAAGGATTTGCAACAGTGTCTTTAAAATTCTTTCTCTCTGTACTATGAGCACAACATAATACGTATAAATTTTGGAAGTAGCTTTCTAATAAATTATATAGTGCACACCCCGTATTAAAATCCTTTGCCTAGTTTAGAATAATTTACGGGGAAACAAACAGAATAAAACAGGGACATTGCTTTCCACTCGCGCACGAACAGTTTCGTACCATTTTCTATTAAAACGACAAAAAAATTACGTCTGTTGTATGGGAACCCCCTTATATATTTATTTTATTGTGTTGTAGTATTTTTAGTCTTGTTATAGCGGCAAAAGAAATACACCACCTGTAAAAAATTTAACTGTTTAACTATCACGGCTCATGTGATACGGTCTGGTGACAGACAGACGAACGGACCCTTAAAAGTAGTAAATATAAATTATATAATATTAAATCTGAATTTATAGGTACCTAAGTGAAAACAAGATTGAATAACTTGATATGCTAAATAGTTAAGTCTTATCCCCTACTTGACCTCCATCCCACAAACTTTGTTAAAGGAGTTATTGAAAATTGAGGAGTATGATCAGAGATTATGTATAATATGATAGTATGTACTGGCAGTGTCATATATAGTAGTTATCTTATAAGTATATGAGAGCTGCGTGAATTCTCTTGTTATCTTTTTACAAATATTACAGGATTGTATTAAGAAAATTATCAATCTTTTAATATTAGTTTGTTGTCCGTCTGTGTGTCACGCGCAAAGTCATCACAGACCTACAGCAATAAATAAATATAAAAGTTTATGATTCTTTAAAGCTGAATAAAGTAACTCTTATATCTGTTAACATAATAATAATAATATATTTAACTAGCTGACCCGGCGAACTTCGTTCCGCCTAACAGTCGATCAACATTACTTTATTTTTAAAATAAAATATTTTTTCTAAAATAAACGTAGCCTAAGTTACTCCTTATTACATCAGCTACCTGCCAATAAAAGTCACGTCAATCAGTCCAGCCAAATATTTTGGTGTATGTACCGTATATATAATCATATACATGTAGTAAAAAATGGTTATTTCATTATTACAAACAAACAAATCAATTTTATTATATGTATAGACTAGCTTTCCGCGGCACGGTTTTACCAGCGTCTTTGCTTACTGTGCCGCTCCCGTTGCCAGTAGTGTAATGTTACATAGACTATAACCTTCCTGGAGAACTGGACTATCATACACAAAAATAATTTTTAAATCTGACGAGTAGTTCTAGAGATTAGCGCGTTCAAACAATTAAACTTTTCCGCTTTGTATAATAGGACAAATGAACAAAAAAAGTGATCAAAATAATCCCGAGTTACTACATAAACTAAAAACTAAAGTGAAACAAAACCAACTCATTACTAATCCGATGTATAAAACACAGGTAACATAACTGCGAGTAGAAGCGTGAACCGATACGTTTTCGGACATTAATTTGGCACGTGACCGGAATGCCTCGCCTATTTAATTGGCCTGGATAACAAGTTAGCTGGTCGCGGTTGCTAGTATTTTTGCTTTGACACTTTTGAATTTGTATATATGTTAAATATCTTATAGCAAGCTTCGTCGAGTTTTCTCCTCGCCTTTACCGCAATGCCTGAAGACCAAAATATTTAACCAGTGCGTCTTACCTGTTATGATCTCACGCCGAGACATGGACACTTACAGCAGGGCTAGTCTACAAATTTAAAGTCGCACAACGAGCTATGGAGCGAGCTATGCCTGGAGTCTCTTTGATGGATAAACTTCGAAACGAGGTCATCCGACAAAGAACTAAAGTAACCGACATAGCTCGAAGGATGAGCACGTTGAAGTGGCAATAGGCTAGCCATGTCTGCGAAGGACCGATGGCCGAAGGAGCAAACGAGTCCTAGAGTGAAGACCGCAAATGGGTAAACGTAAGGTAGGACGACTCCCAGCCAGGTGGACCGACGACCTGAAGAAGGTCGCTGGGAGGGAGTGGATGCAGAAGGCAGCGGACCGGGTCTTGTGGCGCAGATTGGGAGAGGCCTATATCCAGCAGTGGACTGCGATAGGCTGATTTAAATGATTAATTGATTCCAATATTTTATGTGAGAGTTATAATTGGTTGGTATTTTAGTTCAGTGTGACCTATTTTTTATGATTTTGAAATTTATAATTGGTTAATTTGTCGGTATATCAAAGTTCGGACACAAAGATTTTGACCAAAAATATTATAAGAATTATGATGTTAGTATAAATAATTAATGATACTATAAATCGAAAAGTATCTAAGTAACTGAATAAAGTTCTTTTTTGTTTGTTCCTCTTGTTTTAAATACAACAACGCCTGGACTAACAAGACTTTACAGACTTACAATTAATTAATGTAAGAAGGTTTTTTGTTGAAACGGTTTTTTTTTACGTTTTGTAATATCAATATCGAAGTAATCACCTTAATTATAAGACCGTATATGTTCATATATGGTCTTGTAATTCTAAACCCATCTTTTGCCATTTTAGTTGAGTCCTACATAATAGAAGATGTGCCTGTTGACATTTATCCGGTACAATTCCAGATTCCAGGCTATTACTGAGAATGTTTCGTCTGATAAATACAATATCATTTGCCCGATCCAATTAAACCTGAGACCTTTGCGTGGCAGTACACTGTATCTGCCATGAAACCGCTCCGATGCCATCAATCTATTCATCAAAGTTTATTTATTATATTACTGTTATGGTTAGTGCATAATATAATAATAATAATAATAATAATAATAATATTCTACCACATTCACACAGCGCCATCTAGCCCCAAATTAAGCAATTATATTTGCTTGTGTTATGGGTAGGTACTAAGCAACTGATATACTACTTAAATACATTTTTTTTTGTAAATACATACGAGTACATATTATAGATAAATTACACCCAGACACAGAACAAACAATCATGCTCATCACACAAAGATTTATCCTGGGTGGGAATCGAACCCACGACCTCCGGCTTAGCAGTCACTAACCACTAGACCAACAGGCCAGTCTAAAAAATATAAGCTACTAACTCTGAATATTTCTTACAAAAACGGAGTTGTCTATACAATAGCTAAAACATAGGATACAACCTGACGTATCATGATTCATAGCATCTTATAAAACTATATAAAAGACACAAACACCACGACAAATCCTTTTTCCTACACTTTTTACAGTCGAACTTTACAGCAATTTCCATTTGGGGGTCAGGACATAACAAGGGCCGTGATGACCGTTACGGGACGAGGGTTTTGTTACATTTTCAAATACTGCTTATTTCTGTCTATGTGTAAACATGCACCTTAAGTCACTAGGATAATTCTACCTATAGGCTTTTTTTAATGCCAACAGTGGCAAGCGAGCAAACAGCCACTTGATGGTAAGTGGTAACTGTCGCTCATGGTTGACTCAGAGTCTCAGGCATTGCTCCTGTAAATTCAAGGACTCCGCAAAGCCGCTGCCCATCGTGAAGGGACCGTAGGTGACGCGATTGAGGGAGGTGAGGAAAAAGAAAGACCGGCGCTCTTACTCACCGAAAGAAACGCATGTTATGGATACTACTACTCTTACGTCGATCTTCTATCAGAGGGTAGTACTTCCCCGGTCGGTCCAGCCCAGGTCCCCCGTATAAATTATCCTCAAATACTTGTTATCTAAGCCAGATAAGGTATACTTTTTTTTTCTTGTAATGTATAAATCTAGTTTTAGAATTGCATTTCTGGCGTATATAAAGAATTTTTTCTTTCTTCTTGGTTTTTCAAATTAAATGTGGTTTATCTTGTCATTACAACAAAGATTATTTAATTGTTCAACATTATGTTATTAAACAAATAATCTGAGAGACGAAAGTTATACGCGACGCAGTGCGGTTTCGTATTTTAAAAAAAGCTTTACAGTTTCTTAACTACACAAACTATAAATCCGTAAATGTTTTTAAAGCATAGTTTGAAATGTGCAGAACGAAAATATAAAACTATACACCGGATTATGTGGTATGGATATATTTTTAAATTAGAAGTTCCTGTTATATTAGTTGATTAAACGGCGCTCTCACTCACCGAACGAAACGCAGTAGTACGGATACTACTACTCTTGAGTCAATCTTCTAAGAGAGGGTAGTACCTCCCCGGACGATCGGGCCCATTCATGCTGAAATCAGCGTGGATCTACTACCGTAAATTTTTTTTCGATTTTAAATTTTTATCATTTACTCGGAGATATATTTTAAAAATACTAGTAGAAATCTTTTAAGAATTTCGTGAAAGCTGTACAAAAAATAAGTAACCATAGTGCTTACAGTTATTTTACTATGAAAATAACGCAATACAAGTTTCCAATGTATTATTTCCATACAATAGTACTGTAAGCTATATGGTTACTCACTTTTTATACAGCATTTACGTAATTCTAAAAAGTGTTGTAATAATAATATTTTTAAAATATAGCTCCAATTAAATAATAAAAGATAAATACTACGAAAAAATGACACTAAATAAAAGATTGGCAACGTCGCACGTTGCCACTCTTATGTTACATTCGCATAAGGTCGCACAAATACCATTAATGATTTCACTAGATATGTACAAAGGTGTTTAGACACTCATCACGTCAGAAACTTGAATACGTCCACAGCTGGATTAGTGCCAGCACCCATTTTATATTAGAGTTAGTGCCTCTAATATAAAATGGGTGCTGCTGTTTTACTGCATTTTAGTACATATATGAGAAGAAATTAATTATTTCTATGATCTAGATAAGCGACCTAAATAAAAGACAAAGTTGAAGAGATGCTGTGGATTTATATTCCATTTAAATATACTTTAAGTACGCTAATTAATTTACTTTTTTTTATAATAATTAATCTCTTTGAAGTTGACGTTGTTTAGAAATAAGTCCCGTGGGATGCCGAAATCATAAAAACTGAAGTAGCAAACATTTCTTAATTAGAGAAACGTAATGAAAAGAAACACTGCGTTTTAATGAGATTTCGGAATGAATTCGTAATATTTAGGCCTAAGTGGGTAAGTCGATGTTTGAAAGACCACAAAAGTAGCACAAAGCTCTCTAAGGTGTTTTTGTTTATACAAAATATATTATATGTGAATGTAATTTTTGTTTAATTAATGGTTTACGAAATTCCTAGAACTTTACAAATCCTAACAAAACCGTACACGGGTTGACGGCGTCTGTGGTTCGGAGGTAGGTACTGAGTACGGATTGCTATGCAGAGGTCGCGGATTCGATTTCCGCTCAGGGCAAATATTTGTGTGCATGATCATCGCTATTTGCATTGGTCTGGATGTTTCTATGTATAATATGTATGTGTTTACAAAAAAAAAAATTAAGTATGTATATCCGCATTCAAGAACTCATATCACAAGCTATAATATGCTTAATTTGGGACTAGATGGCGTTGTGTATAGTTGTTGAAATTATTTTATTATACCTACAACATTTCACTTTTAAAGTAGATTTGTGCAAAAATATTTTTTGCTTTCTTTGATTGACTTGAGTTTTGACTTCTGTCAGAGCTTGCGGCTCGCCAATAGCATTAACCCTTTCGTATGAGATGGGTTTTGACCGTCTTGACAGTTAATTTGAATGTATCTAACGGTTGATTCATGATGTCAATAGATAGTTTGTTACAAAAACATACTATAGGTCCTTCAAATGATATTGTGAAAGCGTTGATGCTACAAATAGAGGTACATTGTGAACTCCTGTGGTAAATTAAGTTCATCTTACTTTATTCTTATATAGTTAAATAGTTTATATAATACCTACATAGAAACATTTACCACAGTTCACATGTTGCCTTTACCTTTTGTAGCAATATGCAAATTGAGGCAGCCTGTAAAGCACACATTTTACTTTTTATTGTTCTTTAGAATCTAGAAAGCTTACCTATAGTGTTAAGTGTACTGCCTGTGTCACTTTGCATGCTACTTGAAATTGTAACTTACAAAAATTGTAATAACCTCGCGATTGAAAAGAGTGGCCTAAGTTTCTTGCCAGTTCTGGCTCTAGGTTAATTGGCTGACATTTTGTAAATTTTGACGTTCATAAGTGGTAATTAACCTATTTGAATAAATATATTTTCATTTTCACTTTCGATATAAACGATTATATCTGACCTGTACGATAGTTTTTTTCACATCACCGTTTTAGCCATAACCACTGTAGTTTTGTCTCTGTCATAATCATATCGGTACGCTATTATCCCACTGCAGGTACAGACCTCTTTGCATACAGAAGGCGCGTTTGCTCAAGGCAATTTTCAATTATACAATTAAAATACAATTCTTTAACAAAGTATATAAATCTTTGAATATTTAGATCTCACTATTAGTTTTACCTCAGGTGTAATTTAAACTGTTCTGTCCTCTATGAGTTGAAAACATTAACTGCTACGTTACATGAATTGTCAAATTATTATTTTAATCTGTTTTTACTACATCACCATTCTAAGTTCTATCTAAATTTGAGGGCGTTCCCTTGAATACCTTATTTCACCTTTCTGACACTAAATTGAGGCATTTCGGTATCAGCTTTTTGACCAGATAACTAGTTCATCTCACACTTCACACACTCTTCACAATAATGAATATACTACAACATAGTTCATTAGAACATATTGTAAGAGTTTTTGCGGTTCTGCAAGAGGGATGCATGAATATATTTACTATTTTTGTTTTATTTTTTCTGTGGTTATTGTATTGCTTTATACATTGTGTAATAATTTAACATTGTAATTATTAAATAAATGGTAGAAGAAGGGATAACTTCAAAACTTAGCAAAACTAATAACTACTTGTCATGACGGTGTATTATTTAGTGATATTGTAGTAATTCGCGGTCACTCAAAGCCGTTCGCGGTCGGCGGCCTCGAATCGCGAGTTATGTTCGGGTTTGGCGATTAGCAATAAATCGCGGTTCGAGTGGTGCGTGATTTCTGATTATATTACCTTTGTTAATAAACGATCGATTTGTATGTTAGTTATCAACAGGATTAGCATGTTGTTAGAAATAAATAGAGATTTATTGCATGATACATAGGAATGGTATAACCAATAGAACTCTTTAGGCAGGTTTAGGCTATATTTAGGAGCAGTAGCCAAAAATGTAATATAATGCGGGTGAAACTAGTATATAATATTATGAGAATAAATCAGGTACTTTGTAAAAAGGGCAAAAGAATCTTGTAAATAAAAAAAAGCAAATAGTGTAATATCAATATCAATCACCTTTCTATTCAATTGTTGAATTTAAACATGTTTGAATTTGGGTTAATTTTACAATAGTCCGTGTGAAGTCCGGTTAAGTATTCAGCCTCAACCCTATCGTATGACGGCGGATAATCGTGTTGGGAAAACACATCAATCCTTTGAAATTGTACCCGGGATCAAGCCACCTATAATAACTATAGAAGCAAAAGATGATTTACTTATTGATTGAACACTAATTTTATTGTATTTTGATAGTTGGTAGATAAGTTCTATCTACCAACAAATCAATAACATAAAATAAAAATTGATTTAAATTTTACTCTAATTTTATTTTTATGCCATTTACTGAGAACAAACGGTTATTTTCATCACGCCTTTTTGTTCAGAAGGTATAGGTAGACCACATACCTGACATAACGTATGTTGAATCCAATGTAATAAAGAGCCAGTCTGTCGTGAATAATATTAATATCTAGACTTAGAATAAAATTTAAAGACTAGTAGACTTCAATTACGTATATCTTATTTTGTGATACGTCCTGCAAATAAAAACAGTATTAAGTTAAGGTGCTCCCTTACCGTAACAGTACATTTGAATGAAATGCACATTACATTAAAACTTGCCTCTCTGACTGCCAAACATTCGCTTGTAAAGTAACATTTCAAATTCAAAATATCATCATCAATTTGTTCACTGTAAAGCTCGGTTGATGACATAACGGAGCAGAGACACGGTCGCTAACTATGAGTATTATCAAAAGGCTTAAAGTCGCTCAGAGGGCGATGGAGCGAGCTATGTTAAGCGTCTTCCTGCGCGATCGCTTACCAAACGAAGAAACCAGCAGGCGAAGCAAGTTAACTGATGTGGTTCGCAGAGTTGCTTCTCTGACAAGTCAATGAGCAGGACACATAGCTCGCAATTTTGACAGCTATGGAGCAGAAAGGTTCTATAGTGGCGGTTACGAACCGGCAGACGGAGCGAGGGCAGATCCTTCACAAGGTAGACCGACAACCGATGGATGAGGGCGGCTCACGATGACGAAAATTGGGAGTACATCAGCAGTGGACGACTTTCGCTTGATGTGATGATGAAAGCTCGGTTCGCCTTACTCACCAGTGTAATGCTCAGATCTGTAATGTTACATTACAGGTGAAAGCTCGCGGTCAGGAAGCACCTTTATGTTCGCACTACGTTGACAAACAGATTCTATTCTTGGCTATTTGAGTTTTCTTGCTAAACTTTTCTCATCAAAAAAAGTTACCTTGTTACTTTTAGTCTATTAATATAGAATTACTATTGTAATTTTATTCCTCTTTTAAAATTATTGAAGCACCGTAGTGGCTTTGAAACTTAAAAATGAACTTATGTACTATTTATCTAAAAGTTATGAAATAATTTTAACTTTAATTATTCTAAAAAGGGACAAAGGAAACAGAAGTAGGTAATCTCCTGTAAAAGTATCATACTACTTTCAATTTTATTAACTTTAGGCTTTGGTCTGAATAAGTGACTGACAGACTAATAGACAACGCACAGCCTAAGCCGCTCGTCGATGTGACTTAAAATTTTGGTGGGTGTGTTTATCTTAATGTCTAGAGGTGTACCAAGAAAGGATTTTTTTTAAAAATCAACCCTTAGCGTGTGAAAAGGGATGAAAACTATTGTATGAAACTTTTTCATATTTTATAACTAACAGTTTTGAAATTTTGTTTTGAAAGCATCATTATTATTAGCTTACGGCAGAACACTAATGGACATAGGCCTCTCCCAATCTAAAAATGTGTTTGTTATTAAAATCATTGGTTCAATTATACAGTAACTTCTACATGACTGCGCTTTTACATTATAAATTACCAATTACATAATATTGGTCATTTCTATAAATAATCGACATTTTCACTAATCAAAATTCTCGATCAAAAACAAATAGATTTTACAAATGCAATTGCAATTTAACAGAATAATAAAGTATTTATTTAACCGTTAAACCTGTACATCGAATAAATCAATTTGCTTAATCCGTAGAGTAGGTTAAACCGATCACATGTTAATCAAATAGATGCTCTAAATAAAGCTTATTAAATATTAATGGCTTTCTATTGCTGTTTTAAATTTTTAGAATTAACATAACATTAAATTTAATAATGATTACCAAATAGCTGCGCTTCGCCCGCGCCTAAAATATGTCTCCCTCGAGAACCAGACCGATTTTCGGGATAAAGAGTAGCGTATGGTAGTAGATCTACACTGATTTCAGCATGAATGGGCCGGATCGTCCGGGGAAGTACTACCCTCTCATAGAAGATCGACTTAAGGGTAGTAGTATCCGTACTACTGCGTTTCGTTCGGTGAGTGAGAGCGCCGGAGGCTCATTTTCCCCCCTTTCCTCTTTCCTTACCTCCCTCATTCCCTTCCTCTAACCCCATTTCCAGCCGTCATAGTGGAGGCCACCATACCAGCAGTTTAAGACGATGGCTTTTGGTACAGAGGCCGCCACTTGTAGATTCCACTGACTGCTTAACATCAGGCGGGGTGGAGTCCTTTGGTAGGCTAAATATATATCCATCTCTGGCACCTATCCGTAATCTATGTACATACCAATTCTCAATGAAATCAGCTGTTTAAGCGCTGAGTGGTAACAAAGGCACACACACATAAACTTTCGCATTAATAATATTAGTTGGACTGTTAATTTAAAATCGACTTAACTTTAATTGACTAGTTCTGTTCAGTCTGACTTTTATTACTCAAAGTACTTCATGTCTTACCATACCGGTTAAAGCTGCCAATAACTTGCGTCACACAAAAAAGTAGCATATCAAGGCGACATAGTGCCATACTTTTGTAATAGTTGCGTCACATTTTAAGCTTGGTAAAAGCGCAAATTGCTTGGTCAGAAAACACAATCATAGTAAGAATCAACTTAAATTAACGACTATGGATACATAAAGTAGTGTATTTTTGGTAAGGGAACGAAAAACGACTTCATAACTATACCTATATGTAGATATAAAATTCAACAAAAACTAAAAGTAGAATTCCTTAATATAATTTGAAAAAACTTAAACATCATCTATGTATATTATGTTTTTAAATTTCGCAACCTCCTCCTTTTTAAAGTCGGTTAAAAACTCTTAACTATGTTGTATACAATATTGACGAAAAGGTTTTCTTTATTCAGTATGTAGTATGTACTACAACTTCAAAGTAGAGCGCTGCAATTTATCTTTCAGCGTTGCCTTGCTCACCATTGTGTTACCCTATTCACTATTCGCAAAACCATAAGCAGTTTACCCGTGGGTAGTACCCAGAAATTATCGAAGTAAACTCAGCATTAACGAGTAAGGGCGTTGGCGACAATACTCGACAAAAGAGCGAGTAACAAAGAGGCTTTTGTTCCGTCCCATTGTAGCTGGCAACATGTTGTGAGCGTGTTTTCACCGTTACGAGTAACTTTTTTAAAAGGTAGAAAATTGAAACATGGTCATCTGGGACCTATTGTTAGTGACGTTATTAGTAAAGTACTTTGTTGGCTGTCTGTGTGCCAGGAAAATGTAAAATGGAACTCTTTTGTAATCGTGGCAGATTGGATTAGAAAATTTGTGATATTATGTGAAATATTCTACTAAACTTTATACTACAAATTTATTATTGGAAAACCAACAGCTGTTCAAATTTAACAAATAGATAGGATAGGAAACATAAAGCCAATTACAGGTTTTCACGTATAGACATAGAATAAGCACGCTTACACTAATTTACATCGAAATTTAAAAATAAATAAATATTAATTTAATAAATTTACACTAATTATAATTTGAAAAAGTTACGGTTTAGCTCATTGCGCACCACAGAGCTTTTAGTGTTGAAAGGGTCAAAGGAATATTCCTTACATAAGTTATTAAAATCGCTACTCGCTCGCACAATATATGAATTCTGCCTATAATTGGATGATGAAAAAGGCACAGATATCGGTGGGTAGTATCTAACAGATCTACTAGGGACTTTAAAGTGAAGTTTTTGCAAAAGGTCAGGGCAATCAATTTCATTAGATATTATTTTTAACAAAAAGGAACAGTCGGCTAATCGACGTCTAATTTACAAGAGGCTTATTACTTGATTCCAAAAAATGGCAAAAATTTGGCATCATGGCATTAATTTTGCTTTGATTCATTTATTTATACTTTATTGTACACCAGATTTACAAGGATGTTAATTTAAAATACGGTACAGTGGATGGCCTTATCGCTAATGGCGATTTTATTTACCTATGCACAAGGCATATAATGTACAAATAATAATAATCATTATTAACTTAAGAAGACTATGATTTAAAATTTACGTAAAACATTAAGTTGCATAGAAGTATTTCCATACCTAAGTACGTAATACTAATTTCATAGCTGGCTTTTCAGATAGTAAGGGTACTTAAAGTTTTTGTCAAACAAAACCCAAGTAGCCAAGTACTGCTATTAGCTAGTTCATTAATCTTTCCTTACATATTAATGAGGCTATTTTAATTTTAATTCCGTTAATGGAATTTGTGTTGAAAGTTTTCGAGTAGAAAAGTTTCTTACAATGTATTCTAATGACCTTCTATTTAATTTTTAAACTTAAATTCTAAGTAATAAGGTATAGAATGGTTTGTATGTCTGAGTATTATATAAAAGATTTTGCATGGTTTAAATCTCAAAAAATTAGTTCTAGATAAACCGATTTTGGAAAAATATGAAAATTGTTATTAATTAATGTGCAGTTTCTGTTTACATATAGACGGCTGATTTTAGGCGTTTTGTTGCAAAAATAATTCTAGTAAATTCTTGATAATGATAGTATTGCATTATGCCCGAGAATGATACCAAATGGTAGAAATTTGACCGAACACATTACTGGCAATTTTCCGTCACTGAATAATTTTGATTAAATAATATATTATTTTGCATGATAATTTGGAAACACAATATAAAATGACAACAGTTTCAAAGGCAGTGTAACGAAAGTTTTAAATTTCGTCTAGTAAAAATCTAAATTTTTATAACAATGTTTTCAAGGAAATTATGTTGCGGTTTTCCAGAAACATGTTTTTACATTTTATACAGGCCACACCACATTGTAAAGATACATAGTGTTTCAGTGTGCACAATATAAAGTAAAGAAATTATAGGGTTTATAGAAAAAGTTTGCATAATCTTAGCTATAGTCCTTTTATTGATGTGTTCAGGAGAAGATTAAAAGAACTTTTTCTATGATGAATAAATAATTAATTTATTTTATTGTTCATATTGAATATTTTATTATACAGAGTGTATACGACGGTTTGACTTTAAATGAAAAGGCAGGTGTTACTAGCCCATATAATGATTTCTAATTAATCACAAAGGTAATTTGACGAAAAACAAAAATTTGAAAATTTCTAACAAAATAAATAATATTTTAATAGTAACGAAGTAATACACCATTTTATTATGACAAGTTCACTGAACTGTAATGAACGGCAACGTTTATCCTTCGACGTGGACTATGACTTAAGTCAGTGACCGTTTGTCGTACTTACATAGTGTTAATTTAGAATTAAAGAAATTAAAAAATTTGTCCTGTGTCTAAACTATTGAAGATATTTAGTAGATTTTGTTTTGTCTCGCTTTATAATGTCACATACTATACGTAATTGCATTTAAAGTCATACCATCGTATACACTCTGTATACTCCTCATAGGTAGGTATGCATTAAGTCAGAATATTTACACACTATTATATTTTGCACATTAACTTCTTTCTCTACCACTCTAAGGTTTGCTGAAAGGAAACTAGTTCATAAAATATGCTCGCCTTTAGGTACTTGATTCGTTTGTCTGTTTATTGTCAATATTTTACTCATAAAATTAAATAAATAAACAGTAGTGTGTAGTGAGGTCAAATATTACGTTAAACAAAATTATTGCAAGTTTTGAACAAAATTATTGCACTTTTTTATTCTTCCAAATTGCCATTACGTAAGAAGCAATTTAAAAAAAATTGTGTAATGTAGAATGTCCCGTTTTATGTATGGCTTGATTTTATGAATGATTAATAAAAATTGTAGCATCAAAATCTTGTATTAAATTAAAAGAAACTCTCAGTTTTGAAAATGGATAATAATTATGGAAAAACGCTATAAATGTCAAAGATGTAGCAGTTAAAGAAACATTAATAATCAACGTAGGATGTTAGTTCACTTACATGTTACTTAAGTAACAGCACGAAATTAAGTATATCAGCACAAGCTTCATGACACGGTTCCTTCCACAGTTCCTTCGCTCACGTTTATAAACGAAGTAAAATTCCAATAGTAATAAAATAAAACTGCTCCAACATCTTTCATGTTCCCATTTTTAAATTAAATTCTTTAAGACTTCAACTGAGATATAATATCATTTGGTATTTCAAAAAGCGTCCGCTCTTTTACTTTGATATTAAGGAATAATATCAGAATGATGACGTAATTAAAAATATTTTTATTATTTACTATGGTACGGTTTTTTGTTCTATATTTTTGCAAATTCGTCTCGAGGAAGCGTGGCGAACATTGCTTAATTTGATCATGCCTTCTCTGTATGAGAAGAGGTATTTACACTGAATTACCCGAAGGATAATAGGCTGGTTTCAGCCATTATTGACTTATTGTGTTCCTATAAAATGCAATTCTATTTTTTGCCCGACTGCCGAAGTCAAGCAGGATAATGTTTTTTGAGCGTATGTATGTCTAATTCTTTGGCATGCTCTACATTTTAAGTAGCTTAATAGATTTTAAAATATGAGGTGTCATTAGATTCGTATTAATTGTGGAAGTTACATAGGGTAAGTAATATTTCAATGTAGCGTCAGCACGAAAAAAATGGGTTTTTTTCTTTGACTTTGTGTTTAGCAGGCAGGCTTTTTGTGTTTTTTTTTTAACAATTTATTATATTTCTTGTTAAAACAATAAGAAGGAGATCTAAATACATCTCGTAATAACATAACAACTGCGCGACATTGTGGAACTAAAAATCTTTCAATAATAATGATATAATTCAATGATTTCCCGTTCACGAGCATTACGCACTGTATCTTTATTTAGTCACTTGTAATGGACAATATTCTCACTACTACTTGTCTACTTTCAAATTAGCTATGACCGAAATTTTGCCAGATTAATCTACCCTACTTCTAATAGTAGACACCTTTGTAATTAATGCTATCATGATTGTACAATCCCCAAATAAACCATTATAAAATAATCTCAAAGGTCCCAAAACTATTTGGAACAGATCTTGATAAACCTTAACAAATAATACGAATCGGCCATAGGGTAATACCGCGTTTTATCTGATCTTTTAACTAATTACTATTCATGTAAAATTAAGGAGAAATCTCTTGAAAATATGAATTTAAATATTTGGTTAAATAGAGGTGCTGCATACGTTTAAGTTTGAAATTGGGGCTAAACTAAGCAAATATTTAGTTTTATAAAAGTTCGTGGTCACAACAACACTATTAAAGCAGTGATTTGTTTTCTGGCAATGAGAGAGTTTAGGAAAATTTTCACCAGCAGATGGCGCCACTTAGGTGAACGGTCTTCCATTCACAAAAAATCAAAATCAAAATTCGAAATTCATTCACAGTTGGAAATCAATAGAATCTTTCATGATTAGTTGATTGAAAGCGCTTTGACAGGTACTTGGACCTGATGTCTCGATGCTAACATATCGTGGACGCCATTTTAGAAACCCTCATTTGTGGTTTCTAAGACTTAAGTACAGCAGCAGTAGAAGTTGTGGACGGAAAGTGAATGTTTTTACTGTTACTTGTTAAAGCAGCAGGCCTGGAGAAAGTGTTACAGTCACTAACTTGGGAACGACCTAACTACTAAATGGCAAGATTCTATATTATCAACCACAGTGAGGTCACCATCATCTGTGTTCAATCAAGCTGATCCAATTTGAGTGAACAGTCTTCTACAAAAACTTGATTAATACTATTTGTCTTAATGTTGCATGCTGCTCTAGGTTGTAGTAACCGCTTGGCTAAGTTTTTTGCAAACTAAGCCATTTTTTTAATCTTAATCCAATAATCCGCCTGGCACCCGGCCAACACTGCCTTGTCGTGGTTGTTATATAATACTCAATCTACTACAAAATGCAGGTGACATAAACGTGACTACGAAACGAGAATCAGATGAAGACAGATCATTTAATTTTATCCTATTCTCACAATTTATAAAACACCTGATGTACCGTAACGAAGTAAAAATACGCAAGGAAAGAGATTCATTATGCCACTGCAAAATGTTCCAGGTACTAGTTAAACAAAATGTATATCTTAAGAATACTGATGCGTTTCTAAAGGAATAATATTTTTCACGTTTCAACGTAGTTTATAATAAGTTTATTTTATTACTAGATAGGTATGCTTTGTATCTTTCTATAAAAAATAATCGTCATCAGCGTCATATCAGCCAAAAGACGTCCAAGGCTGGACATAGGCCAAAAATAATATATATTAGCTTTAATATAAATAACCATTACATGAAATAAATCATTACCTTAAATGATAATAATATTATGTACATTTACTTACTTACGAACATCAATAAATTCAGCAATGAAAATGTCAGCAAATTTTCTTGTAACCAATTTGCTAGAGTCAATTTATCCAGAAGAACTGTCATGATACCCAGGAACGAGAGATAATAAAATATTCCAATTCATTTCTAAATACAATGACTTTAATATTCATAGAAAACTCGAAATACCGTTGACATTTTGAACGTATATCGCAAAATATTTTTTTTTGTTGATCGTTTTCTTCCTGCTTCTCACTAAATCCTATCGATTGTTACAAAGGCTGGAATTGGGACCTGATCCGATTATACGAATTCGTTATCGAACAATAGCTAGCAACTTGTATTTAACATTCATGAGATGGTAACAATTTTGCACCAGGCATATAGTTTGTGACTGAATGTTTGCTAAGTTTGTATTAAGCTGGCGTTTGATACTGTTCAGTTCGGCATTTGTTTCGCTTCTAATGGATTAAGTATGACACTACTGTCAAAATAGAATATAATACTGCCGCCGAACTGCCGATGCTGGTGTATTACAAAAATGATCTTAAAACACTAAAGTCTAATTTATTTGTATCTACTCCTACTACTTCCAACATTAAAATAAGAGTTTGTGTAGTTTTATCCTGAAGTGCCACCCTTTTACAGTGAAATCTAAAGGGTCTCGAACCAAACGGTTCAGCACTTCATACTTTTGTCGCTCAATTAAAGCCTGGAACTCTTTGCCAGCGCATGTGTTCCCATCTAATTATGATCCTGAGTTTTTTAAGGCGTGAAAAATCATCTCACTAAGCTGCCATAGTGGAGACCACCATATCAGTAGTTTGGCTTTTGGAATGGTGTCTACCACTTCTGGATTCCACTGACTTCTTACCATCAGGCAGAGTGGAGTTATTTTGGTAGGCTAATATAGAAAAAAAAGTTTAGTCAGCAAAGTGAGAAAATGTCTTTTTATCACGTGACTTGGCTTAGCCGGCTCCATTTCCGTGTTGAAAGTACAACAAAGATATTATGACACCTGGATTACAGATACTATTTGTTTGCAAGTAATTTTATTATGGTATATACTGCATTTTTACAGCAGCTATTCAAAAGCAGCCTACTCATATGGATTATATTTTTTTTATATTATCATATAAAATTTATCTAGCTCAGTCTCTTATCCAGCCGATAATTGATTACGCCGTTGCCTGCTACCTGGATGCCACTGAGGAGCTCTTAAATAAGCTTGAGCGCCTACAAAACTTATGCATCCGATTTGTTTTTGGTCTTCGAAAGAACGACCATGTTTCCCACTTCCGTAAGGAACTCAAGTGGCTCCCAATCCGCCTTCGCAGGAACACTCGAATATTATGTCTCCTCTTTAACATTATTTTTACCCCTGCATATCCTGCGTTTTTCTTTTGCTCGCCCTTCTGATGCTTCTTGTAGATCCCACCTTAGAACTATTCTTAATATCCCATCCCACAAAACTGATTTCTACTCCTTCTCATTTTCTGTTCATGCAGTTCCGTTGTAGAATTCACTTCCGCCAAATATACGAGAATTTAATTTTTTTTAAAAAACATGTTAATGACCACTATCTCTCAACATTATTATGATTGTCTATTAAATATATAATATATATATATTTATAAATATTTAAATGTGTATTATGTATATATGTATTTATGTATGTAGGTATATTCTTATCTTGTATAAGTATGTGTAATTTGTGTATTTTTTTTTTGTTTTAGTTTTAATCTATCAATAATTAGTTTACACACTGTGTCTATGTCTCTCATCAAATTTTCCTGTCGCAGGTCTGCTGGAAGAGATTTCTTTTGAAATAAGCAGTACCTTTGTGCTCTTCTTACTTATATTCGTTTTCTATAATTGTCATGTGTGTACATAAAAAATAAATAAATGAGATAAATAAACAAGTATCTGTTTAATAAAATTTGAAATGCTCTTTTCCTAATTGTGTAATCATTCGAAATGGTAGATGTTATTTATTTAATTAAAACCTAATACACTTACCCCCAGTTTCTGAAAGTCTGATCAACGAAAATTTAACTAATCAACTGTTAAATTTCATGTAATTTACCTAAAATCATGCTAAAAACATGAATAATTAGTTTAATTTTTTAACTAGCTTAAAATTAGTAACCAGTTACATCAAATTTAACTAATTTTTCATGTTTTTAGCAACCCTAATGGTACTTCACATGAGATTTAATAGTTGATTAGTAACATTTTCGTTGATCAGCCTTTCAGAAACTGGCGGTTAATGTACAATCGCGGACTTAATGCCATAGGTATTCTCTACCAGTCAACCAAGGTAATGCAGAGATAAGCGAAGTAGGTGCAATGAAGTTATGTATTATGATGAAGCGAGAAAAAGATGTTTAAATCATATCATAAAAGTATTAAATATAGTACTCGACAAGAGTACCAATTATACAATAATAATAAGTACAAAAGGAATAATACAATCTATACATATAATAAAAATGTAACCGATCGCTGTCTGTACATGGAAGATATATGAGAAAAATACTATTGGGACCTATATCAACGCAAATAGAACCCAAAACAATGATTTTTAAAATTTTTGTCTGTTTGTCTGTTTGTCTGTGCGTTTGTGCACGCTAATCTCAGAAACGGCTTATCCGATTTAAATATGGTTTTCACTAATATATTGTGGTAAGCTTCACTTACCATTTAGTGTTTGTTTCATGTCAATCGGTTCATAAATAAAAAAGTTATGCCAATTTAAAGAATCACATCGAACATTCATTAATTTACTACAAAATCTTATAGAAGCAGATATTTTAACAGGTTGCGGAATAGCTGATAGTGTTTTTATTCCTCGGATTCCTGTCATTCTAAACAGTCTTTCATTTAGTTTTAAACGAGTCCAGTTTCCAGTGAGCCTATGTTTTGCGATGACTAATTAAAGTAATTAATTAATTAAGTAATTAAAGTAAAGGTAAGACACTAAAAGTTGTGGGTGTGGATCTAAGTATTAGCTGTTTTTCGGTCAGCTTTATGTGGCTCTATCACGTGTTAGCATTACTAGCAGCCTGTATGCTTTGATCCCTGATGGCTATACGTCTAATCCATACATCCATACATATTATAAAAGGCTTTGTCCTGACTGACTGACTGACTGACAGACAACGTAAAGCCTAAACCGCTGGTTGTAGCGACTTGAAATTTTGAGGATGTGTTTGTCTTAATGTCTAGAAGTGTACCAGCTTTGAAATTTTGTTTTGGAATACTTTTATTTAAATAAAAAATACGCTCATAATTTTTTTTTTACTGGGGTGGATTTATAGGAGTGAAATAAGGGATGAAATATTGTATGGAAAAATCTTTGCTTTTGAAGTTGGCGACTTGAAATTTGGAGGGAGGGGGAGGAAGAGGAAAGGAAGGGAGAAGTGAGGGGAAAGTGCGGGGGTAGCGAGGGAGAAGTCAGGGGGAAATCGACTGCCTCTGTATTTCGGTGGTACTGTGTATGGACTGTGAGGTCGCGGGTTCGATTCCCGCTCAGTGCAAATATTTGTAGCATGAATTTAAATAATCACGTCATAAATGTGGTATGTATTTAGTTTAGCTTAGTTTGTTTTTAAGTTAGGTTAACACGTCTTATTTCTTTATTAAAATGTAAATACTTTATTAGTTAAAATGTAAATACAAGTTAGATTTATATTTTCTGGATTTATTTTATTTTTTATTTTTGTGATAAAAACATGTTTGTGAACACGTTTCATTACGGAATAGGTGGAATTGAAGTGAATTACGAAATAGTAGTAGTCGATTTACGCTGGTTTCAACATGAATGGGTCGGATCGACCAGGGATGTACTACCCTCTCATAGTTTTCGACGTAAGAGTAATAGTATCCATATTATTGCGTTTCGTTCGGTAAGCGCGAGAGCCGGAGGCCCAACTGATGCAGAGATGACAAACCTCGCAGCATGTGTGGGACCAGCTGAGTATCCGCGGAGTCATTGTGTGGGTGGTGTGGGTCAACCCGCCGGCCAGGGAGACCCGTATAAACGGTGGTGCCGCTGGCCGCCCGCGGCATTGTACAAGGGCCCAATTAGACCTAACCAAAAAAAAAGAGACTGCCCCACCAGGTTGCGCATAATCTCGGAGTGGTTCGTCGTGCAGGTTGGTGACCGGATAGTGGGACCCGGCGACCATTTTCGAGACGGTACGGGGGCCTTTTGCGAGCAGTCCGTATCATGGAAGCCCGGAGGCCTAAGACCCTTGAGCCTTCACAGCTGCGAAGAGACATCGCCACCTCAACGGCCGTCTTCTATCGCCTTTACCACGGAGAGTCTTCTCAACAGCTCTTTAAATTAATTCTACCCTCTCCCTTTTTATCCAGAACGACACGTGCGGGACTGAAGTGCTACCCTTTCACAGTGCAATCTAAAGGGTCTCGAACTAAACGATTCAGCACTTTATAAGTTTGTCGCTCAATTAAAGCCTGGAACTCTTTACCAGCGCATGTGTTCCCACCTAACTTTCATCCTGGGACTTTTAAGCGAGGCGTGAAGAAGCATCTCACTAAGCCGCCATAGTGGAGGCCACCATACCAGTAGTTTGGCTTTTGGAATGGTGTCCACTACTTCTGAATTCCACTGACTGCTTACCATCAGCCAGAGTAGAGGCACTTTGGCAGGCTAATATAAAAAAAAAAACTTATAGCGTTTTTATTCCTCGGATTCCTTTCATTCCAAACAATTTCCCGTTTAGTTTTAAACGAGTTCAGTTTCCAGTGAGCCTATGTTTCGCGATGACAATTAATGAGTGTGGATCTAAATATTAACTGTTTTTCGCATGGTCAGCTTTATGTGGATTTGCCACGTGTAAGTAATCCTAGCAGCCTGTGTGGCTTTGATCCGCGATGGCTATACGTCTAATATTGTAGATAGAGAAGCATTTACTGTAAAGATTTTTCTTATTCACCTAAACGAAGATGTTTATAATTCAAAACAAACCAAAAGATATATCCAAAAAATGCTGCCCAAAATCACTATTCCACGCGGACGAAGTCGCGGGCACAGCTAGTACATAGTATACTTAAAAAAATACTAATATACATATACGAGTACATATGTAAAGAAATTTTTTTTCTACCACATTTACACATCGCCATCTAGTCCCAAATTAAGCAATTATATTTACTTGTGTTATGGGTACTAAACGACTGATATACTACTTACATACATTTTTTTTTTGTAAATAAAGACATATTATAGATAAATTACACCCAGACACACAACAAACAATCATGCTCATCACACAAAGGTTTGTCCTGGGTGGGAATCGAACCCTCGACCTCCGGCTTAGCAGTCAGAGTCACTAACCACTAGGCCAATTACAGGCCAGTCAATTTATACCTCTATATATATGTAAATATATAAAAATACATAAAGTTAACGTGATATTGCCGATAATTCGTCAAACAGGAGAGTACGAACCTTTCGCTTAAATGTAGAAGACTAACCTGGACTACAATACAAGAGTGTACAAAACCGGAAGTATGTTACCTTTCTAATTTATTTTCAAGTAGGTATCAAAATTTAAAATGTAAATACTTGCTTTGTAGGAGCTCAACACGTAATCTCAATAACTAATTGATCTATAGAGTTGAAATTCGACAGATAGAGATTTATTTTTTTAAGTTTTAACCTTTAAATTTCGATTCAAACCGTATCAATCTATCTTAACGAATATTTAAATAGCGGCAGAGTTTGTTTGTTTGAATGCACTAATCTCTGGAACTACTTAACTAATCTTAACTACTACTATTCTTTTTATGTTTGATAGCCTAGTTCATAAGAAAGGTTATAGCTTATGTAACATCACGCTATTGGCGACAAAAGCAGAGCAGTAACCAAAGATGTAACTTCAGAAAGCTAGTTACTTAAATAAATATCCAGTTTAGTGTATGTGTTGCTGGATGATGATGACAATGAACGTCTTTGAGAATGCGAAGATAGTTCAAATAACAGAAACAAATCTCGCACCTTTCACTGAAATGTTAAAAAAACTTCACAAGTTCCTTCATTTTCTCTTACTTTCTTACAATAATAATAAAGTTAGTTAACTCGGACAGGTACTATATAAATAAACATCAACTCTGAACACTTTACTTTGCTATAAATTCTTATTCCCTGAATGTCCGGTCTTATATTTTTGCCGCAATCCTTTGTACAGATTTGAGTTTCATTTTAGTTTCTTAAATAAATTGAG
The DNA here is from genome assembly GCA_963082885.1 of Parascotia fuliginaria. Lineage (NCBI taxonomy): Eukaryota > Metazoa > Arthropoda > Insecta > Lepidoptera > Erebidae > Parascotia > Parascotia fuliginaria. The sequence continues at coordinate 18,628,441 of OY720179.1, read as the reverse complement.
GCAAGTTGGTGAGCTACTTTGTAATATATAAAAATACTTAATTAAAAGATTTTGTTTGTTAAGTTATATCGGGTTTTTTTGATAAGAAATTTTCAGTTATTAACCTTGAGTCTGGAATTCTGCTCGGTAAATGCGAATAGACTCTCTTTGTCTCTGTTAATGAGAACAACATAATTGTTGAAACTTATTTGTATACTTCATCGGGATAAAAGGCTTAAAACATTTAGACATCAAAAACAACAAATATCAAATGATACATAGGCGTAGTAAAATGTCTAAGCGTAGGATAAGACATTTTACTTTGCCTACTATCTTCGATCTTTAACCATTTAGTCATAATAATCGTTATATTAAATACTAGCGCACGTTACGCGGTTTCATCCGCGTGCTTACGTTCCCGTGGGAGGATAAAACATAGCCTATATTACTCAGTGATAATGTAACTTTCTAATGGTAAAAGAATTTTTAAAATTGGTCCAGTAGTTTTTGCGTATATTCGTTGCATACATAAAAACATAACTTGCCTCTTTATAATATTACTACAGATAAGATAATTAAGTTTTTAACCGTTTAATAGTAATTTTTAAAAGTTTAATATAAAATTTTATTACATAGTACAATAAGTATGAGAATTTATATTACTCTTATAATGATTAATTTAAAGCGTTCACAAAATGTAATTTAGTAACACATTTTAAGTTTAATGGGTGTTGTTACAATTCTAATTTATTGTTATTATCAGTTGTTACAAGACCTAAACTTTATTTATTTCAAATTCAAAAGTAATGAACATAGATAAGAGCCCATTAGTTTGTTTGTAAATACTGTTTGAAATCAAACTAAACTACAGACTACAGGGTGCCGAGTGCTTGTTGTTAGTTATTCCGTTAACGCGATCGAAACGTTTATCGTGTTTGGCTCTCTTGTTTAAGAGTTTGGAGCAGGCCAATCAGCACCAAACGTCATATACGTGTCGATCGCGTTAACGTAAAACAAACTCGCACTAGGCCCTCACAGTTATTCTAGTTTTGATACTGATATTATTTTTATTTAAAAATACACTGTAGTCATTAATCATAGTATTTACATCCTTAACGCTTGTTATGGATGTAAAGTGATCTCAAAACTATGACGCTAATGGCAGGACCAGGACACTTAAAAATATACAAGAAATACGTTCGTGAATGTGTGAAATAATACGAGTATAGAAATATACTCGTATTATTTCACACATTCCTCAATATAAGATTTTACTCAAAACAATATTCTATTTTAGACAGTATTTGTCTTGAAATTTCTTCCGTGCCCCTCGGGTATATCGTCAAGAAAGAATTTCAGTGTTTGATTTGCGTTGATATATTTTCATTAAAAAGTATACTATCTATAAAAATGTTGTTTGTTTTTAAGCTCAGTTTAATATCATTATTATCTCAATCGTAGGAGGTCCACTGGTGAACTTTCATCTTCATAGATTGCCAAAGTGGCTGAATATAATCAAACTACATTAGCAGACGTTTTTATCAGGATGTTGTTTAATTTTGTTGATGAAAGTTTATGGGCTTCATCGGTTGGAGATCGTAGACTATCGCCAAATAGTCTTATTCCAAACGAAGAAAAAGAGTAAAGTAGAAAAACAGTTTCTATTAATGCATCATTTTTATTTTTATATACATTTAATTTTAGTTGGCTGAATCATATTCGATTCGGCGATACGAGGTAGTGGGTTCAAAACCGGGCAAGTAACAATGTGATGTGTCATATGTACTTTCTAAGTTTATCTTGGACATTTCTGACTGATAGTGAAGAAAAACATCGTGAGGACTCAAATGTCTGAAATTGTCAATCCGTCTTTAGCAAGCGCGGTGATTAATGCTCATGTCTTCTCTATATGAGAACCTGCATTGGAACAGTAAGCAGGCTGGTATTATTAATATATTATTATATATTATTTATTATTATTATTTATTCTGGTGTAATTTATCTATAATATGTATGTATTTACAAAAAAAAAATGTATATTAGTAGTATATCAGTTGTTTAGTACCCATAACACAAGCAAATATAATTGCTTAATTTGGGGCTAGATGGCGCTGTGTGAATGTGGTAGAATATTATTATTATTATTATTATTATTATTATTAATTATTTAAATTTAAGCTACCACCAAGAGGTTATAATATTATATCATTGGACGATAGAACTGCCAGAATCCGAAACCTTCTGTCGACTGCGCATTTATAATATAATTTTAAGATAATGTTTAGATAATACTAGGCGTCTCTTTGCGCGTTCGTTTGAGAAACGAAGAAATCCGAAGGCGAACCAAAGTAACTGACTTAGCTTGCAGAGTTGCTTCTCTGAAGTGGCAAAGGGCAGGACACATAGCTCGCAGAACTGGCGGCCGCTGGGGCAGAAAGGTTCTAGAGTGGCGTCCACGAACCGGAAGACGCAGACCCCTCACAAGGTGGACCGACGACCTTATAAGGGTGGCGGGCAACCGATGGATGAGGGTGTCGAACGACCGGCCACGGTGGCGAAAATTGGGGCAGGCCTATGTCCAGCAGTGGACGACCGTTCTGCCTCAGCGGCCGTCAGTTCTGCGAGCTATGTGTCCTGCCCATTGCCACTTTAGAGAAGCAACTCTGCGAGCTACGTCAGTTACTTTGGTTCGCCTGCGGATTTATCCGTTACTCGTATCTATAGGATATTTTAATATTATGCCTAATAAACACAATATCACTTAAAGTAAATAGGCCATTCCAGTGTGTGAACTTAGTCTTAATAGTATATAACTATAGGCGTAATCTGAGCAATGCCATTACATAATAGTTATCAAGTGGATGATGACTCAATCAATACCAATTTCAAAGGCTTAGTAATACATATATATCATGTATATATGTATATACTATTGCATCATAACTGTATGTCTATATTTCAGTAAGATATAACGTAATTAAAGTTACTGAATTTCACTTGTGACTTAATTTGTTTGAGCTACGAGTATATAATTACCAGATGACGAAGGACAAGTTATTAGTGCCACTTCGTGGTAGTAAACACTTATCTAGAGTTCATATTGATCCTTTGACACTTCTACGTAACGTTAGACAACGCAAGCAACGTGGTCACTTTAAATGCTAAAACATATACAAAAAAATCCAAATCGGTTTAGCCCTGAAAAAAATTGAAGATAAGAAAATGTTCTAGTTCTAAAGTTCTAAAAATATTTTAAACAATAAGTTAAAGCACCAATATCGAGGCTGTCCTTACTCCAGATTTTTATTAGTGCGGTCTATTAGAAATATATTGGTACTAGATACGCAGGCATTAAGAAGATTAACAGGCCGCCCCGACTCTATCGAAGACAATTTATTATTACACTAGCTGTGCCCGCGACTTCGTCCGCGTGGAATAGTGATTTTGGACAGCATTTTTTGGATATATCTTTTGGTTTATTTTGAAATACAAACATCTTCGTTTAGGTGAATAAGAAAAATCTTTACAGTAAATGCTTCTCTATATACGATTTTAGACGTATAGCCATCGGGGATCAAAGCCATACAGGTTGCTAGGATTACTTACACGTGACAAATCCACATAAAGCTGACCATGCAAAAAACAGCTAATATTTAGATCCGCAGTCACAACATTTAGTGTCTGACCTTAGGCTTTATTAATTGTCATCGCGAAACATAGGCTCACTGGAAACTGAACTCGTTTAAAACTAAACGGGAAATGGTTTGGAATGAGAGGAACCCGAGGAATAAAAACGCTATAAGGTTTTTTAAAATATATTAGCCTGCCAAAGTGACTCCATCCCGCCTGATGGTAAGCAGTCAGTGGAATCCAGAAGTGGTGGCCACCATACAAAAAGCCATCGTTTTAAACTGCTGGTATGGTGGCCTCCACTATGGTGGCTGGGAATGGGGTTAGGGGAGTGAGGGAAGTGAGGAAAAAGGAAAGGGGGAAATTTGGGCTCCTGGCACTCTCACTCACCGAACGAAACGCAGTAGTACGAATACTGCTATTCTTACGTCGATCTTTTATGAGAGTGTAGTACTTCCTCGGACGATCCGGCCCATTCATGCTGAAACCAGCTTGGATCTACTACCGTAATACTACGGTTAGGTCTAACTGGGCCCCTGTACAATGCCGCGGGCGTCCAGCGGCACCACCATTTATACGGGTCTTACTGGCTGGCGGGTTGACCCACACCACCCACACAATGACTCCACGGATACTCAGCTGGTCCCACACATGCTGCGAGGATTGTCATCTCTGCATCAGTTGGGGCTCCGGCTTTCGCACTTACCGAACGAAACGCAATAATATGGATACTATTACTCTTACAACGATCTTCTATAAGAGGGTAGTACTTCCCTGATCGATCCGACCCATTCATGCTGAAATCAGCGTAAATCGACTACTACTATTTCGTAATTCACTTTAATTCCACCTATTCCGTAATGAGACGTGTTAACATGTTTTTATCATAAAAAATAAAATAAGTCCAGAAAAATATAAATCTAACTTTTATTTACATTTTAACTGATAAAGTATTTACATTTTAATAAAGAAATAAGACGTGTTAACCTAACTTAAAAACACTAACCTAAGCTAAATACATACCACATGTATGACGTGATTATTTAAATTGGCATAACTTTTTTATTTATGAACCGATTGACATGAAACAAACACTAAATGTTAAGTGAAGCTTACCACAATGTATCAATGAAAACCATATTTAAATCGGATAAGCCGTTTTTGAGATTAGCGTGAATTTGAAACTCGATTTCCCCCTGACTTTCCCCTCCTTTTCCCCTGACTTCTCCCTTCCTTTCCTCTTCCTCCCTCTCCCTTCCCGCTCCCTCCAAATTTCAAGTCGCCAACTTCAAAAGCAAAGATCTTTCCATACAATATTTCATCCCTTATTTCACTCCTATAAATCCACCCCAGTAAAAAAAAAATTATGAGCGTATTTTTTATTTAAATAAAAGTATTCCAAAACAAAATTTCAAAGCTGTAACTTAAAAAATGAAGACGTTTCATACAATCGATTTCATCCCTTTTCATACACTTAAGGATTGAATTTTTAATAACCCTTTCTTTGTAGACTTCTAGACATTAAGACAAACACACCCTCCAAATTTCAAGTCGCTACGATCAGCGGTTTAGGCTTTACGTTATCTGTCAGTCAGTCAGTCAGTCAGGACAAAGCCTTTTATAATATGTATGGATGAATGGATTAGACGTATAGCCATCAGGGATCAAAGCATACAGGCTGCTAGTAATGCTAACATGTGATAGAGCCACATAAAGCTGACCGAAAATCAGCTAATACTTAGATCCACACCCACAACTTTTAGTGTCTTACCTTTACTTTAATTACTTAATTAATTAATTACTTTAATTAGTCATCGCAAAACATAGGCTAAATAAACTAAATGAAAGACTGTTTAGAATGACAGGAATCCGAGGAATAAAAACACTATCAGCTATTCCGCAACCTGTTAAAATATCTGCTTCTATAAGATTTCGTAGTAAATTAACGAATGTTAGATGTGATTCTTTAAATTGGCATAACTTTTTTATTTATGAACCGATTGACATGAAACAAACACTAAATGTTAAGTGAAGCTTACCACAATATATTAGTGAAAACTATATTTAAATCGGATAAGCCGTTTCTGAGATTAGCGTGCACAAACGCACAGACAAACAGACAAACAGACAAAAATTTTAAAAATCATTGTTTTGGGTTCTATTTGCGTTGATATAGGTCCCAATAGTATTTTTTCTCATATATCTTCCATGTACAGCCAGCGATCGGTTACATTTTTATTATATGTATAGATAGATACTATTAACCATGATTTTGGGTTTCACCAAACTTATATTGCTATTTGCTTATATTTTTTTTCTAGCTTTCCGCAGCGCGGATTCACCCATATCTTTAGGTACTGCTCTGCTCTCATCGCCAGTAGCTTGATGTTACAAAATCTATAACCTCTCTCAAGAACTGAGCTATCATAAGCAAAAATAATTATTGAAATCCGACTAGTAGTTCTATAGAATAGCGCCTTTAAACAAGAAAACAAAGAAACAAACTGTTGTTTTATATAAAAGTATAGATTAGATTAATAGCAATCTGCCCTTGCTTCGTATGCGGGTCTTTCGCTACTATAACATGCATGTAAATTTATAAAACTTTTGCAAGAAATACTTTTATCGATAGTAAAAAGTGTAGCAAAACTTGTTGTGTGGTTTAGAAGCGGAGAAAAACAAAAAAATATATACTATTCGGAGATTATTATAAAAAAACTAGCGGACCCGACAGACGTTGTCCTGTCTTAATTATTATCTAATTTTTCGCAGAACCTTCTTCTGACAATAACAAACACAACAAAAAAAGAATTAACGGAATCGGTCCAGTCGTTCACGCGTGATGCCGTGACCAAGGGAAATAGGGATTTATTTTTATACAAATAGATATTTCTAATCTCCTATTCTACCATCCCTCTTTCATTTACCTACAGATATCCCACGTAAACTTTTCACTACTTTCCCCTATTCCCCTATTCCCCTCTCCCTTCTTCCCCACTCCTCCCATCCCCCTTCTTTCCCACTCCTCCCATTTCGATTCTCCCCTCCCTCCCCCTCCCCCTCCCTTCCCTCTCCTTTTCCCGTCGTTTTACTCTCCCTTTCCCTGGCTTCTCACTCATTTCCACCTCGCTTCCCCCTCACTTCCCCTTCATTTTCCTCTCGCTGCCCCCTTCCCGTCCCGTCCCCTTCCCTTCCCCTCCCTTTCCCCTTCCTTCCCCCTCCCTTCCCCCTCACTTCTCTCTCGCCCCTCTCCCTTCCCCCTCTCCTCAATTTTCAAGTCGCTAACTTCAAAAGCAAAGATCTTTCCATATAATATTTTGCCCTAATTTCATCCCTCTAAAGCCAACTCAATTAAAAAAAATTATGAGGTTTTTTTTATTTTAATAGAAGTATTCCAAAAAAAATTTCAAAATTATGAAGAAGTTTCATACAATCGTTTTCATCCCTTTTCAAACCACCCTTAACATTTAGGGGAATGAAAAATAGATGTTGTCCGATTCTCAACCCTAGCCGATATACATACAAAATTTCACGAAAATCGGTCAAGCCGTTTCGGAGGAGTACAATAAAATACACCGTGACACGAGAATTTTATATATTAGAAGTTACAGTTCAAGTATAACCAAATACGTTATACCTAATACAGTTATATTGGTTTCAAAGTTTCAAAATAAATAAGCGAAAACTCCCCAAATAAACCGGTATAAACTCCGATTAATTAACTAATCTACCGCAGGACCTTCATCATGTAATTCATGTTTTACCAACAGCCAAACTTTTTTTTTTGTTATTTCATTTGTTATATCTACGCCAACATCAGGCACGGCAACGGCAGGTAAATAAAAGTTGGCAAATTAGTTGGCACAACTCTGTACCCGACATTGCCTCTAAGATTACAACTGTAATTCCATTAAATAAAAATACGGCCTTTTTTGAGCCCGGTTTAGGAAAAGGTGTCAGAAATAACCCTATTTTGGCCGGAGTGAGTAATTACAAGATTGTATAACTTTTTTATGGCCACAGGTATGTTGCAATTTACTTTTAAAATGGTGTTATTCATAAGTACAGATATAAACGTTTTAATTTAAAATGTTTTTCTCGGCAAGAACTTTTTAAGGCTGCAGTGACAGTTCGGAGATGAGGACTGAAATGATCACTTCGTGATGAAAGAAAAGTTGTAAGTCTAACTCAGGATCAATATCTTAGGTACAGCGCAGGTAAAGATACGATACTTCTATTTTATATGTATAAAAGTACTTATCATTCGTAGGACGATGATAATAAAATGGTGACATTATTTGATGTACATTTTTTTAGGTCATTAAAGTAGGTGTAATGCTAAAAGATATACCTGTGTTGCTAAGTAACCATGACAACGTGATCCGACTTCTCAAAACAAGGCAGTGTAGGTTTTTGATTTAGGTGTATTTTATTTAATTAAGCAAATATAATTGTTTTAATTTGGGGCTAGATGGCGCTCTGTGAATGTAGTAGAATATTATTATTATTATTATTATTGTCGATATTAGCAGACGTGCAAACAGCTCACGTGATTGCAAGTGGCAACTGTCGCTCGTGGGGTAGGTAAAATGATTAAGGGAAAAAAGAAAAAGGCAAATGGGAAAATAAGGTGTAAACTAAAAAAAAATGTTATATAATTAGACACTTAACTTTTGATAACTTTTACTGACAAAAAGACGACGAAGTGATCCTATAACAGATTTATTTTTCGTTATAGGATTCAGAACTCTAAGAATCAAATTTATAGTAAGGAATAGCTTAAGGTACAAGGTTTAAGTAGTTACAAAGACACTAATAACGGTGATATAAATCTAAAAACAAATATACATTAATTTACTATTTCAAGCACTCATAAATTCCATAAAAATTGGTATCTAAAATGTAATTATCCTAGTCTAGACCTTAGTTTGTTTACTCGCAAGAAACTTTAGACTTAAAGGGATTAGTTCACTGAAGCGTAAGATAGCGGGTTTAGGGTATTTCGTAATAATAATACCTACAATGACGTGGTTTTGGTTTGTGATGCTAAATTCAATTAAGATTAGTATTGGCTAGAACAATGTTTAGAAATATCTATACATTGTGAACTATTTTAGAACTTAGATCTTCATCCACATTCACACATTGTAAATGACGTAGACTGTTGGTCAAGTTAAGTTCATTTGTTCTTGCATGTATGAATGTTACTGACGTTACAACCAAACTTATAAGTCAACTAGCGGACGCCACGCGGTTTCACCCGCATCGTTCACGTTCCCGTGGGAGTACAAGGATAGAATGTAGTCTATGTTACTCAGTGATAATGTAGCTTTCTAGTGGTAAAAGAATTTTTGAAATCGGTCCAGTAGTTTTTGAGTTTATTCGTTGCATACCATAATACAAATCTTTCCTCTTTATAATGTTAGTGTAGATTTACCTAAAGCTAATTCTCTGATAACGGTAAAAGAGCTGGTTACAAGAACTGGTTGAAAACTCAAACCAACTTTCTTAATTTTCTGATAATTTAAATGTTTTTGTAAAATCATTATGTACCCTATACAAATTAAATATAATCTATCTACTAATTCAGATCTAAATAAATCCAGATATACATCTACTTATTTTATGCCTTCACCATAACAATCATAGCTCGTTACGGTTGCGTTCACTGATCGGTAAACGATTAGCGGGTTCAGTAACATAGAATGCGGCTGTCCCAAGAATGGGTACCGCATAGTGGTATTTGATCAGAGCGTCTCCGTGTTTTGGAGGGTACATTAAAAGTCAGTCCCTGCTGTTACTATGTTGATAGCAGACGTCAGGTCAAATAAGATGCCTCTATAATAAATTATGGGTGACCTGAACAAATCCTGACTCTAGGTTGACCACTAATCACTCGATATTATCATAATCATTATTTTAGAAGATAAACATCCTATGCTGAACGTAGACCTTCTTCAAGCATCTTTACTTTGCCCAGTCACACAAACTGCCCTTTTGTACCAATTTAAATTACTTTTGTAATAAATTATTTACTATCTTGCAGCGTGATATTTATCGTAAGACAAGCAGCTATTAATGTAATTTGTTTTGTACGATATCTAAAGTTCAATTAAGATATAGTGTTGTAATTGGTTGGCAAAGTAATTAAGTTTTGTTTCGTATCTGTTAATTGTTAGACATCAAATTTAAATTACGATTTTAGTTGTAGGTATGAAAGATTAAAATCTAAACAGTGTAAAACAACATAACTTTTTTCGCACAGATTTCTTTTAAACCATACAATGGGTTTTGGTACAGTTTTCATCGTATCGCAAACCTCCTGCAAATCTATACTATTATATAAAGCGGAAGAGTTTGTTAGTTTGTTTTAACGAGTCTCTGGAACTACTAGTCGATTTAGAATAATTATTTCTGATAGCTCAGTTCTTGAGGAAGGTTATAGGCTATGTAACATCATACTACTACCGGGAGCAGAGCAGTAAGCGGGTGAAATAGCGCGCGGAAAACTAGTTTTAAAATAGGCGTCGCATGCCTAATGCTCAAAGATTAAAATAATACAATAAAATATTTATGATAATAAAAAAAAATCTAATCAGGAAGCCAAGTTTTAGACGATTCAAACACTGCCCCGCATAACGCAGCGTAGTGCGGGCGTGCGTGTTTTTGCGTTGTTTGTAAGCATCTCTCATTGTATAGAAATCACGCTCGGTGCAATATACTGAAAACGTATTCACGCGTGGTATAGATATTTCTTTGCCACGAACCCCGCAGCGTAGTGCGGGGGCAGTTGTGGATCGCCTTACTCTAAACATTTAAAATATATGACTTGTGTTAAACATAACACTGAATGTTGCCAAATAACTCCAATCTTACAAACCAATATCAAATCAATAGGAGCAATCAACAGCCTCATAAATAACCGAGTTCATAATAATTCATTCATTCTCGAAGTTTCCTCAATCTCTTGGTAATATTACATCTCGGGAACTTTCTTGTTTGACCACTAAAGCATTAAATACAGCCACCGCCATTTAATTTGGAAAGTCTAATACATATTCAGTACGGAAGCGGTGAAAATGGCTCAGGGTGGCTAATTTATTACTACCAATGTTGCGAGTAGTTTAGGTCTGTTTCCAGATAAATGCATTATCAGTGATCTACATCTCTTGGAACAACGTTCTTGTAATAGGATAAGATGGTGTTTCATTCTATATTATTATCAGAAGGTACTAAAATATGTTGACAAGACGACTGATGTCACAAAACTCACCAAATATTGGTTAAATTATCTTAGAATTGTGTTCGAAATATGTTAATAGACTACCCTATTACATGGAACTTACTATAACTGTCGAATCGTGTGTTTAAGACACCTATTTATATATATATATGCTAGATTCGCATTTGGTTTCGTAATGAGATTTGTGACCAAAAACTTAGTAAACTTATTTAAACTGATCCAAATTATATCAAAATTAGTTTACTCTTTCAAATTAGTTAGAACTGAAGACATTAATATGAGACCTAAACTATTTACGAGCGAACATTATCTCGATTGAAGAAACTTAATTAATGTTGAAGAAGTTAAGGTAATGTGTAGATGATCACAATACGCAGTGGCGTGTAAAGACACTCATATTAATCTAGAAAGCATTTATTTTAATAAAGCAAGTCATTCATATGATGACATTATGTCACTAGTAGCGTGATGTTAAATGGCCTATAACCTTCCTCGAGAACTGGGCTATCATGCGCAAAAAGAGTTATTCAAATCTGATCCAGAGATTAGCATCTTCAAACAAACGAACAAACTCTTTAGCTTTAAATAATATTATAGATGTATATAGTATGTCCATCCCACCGTTCTAATTTCGTAGACTCTTCCTTTCCTGTCCAATCTATCCGTCTGTGGAATGCTCCCTCTTGAAATCAGGATGTCCACTAACCTTTTTACATTTAGGGTGAAGGTCCGTGAACTTCTTTTAAATAAAAAAGCAGACTCATCACAATGATTCAGATCAAATATATATTATTAAGTTTATGTATATGTGTATATTTATATTTTATATTTATGTAGGTATATTTTTGAACGTAAGGCTATGTATGTGTATGTATGATTGTATGTATGTTTATTTAGTATTGTAACTCCTTGTGATAATCTCTTCATACTGTCTTCAGATACACCTATTTTGTTGTTCTCTGCATCACCCGTAATGGTTGACTGGTAGAGAATGCCTCAGGCATTAAGTCCGCCAATATACTTTGTATATGAAGTTTTTAATAAATAAATAAATAAATAAAGATAAACAAAACTCAAAGTATTTTTGTGTAAGTTATCGTTTTCGTTTAGATATTCCTCTTTTACGTATTACAGTAGACAATTAATTAGACATATTTTATAAACAAATTCAATTCCTTACAAAAAGTAATTAAAAAGTATATCTGTATAGAATTAATTAGGCATTCAATTATAATGTGAGTTTTTTTCATTCATGGACAAAATTAAATTTGGCCAGTGTCCCTTAATTAAGATATTTCTTGAGATACCTCTCGGCCACCGTAAATTTGCAAGCAGTTTAAAAGTTAACAAAAGTAAGACTATCTTTATATTTATTTATGTCTCTGGACAGAGATTGCTATCGAATGATTGTGACGAAGATAAAACTCTTTTTTGTGGTTCTGTTTGTGAAATACCTACTGTAGTTTACTAACAATATATTTTTTATATAACTATATTTATTTAAAAGTTAACAGCAACAATAAGAAAAATTACAGGTGTTTGGTTAAGCTACATATTTTGTGGGATATCAGACATTTAATTATTGTTATAATGTTTACTACAACGGAAGCTGTTAGCACAGTTCCTTCTACCTACGTAATGTGAAGTATAGAGTGTATAATTTAATTTGCTTTTCTAAGTATATATATTTTTACTTCTCTCAAACTATATTTGTGAAAAAGCCTAATCAATTGGTAGCTTAAGTATGAAGCCAAAATAAGTGATTAATTTAGGCAATTACCAAATGCTTTTTTTAGTACTCATCATTTATTTGTGTAAACGCAAAACAGCAAAATTTACCCCAAATTTTAAACATGATATAGAAAACATTTTCGCTACATCGTAATAGCTAATTATTATTTAAACAACAGAACTGGCAGCCACGTCAAACAAAACAAGAGTAATTTTAGAAAGGCGGTACACCTAATTTGAGTTTCAATTACGTTACAAGTACTTGGAGTAATTTCAAGATGATGCTTTTTAATTTCATTACTTAGTACGTTTTATTGTTAAGAAAATTTTGTTTAATATTTTTAAATGAAACGTCACTCACAGTTTAAACAGTAGAGTAATTTAAAATTCTATGCAAGACCTCGAATCGCTTAATTCATAGATTTTATATTCCGCAAGGCATACAAGACTCCAACTTCACCACTTACCTGGTGGGCTATAAATATGCATACTAGCCATCAAAGTTATATTTAAAAAAAATAATTGCAAAATGCTACATAAATTTATACAGAAGTGAAATGAAGAAGAAGCACAAAAAACATCGACTTTTTTTGCTTAGACCTGAATAAAATACGAATATGGGTCAAAATCTAAAGCTGCTTCAGGTTAGCGTTCGTTATACCAATTCACAAACGAGTTTTCCTGCGAGAGCGATTCAAAGAAATACGTGTTCTAGCGGTTATATTCGAACATATTTGTAAATATCATGCATGGCTAAAGTTTTAATTTCTCGCCGTAGTTTTTATAGTGATTTAAATTTACTTGCTCGTACTAAATTTACGATGAAATAGTTTATTGCGGCGCGGTTTTCACCCGCGTCTTTGCTTACTGCTCTACTTCCGTCGCCATTAGCGTGATGTTACTTAGCCTATAACCTTCTTTGAGAACTGGGCTATCATATTTAAAAAGAATTATTTAAATTCGACTGGACTTTATATAATAGTATAAATTATTTATTTTTATAGTGTTTCAGAATGATGTACCATAAATTTAATATTTTGACTGTGATCACCATAATTGATTAAGCCAAATAATAGGCTGTAGATTTTCTTTCTTTAGAGACTTTCTCTAAGCATTACTTTGACCAGTTCTAAGTTCTTAGTGCTGAGGCCTGTCACCTTTACCAGATCGTCAGTCATCATAATAAACGCAAATAATATTAAACTGTTCTCAATAATTATTAAACTCAAGATTTCAATAACTCACTCATTGAAATAGTTACTAGAAATAACACTATCCTCTTTTCAATAAATTACGCAAACATAGCAGAGTGTGTGCTTAGAAACCAGTCTGAAAACAAGTATGTCTTATCTCACCGCAGCTAAACAAACTGTACGTGTAGAATTGAATTCGCTACATGAAATACTAAGGCCTGATACACGTTGCACATATCTACAGAATATTTTGAAGTTCCAAAATGCGTATTTAAATTTTACGAAAAATAAAAACACGTCTTTTTATTAATGTCGATTAAACAAAATTTTCCCTTTTACAAGACGTATTTAGTATACCACATCTTTTAATCTACCACAGTAGACGTATTTAGTAAACATACATTATGTAGGTGCATGTCGACAAAGCTATTTGTTTTAATAAAAGTCTTCAAAATTTAAAGTACGATGACTTAGCGAAAGCAGCAACAATATCTTCAATAATTGAACCTTTTTTAAATATACTCAACTAAAACAATATTACTGAGGGTGTTTAATAAAATTTCCCCTAACACCCTCAGTATGATAGCATGCACAAGCAAAACGTATCATTTTCTGAGTATGTATTTGACTTCCATCCATAGTGAGTAGGTAGTGTGAATCAGGTCTAAACAGTAGCTAGGAATGAGCTGAGTATGCAATCTCAGGGCGGATTTCCATCCTTCCTGGGAATATCCGCAGATCTAACGTGATTACGTGTGCGTGCTCCAATAAGGGTGTTAGCGAACTTTGGAGATTTGAACATTATTAAACATGTTATTCATTAATTTCTAAGATTTGATACGCACTTTAATATTCAAATAGTTAGCTGTTCGTTGTGTAACTTAAGTTATCATAATCTGGAAATGAATTACATTTTTATTTTACCTTCGATTGTTAGTGTCTCCTTACTAGAAACAATTATTTTTCTCAATATAAACTACTAGTAGATCAACCAAATACTAGGCATTATCATTGTTCACTTTTACGCCAAGTTTTGAAATAAGAAATATACATAAACCTATACCTAAGAGTTTATCGGACCATAAAAGTTCATTAATCTAGTAGAACAATTTCCCTTTGTGTCACAGAAATACCTCGTTTCTCCAATAGAGTACCTGCTATAAATCTCCCCATCTCAGCTGAAGCACCGACTTTGTTGGCACGATCGACTTAGCGTATCGACAAAACATTTTCTCATATCGCTGAATCTGAGACATCGCGTGCTTCACCTCCCCACGAATTGTTCTTAACTAACTTCACGAATCCCAGATTTCTTATCAAATTCTTACAAAGAACTAACTTTGTAATAACTTCGAACGTGTGTATTGTTTTTTGTATCGCTGCGTTACTTTCTTTTTGTTGTATTTCATTTAGTTTATTGGTAACGAAATGCTATTATTTATTTCTTATATTACCATTTCTAACTTTACAAATAAGTGCTAGTGTATTTCGTAATCAACATATACAGAGAAAGTAATATTTTTATTGTTATATACCTGAACCATTTTATTTTGGTGCCTCTTTCTTTTAAATCGTAAATTTCCCTACGTTTGGGAAAGGCCTAGGCGGTGGACTTATTTCAAGTTGACAGTGATGACGAATACAATTATTTTTCGAATCAAAGATTCAACTTATTCTAAGAACGTACAAAATGATTTTATTGTGCGTAATATTAAAGCCTGGAACTCTTTACCAGCGCATGTGTTCCCATCTAATTATAATCCTGGGTCTTTTATGCGGGGCGTGAAAAAGTATCTCACTTAGCAGCAATAGTGGATACGCCATACTAGTATTTTGGCTTTTGGAATGGTGTCCACCATTGTCAGCCAGGTGTCATCCACTGACTGCTTACCATCAGGCAGAGTAGAGTCACTTTGGTAGGGAAAGCAAGACAAAATAAATCGAAGGCAATGGTAGCACTAGACATCAAGTAAAACATAGCTATAACAATCATAGTTTTACCTATCAGCGTCGAAGCCAAAGAACGACAACGTAAATTCATTTCACAAATAAATCACTCGGAGTTAAATCAATGGAATTTTGTACGACCGTTTCTTTGATCACTTTGTGAGAGAGGCAAAACTTGTATTCGGTTTTCATAAGGCTTGTTTGGCGCAGACTATGATGAGATTTGAGATCTTTTTAGCAGTTTAGCACATATACGTTCATTATACAGTTTATGCTTAGGCTTTTCGTAGGTAACAGGCAATTAACGTATATCAGGTTACTCATCATCTCCGGCCTTTACATTTTTAACAGATGATTTAAACAGCGTTCTCGCAGCAACTTTTGGAATGGCGAGAGCGAAAGTAGCTTTCGCACGACTGGCATTTCAGCTGTGGGCCGTTAAATGGTGAATTTGCTGAAGCGACCCTATCAAGTTACTAGAAGCAGTGTTATCTGCTAATGGAAGCTTGGCCTTTTGGATCAGCAGAACGTTTTAAGTCTGATGTTGTGATGATGGTGACGATACTGTTAATTAAAAAATGGCAAGACTAAATTTTTGTAATTAATTAGTTCCTTTTTAGCACCTGTATAACTATCATGCTGACTGAATTTTCGTTGCTTGCCACACTAGTGGCGTCTCTTTTATTTAACTAGCTTGCTGCGGCGCTGTTTCACCTGTGTCTTTGCTTACTGTTCTGTTCTCGTTGCCAGTAGCGTGATGTTACATAGCCTAACCTTCCTCAGGAACTGGGCTGAACAAACAAACAAATAAACAGAACTCTTACGCTTTATATAATAGTATAGATTTTGACAAAGGGCATCGATGGGTGTTGTGGGTCATGCATGTAATCGGGAGTCATTTGGGTTGACTGACCCTTGACATAAAACATTCTCAACTATAAAATAAATGGATGATAAACAATGTATTTGATTCGTCTACTTTTAAAATGGTGTTATAATTTTTAGTATAAATAAAACCTACTTTGATCACATGTTGTAAATGTGTCTGGTGAGAGTCAACGAACCGATCAATGCCGCAGTTTTATTTGAAGCTGTATACTACTGAGAAATAAATCTCTCGTAAAGTTTAGCTTTAGAGTGGGCTGTATCCAAATAGGAATACAACAGTTAGGTATATTATAGTAAAATTAGCTTCCCGGAGGGCTGTTTCAGTGTTAGGTTACATCTTTTGTTACCTCTCTGCTCCCATCGCTAGTAGCGTGATGTTACATAGCCTTTATCTAACCTTTATTAAAAACTGGGCTATCAAACTCAAAGAAACATTTTTAAGTCCGACTAGTAGTCCCAGAGATTAGCGCGTTCAGTTAAACAAACAAGCTCTTCCGCTTTATAACATATCTAGTTTTCCGCGGCGCAGTTTCTCCCGAGTCTTTGCTTACTGCTCTGCTCCCGTTACCAGTAGCGTGATGTTTCATAGCCTATAACCTTCTTCGAGAGAGAACTGGGCTATCATACTCAAAAAATAGAATACGCAAGTAATTTTTAAAATCCGACTGGTCGTTCCAAAGTTTATCGCGTTCGAACAAACTCTTACGCTTTATATAGTTGCTATGTATAGATAAGTAAATATGCCGCAACTCAATCTGGCGTGCATTCTATAAAGTGTTATTTATTAATGCCCATGTTCTTAAACATAAAATCTTTAATTAATAAAACTTATCATCAACCTGATAACTATTACTGCTGGACCTTCCCCAAAGAGAGGGATTAATACTAATAATAATATAATACCAGCCTGTTTTACTGACCCACTGCAGGGCAAAGGCCTCTTCTCATATAGAGAAGGTATGAGCATTAATCGCCACGCTTGCTCGCAGCGGATTGGCATTTCAGACTTTTAAGACCAGGTTTCGTCACGATGTTTTTTTTCACCGTCAGTGAATCTATCTGTGCTCTAAAGGCCACTCTCTGAATTAAGGAAAGATAGAGAGGAATAATATTGCTGCTCGTTTTCTAGTATTGCTTTCGTCGCCTTACGACACGTGTTATGGTAATAGGGCATGTCTACAACTACATTCTAAAACGGTGCCAAATTCAAATACTCGAAAATCTTTTCCATTTAAGCGAAATATCCTTTAAAAGTAAATGTTTTTTCTCAAACACGTAAAGTCAGCAAAAATTTTAAAACTACTTAAATGAAAGTATTCAGAACAATTTTAAAGGCAAAGTTATCTTAAGATTAAATTCTGTTGAACCAAAACGGTGGCAAGACGATAGATTTCCCAGCGGATGACAACGCTTAGTAACTATATAATCTTTCACCACGTGGAATCTTCACAAAAATACTTCTATTTTTAGTTTCTAACGAAGAAAATATTTGGGTTATGTTGGAAATGGTTCTGTCCAAAATGTTATTACAATCGATGTCATCATAAAGATAAACTTTGAAGTTTTTATGGGAGGTTTGGGGTTGTACATAAGCTGCTATTTAAGAATCTGGAACTGGCTACTAAATAAATAATATTTAAAAAGTATTTATGTAAATGGAACTCTTTGGATGTATAATGCAGTTTGCTTCATCCGACTGTCAATTGTTTTCATAGTGTGGCGCGATTTTGTTTGAAAAATTTATTATATGGAAGGTAATCTGAAAACTTTTAAGGAGTGATTGGAGTTTCATCTGTCCCCCTGTTAACAACGGGGTAACAGATGAAGTTTTTTTTCCCCATATGTCACCCTAGGAAGACGAACCAGGGGGACAGATGGGAATAACCCGGTACAACCTATTCTATCTTAAATCTGGTGTATTTGCAGTAGACATTGTAAACGGCGAGTTTATACAATTAGCCTGCAACATATATATTGCGTACGACTGTTCTAATGCCTGTTATTAGAAGATATTTTCATCCGCACTTACATAAACGTACATATATAATAATGATAATAAGCACAATTTTTCTTTAATAATAATTTCTTTAATTGCTGTATATTATTATTAAATAATACACAGCAATTACACCCAACGCTTTCTAGGCCCAAAGTAAGCATATATTAATCGCTTGTGTTATGAGTTCTAGAATGCGGCCATATACATACTTAAATACTTTTTTTTGTAAATACATACATTTTACGAGTATACATGGAAAAATATTTGAACTGACCGGGAATGGAATCTGCGACGTAGCAGTCCGTACACAATACCACCGATCTACGGAGGTCGTCGTTCTTTAATCTAGCATCGTTGGCTATAATATAATCTTCATCAGCACATACTTAAAACATACTGTAATATGTGCCCACGTATAAGTTGTTCGAATAAAATAAGGTCTAAACTTTTCCTACATACACAAGATTAATTTACATTTGCTCGTTAAAATGGGACACAGTCTCACCTTTCATGTACCTCATAAAAGGAATTATGTGTTGACAAAGAAACCCCAGTCAAGTTGACAACACATTTCCCAAGCTTTTTACTAAAAAGGGTGTTTCGAATTCCGACAACATTAAAACACACCAAAAACCCTCATTAACGGCATAAATCTTTACTTCTTTTTAATAGTCCTTAGCGACATTTACGCCTCCTTTAATATCTTCCACGTGAATATTCTCATACATCGCTAAGACTGTTTCAATTATAAAACCACTAACGATACTTGCACATACATTATGTTACGAAAGTTCTATTTAGATATTTTGAGACGCTGAAATAGGTAATGATTTTCGAAATGTATTTTATTTTAATCTTGTGTGATAAAATTTAGACGCAGGTGATATCCTAAACAAAAATAGTATTAGGACTATTTTGGTGTCAAAATAAGAGTTTTAGTAGTACGAGTAGATGTGATGCGACATGAATAATATAATGATGTTTTTATCCGACTGGCAAATACAAGGTGTATTAAGATTTTTTTTAGACACTGCTATGTAGAAAGCTAAGGGCACGTACTTACTACATTGAACAAACTACAACAGATATATTTATACAAGATTTACTGTAAAAAGATATGGGTGAATATTATATAAAGGGGAAAAGTTTGTTTGTTTGTTTAAGTGCGCTAATTTCTGAAACTACCAGTCCGATTTGAAAAGTTCTTTTTGCGTACGAAAGCACAGTTCTCGAGGAAGCATATAGGTTAACATCACGCTACTTAATGAAAGCTAGTGACATAATAAAATGACAAATATCTCCTGAAAAACAAAATATCATGTAATACTATATTATTTTCCTTTCAAACTTATAGAAAGTTTATAGCTATTCTCCAGATTCTTCAAATTCTTCAGTGCAACGCGAGCGTCCTGAGTTCCTCCTAAAGTGTCACTGTCCCATAGTTGACAAAGTTATGCTTTGAGCAAGTTCGCATTCTTACAAATTTTTACACTAGTACGAATAAAACTTTTAGATGGAAAATCTTAGACGCTTTGTAGAAGAAGCCTTTGTTTGTATTGCTTGTAGTAAACATAGATAAAAGTAACTGGTTGGAAATTATTAGAAAATAAAGATTCATAAAGATTCTTTTTGTATTTTTTAACATTATTTTATGTATCTTCATATTTTTTTATATCAATAAAACCAATGAATTTTCTACATAAAACGCAATCCTCTTCGTATGTATACAAACATATTCCACTTAACAAACCATTATTGATCGCTATTACAAACATAAAATGTAGTAAGGTTAAATGAATCAAGCAGCATCCAACATTTTTAATAATTCAAATAAAAATCTTTTTAATTGAATATCCCTTCGTTATTAGTTTTCATTTCGCTTCATCAAGGTGAACTGGGTACGAGCGAGTTTTCTTATAAAACACAGTTAACTTAGTCGGAGTTTGTTCAGGAAGTTAGTGGGATTTATTGCATAATGCGAGCCGAAGTGCACGCCGCGGTGTTTCAAACACCTGCGTCGAAAACTGGTTTTGTACGTGGATTCTGAGTTATACAATTTTAAGCATTAATTTTCTAAATTTATTCGTATAAGTTTAATTTTGGTTTCAACAAATGACTTGTGACGTTTGTTTAGATTTAGATTGGACCGAATGTTGTAGTATTTGTCAAACAAATTTAACTTACAAACAAAAAATTTTATGTATCTATTTGAATAAAATTGTTCATATTTGAATACAATACAATTTTTCACTACTAGATCTACTACAGATCGACGCTGGTTTCAGCATGAATGGGTCATATCAACCAGGTAAGTACTACCCTCTCGTAGAAAATCGACGTAAGAGTAATAGTATCCGTACTATTGCGTTTCGTTCGGTGAGTGAGGTCCATTTTCTCCCCTTTCTTTTTTCCTCACCTCCCTCGATCCTTTCAACTATCCCACTCCCTTCATGGTAGGCAGCGGCTTCGCAGAGTCCCTGGCATATCAGGAGCAATGCTAGGGACTCTGAGTCATTTATGAGCGACAGTTAACACTTATCATCACGTGGGCTGTTTGCTTGTCTACCAATATTGGCAATAAAAAAAAATCTATGTAATGTTTATGGTCTGTGTATGAAAAGATTAATAAATATTGAGGAAGCAAAAGATGTATGTAGAGGTATCTACGAGTACACCTTGTTTATGCTATCATCAGCATAAAGCTTCAAACTTATGGGTCATCTGCATTACAGTATTTAGAGACTTGTGTTTTTGATTACAGTATTTATTTTCTAGTGCGTGTTACTACGAGTATTCATTGTCTCTAAAATAAAATTACTTTGTCTCAAAGAACAACCATAAAATTGGAATAACAATACAGTAGCAGCAGTAAACAATAATTAACATAAAAGTATCATATTTCAAACAAACATTAAAAATAAGAACGCACACACAAGTTTTTAATGTCGTAAAAGTGTTCGCGATCTCAGAACGGTCCATTAAGTCGCATTACGTAGACATCTTCCGTGGACTCAAATGTAGTGCACTCAAGAGACGCATCCACAAAACAAGTTTTCCAAGTACTAAGGAATTTTATAATCTACGTAAAAGACGGTGTAGTGAAAAATGACGCCGCTATGAGAATTTAGTATCAAAAGTAATGCAAAATGCGTACTTTTGGATATGAAAAAATTACTTTTATTGTAGCAGTATGATGTAATGTTCTGTTTTGAATACTATAGGCCTTTGGGTCTACTACAGGTAATCTATGGCGTGTCTGCCTATTGCGAAAATTGTTTGCGTGACTGTACAGACCTATGAGAAAGCGACACAGCCTACCGCAGGCTTGACTAGAGAAGTCGCTGGTTGGCGAAATCGTTGTTCGCTGCCCTTATCGATCGGTTGCCCATCACCCTTATAAGGTCGTTGGTCCACTTTGTGAGAGGTCTGCCCAAGCTGTGTGTCGGTTTCGTGGTTGCCACTCTAGAAGCTTTCTGCCCAACGGCCGTCAGTTATGCGAGCTATGTGTCGTGCCCATTGCCACTTCAGAGAGGCAACTCTGCCAGCCACGTCAGAAGAAGGAGAAGAAGTTCTGAGTCCATGAGACAGGTTGATTGGACTAGTAAACTACAGTTAACTGTAGTATATAAGTTATTAGCTTACCACAGCGCGATTGCACACGCGTCTTTGGTTACTGCTCTGCTCCCGTTGCCAGTAGTGTGATCTTACATAGACTCCTTACCTTCTTAAAGAACTGGAAAAAAAAAACAATTTAAGCTGACTATTAGTTCCAGACATTAGCGCGTTCAAATAAATAAACAAACAAGCTCTTTTGCTATATATAATAATATAGATGTATTTTAATTTTTTGTTTTATTTATTTAGCTGTACGTGTTATGAACGTGTTGCTAAAGCGTTTTGTGCGTAGGGAAACATCCACCGAGTAACGGTATTGCAGGCAGCCTGCCTAATTTTCCGAAGGTAAAATTAGTTGAGCGAAGTTACTATTTTACCATGAATTACGTCTGAAAATGTATGTTTAATTTTTCCGGTTTGGGATTTCAAGCGGTATGATATCGACTAGACCTAGTATCATCGACACGGGTTTGGTTGGACCTATTTCTAGCCGAAATGATATCGTCTGACCTAGTTTTATCCAAAAATAATCGGCTAAAACCAGATTTAACCAAGAGTAAGTGGCTACTCCTAGTTTCGGCTAAAACTAGGCGTAGCCAACATTAGGGCTTTAGCCGTACCATATAAAAGCTACTAGCATTTGACCTAATTACTGGGAAATACCGACAATCAATTGTTAGAGAGTAATAGAAAATTATCTTAGGTTTTTATCTGCTTAGCAATTTATCATAGATGTTCATAGAACAACCGGTAACGATATTAAATAATCTATCTATACTGATAAAGCGAAACAGTTTTTTGTTAGTTAGTTTGTTTGAACGCGCTACTAGTCCAAATAGAAAAAATCTTTTTGCATATGATAGCCCAGTTCTCGAGGAAGGTTATAGACTATGTAACATCACACTACTGGTGACAGGAGCAGAGTAGTAGGCAAAGTCGCGGGTGAAACTGCGCTGCGTAAAGTAGTTGTGAATAATACTTCTATAATGTTTATTATGATGTCCGTATAACTTATACATTTGAATCCTAGTGTAATTGTCTAAAACTAAAAGTTCCTATAAAATATTCCGCACTGAATAAGCCAAGACAGATATTGTGGTTAATTCACCACTTAACAGATTTCGTAAAACGTAGCGTATGTAGAATACTTACCAGATGTCGATTTACTCAGATTCGAGAACCAATTTTAAGGTCATGAAATACTAGAGTACTTGAAACCACAAATAGTGGAAAATATTTTTTTTTCTACTCTTATAAATCGCACATCTGAATGCTGATTTTCTTTTGCAACATTTAAAGTCAAGTATACGGTCTACTAACAACTATAAAAAGTGGTTACTGTAAAAACTGGTTAATAATAATAATACTAATCTGATGTCAAATCGATGAAGATGAGGTGAGGCCTGGTCTGAGGTTTGGTGTGCATTGCAGTTGGGATTCGTTTTAGAACAATACAACACGTGTATTTCGCGACACAGGATTTGTACTCAACAAGCCCTGTGTTGCGAGGTTACAAATATACCTACAATTAATAAATATTTCTAGCTTACGTCAATATTCTTTAAAAGATACTTGCCTGATTGATCTGGACCATACGAATACATAGCAAGGATTTATTACCGTATAAACTATCCAATAGTTACTTCAGAATTTTAGCACATATTTGTATACCGAAGCTCTAAGCTTTACAATATACCGTGAAACCAAAGTAAAAATATTCCAATTTACGTATATACGACATTACTAAAGATTGACCTTTCACATCACTCAACCGATGCCATAACCGGACCGCAAAGGCTACATAAAATATATAGTTCCTCAATGTGCAAAAAGGTTTCAAGGAAATACTGATCCCTTGGGCGTAACTAGCTCATAAGTGGACGCGAGACCGAACACTTACGCACTTGAAGTTTTCGTAAAGAACCTACCTGGTTATAACTTTTATGAAGTAGAAAACCTTGTAGTTATTTCCAGCACAATTTACAAAAATAGAATCAGTGTAATTAGCGGCTGGCAGTTCATCCTCACACCTAAGAATCTCTTAGGTCTCGTACCAGTGAGGTTTCAAAGAAATTTCTCCCTCGTACGATACGGCTATGGAATAATGAGCTCCTCGTCTAGGTTTTCCCGAGAGACTCCAACATGGAGTTCTTTAAGTAAGGAGGACAACGCGCTAGTGATACTCCTGGTGTTGCAAAAGCCCATATTATGCTACGGTAACTGCTTACCATCAGACAGGCCGAATTCTTGTTTCATCGAAACTTGTATTCACAAAATTTTTCAACCATGAAATTTTTTACTGTCTGTGTACAAACTGATAACATTCAACTAAAATTTATTACGCCTACTAACTCCATCCAACCATCCAACTTGGTGACTATTGCAAACGTCCATTCCAGTAACGCTTACTATCAGTCCTCTATTGAATGTTTCACCATGATGTGATTTAATCTTTCTTTGTACACCGAACCACACGTCACTGATTGTTATAAAAGTTAGATTAATATAATTATACTAGCTAGCTTTTCTCTGTCAATGAAATTCATTACACTTTTGATACACAAAATATTCGCCTCCTAATACCAATGGAAGTAAAAAGCACATTAAGACAAATAAAAACTGATTTTAATGCGATATAGATGTAAAAGACTAAATACATTCTAATTCGTTTCAAAACTAATATGTAGTAACATTTATTTTATTCTTGAAACTTGTTATAGAGGGAAAATTTCATATTACACTCCCCACAGTGCGGCATTAATGCGGAATATTGCAGGGGAATTACTAAGCAATTCCCTTGATCTTGGCAATCACGGCTTGCGCCGCGGAATGCTAAGGGGGCGTTTCGTGAATGCGATTATAGGAACACCTTTATATTGTGTATTTTACGTTAGGTTTTAGACAACGATGAATCTGATAGGCTACAGGTCTTTACTTTGTAGAAAGTTCCAACAAAAATAACATAATTGGCTGTGTTATTATTGTTCTGGTAGTAATACAAATTTGAAACTGCATTGACCGACGTCAATCATATAGGATAATGTAACATTTATTTTTGTCATTTCTTTAACATTAAGAGTCACATGTTATTTTAGCTACGGATAAAACTATTGATGACTTAAAGTATCTACTATAATTGGCTAACTTACACAAATTTGTGTTACAGTGTCAAATACAATTTCGTAATATAAACATAAACATTATTAGGCACTTTATTGCAAATAAAATATTTTCACATCAAACTCAAAGTCAAAACACTCATGTCCTTTATTACGTTTTCTACCTAGCCTTTTGTTTTCAGTAGAAAACACGGACAAAATATATTAAATTATTATTTGTGAGATTGAAAGAAAACAAAGTAAAATAGTGTCTAAGTTTATTACATGCAAGACGATATTTCTTTAAAATAAGTTTCCCTCGTCGCTTGATCTACGTCCGCTTGAAGTTTACAAGAAAAATGAAACTTTAAAGCAGCTACAAGGTAATAAACGGATAATAAAATACAATAGACTTAAAGTTACGTTTTGATTTTAAATGGTAGTGTATACGTCAACTCAATTTATTCGTATATTAATAAAAATAGTATGTTTTTTGTAACATGACATGATCTGTATTAAACTTAGTCAGAATGACTTATTTTTATATGAAACCGAAGGCATAATATTTACTGTAACTATTACAATGTCAATTAAGTATATAGCATTAATTTGTTATTCAATTAAAAATAACTAAATCAAAAGAAAATCTTCTTTCTCTGAATTTTCCTTATATTTGTTTTCAGTGTAAGAAAACTAGAAGTAGTATCGCAAAATTTACTTCGACAAATATCATCCGGGTCCCTGAAGACGACACTAAAGTAACAGAAACTAGTCGAAGTAACAAAACCGCACCTTAACAGAGCAGATAAACGTTTGAATGAGGACATTCCCGTTACACGCACTTATATTCTTTTTGATAACCATTCGCTTGTGTTAACCGCGATCCCAACATGTTTTCTATTGTAATATTACTGCGGTATTTGTATGTATCAACTATATTGATTTGGAAATACGTAGACGGAAATTTTGGTATATATTTTACTTTTATTGTGCCTTTAGAAAAATACATAACATTTTGATTGTGTTTTTATTATAAGCTTTTTTATAGATAAGTTTATGTGTCAGTAAGAATAAAAATTATTTTTAGAACTAAGAACATTATGCTCTTTAACATAATATACTATTGATTTATTTTTGAACGGGTGCTACTTGGGATGACTGGTCAATCTTGGCATGGCATACATTTAATACTTAATCCAGTATTACCTTGTCGTTCATAATGACCGGGAGATGCATTTACTTCTTAATTAAAATACGTAGTCAAATTACCATACTAGATGAAACTAAATAATTGAAATCCTCTTTTTTTAATCTTGGTAATTAAATTATTGGTTGATTTATAATAATTACTTTGTATGGTTCTTTGGTTGAGTTGATGTGTTAAAAGTATATCTCATACAAAAAATTGTAATTGTCTAGCAATTGAAAAGAGTAGCGTGAGTTTCTTGCCAGTTCTTCTCACAGCTCTACCTCGTTAGCGAACTGGCTGTAGGTTAATTAGCTGACTTTCTGTAATTTTGACTTTTCATAAGCATCATACTTTATGATCAAAATGAAATAAGCTTGAGTTGAAGTTTGAGTTAATGCTTTGAGTTGGAGTTTTCCTAAGGAAAAGTAAAAATAGTGGTGTAGATAAAACAATCGCGTTTTATCAGCTATTTGGAGGGGAGAGAGCCTATTGTCATTTACCAGGTACAATTACAGACTTCAATAATAAACATAAAACATATTCTTCCAAAGTCGAAATGGCCCAGTGGATAAGGCAAAAGATTCGTAAACACGAGGTAGTAGATTCGAGTACGGGCAAGTACCAATGTGATTTTCAAATCACATGTGGTTTCTAAGTTTATCATGAACATTTCTGACTGACGGTGAAGGAAAACATCGTAAGGAAACCTGGACTTATAAGTCTGAAATTGCTAATCAGCCTTGAGCAAGCGTAGTGATTAATACTCATGCTTTTTCAATATGAAAAGAAGCCTTTGTCCTGCAGTAAGACAGTAAACAGGCTAGTATTGTTATTATATATTTTTCTATATTTAAATTTTAGGTGATACACAGATTTATAAATATTGCTTGCTTGATAATATACCATGTACTATTGAGGTAAGTATCAACATAGGCACGAGATTTATCGATAGTACAGTACTTTATTAATATGCATGAGTTATTAAAACAAACTCACGAAACACTAAACCTTGTACCCTATACATCCCCTATAGAACCTTATTATACCCAGTACTGAATTGTTGTAACTTGTTGTACCAATTTAGAGAGTCAGAATTGAAGCGTAAATGTGTGATTTTCAAGTTGGTACAACGCAGCTGCTATTCGCGGACCTCATAGGATGTCCTCTGAAAACTTCTAAAAGTTATTGTATGAGGCTTCTATTTTGTTCAGGGTATTTTAAAACTAAAACCTATCTATAAGTGCATGAATTTTAAACTTAAATTTATTTTCAAAATTCATGGTCATTTTGTAAATGGTCACTAATCCTGAATAAGTTAACAAAGGCATACAATTTATGCTAATGAGTAAAATCCAGTTGAAACCTAATTTTAGATGCTTATCACAAATTTTAGTGTTTAGTTATTAAGTATTAGGAAAGTTTTAGTGTTTTATAGTATTAGGAATTTATGAAATCTAGTAACAAAAAAGGTTTATTTTGAAGTTACATAAAACATACTTTTTGGAATGATAGAACAGTTTATTATTATGCTTACACTAGGTAAGGTCATATGCATCTATGCATTGCAAAAGGTGGTCATAATATAAAGTTTGACAAAATATTTACGACAAAAAGCAGTATTTAAATGTTAATTAATAAAGTACAACTTATCCAAAAGCGAACAGCGTCGGCGCATGCTTTAATATTTAAATTTTAAAACAGTACGAGTAATAGGAGTTACATATGAATTAGACTCTATTAAACAGATTCGGTTCTGATTAAAATTACACTCAAAACTGAGCGAGAGAAGCAAATAATAATCTAAAGGTAAAAAGTCGAGGTAGGTAGATATGCTTCTGATCGTATAGATTTTATTTATTGTTCCTGCAATTGATTTGAGTTAGAGCTAATGAAAGAATTACATCAAGGTAGCAAATTCCTATACAATAAAAAAATAATGAACAAAAACAACTGCCATGATACAACATTTTCACAGTGACCATAACCGTATCACGAGAGAAAACTGAGTCTATTTTTATCTACCGCAGAGCTTCGATTTCGTTACGAAAATTCAATAAAAACCGCCCCGAGCTCTATTCGTTGGCCGTGCGATATGAAACTAACTGTAAAAAGTCAAATTAAAAATCCCTTTGTACCACGAGCTTCGTCAAAGGCAAATATACAGGCATTTCTCATACGCTTTCGTCAATTTTTCCATTTCGCCGAAATCTCGACAGAACTTAAAATAGAGTGCGGGCATAACATTCTTTTATTAGTTTATAAATTTGAAGTGTTTTTTTTGCTACGATATCAGGTTAATCTACCTACATGTATAACTGGATATATAAATAATATAACAGGGTTAATAGCAGTTATTCGAAATCATGAAATTATGACAATTTACACAATTTAACATTATTACATAATAAAATAAATAAATAAAATAAAAATAAAATCTTATTAGTCACATTTCTTTGAAGAAAATATTTTCAATTTTCGCATCAATTGCTAAAAATGTCACAATTTACACAGGTCTCTTTTGAGTGTGTTCAAAATCTTTCCCAAGTCCCAGGAAGAGGTAAATGAAATACGTCAATAATCACGCCTAAACCCGACAATCGATCATCATGATTCCATTCACTGCTTTTCAGAACTGCCCATTCACCGAGGCAGCTTTTAAGAATCGTTTTAACTAAATAAATGTTTTATATATTGATGTGTTGGAACGTGAAATGTGTTGTTATATATTGACTTTCGTGAATACGAAAGGTTTTAAAAGCATTTTTTGTTGTTTGCTTTGAGCCGCCATATATGTATCAAACAGGAAATTGCGACGAGACAATTTTATGATATTAAAATATTGTTCAGTTTTTCCTATATTATTTAGCAGATGCGAATTTTTCTAGCCTGTAGAGGATGCCTAAGCTTACTCAACAGTATCTGGATTTTGGAAATGACTAGGTTTAATTTTCGGGAAATTGTACATACACAGAACATGTCTCCTATTGCTATTATTAAAAGACAATAATAAGGTCTTATTCCGAAATAGATCAAAAAGATTTCATTCTTGGGATTGTATTCAAAACAAAATTCATATTTATTTAGATCATAGAAATGTTAACGATTTCTGCACTACGGAAAAGCTCTTGAAACTAGGATATAATAATCTTTTTGAAATAAATACCTAATAGTTAATAATAGGATTACATAATATCACTGTCTACTCTATAACTTATCTTCTTCATATTAGACATTGACCTAAAACAAATGGAATCAGTATAAAACTTAGGTATAAGCTTTTATACCGTGGTCCGAATTTAGCTAGATGCGACGACCCTAGGTGAAGTTCCTTTCAATATATCTAATGAACAGGTATTACTAGTGACAGTAAGGCACTGTAAAACTTGACTCCTAGCTCCTAATGATCAAATCGATTTATTGAATTGCTGTGCGTGTTGGACTTATAAAGCTACAAGCTAAGCTCCACGGCTTTACCCGCGTGTATAATAATATATTATTATTTTGTATCCCTCGGAAACCACACTGATTTTTGTGATTAAAAGTAGCCGAAATGAAATGAAAATTAATTTAAAATGTATTTATTCATATGGGTTAATTAAATTAACACCTATGCACGTTAAAATTAACAAAATATCAGCCAATAAACCTATAGCCAGTTCGCTGACGAGGTAGAGCCATGAGAAGAACTGGCAAGAAACTCAGGCCACTCTTTTTAATTGCCAAATTATTAAAATTTTTGTAAGTTACAATTTCAAGTAGCATGCAAAGAGACACAGGCAATGCACTTTTTTTGTTTTGTGGATCTGTTAGTTTTAATTTGATTCGGATGGAGTTGATTCAAATTCATTAATATTTTATTTTATCTAGTTGACCGGCCAAGATGTAGAAGGTTGAAGGAGGCATGTGTGTTTTGTCTTATTTCGGTTGATAATATGACGATGATGATAGTACTAGTTTCACTACACATGTGTTAAATGTCTTTCTTTATTTTTCTGATTAAGTTCTAAAACCAGTTCCGCATTTAATATGCCCAAAATTTCATATCACAAAAATATTTATGTTCCATCCTTGAAATTCCAAAAAAAAGGTAATTTGTCGTCCAAAGATATCTAAAGAATGGAACTTTAATCTGGCCGATGGCGGGTGAATTCACGTTCATCTGTCAAATAAATAAAATTCCGCTTCGGTAATTTAACGTGGCCTAACGTCAAACGTGAACGATTACTTTTTTGTTGGGTGCCGGTGCGAGGGATAAAAAACTTCAGCTCTAATAAGTTCAAATCAAGTAGGTGCTCAGATTTTTGGAGAAATCTTCAGATCAAGATTGTTTTTTACTTTATTCGGTTCGAACTTAATAAAAGATTTATAGATTTAAAGGCTTTTTAAGCTTAGTTTAATATTATAAAGTTA
The DNA here is from genome assembly GCA_963082885.1 of Parascotia fuliginaria. NCBI lineage: Eukaryota > Metazoa > Arthropoda > Insecta > Lepidoptera > Erebidae > Parascotia > Parascotia fuliginaria. The sequence continues at coordinate 18,597,519 of OY720179.1, read as the reverse complement.
TTATATTCCATATTTTTACAAAGTATGAATAACGTGATATAACGTTAGTGGAGGCTGCTTCCAATTGGCGCCTTTGAAAATTAATAAAAGTGGTCCATGTTTAGCAGCAAGCTTCTTACAGCTGAGATTATGATTTTTTTCTTGATTTACTTAGGTGAGGAGTATATTGTTTATTTAAAAGCTCAAAAAAAATAACATCATTATGTTTCAGTTGTTTTTTCTGTTTTTTAAATGTATTTCGTCACTCGCTTATTACTTATACCTAAAGCCCAAACACATGCGGAAACTGTCAATCGCAACGGACCGCGAAAGTCTTTCGCGACATGCTCTGATACAATACATTTACCTTTTAATATTACCCAGTAATAAATAAATCAATAGATTCCCGTTTCACGTGAGTCATGGTCTCCATAAAACATTTCAATGAAATGATTAAATATTTGTACTATATGTACTTTAGTCATTGTAGACCTTAGCCTACTCATGACCGTGTCGTGTTGCCCTAATATAATAATAATCATAGCAGCCTGTTTACTGTCCCACTGCAGGGCAAAGGCCTCTTCTCTTAGGCCGCTATTAGACTATCATAGAAATATGAAATATCAAAGATGTGTAAGTTATTTTTAAATGAAGAACATATGCCGGTATAATAACTACATGTGATTATCTATGATCATAGTTTGAGGGTCGTCGAACTATGGTCATAGAATTTGACAGATATATATAATCATATTTATATGATAATGTAATACCGCTCTTTTAGATAAGATGTGAGCATTAATCACCACGCTTGCTCAAGGCGGATTGGCAATTTCAGACTTTTAAGTCCAGGTTTCCTCACGATGTTTTCCTTATTTATTTATTTATTTATTTAAGCATCTTACACACAGAATGTATAACTTAATGCCAACGGCATTCTCTACCAGTCAACCGGGTAATGCAGAGTTGAACCACAGTAGGTGCATGATAGCAGATAGTAAATGTAGTAAAATTGTTAATACTAATGTTGAATATTTTACTAAATAAGACCATAACAATACACATACGTACGTATAAATATAATGATAAACATACATAAAAATCATACATATAGTACTAGTACTACATTATTACACATAAATATATATGTATATATATAAATATATATAAAACAATAAATGTAAACTATTGGGTTGATTTTGCCAATTTATCAATGAGAAGTGTCCGAACCTTTATCTTAAACGTGCTTCGGTTAGTTGCCATCCTGATTTCCAGAGGGAGGGCATTCCAGAGTAATATTGATTGGACAGGAAAAGAGGAGTGGATGAAACCGGATTTATGAGAAGGACAGGCAAGGAGGAGATTGTTGGAGGAGCGAAGAGGCCTTTCGTGTAAAGAGCAGAGGTATTTAAATTGGGAGGACAAATATGTGGGAGCATTAGGATTAGCAAGGATGGAATAAAGTGTAGAGAGTGCGCGCAGATTACGACGCTGACGAATGGGAAGCCAGTTCAATTGGGATCTATAGGTAGACACATGGTCATACCTGCGAAATTCCTTAAGAAATGTCCAAGATAAACTTAGAAAGTACATATAATTTGAAGCGGGTGCCTTATCCACTGGACCATTTTGACTGTTGGCTTAATGTTCTCTTCCTTTGGATTGTATGCTGATGAAGAATTTGCAAATAAAATTTTCCTTCCTTTAGTTGAGCGCATTGAACATACAACTACTCATACGATCAACTTCGTATGAATGTAGTCCCTTATTTTGAGCACATTCAATAGCATTAAACAGGAATTATTTCATTTATCTCAATACAAAAGAGGCTTTGTAGAACTACAAAGTTAGATATAGGGTTTTAAGAATGGTTTTATCGAATTATAACAAAATATGGTAGGCAGATCATGTATTCAAATGTTTTTTAAATCATCATATTTTCGGATAAAACAGCTACCTAATTACGTATACTCGACTGTGCCTAGCCCTCCCACAAGCATCTTAACCTATCACTAGCACCACATGTTGGGCCCAACGCTGGTCCCAACGAGACTCGTCAAACATGTGAATCTAGAAAATAGCTATTCTTTCCATTCTTCCCCAACGTTGGAGCTAACGGGTTACAATTAAAATTTTCGTAATATAAAAATACTCAAGCTAACACAGCTTTATTAAACAGAGACCAGTTGACCTAGGATGTGACTGAAATGTTAATGATGTTGATAATAAAACTCTGTCTACATACATCAGGGCCAAGCCCGGGACGTGCCCTTGACGTGACGTCGTAATGTGAGTCAAAAATAATATTGGTGCATACATTGTCAATTAACTTGATTACTAATGTCCGTGCCCGAGCCGGCAACGAAATTTCTTACTTAGTAGCATGACCGGGTCAATCCCGAGCACATTCCGGGCACGGCTCTGATATGTGTAGATAGAGATTAAGACAGTCAAACACAATCTTTAACCATTTAAAATACACCAATAATATGCAAAATAACTAGCTATGTACGCGAACTAACACAATATTACATTGTTCATCGTCCATATAACAAAGCCTTCGTAGTAGTGAACTGAACACGTTTTGGCAAATGTTCGCGAATGACAAGCCAAAGCTGCGTGCATTTATCTTGGCCTAAGTCCATCATAATAATTATTTTAGACCTGTGTTACAGTAACAGCGATTTATTACTCGGACTACATTGTTACGTTACATCGACTTATAAGACTGATGTTATATATTTCAGCAAGAATGCAAATTACATTTTGTATTGCAATTATGAGTCTCAGAACATAATTGCAGTACAAAAGTGTGACTAACATTATTATGATTACTGACTCCAGTGCCGGATTTACACATTTGCATTTAGCTATTAAAATTTCTCTAATTCACGACAAAAGAGGTAAAAAAGGTAAAATTACAAAATTTTAATAGTAATATTTAACGCTATTAAAATATTTTTATTATTCATATACCTAAGACGTTAAAGTATTCAGTATACCATACTGTATAGTACTAAAATATTTATTTTTTTTGTATTAAATTGTCGAAGCTCTTTTTCTCCGTGTATATACATAATAATGAATTATTTTGCGCTTCTGCCATACAAAAAAAAATTGCAAAACATTTGCCACTCCCTAAAATCTACCATTCTACCAATCTACTACAATCTACCACCCTAGGCTTCAGCCTACTCAGTCCGCTGGTAAATTCGCCACTGACTGACTCATATCTTTAGTGTTCTCTTTTTAAATTTTGTTAAATCACGCTCAGTGTGCTAACAAAATGTTGTTGCAAAGGAATTATGATAAAAACTAACATTGTAAGAAACTACTTGACTTTATTAAAGAAAAGTTGTAATCGCAGATCGCTATCAGTTAGACTGTGGTCCAAGATCCCGCCCGAGGCGCGAACAAACAGAACGTTGTGCCGGCCTATCCTTTTGTTATTCTAACTTTTATATATGGAAGCCGTTGTTATTACAAACCGATGTATTTTTATAAAGAATTTGATGAATATACAAAACGTATTTATTTATGCTAGCGACCTACCTCTGCTTAGCACGTACCTAATTATATGCTTTTTACGACATGATTACAAGTATTTTAGTTATACACTTTCAGAAGGAATGCTTTAAACAATGCTGAAATGAACTAGAAGAAATTAGCGATAACGGACAGGTAAAAAACCGCGAACTTATACAATTTAGAGATTTCTGGAATAAACTTCAATCCTGCAGTAATTAATGGTTAAGTATATCTGTCTACAGTTACAAGTAGTTCAAAGGTTGTCCAAAATGCCGGTGATCCCAATTTCACGGGTAGATTGAAGTTAGTTTTAAACTTTCGCGTTGCATGATTTAATAGAACTAAATATACGGGAATTCACGCGATCATGCATTAGGTATTTACATACCTTATTTTGCTTGACGTTTCGACCAGGTTACACCGGCCGTGGTCACAAGCAGACTGATGTGGCGATGTCACGGCTCCGTATGCGAAGTAGATTCTAGATCTACCCTCACATTTTTGTCTTTCCACGTAGTATCACAAAACACACTGACAGTGTCCTTATTCTGTATGCCGTCCGTATTCCGAGCGTTAACCGACTGCGCAAAGCGAGGTTGTGTAATTTGAATCACTGGATTCCACGTAGCCGAGAGCTTAAAGCCGTCTTCCCTATTGAAGTTTGTATGTTTCTTAATTTCAATAGCTTCTCGTACCACCCGAGAGTAGTAGGTACGATCAGTGGAGAGGACTTGCGTATGATGAAATTCAATCCAATGATTGGTGTCCGTTTGCAGAATATGTTCGGCAATCGCTGATTTGCTGGTCTGTCGATTCTTTACAGCGGCGATATGTTCTTTGACCCTTTCAGCAATAGTCCGCTTAGTCTGGCCTATGTACGAACTACCGCAGCTGCAGCTGATCTTATAAACGCCCGGAGTTTGTAGGGGCAAAACATCCTTTGGCGTGCCTACCATGCTGTTTACTTTGGCCCCAGGTGTAAAGACTGTGCTGATGCTGTATTGTTTAAGCAGGTCTCCTATCTTATCAGTCACACCTTTAATGTAGGGCAAAAAGGCAGGTTGCCGGTTGACCTCTGGACGTTTATCCCTTTTTGTTGGTTGCTTCCGTCGCCTGTTCACTTTATATCCATTTTGACTAAGTACCTCCTGAACATGATCGAGTTCTTGCTCTAAATGCTTAGGGTCACACAGATCGTAGGCTCTGTTCTTCAATGAAGTCGTAACGGACTGCAAGTGACGAGGGTGGTGATGCGACGTAGCATGTAGGTATCTGTCCGTGTGTGTTGGTTTGCGGTAGACACAGTGTGATAAGGACCCATCAGTTCTCACGCTCAATTTGACATCTAAAAATGACAACGATCTTTCCGTTTCCATTTCATAAGTGAACCTTATATTTGGGTGAAAGGAACCGACGTGCCACTGCGGCCTATCGTAAGTCAAATTGCATCCCCTACTTACGACCTTGCAAAGCACGTCGCGTCAGTATTGCAGCCATTAGTGGGTAAAACACTATCTTATGTGAAGGATTCTCGCCATTTCGTACAGATTGTAAAAACCCTAATATTGGAACCTGAGGACACCATGGTGAGTTTTGATGTGGAGTCGCTTTTCACCAACGTTCCAATTAAGGAGTGTCTGGACGTCGTGAGGGACAAATTAAATGACAACGAGATGCCGTTGAACTATATTGATTTGCTGAAACACTGCCTAGAGGGCAATTACTTTCTTTTCCAAGGTCAATACTACCTCCAGATTGATGGCGTCGCTATGGGGAGCCCAGTGGCCCCGGTACTTGCTAATCTCTGGATGGAACATTTTGAAGAGAAGGCATTGAGTGGTGGACCGAAGATTATCAGATTTTGGAAAAGATACGTTGATGACGTATTTAGTATAGTAACGGGCGGTAAACAGGAAGTGGATCAATATATAATATACTTAAATTCCATTCACCCAAATATAAGGTTCACTTATGAAATGGAAACGGAAAGATCGTTGTCATTTTTAGATGTCAAATTGAGCGTGAGAACTGATGGGTCCTTATCACACTGTGTCTACCGCAAACCAACACACACGGACAGATACCTACATGCTACGTCGCATCACCACCCTCGTCACTTGCAGTCCGTTACGACTTCATTGAAGAACAGAGCCTACGATCTGTGTGACCCTAAGCATTTAGAGCAAGAACTCGATCATGTTCAGGAGGTACTTAGTCAAAATGGATATAAAGTGAACAGGCGACGGAAGCAACCAACAAAAAGGGATAAACGTCCAGAGGTCAACCGGCAACCTGCCTTTTTGCCCTACATTAAAGGTGTGACTGATAAGATAGGAGACCTGCTTAAACAATACAGCATCAGCACAGTCTTTACACCTGGGGCCAAAGTAAACAGCATGGTAGGCACGCCAAAGGATGTTTTGCCCCTACAAACTCCGGGCGTTTATAAGATCAGCTGCAGCTGCGGTAGTTCGTACATAGGCCAGACTAAGCGGACTATTGCTGAAAGGGTCAAAGAACATATCGCCGCTGTAAAGAATCGACAGACCAGCAAATCAGCGATTGCCGAACATATTCTGCAAACGGACACCAATCATTGGATTGAATTTCATCATACGCAAGTCCTCTCCACTGATCATACCTACTACTCTCGGGTGGTACGAGAAGCTATTGAAATTAAGAAACATACAAACTTCAATAGGGAAGACGGCTTTAAGCTCTCGGCTACGTGGAATCCAGTGATTCAAATTACACAACCTCGCTTTGCGCAGTCGGTTAACGCTCGGAATACGGACGGCATACAGAATAAGGACACTGTCAGTGTGTTTTGTGATACTACGTGGAAAGACAAAAATGTGAGGGTAGATCTAGAATCTACTTCGCATACGGAGCCGTGACATCGCCACATCAGTCTGCTTGTGACCACGGCCGGTGTAACCTGGTCGAAACGTCAAGCAAAATAAGGTATGTAAATACCTAATGCATGATCGCGTGAATTCCCGTATATTTAGTTCTATTAGATTGAAGTTAGAGTAGGGAGATTTTGACTCTTTGTGTGTGTATTGTCAGTTTCACGAGGGTTGCTTTGAGGAATGATTCCGTGATTCGAGGAACAAGGAACGGTAGTAGATCGTAGATGGTTACAGCATGAGTGGGCTGGATCGAGTGAGGAGTTATTACCCTCTTATATAAGATCGACGTAAGAGTAGTAGTGTCCATACTATTGCCCAATCTCCCCCTTTCCTTTTACTTCACCTCCCCCAATCCCTCGTTAGCGACAGTTACCACTTACCATTAGGTAAGCTGTTTGCTGGTCTGCCACTGGAGGCAATAAAAAAAAGTTTGATATGGTGCCAACGTCATTCTTTCTACCATTTGATTTCACAACAGAGTTAACCTATTTGAATAGATGTCGTAAACTGAACTAGTCCACGGTTCACTTGTTCACTTTTAGCATTGGAATAAGATCTAGCTATGGTAATATTTCACATTGTTAAAAATGTTACATTGTACTTGGTTTATTATACGATTATTATTATTCTATCTTTTTTACATTGTAGGTGAGTACATTTATGCCACTCGCTTAAACTCGTTCAAGTATTATTAATAGGGTATTATTAATATAAATGCGAAACTTTGTGTGTGTGTGTGAGAGTGTGTGTGTGTATGCGTGCGTGCGTGTGTGCGTGCGTGCATGCGTGCGTGCGTGCGTGCGCGTTCAATTAAGAACGAATTCAATTAAAATTGGTTTATAGATATATTCGGTGCCGGAGACAGATATAGTACTTTTATCCCGGAAACGGTCTGGTTCCCGAGGAAGACAAAACACATTTCAGACGCGGGCGAAGCCGTGACGCGCATCTAGTTATTTAATAATAAATAATATTTATAGAAACCAATGGGCACTTATGTAAAGGTCAAATTTTCTACTTTTATTCCGTGAGGCGAATATTAAAGAACCAGTGGGTATTTTTCAGATAGACATTTCCCAGTTCGTCAGCTCTCGCTGAAACATTTTTAAATATAAAAAGTATAGGTATTAAGTATATATAGAAAGATCAGGGACGAAATTTTGTATTTGTTTCTATCAAAATATAATGAGAAAACTTGTGAGCTAGTTTAACTTGGCAAGTGCTGTTATATTTCTTAGGTCTAACTTGTTTTATAAATAAATAATCAAATATGACGACAAAACCAATATAAGTACAAATTCGAGTACAGTAATAAGTGAATTTGCCACTACGCTTGTGTTTTAGACGGTAAGGTTTACCTCAGCACTTTAGGTAGCCTAGTATCTCGACTTCAATATTCTTCCTTTGCTAATGTGATTATTGTTATTATGTTTCAAGAGTTCAGGTGTACTTTGTATGTTGTTTGTTTGTATCGTCCCCAAAAACACAGCGCTGATTACTTCGTACAGAATAATTTATTGGTAGTCATCTTTTTAAAAGGAAATCCACTCGCTTCTATATCTTCAAATTACGTCGACTACTTGATAGACTTATCTCAAACATTAAATTCGTTCTGCTGCAGCAGGAAGATAATTAGAGAGTGGATTATCGCAGTGCGGTTGCCTGAATACGCTAATAAATCCTAGAAGTCTAAGATAACCTGCTTAGTGATGACAAACTCCACAATTAATTTACACAAAACTAATCTAAAACTAATAGAAAAGGTAAAATTAGTTTAAATGATCATCCATCTACATAGTAATTGCAAAAACGTTGCTCCCATTCTCAGGTATCTTACCGAGAAATTAAAAAACTTTGAGATCACTTCGAGAAACTTCATTAATGGTTTTCCAGGCTAGTTTTGATCGTGAAATGTTTCAAAGTTAAAAATAAGCTGTAACAACCCTTATCTGCAGTTCATGACAGTTTATTTTACTTTCTATTTGAAACAATTTACTTCTTATATTTATTTGGTTTTACATGTTTATGTTGCTATTTAAATTAACTGAAAGCACGAAATGAGTAATATTATTAACTTTGTTGCTATTTAAATTTGACTGACTCTGTGGTTCGGTAGTACTGTGTATGGACTGCCACGCAGAGGTCGCGGGTTCTATTCCCGCTCAGTGCAAATATTTGTGTGCATGAACATGTCTATTTGCATTGGTCTGGGTGTTTCTATGCATAATATGTATGTATTTACAAAAAAAAAGTATTTAAGTATGTATATCCGCATTCTAGAACCCCATAACACAAGCATATATAATATGCTTACTTTGGGTCTAGGTGGCGATGTGTGTAGTTGTTGAAATATTATTATATTATTATTATGTACAAACATTGAGTCATGTAACAAAAAAATCATAAGAATATTTTCGAAATTCGTATACTCGGTGCATTTTTTGCTCTATTTGAACTCTACAAGGAGTATTTACAACTGTGGAATTGGCACCCTATTTCATTACAATATACCAATTTTATGATTTGATTAACTAATATTCATTACAATCTGGATGACTGAATAGTCATTTTAAGACTAACTGGCCTAAATAATGCTTAACTAGACAGTATCACTTTAATAACCCAACGTTGATTAATCAACGTTTAAAAATATAATAAACATGTTAAATTTTACGACTGATCGATATACAATGCCTCCCTACCAATGCTGCGTTGAGCCGGAATGATTCCGCTGCACCGAGTCCAAGAGCCTCCACCAAGCATTAATTGCTTCGTGCGTTTAATTACGTATTTTTAGTAATTGCGACTCGTTTATCTTATATAGAGTTAAAAGCAGTAAATAAGTGTAGAATAGATGTATAGATGATAATAAAATAATGTATATGTAATAACTTGACAGATGTTTTTATTCTATTAATGAGTTTTTTAATTATAAATTTTAAAAGTAAAATGTTTTCTTGGATTTTAGACAAGTGATTTTATTCTGTAAACGAATTTCTTAATCATACATTTTGATACTATGAAAGCTATTATTCTTATATTAATATTACAATTAATCATTTGAATTTGTAATTAAATTTTAGCATTTTAATTAATATGTTTGACATTGTTATTAATAATTTTTTACACTTTAAATAATACTTTGTCATTATCTCATTAAAAATAATATTTGACATTATAAATAATATTTTGACATTTTAAATAATAATTGACATTATACTTTATATTTTGACATCGTGATAAATATTTTAACATTGTAATAAATATTTTTTTTTTTATTATTTTATTTATTTATTTATTTATTCATAGGGACATTTAACAGTTATATGTTAGGTACAATGCTATTATAATGCTATAGTATGTCAGTATGAGTGAACATATAACCCACACCAATGTCCGCGGAGTAATTCTAATGGGAGAAATAAGAACATAACAGTCTATGTGCGTCTAAGTTGAAATAATAAAGAATAAAGTAAAAGAAAAAAAAAATATATATGTGTGTGTGTACGGAAAGGAACAGCAGCTGCAATCTCAAGACTAGCATTTTAAGATTGCAACTGCTGCTCTTTTGAACTTGTAGTGTGAAAATGCGAAAATATCTATATCAACGAGATGTGTATTATATGTATCTAACAGGCGGCGCAGAGGAGCCCGCGCGCCGGCATGTGTTCGGCACTTAGCCGTGTAGAATAGCTTTTGACATTGTAATTAATATTTTAGCATTATATTTAATATTTTTGACATTTTAATAATAATTTTTAACACTATAAATAATACTTTGTCATTATCTCATTATAAATAATATTTTGACATTCTATATAATATTTTGACATTTGAATAATAATTGACATTTTATTTTATATTTCGACATCGTAATTAATATTTTGACATTGTAATAAATATTTTGAGCTGTAATTTAATATTTTCAAATAAAATTGTGAGTTAAATTTTTACCACTATTAGAAACTAATAAAAAGCATATTTATAAATTATAATAACTAATAAAAAAAAATCACGATATTGTTGCATGTTTAGTTTAAATAATTAATGTTTCTACACCAGCAATGGTAGTGTATGTGAATCAATGTTTTTGTAAGACCTCAATGTACCATATACTGAGAAATAAATGATATTATTATTAAAAAAAAAAACTGATGTTTAAACAGTACTTTAATGACACAACTCTGACTGTTTGTAAGCGGTCGGTGGGATTCAGGAGAACGCTCAAAAAACACCATCTCAAAGTGTTTGAATTGTAGCCTCAACTATGGTAGCTTTATTATAATGTGTGTTTTTGATGACGACCTCTATAGTTCGGTGGTACTGTGTACCGTGGTACGGACTGTCACGCAAAGGTCGCGGGTTGGATTGCCGCTTAGTGCAAATATTTGTGAACATGAACATGGCTAGGTGTTTCTATGTATAATTATTTACAAAATAAAAGTATATAAGTATGTTTATCCGCATTTTAGAACCCATATCACAAGCTATTAATATAAATGTTTAATTTAGGTCTAAATGGTGTTTTGAAAAAAAAAAATTAATATTTACATCACATAAGTGTCAGTTTGAACGTCAAAATAATAAAAACAAAATGTCAGCCAATTATTTTCAGCTATCACGCTGACGAACTAAAGCCATGAAAAGAACTAACAGGAAACTCAGACCATTTTTTTAATTGTCGGATTGTTAAAATTTTTCATAGGTTGCAATTTGAAGCAGCATGCAAAGTGCTGCAAGCAATATTTATGTAGAAAGAGTTTTTTTTATATATATTAGCCTACCAAAGTGACTCCACCCCGCCTGATGGTAAGCAGTCAGTGGAATCCAGAAGTGGTGGCCACCATACCAAAAACTATCGTCTTAAACTACTGGTATGGTGGCCTCCACTATGGCGGCTGGGAATGGGGTTAGGGGAAGGGAATGAGGGAGGTGAGGAAAGAGGAAAGGGGGGAAATTGGGCCTCCGGCACTCTCACTCACCGAACGAAACGCAGTAGTAAGGATACTACTACTCTTAAGTCGATCTTCTATGAGAGGGTAGTACTTCCCCGGACGATCCGGCCCATTCATGCTGAAACCAGCGTGGATCTACTACCGTCAGAGAGTAGTATAACTATAACACTTTGAAGCAGAAAAAAAACCAATAACATATCAATTAACCACGCAATATCTGATAATATAATATATTAACCTACTAAACGATATAACAGCTAATAAATCTAAACTAATATTATGAAGAGAAAAGATTTGATTTTTCACCTTACAAAGCTACAAAAATCTTTCACCTTAAAAAGCTACAAATAGGACGGTTAACATAAGCTATATTTTATGTTGAACAAAATTGTAAAGAAATTTTCAAAATTTAACGCGACTGTTAAAATCAGACCCAATACGTCACTATTGCTATGATATTTTCCGTAGGCGTTTGTTGTAGCACTGAATGAAACCTTACCGAAGCAAAGTGAGGGCGGATGTCTACTATAATATATAACAAATTGGCTTATTGGACGATTCGCACGAATTCAACTTGCACAAAAAGTGCGAATCGACTCTTTTAACTAATATTCCTTTTTTTGTAGACGATTCGCACGATGTTTATTTATTAGCCTGCGAATCGACACTTCTTAAAATATGTAGTAGACTATTGGCACGCATATTGTGTTTTATAAAATGCAGTTAAGATAAAGTACACTTGAGTACAGAAGCAGTAAAGGTCAAATGTGTTAGAATAAACACAAAACTAATGAAAAATATCTTTATTAAAATTAAAACTAAGTACTAAACATCCTCTAAAATCGCTATGAGCTGATTTGTAAATATAAAAAAATCAGCAAATATCAAAATAATAGATAAGTGTCGCTAACTGTAAGTAAAAAAATAATAATTGTAGGTCCTTTACTTTATTATCAGCAAACTAATTTTACCTCAATTAAATAATTAGTGATAATAATTATTACCTATTTATTTTTATCCACATCTTTCGTTCTTCCAAGTAAATAATATCTGTTATTTAAATTTAGATTGTTTTTTTGTTCTATTTCAGTGAGGCCCGAGTACGACTGTATTTTAATTTTTTTTATTCCTTAAAAAAAATGTGTGGCAAAAGCCTACTACATATTTTTAATAGTATCGATTCGCACGCTAATAAATTAACGCCGTGCGAATCGCCTACAAAAAAAGTAATATTATTTAAAAGAGTCGATTCGCACTTTTTGTGCGAGTTGAATTCGTGCGAATCGCCCAATAAGCCAACAAATTAACTGCAGCTTAATAAATACCCGATTACAATAATCTATCTATACATATAATAAAAATGTAACCGATCGCTGTCTGTACATGGAAGATATATGAGAAAAAATACTATTGGGACCTATATCAACGCAAATAGAACCCAAAACAATGATTTTTAAAATTTTTGTCTGTTTGTCTGTTTGTCTGTTTGTCTGTTTGTCTGTTTGTCTGTGCGTTTGTGCACGCTAATCTCAGAAACGGCTTATCGGATTTAAATATGGTTTTCACTAATATATTGTGGTAAGCTTCACTTAACATTTAGTGTTTGTTTCATGTCAATCGGTTCATAAATAAAAAACTTATGCCAATTTAAAGAATCACATCGAACATTCGTTAATTTACTACAAAATCTTATAGAAGCAGATATTTTAACAGGTTGCGGAATAGCTCATAGTGTTTCTATTCCTCGGATTCCTGTCATTCTAAACAGTGTTTCATTTAGTTTTAAACGAGTCCAGTTTCCAGTGAGCCTATGTTTTGCGATGACTAATTAAAGTAATTAATTAATTAAGTAATTAAAGTAAAGGTAAGACACTAAAAGTTGTGGGTGTGGATCTAAGTATTAGCTGTTTTTCGGTCATTTTTATATGGCTCTATCACGTGTTAGCATTACTAGCAGCCTGTATGCTTTGATCCCTGATGGCTATACATCTAATCCATACATCCATACATATTATAAAAGGCTTTGTCCTGACTGACTGACTGACTGACAGACAACGTAAAGCCTAAACCGCTGGTTGTAGCGACTTGAAATTTGGAGGGTGTGTTTGTCTTAATGTCTAGAAGTGTACCAGCTTTGAAATTTTGTTTTGGAATACTTTTATTTAAATAAAAAATACGCTCATAATTTTTTTTTTACTGGGGTGGATTTATAGGAGTGAAATAAAGGATGAAATATTGTATGGAAAAATCTTTGCTTTTGAAGTTGGCGACTTGAAATTTGGAGGGAGGGGGAAGGGAGGGGGAGGAAGAGGAAAGGAAGGGAGAAGTGAGGGGAAAGTGCGGGGGTAGCGAGGGAGAAGTCAGGGGAAAGGGAGGGGAAAGTCAGGGGGAAATCGACTGCCTCTGTATTTCGGTGGTACTGTGTATGGACTGTGGAGCGGGTTCGATTCCCGCTCAGTGCAAATATTTGTAGCATGAATTTAAATAATCACGTCATAAATGTGGTATGTATTTAGTTTAGCTTAGTTTGTTTTTAAGTTAGGTTAACACGTCTTATTTCTTTATTAAAATGTAAATACTTTATTAGTTAAAATGTAAATACAAGTTAGATTTATATTTTCTGGATTTATTTTATTTTTTATTTTTGTGATAAAAACATGTTTGTTAACACGTTTCATTACGGAATAGGTGGAATTGAAGTGAATTACGAAATAGTAGTAGTCGATTTACGCTGGTTTCAACATGAATGGGTCGGATCGACCAGGGATGTACTACCCTCTCATAGTTTTCGACGTAAGAGTAATAGTATCCATATTATTGCGTTTCGTTCGGTAAGCGCGAGAGCCGGAGGCCCAACTGATGCAGAGATGACAAACCTCGCAGCATGTGTGGGACCAGCTGAGTATCCGCGGAGTCATTGTGTGGGTGGTGTGGGTCAACCCGCCGGCCAGGGAGACCCGTATAAACGGTGGTGCCGCTGGCCGCCCGCGGCATTGTACAAGGGCCCAATTAGACCTTACCAAAAAAAAAGAGACTGCCTCACCAGGTTGCGCATAATCTCGGAGTGGTTCGTCGTGCAGGTTGGTGACCGGATAGTGGGACCCGGCGACCATTTTCGAGACGGTACGGGGGCCTTTTGCGAGCAGTCCGTATCATGGAAGCCCGGAGGCCTAAGACCCTTGAGCCTTCACAGCTGCGAAGAGACATCGCCTCCTCAACGGCCGTCTTCTATCGCCTTTACCACGGAGAGTCTTCTCAACAGCTCTTTAAATTAACTCTACCCTCTCCCTTTTTATCCAGAATGACACGTGCGGGACTGAAGTGCTACCCTTTCACAGTGCAATCTAAAGGGTCTCGAACCAAACGATTCAGCACTTTATAAGTTTGTCGCTCAATTAAAGCCTGGAACTCTTTACCAGCGCATGTGTTCCCACCTAACTTTCATCCTGGGACTTTTAAGCGAGGCGTGAAGAAGCATCTCACTAAGCCGCCATAGTGGAGGCCACCATACCAGTAGTTTGGCTTTTGGAATGGTGTCCACTATTTCTGAATTCCACTGACTGCTTACCATCAGCCAGAGTAGAGGCACTTTGGCAGGCTAATATAAAAAAAAAACTTATAGCGTTTTTATTCCTCGGATTCCTTTCATTCCAAACAATTTCCCGTTTAGTTTTAAACGAGATCAGTTTCCAGTGAGCCTATGTTTCGCGATGACAATTAATGAGTGTGGATCTAAATATTAACTGTTTTTCGCATGGTCAGCTTTATGTGGATTTGCCACGTGTAAGTAATCCTAGCAGCCTGTGTGGCTTTGATCCGCGATGGCTATACGTCTAATATTGTAGATAGAGAAGCATTTACTGTAAAGATTTTTCTTATTCACCTAAACGAAGATGTTTATAATTCAAAACAAACCAAAAGATATATCCAAAAAATGCTGCCCAAAATCACTATTCCACGCGGACGAAGTCGCGGGCACAGCTAGTGTGATAATAAATATCTTGATTTTCATTGTTAATATTTTTCCCTCCGAGCATTAGCTCGAATCGGCTTCCCGTTTGGACAACATCTCGTTTTGTAACCCAATGTTTACCAAAGAAAAAGGTTAATTTACCAAATGCGACTATAAATAAATGTAGATATTTTAATAAGTACCAATATGATTTTCAAATCATATGTATTGTCTAAGTTTATCATGACTGACGGTGAAGGAAAACATCGTGGGGAAACCTGGACTCAAAAATCTGAAATGCCAATCCGCCTTGAGCAAGCGTGGTGATTATTACTCATGCCTTCTCTATATGAGAAGAGGCCTTTGCCCTGCAGTGGGACAATAAACAGACTGGTATTATTATTAGGTATTTTATTTAGGTTACTAAACGAAATGTTTTCCAAACGGGATGTAGCCCTCGGATCATATTAACCGGAGATTAATGCCGTATTAATGTTAATTGTGTTGGAAGGCTTCGTTCATATACATCTATATTGGGGCAAATGAGAGATACAATATGATTATAATTATTGTAATACTAGTTGCGCTCTACGGCTTCGCCTGCGCGTGTAATATGTTTGTATCCTTCGGGAAACAGATCGATTTCGTGATAAAAAATGGTCCATGTACGTCTCCGGCACTGAATCTATATGCATACCAATTTTTAGAAATTGGTTCAGTGGTTTAGGCGCTGAGTGGTAACAAGCACACACACCCATACATACACACAAACTTTTACATTTGTAATAATAACAGGATACTCTTTATTACGTACAAAAATGCGAACGATATCACTATTAGGTATATGAGGCGCTCATAGCTCGGGTTAAGTAACAAAACGTGCAAAAGTCCATGGATGGATGACCACATAGTGGTATTTTATTTGAGCGTCTCCATGCTTCGAAGGGCACTTTAAAAGTTGGTCCCGGTTATTAACATGTTGATATCAGTCGTTAAGTCAAGTCGGATATCTATATCTATGCTGTTATATAAAACGAAAGAGTTTGTTTGTTTGAACGCGCTAATCTCTAAAACTGCCAGTCGGATTTGGAAAATAATTTTTCTGTATGATAACCCAGTTTTTAAGGAAGGTAATAGGCTATGTAACATCACGCTACTGGCGACAAGAGCAGATCAGTAACCAAAGACGCGCCGTGGAAGGCTAGTATCTGTAATAAGTGATGGGAGATCTAAACAAATCCTGAAACTAGGTTGTCCACTAACCACTCGGTAGGAAGACGATGATATTACATGTAGGTAAGTAGGATTTAATTATTGTTGACGATTATGTATGCCGTGAGTTCAAGTAATATTGTTGATTTTAGTGGTAGTGGAACCGATATTCGAAACACATGTACATAATTTTCAAATTAAAGTTACGAAGCTTAAATGCTCATGAATAAATAAGTTTGACTTTACTAGAATTTCCCTTTATAGTATTTCTAACTTGGTACAACTATTATTTTTGTCTTTTGCTTTAAATACATTACGGATCATTACTGAGGTATGGCATCTTGCTATGGGGGAACTCAACAGAGATAAGCAAAGTGTTCATATCACAGAAGAAGTGTATTAGAGCAATCTGTGGTGCTGGCCCACTCGACTCATGTAGGCCTCTGTTTAGAAGGTTAAATATATGTACCCTAACTTCTTTGTATGTCCTGGAAATTGGTATATTTGTTAAAAGACACCCTGACCTTTTTGAAAAAGTAACTGACAACAGTGCATATCACAGTAGAGACCAAACCAAATTAGTAGTCACAAAAACAAGTACTGCTTTATATAAAAAAAACAGTTATAATATGTGTATCCAAATTTTTAACCAAATTCCTAAACATATAAGAGAATTCCCTTCTATACGATTTTCAAGTGAATTAAAAAAATGGCTAACTGACCAGTGTTTTTATACAATAAATGAATACATGACATGGAAAATAAATTGTAAATTTAAATAATAATAATAATTTATTAATATGCATTATCAAATTGTACCTTTTATTTAATCCTCTAATTGAATTGTTTGTAATTAATTGTATTTTGTTATTAATAATTAATGATTTATAATTATCTTATGGACTAAGTTTTACTTACTGACTTTTAAGCTGTATTTTAATCTCATCTCCAATCTTGTAATGAAATTTTATTATTATTATGACATAATATTATATTGACATCTGTAATTTGCACACCAGCCACGGTGGAACATGCAGTACCTATACATACACTTCTGTAACAACTTGTAACCATGTTTCTCGCAAATAAATATATTCTATTCTGTTCTATTCTATTCTACAAGAAAATGACATCAAACTAATAACAATATCTGATAACTGAAAAGTCGCCGCATCGTTGGCATACCAAGTGAACGACAATGAATAATGCTATACAAACAGCACGAAGCATTCTTGTTTTCACGGCGCCACTGCTAACTGATATCAACAATGGAAAACTTACACACGAACTATTGTTATTTTCCAATCGCATGTTTAAACTTCGAATTACTGTTCCGTTCGGAATTAATAAAGGAACTGCAGCAAAACATTCGTACAGTTCGGTACAGGTCCGTACAGTTTCGATGAGAAATTATTTCAGGCTTTATAATGAAGCTGCAGTCACCCATCCGTACGGTTCCGTACTGATGAGAAATTATTTCAGACTTTAAAGGTCCGACACTAATTTTGCCGCAGTGTTGCGGATTTCATTGACAGAATATTATGAACGATATTAAAGCTAGAGCTAGTGAAATAGTTTACTTTACTTAGATCTGTTGAATTAATATTGTAATTCGTTTTTAATGAAATATGGGAGTGTCATGCAAAGTGAGTTTTAGTTAAATTACATTTTGGAAATGGGTATCATATTTAGTAAAACTTTGGCAGGTTAACTACTTATGATTTATTTTTTAATGAATATTCAAGTTAGCAACTGAAAGTTTTATATATTGATACATTATTATATCTTTCGAACCAAGAAAACCTAAAGTATTTTGCTGTATTCTGCACTTATTTTGTACTTTATAAAATTATTTTTAGAAAAAAAATGAAAACCGACTTCAAACAACACCTACATGTTCAATCCTTAACTAAAAAGTAGAAAATAATATTTTAATTACTTCATAGCAAAGAACATTAAAGGGGAATCAAAGCAATCCTTGATACCTATAATACTTTACTATTTATAGTTTTTAATCAGTTATTTTGGAGTCGGTGCCAGCCAAGAAGGATCTTTAATTCTGTCTTTGAAACCAACTTTTGTAATGCACGGGGCGGTAATTGCACGCGTGGGGGATATGCCTGAGTGCACTACCCGAACGCGGTCATACTCGTGAACGCAGACGTCATTGATAGTTGTGTTCAGATATACATAAAAAATTTGACGCGCACTTATCAGATTCCGTTCGATTTCTTGTATTAAATCTACATTTTTCATTCATATATTAATAGATTAATCAAGAAGGTTTTTTTCCTAGTAGGTAGGTTATTTTTATGAAGGTCATTATGATCCTTCTTGGCTGGCACCGACTCCAAAATAACTGATTAAAAACTATAAATAGTAAAGTATTATAAGTATCAAGGATTGCTTTGATTCCCCTTTAATGTTCTTTGCTATGAAGTAATTAAAATATTATTTTCTACTTTTTAGTTAAGAATTGAACATGTAGGTGTTGTTTGAAGTCGGTTTTCATTTTTTATCTAAAAATAATTTTATTTTTAAACTTTTAGTGGGCATTAATTGTGTATAAATATATTCAATATGGGTAGACCTACTAAATGTGCTGCGCAAATGAGACAGCGCCGCGCCGTTTGAAAGAAAGTAGATACGAGAGGTAAGATTGTAAATAGAGATATAAAGTCCTTGTCAACACTTTTGCTGATCGCTAAACCCTGAATCCCAGAAACCCCAAATCAAAACAAAAAAGTAATGATCTACCAACAATAAAGAATCATCAAAAATCATAATTTAACTGACCGAGCAATAGCTCAGACATACAAAAAATAAACAGTGGTGCTGTAAAGGCAGGTTTAAGGCCGCCCGTTGCTGTTGTAATTTCTCACGACCATAAGACCTCCAACTTGGCTTAACGATTACCAAATTATAGTGATAATCATAGTCTACTGCTTTTAAAGAATGAGGACGCTGCAAATGAAATGACGCAAATGGTCACTCATCCAGGGCCACTTCGTTTCTAACAAAAAATGAATTTTGAAAATCACTTCGCACTTGTAGCATGGACATGTCAATGTCAGATAATTCGTCGCAAAAGACATCGACGTGTTGCTTACACGTCTTCACTTCTTGCAAACGTTTTGTTACAAAATATTAAATTGAAGCCAAACTACTAAATCATTCTTTATAAAAAAATCATGGGACCCCATTTCGGAGTATACCCTTTCAAATAAAAGAAGAATTTTCCAAATTGGTTAATAAATGACGGAGTTAAGTTGTAACAAACATACAACCACTGAACCATTTCTTATAATAAAAAAATGGGACCAATTTCAGAGTATACCCTCCCAAATAAAAAAAAAAATTTCAAATCGGTTCATAAATGACCGAGATATGAGGTAACAAACATACAAAAAAAAAAACATACGACCCGAATTGATAACCTCCTCCTTTTTGAAGTCGGTTAAAAAATGAAACCTGGAGCTCTTTTCCAAGCCTTTTAAGCGATGCGTGAAAAAGTATCTCACAAATTTGTCATAGTGGAAGATAGTGCATTGACTATTTGTAATGTGTTCACCACTGATTGCTTAACATCAGACAGAGTGAAGTATTTCGGTTTAAAAATGTTGTTGTGACCTTTTTGGAAGTCATCACAACTGAGTTTCGTAACCAGTTGCTAAGGAATAATTTACATTCTTGTAAATAAATCCATATAAAATACAAGGGCGACTACAGTACCGTGTTGCATTATAAAACATGGAAAAACTTTACAAACATTAAAACTATTTGACTTGGCAAAGTTTCAGCAGATCATTTTAGTAACATCGCAACTAGTTAAAACGAGGCGAGATGTATAAAAGTGGGGTGAAACTAAACAACTATATTACTTTCTTTGTAGCGAACATTTTTGAATGCAGTAGCCGAGAGCGGTTGAAATGAACTCATACGCCGGGCAAAGTTCAACTTAGCGGGAAAACGCCGCTGTAATATTACTGAGAACGTGAAGTAATGAATTTTATGTATATAACTTTGTAGGAAATTATTTTGCAATGATGAACCTCGGTTGTAAGATTCTGGACAGTTCTTATATTTTCGAGCCAATGGTTTCACGTTTCATTTCACGCATTTTAATGAAGAGATCCTTGAATTTGGGGCTAGTTTTAGGCTTTACTCATTATATTAATTTCTTGCTTTAGCCGTTTTTGTTACTCTATACATACATCTTAACATTTTCTTCTTTGCTATTTTAATCGTCCGGATCAGTATTCCGAGCCATACATCATATAGGTCTTTTCGTGGGTATATTTTAATACCGATCCCTAATATAACCACGTCATTGTTACACCCAATTGACTTCCACTCAAAGAATATCGATATACATCACAGGCTAGTCAAGCGTACACGTATTTCAATTACGTCCAACTAAGCCATTCAAAGCACAGCCATATTCAATATTCGTGTTTCCCTTAACCCTTCATAATATACGTTTGCTTTTATATTTTTATAAAATTATTTTCCCTCAATCCTGTCCTCACTTTGCCCTATTCATTCTTTATAATCTAAATGAATTATTCAAACCATTTACATATTTTTTCACTTTGAAATCTGTTTTCGTTTTTTTTGTAATGTTGGTAGTGTATGTTTTGCGCAATACTGTTCGTCAGGCATAAAAAAGAAATGTTGTTTATTGAGTTGATGGCTGATTGGTACATGCGTATTATATTATTAAACAGAATATGCCTTAAGAGACGATCGCAGCTTGTGCCTGAATGCAGTATAAGAGCGCCTTCAAATTAGAGGCGTGAGGAAGCGCTGCAGTGGTGCCACTGTAGTGCGCTAGCCGCGCCACTACTAGATTTCATACAATTCCTAGATGCGCAGTTGCAGCGCCACTATCTATGACAATGTCTACGATAGTGGCGCTGTGACTGCGCTTTTAGAAATAGTATGAAAATTGGTAGTAGCGTGGCTAGCGCACCGCAGTGGCACTACTGCAGCTCGTCCTCTAAACATGTTTGTCATAGAAACTCGTTTATTCGAAATTGCTCCTTGTGTTTCCAAGAGCCAAAGTATAGATGCCTTTAGCATTGTTCAATTACGAAATATTTTGGTCTATAATGCTAAGATAACGTACCTACTGGCACCGATGTTGCATCTGTAGTGACAGCCTGACGGTAGGTGGTCGTCGTAATCAATGGACACGGCTGTGTTTTCTAAGAATTGCAGTATTCTGTAACAAATATAAAAGATACATAGTTGATAAAAAAGATCAAGTTTTTAAAATTATTAAATCAAACACAGTGCATCTCGTTCCGTTTATTGATCATGATCATCAATAAATCCAGCCACCTTCAATAATGATTGACAGTTGTGCTACGGTTCACAACGACGAGTGTGGTGCAAATTGCTAAAAACGTGGCGAACTAGTATTTTAAAATATTACCAAAATACGTCAAAATAAATAAAAATAAATAATAAATATAAAAATGTTATTGTGCACTTGTTCATGTAAGTATATGACTTTTAAGATAGTAACATCACAACTTTCTGAACTATGAAATTATCATAAACACTCTCACGAGGTTATTTATTATCTTTCATAGTCAACTTAGTTTATGGTGCTAATTTAGTGTGGTTTTAACACTGAACGAGTGATTTGGGTTAACGATAATAATATAAAAGCTTCACAATATTTATAATATCAGTTTTGGTCAAACCAATTTTATTTAAATGAACAAATTAATGAACGAGATACTTAAAAACTGTCATCAAACTTACAACACCGTAATCTAACTTTATACAATACTCCAATTAAACCACCACTTGCTTATACCTTTATACAAAACCTCTAGTATTTCATGTCTCACGCCAGCTCCTTCAGAAGGCCGGTAATCACATGGATCATTGCGTAGCTAACTCATCAGCCACGAATGACAAACTTGAGATCACGTCGACTCATCTACTACCTACATGCTTTTGTTTTGGCGAATCTTTTTCTTTTACCTGCAGGAGACATTTATTGAATACAGTTGAACTTGTTTGTGTGACATGTTCTTTGGAGATTGGATAGGTATAACTAACTGTGGTAATAGTCTGTGTTGTTTTGATGTGATATATATTAAGCATGATAAAATATTTAGTATAAGAATCTATTTGCAATTACGGCTGGCAATACTTTTGTGTACAATTGAATAGTATTTTGTAAATTATGATCATAATTTTATTATATTTAAGTAAAATAAATTAATTATAAAATATTAAAGATCAAAATGACGCTTGAGAGATGACACGTTCACGCTAGCTTAAAGTTAAATGGCAATTACTTACTTATAATTTTTTGTAGGTCATGCTTTGCTTCAATGTAAGTCGATAATGTCTAGGGTAAACTTTATTAGTGTTATCAAGTTCATTGTTGTTAAATATTATCAAATAATCAAATTCAATTTTCGTATTACTACATTTGTATAACATGATATTCGGTTAGGTCAGTTAGAACAAACATGCACGTAAGGATATAAATGCAAGACACCAAGACTTCACAAAGCTGTCTCGCAAACAAAGCATGTTCAGAGCATCGTTTGAGTAACTTGAGGCCAATAGGCCACTAAGGTTCAGACTATTTAACTTTGTTATTCGTATTCTAGCTCAAGCTTATCATTTTGAAAAGATATTAGAGTTAAATTCTGTATCTTGAGTTAATCAAATATTTAGTTTGAAAAGTTTTTTATTTGACTACAATCTTTTTATTCTTCCTCTATTTTAACACGATGTCAAGATTATTTAGAACTGCATTAATAGTAATCATGTACCTACACAAGAAAAGGTAACATAATATCATTATTATGTTACATTTATATATAAATACCATTATTTAGAAGATTCAAATGCTAGCCTGTGTACTAGCATAGGTATATAACTACATTCACAAGTGCATAAATTTTGTATACTACATATTTGACGTATTATGGATGATTTTAGTATAATATGTAGGTATGTAAGTACTTCGTACGGACATCTTGTAACAAAAAATATTTAAAGTATTAGCTTGTATTGGAAATCATATTAGAAGAAACACGTTGCAAATTTTATCATGTCATTGTGTTTAACTTATTAAATATTACAATAATCCTATTACAAAACAGACACGTTTATAGTTCAGGAAACTCTGGTCCATTTTTCTACGCACTTAATATTAACAGGTCTTATCTTACCCTTACATAAATTAGTTTGTTTAACACCTAAAATATAGGTACAAGGACAGTGTACGCAAAAGCCCGCTACAAAATATTTACGACAAGTAAACATCGTCATTAAAAACTCGTAACTTACGCTTACTATAGACTTTATATTTTGATCCCACTATCAACTATATACAACAATATGTATAGAATTCAGTAGTATTAAAGACAACAAAAACTAAACAATTCTTTCTAAAGTGTAAAGTGTTCTCCACACAAGTCTTAGGGCCACGTTACAAAGGCGGACGACGCTTTTGACGTCGCCTAAGTGGAACGTTACGTCTTCATATAAAATATACGGGACAATGCACCTTCTGTCGTCATGTTTTTTTTGTGCTCCTTGTAATGAGTGTGGGGACGGAGAAGTTTTGTCTGTAAGAAATGTTGATAAAAATACAGTAAAATTAAAATTATTTTATGTAGGTTTAAATAAATTTTTACTTACTAAATACATTCGAAATGAGCCCCACAGGAGTTTTCAGTCAAAAATCACAACTACCAAATCAATAAAACTTGTATTTGTAATCTATGCCCTAGAGAATGAGGTCGAATCGACCTCTAACCTATAAGGAATACATTATGTACTTTAAACGAATACAGCTTTTTACATCTCAAATATTTCCCAGGAAAGTACCTATTCTTCAATAAATATATAACAAAAAGTCTTTCATGTGCCGCGAATAAAATTTGGGGTCGATAGACAAAGGGTTAGGGATTCATATGGCTGTAATAGAAACCGATTGGGGTCAATTGTGTTATTTGTTGGATGTCAACTTATTGTGCCACAAGCCTGATCACATGGGATCTATTAGTGTTAGTATTTTTTATTTCGATATTTCTGATTGATATTTCTAAGATATGTCTTTTTTTGCTTAGGCACAAAATGTTGGCAAGATTTGGAGACTGGCAAAGAATTGTGACCCGAAATCTATCTATTATTTATTTAATCAAGAAAATTTATAGAGGGAAGAGAGTATCATCATTGTTTAGTAGGTAGTTAGACAGTTAACTATGTTAATCGTTTTCTTTCGTCTGTTATTTATAGAAAGGGGTGATGTTTTACTCTATAACAGAGATCATCTCCCACCACATAACATTTTACGAGTTATTTATGAACTGTAAATTTTACGAAATTAAATACAAATTGCCTTTAGCTAGGTCCATTTATTTACATAGGTTTGTAATTCAAAACGTTCCACAAACTATTGACCTTTGAAAGTGTTTGAAGGCAAAACCTTAGAATAATTTACAAGATTTCCTTCGTATAATACAACACAAATTAACAAAGCAGAATTATTTATATTAAATATAATAAATATTGTAAGCAGTCTTGTGTACAAATAAGATATTATTATAAATTTGAAATCAATTTAATTTTATTTAAATACAGTACCCATTAGCGGTGACAGCAATATTTTGTATGAAAATATTTAGTTATTAAAGTATATACCAGGGGCGATGTAATTCCCCCCAAACGGGGTTCTCGGCACTGCGGCTGAGTGGCGGGGCCGCGGCGGTGCGCCGCTCTCCCTACCTTTCGCGGCCTCGGCGGGGCCGCAACCGCCAGATTGCGGACGCGGTGGGGCCGCAGGGGAATAGGAGTGTCGGTATTGCGACGCACCGTTCTCCCTATCCTCTGCGGCCGAGTTAGGAGGTGGCCTGCGGGTGGCGATTGGGCAGTCGCCGCCCGAACAGCACGGGCCCGAGACGGCAGTGCGCGTGTTCCGCACACGCCTCTCGAGGGAGGAGGGTTAGGTCCCCCAAATCGGACGGGGCCCGCTAGCGCGAGGTGAGCGGGCCGTGGCCCGTCGGGGTCGCGGATGAATGCGCGAGCGTCTCCCGTGACCCCGACACTCTGGCCGTCTGGAGGAACACCGTAGGTTTTAGTCGGTATGCCGGCCGCGCTTTGAGTGCGGTCGGAGAGTCCGACATAACGCCGCGCCTTGCCTGGGCGGGTGCGTATGCGTAATGCATTTCCCACGAAAAAAAAAAAGAAAGGGGCGATGTAATAGTTCACACAGAAACAGGTTCCATACAAATATTTTACTCTTTGGTGAGGCAAACAAGTTTAACTCATGTTAGAGCTTCTGGTGATTCGACACAGATCAAAAATAAGCGGTTCGCTGTAGCGAACCCACCGAAGCCTATAATATTATAAACGCCAATTGCACGCACCGCAAGTCGCTGCATTTGAATTATTTTTATGAAGTCCTGTGCAACCTCGTACACCTACCCACGCTGCGGGCGTCGCAGCACCGCGTTGCGGCTAGATCTGCATTCACCTAAAAGATACAACATAGTACCATATGTTATAAAATTATATCGTAAATTTTAATAAATTGTGACTCTGAATACGCTTTATATTCTCTTCCTATATCTTAACAAGAGCTGACATTATGTAAATAAATACCACACAAATTTTGGGACGCATCACAAAAACTGTAGATCTGGAGTCGTAAATGAGGGTTTGTTTACTAAGGACATTGCTGTCTCAGCCGCATCTATCATTTCGTTCTGTATGGAAGTGTCTTCAGCATTTTGTGATTTGAATACTTAAGATGATTGCAAATGTTCGTTTACATCCATTGAAAGATTGAGCAATATCAAATCAAAAATATGACGGAAAATTTTTGTACAACAAAAATTTCAAATAACATGTTTCAATCCGCATGCTGATTTTGGGAAAGAGAAACATCTGTTCAGATCAGATTATTTAGGCGAGAAAATGAAAACGGAGGTTCTAGGTTTGAATTGTAAATGTTTTAATTTTTTTCGTTAAACGAATAATCTCTGGAGACTAACATTATAGTGAAAGAAATATGAAATACTTGGCTGTTTTGTTGCTATAATGGTCTCAAACATATATAAGTGTTATAAGCTTCGATTGGTCGGGTAGGATCAGAAAGCTGTTATTCTTTTTATTTTACTTCAAAACAAATATTCCTATTTTATTATAAGTTCACGGTAGTTTTTATGACATGCAAAGTTCTTACATAAAATTATTGACTTTTCAAAATTAAGTTCTTGTGGTTATCTTTCAGTTCAGTACATTTTAATCTATTGTGCAACTAACAAGTAGCGACGAAGTTTGCCGACGTAATAGGAGTTAAAGATATTAGATTTATTCTAGTGAGATGGTAAAGTTTGCTTGTGTTTCAGGATAATGGGCTTTCTAGATTATATATAGCCACCAATTCATGTAATTCATTCAATACTACAAGCTGCATCTAAATTGTTATGAATCGTTAACGTCACCAACAGACGTTTGTCAACCCGAATACGCCAACTGTACCCAAAGGGGCGATATAATTAATTGATATTCCGCACAATATCACCCCTGGAGCACCGTCTTGAGATGGCCGTCAGTTATCGAACTCCAAGTCAATATTTAGATCACAGCGATATTAGTATTTGGAATCTCCGTTTATAGCTTAATGAAAGTTCATCAACTTTAAAAGGCACCAAATAAAGCGCATTAAAAGTGTCCCTTGAACGATGCACACCAATTAGAATAACCAAAAAATAATATTACCACTAACTGGTGCGTTTTGGAAAACAATTTTGGTGCGCTTAATTTGGTGCGTTTCATAGTTGGTGCGCTTCAAGAAATATCCCAATGAAGCTGTGTTTGGTATTTGTATATTGTCATTCAATTCCTTAAAGTTAATCAATCTTCATCACAGTATAAAAGGCTTAATCAATTTGCAATTGGTTTAGTGATTGATGATATTTATTGAGGATCAAACGAGTGAACATAGTGAAGTTGGAGTGCCGCCAAGTTTAAGGCAATCTAGGTTAAATGAAAGCTCTCGAATAAGAAAAGATGTTTGCTTTATTACCAGATTGACACTTACTGGAATAATTAAAAATGTTGGACAAGTAGTCTATTCAATCGTTGTGCTTTAACATTTATTACAATCACAGTGGTGACAGTTATTCATCTAATTCACAATTCCAAGTTGGACTATGTTAACTAAAATTATTGTTTAAATGTACGTACTATGGAGTTGTTTACCGAAGATGCATGTAACAAAACTTTTATTAAAACTTTTACTATAGTAACTGTAAAAGTATTAATAGAAATGTACAGTTGGAACTTCTTAGTAGGTCAATGCATTAGAATTTGTTTTGCTATTCTATTTTGTTTTAGTGTAATAATAATAAATAATAATAATATTTTAACAACTACACACAACGCCATCTAGACCCAAAGTAAGTATATTATATGCTTGTGTTATGGGTTCTAGAATGCGGATATACATACTTAAACACTTTTTTTTTTGTAAATACATACATATTATACATAGAAACACCCAGACCAATGCAAATAAACATGTTCATGCACACAAATATTTGCACTGAGCGGGAATCGAACCCGCGAAAGTGTACTTTCCGCACAATTTTTCCATATGTCAATTTAATACTGTTAAATAATCTAATTCAATATCTCAGCTAATACAGCTTAAGTAAAGTCAATAGCGATTCATGAATACAAAACTAATTCTGGTTTGGGTTAACCCAACATATTAGTATTGTTTTATTGACGTTAACTTATTAGGCGTGTCTTAAGTTAGTTATCAGACGTCGGCAGGTTATTGTAAATTTATAATCATACGGGAATTAACGTGATCATGCATTAGGTATTTACATACCTTATTTTGCTTGACGTTTCGACCAGGTTACACCAGGTTACACCGGCCGTGGTCACAAGCAGTCTGCTTGTGACCACGGCCGGTGTAACCTGGTCGAAACGTCAAGCAAAATAAGGTATGTAAATACCTAATGCATGATCGCGTTAATTCCCGTATGATTATAAATTTATATCATGCAACGCGAAAGTTTAAAAGTAAATATGGCAGGTTATTGTGTACAAATTAATTTGAATGATTTGTGGTAGGTGCTTGTGAAGTTAATTGTTAGTATCAAGGTTGGCTTTGGCTTCATGAGGTTATTTTGTTTGATATTGCGTATTATAGGTATTGCTTGTTCATTAATACGTTTCGATTTGCAAATTGCTTTGTATTGATTGTAACAGTTAAACTGATAAAGGTGTTATGTATGTAAAATGTTGTTAGAAAAAAAAATGTGCGAAAGAATATTTTTAGGGTTGAAAACCAGCATATTACAGTAATCTATACTATTATAATTATAAAGCGGAAGAGTTTATATGTTTGTTTCTTTGAACGCGCTAATCTCCGAAACTTCCAGTCAGCATAATTAATAATTCTTTTTGCGTATGATAGCCCAGTTCTCGAGGAAGGTTATAGGCTATGTAACTGGTAACATCACGCAACTGGCGACTGGAGCAGAGCAGTAATCAAAAACGTGGGTGAAACCGCGTAGCTAGAAGCTAGTGTTTATCATTACACAACATTGGTTCAAGAGTAAAATAAATAAAATATTTTAGACAATGTTAAGAACTGATAAACTGTATTAAGTAAGTATTCTTAGGTATAAAAGGTACATGAAACTTTATCATTCAAGTATTTTAACTAAAATTAACTACTAGCAAAAACAGACAAAATAAAAACAAAATTATTAAAATACTTATTGAAATAACGTACATGGTAAGACAGGAGTACAACATTTTTATCAAAAGAAAGAATGTCGCAAAAATGTAATATTGACGATACGCTTTGAGTGAAACACTGTTAAGAATTCCTTGATTTCCAAAACTTACTTTTTGTCAACAAATTGAAACATATTGTGTTCAGGAAAGACTTCAAATGCTGTAATGGTGAAAAGGAAAAAGTATTTAGAAAACAATGGCGGGCCTCGTAGTACAAAAGTTTCTATTAAAACATTTTATTTACCATTATATGAGATAGTATTGTAACTATAGCAATAATAATTATGTAAACTTGCCTTAATTTTGGCAACAAAAATATATTTTTGTTTTGAAGAGCTCGGCAATGGAGTATAGGCATATTTATTTACTTTATTAAAATAAAATGAACTTTAAAATACACATGATTATTGCTACAAATACAGGGTGTAACTACTATATTTGTTAAATTTGAGTGTAAAGTGCTTTAAATATTTATGAATCTTACGTTTTTAAATAAATTTTCTGTTTCTATGGTAAAAGAAAGGAAAACAGCGCACATTTTCCTTGAGCTAGCAATCTAATCAGTGCTCATGTCTTGCCTAAAAGTGCCTCTTCTTTATATACAAGAGGCCTTTGCTCTGCTAAAAACTAATGGCTGGCTTATTTCTGTCTTCTGTGTTTGAATCGTAAGCGTTAAAACGATAATTAAGCTTCCTTGTGCCAAATACCCTAAATTTGACATAATTCTGATAACTTTCAATATTTGTACTAGTATATAGAGCCTCATTTCGTTGACAATCATTCTAAATAGTATAAAGTCATTGATTTTTCTTATCTGTTCTTTATCCACCTTCTGCGGATTTTAATTCGGTGTTCAATACTTAGAGCATTTCTGCCAGAACGTTTATTAATATAGATATTTTAGTAGAGTAAAAGCCAAGAATTCCAACGATTTGTAATCATGTCGTTTAAGCATAAAAGTACATGCAAAGCAGGGGCGAGTCGACAGTTATGCGCAAAATACGTCAATATAGCTACGTCCACACATAAGTTCACACTCGTTCATGAACGCGCTTATTGATTTAAAACTTTGCTCGTTACATTAGTGTAGGATGACTGATTACTTCAGCGCGTTTGTTATTTGTATGGAAGTTCGCTATCACGTTCATTTTATTTGTTTTACAAGATTTTAGATAAAAGGAAAACCTTCTTGAGGTAACAAGATTGATAAGTTCAGATTATAGTTTAAGGTTAATCCTTCTTTAGTTCAATATTTGTGTTGAAATTTTCAACTAATCTTATTATACCCTCACATTTTGTATACTGTCCGCCCTCGCTTTGCTTCGGTATCAAAAGTTTCTTCGGTCTCATAACAAGAGCTTAAATAAAATATCATAGTAAAAGTGACGTATTGCCAATGGCGCTTAAAATATTGAAGTTTTGAAAATTACAGAAAAAGTATGTTAATCAGAATACAGTAAAACCTAAGTTACCCGTCCTATTTGTAGCTTTCTAAAGATGAAAGAATTTTTTAGAGCGGTTACGTGGATCTTAAGTTAAATCGGCATAAACAAAACTCTTCCAATCTATAAAATAGTATACCTAGGTTGATTATAACTTAGATTGAAATATCATCAGTCATATAGATTACTTAGGTGTTCGAACAAGAGCAATTTATCTCTTCAATAGCCATCATAACGACCACTAAGCCAGTAGCAATTGGGTGCACCTCATCAAGACTTTACTGATTGCTTCCCATCAAACAATGGTTTTAGTATTAAGTAAAAATTAACTTCTAAAAGTTGCCATGTAAGAAGCCATCTTCGAGTAATCGGGAAACATACATTAAAATAATAAAAAAAGGATTCTCGTTCTTTTTTTATTATTTTAATGTCTGTCTGCCATTATTGTTTCTGATTTCAGTCCCTATTTATTATGTACCTGAATCAAAACAATTAACATTAACTTAGTACTTTTCGTGTGAATATCAGTTTACTTAATCACCACCTGAAAAAAGCTTTTCAAATATAATAAAATCAAGTTTACCTTCGTGTGCTACAAAATACTTCGTGTATTTACTCGGATCTTCAGAACTACATCATTTATTTTAACCAAGATAATGCAAAGTTTTCTTATACAACACAATGTTAAAAACAAACAATGAATTCAGCAAATAATAAAAGGTTTTCATGAAAAATGGACTGATGCACACTACACACTACCATTAACTATACAGTGCTCATGATAAAGCATATTATCTTAGTAATTCCATGTTACTAGCTTGTTTCACAGATCGTTAGTTATATTAAAATTACTGGGGTTAATATTGGATGGCTGATTAAGATTACTTACTTTAGATTGTGTAAATAGTACAGTTTAAATAGATTTTAATGTTCTCAGAAGCAAAAAAATTGCTACTAATTTTCATCATTAATATCTTAAAATAGAACGCATAATTCAATGAAAAGAATGATGAACATTTTGATACAGATTTCGAGTTTAAGTTTTTACAGTATAATTCTATAGTATATTTGCTGTTCCATATTTATTAAGTAATTCAGAGCTCATTTGTATTACAAAGAAGTATGTCTGTGTCTTTTCAAGTATATTTGAAAACAAATATCAAAACAAAATGTAACTCAAAATTACAAAAAACAACACATATAATAAATTCATACATTTGCAAAAGGATTCTCCAAATACATTCACGGTTCGTTTGGTCAACTATTTTCGATTTTTACCTCTTGCCCGAATGGACCCGCGGGACAAATAAGTTCTGTATCATGTTATTGGCGAAGTATTGTGCTAACTTGCCCCCACATAATATGCTAGAAACACATTGTTATCCTTTGGGAAAACCGCGGGTTCTTATAATAAAAATGCGGACTGGTTTTCGTAGTCACAAATACATATACCTATTAAATATTTATGTACACAAAAGTTTCAAGTAAACAGATCGTGTGTTTACAAAATTTAGCATCAGTACATAGATAAAAAATATCTAAATAATGCTACACATCTTTAATAAATGAATAGAATGTGCCGATGAAACCTTACAAAATCGAGGTTCAAATTTTATTTTCAGAAAATGATTAATTATTTATTTAAACTTTGCTAGCAAGTCAATAGACCAAAGAGTAATAGGCTTAAAATTGCTTTTTTGCCTCTTAAAAGCTTAGTTCCGACATTCATTATAAAACTCATTTGGGGCTTAAAGTTCTGTAATTAACCAATTCAAAGTATCTGCAAAGTCATCTCACTAATCCGGACCTCGCAAAGTTCAGCTTAATCGTACGTGGCTTTCTGGATAAGGTTTTAGCGTGAGATGAACTGACCTATTTCACGCTTAACTCATTTGTCACTTGGAAAGAAAGAAATTCGAAACTTGGACGTTTTTACACTAAGAAATCTTTTTTTTACTGCAGGACAATTTGACTATTATTCACTACTAGTAATTACTTCATATTAATACATACAAAAAGAATACATTCTCATTATACTATGTGTATGCTTAGGATTTATCTTTATGTTAATTTCTCACAATTGAAGTCTGATCCTTCATTTATTGGAATTCTTTCTAAATATGAATTGCAAAATGACCTAGCAATGTTCTTGAACATTATTCATACAATTTAACTAATCATACATGATGGTAAATGGTGTTTCGGAAATACAGCTATTGTCAACGTTGAAAGAGAAGAAATTAAGGAGAAAAGCAAGTAGATAATTAAAATCCAAATTAGATGAATAATATGTGTAACCAAATATTTTTACTAAAATTGCTTGTAACACATTGTACAATTTACAAGTCATCTGATATAACCCTAGTACAGAAACAATTGAAAATAGATTCAACGTGGCACTACTACTGTTACAATTTCAGCGAAATTTTCTGTGTAATTTATACACACAGAAATTATGTAAAACAACATGCAAGCAACAAAAATATAACGTACAAGTTGTACCATGTTGTTGTTGATTTAGTGAACGACCGACTGAATTTATTCTGTAATTCTGTAAATGTAAAATGAAAAATGATTTTATAAAACAATGAACATTGTGAACAATATAAACTTTATAATTATTTCCTACATCATCTGAAGTACTTACGTCACAATAAATTGAACAGATTATTGTATACTCGTTATGAATTTTAATGCTTTGTTGCAAGTCCCAGAAATAGATGTTATAGAATTCATTTTTTTTTTTTTTTTTTTTTTATATTAGAGCCTACCAAAGTGACTCCACCCCGCCTGATGGTAAGCAGTCAGTGGAATCCAGAAGTGGCGGCCACTATACCAAAAGCCATCGTCTTAAACTGCTGGTATAGTGGCCTCCACTATGGCGGCTGGGAATGGGGTTAGGGGAAAGGAACGAGGGAGGTGAGGAAAGAGGAAAGGGGGGAAATTGGGCCTCCGGCGCTCTCACTCACCGAACGAAACGCAGTAGTACAGATACTACTACTCTTAAGTCGATCTTCTATGAGAGGGTAGTACTTCCCCGAACGATCCGGCCCATTCATGCTGAAATCAGCGTGGATCTACTACCGTAATTATAATTTTTCACAATCTATACTATTATATAAGGCGGAAGAGTTTGTTTGTTTGTTAATCTCTGCAACTACCAGTCGGATTTGAAAAACCTTTCTGCGTATGATAGCCCAGTTCTCGAGGAAGGTTATAGGCTATGTAACATCACGCTACTGGCGACGGGAGCAGAGCAGTAAGCAAAGACGCGGGTGAAACCGCTCCGCGGAAAGCTACTTATGTATAAAGCAAAGTTGTAGCGCGCATCTTGTATCATTATATTATCTGTGCAAGTTGCGTACCTGGCGCCACCTACAACTAAACGCGTAACCAATCACAGCGCTCTCCGCTTGGCGCCAACGCTTCTTTCGCGCGCGCGCCGTTTGCTCAAGCCGCGACCAGTCGTTGTAAAAAGTTCTAGAAGGGCACGGCGTCTGCGCCATTTTGTCATTGTAAAAGTTGTTTCTTTATGAATAGTGCTTAGATTAAACGTCAGTAATTAATAATTATATACTGTGTAACTGTTTTATATAAATAAAATGAGTCTCACGCTATAAAGTCTATAACTATGACATTCGTATACAAAATGAATTATGAAAAGAGTAGTAAGATTTCACAAATCTTAAGATTTACTAAAATATTAGATTTACTATAGCTCAAGCTAACAGTAACGTAATACAAAATTAAACGTATTCGCTTCAAGAACAATATCCAACAAATTTCTTCAGCAGTAATCCAGCTAGTTAAGTTAAAACAATCTCCAACCCCGCTTATTTCGTGAGTGCCATCTAAGTACAAACACGAAGCAACTAATTCGGCATTATCATTATCACCCATGTGCAGTAAACATAAGCATTAGTGTGAATACGTCGTTTAAAACAATCTTATGTCGACGACAATTTGTATCGTATTTCGTGTTAATTAGAGTATAATTGAATTTGAATCAATTATTTTTATTTAAATTGCATTTAACTGCAAATTTGCATTAACTTGAATAAAAAGAAATATGCTAAAATTTAGTGCATTCTAAACTAAAAATACATTTTGTCGACCATCTTTAAAACTGACGTCAGTATAAACAGATCTGGACATTATTTACCAGATATAAACACAAGTTGACATAATTACACCGTTTCTGTATCCCGTACAATAGTTTCTGACAATTATGGCCGTTTTGAACGCGATGCAACAATTTAGTGCGGTATTTACGGCATTTTAACGAACCCAGCTTTAACAAGGATTTTCAGTTTAGGAGTAATTTCCTCTCTATGATTTAATGTTGTCTTGTTTGGTGCTGCTTGATTATTCCTTTGTATTTGAGCTCTGTTTGATTTCAAATTCATATGGATTACGTTTGTTGGTGTAAAGTAGGTATAGTACAGTAGGTGTAAAATCAATACTATTCAGATGGGTAAAGCATAGAGAGATCTTTTAGATATGCTTTTGTAAAAATTAACAACACATAGTAGTGGGACCTTTTTATTGCATTCTGATGGAAAATAAGTATATTACAATTAATATCAAAGATGCAAAATAAGTATATTACAATTAATATCAAAGGTTTGAAAGGAGTGTTGCTACTTGAATATCATTGTTACAAGTGCAAGAGCGTGGGTTTTTATTCTCACGTAGTAGAATACTAAGTGTGTTCCATAATGATTTTTGTTCCTTGACACAGGTAGATAAATTTTATAATTTTTTTTACAAACATCATACATACATAGTTCCATGGCTTTTATCCCCGAAGGGGTAGGTAGAAGTGTTTACCCACCCACGTTTCGTAATTTTGTTTTTAGGTCCCTTGTAACAGGGGGCCAGCCTGTTGACATTTATCGGGCACAATTCCACACTCCGGGCTAATACTGTGAATTTTTTGCCATAAAAACCCAATAACACTTTACCCGACCCGGGAATCGAACCCGAGACCTCTGCGTACTGCCAGTACCACCGAACCACAGAGGCAGTCATGTCTTTGTACCTAACAAATTTGAAAAATCAAAGCAAATAGCAGATAGAACCACATCAAAGGAATCGTCAGTAGTCTCAGGTCAAACAGTATTATTTATTACAACAAGCCGAGAAACATACTTATCATTCAAAGTATCCAAATTATCACTTTGTCAGTCTCAGCTAACTTAATTTATTGTCCCGGCCAGGAAGTCATCAATGTCAAAATCTAAATTAATAATTGAGTGAAACACTGAAGCCTTCTGTATTCATAGCGGGTAAGCCTTGATTTAACACGGCCTTCCTGTTTGACGAGCTGGAATGAAAGAGCTTTAGATAACTCCTCAGTGTTTCGTGTAAAATACTTTGATTTGACATTTTTTGTATCGTATGTTTTTTTTTGGTTTCATAGCTTTTTGTGCTATTTTAGAGTCATATCGGTCATAAAAGGCTTCATCTCTTATTTTATAAAGGCCAGTGCCTACCTAATTAAAATAAAATAATATTACTTATAAGTCATGCGTCAAACAGAGTACTAGCATTAGGTTGTAGGATTTACTGGACTACGGTGAACCGGTTACAAAACTCCAGTTTTTTTTATAGCCAAAGCGGAATAATTTGACTACAACTCATTTCTTTTTGGGGTGTCATATGAGACTACTAGGAATACATGATAAAGTGCAGCAGTGTTAGATACCATGCATAATGTCACCTGCAGTTACCAATCTGGCCGCTAACTTAGTGACGTAACTCCATCAGAGAAATATATTTCCTGCAGTAGAAAGGTAAATATAAAAACAAACATCAAAAAGCCCGCCTGCCTAAAACAAAGTATTTTTTACTTTTTTTTCTCGTGCCGACGAAATTTTATATACCCTATGTCACTACGTTTTTTTTATACGTTAAAATCCATCAAGCCATATAAGCTGTAGAGCGCACCAAAGAAATAGACATACATACTCTAATACATACATATATACATACGCTCGAAAAACATTACCTTCCTTGACTTCGGCAGTCGGGCAAAAATTAAAAATAATTGTAAAATAAATAGCAAATTGAATGACAATTTCTTCTTGGTTTATTTCTCAACCTTAATAGAAAAAAAATTTGTTAACCGGATAGTAGATGGTGTTGGCTAGCTACCAAACACTAAAAGATGAATTCGATGAAATTTTAATTCTATTTCCTCCAATTCACACTTGTAACGTGATATATTGTGTCAAGTGCAAAATGCTAAAAAT
The DNA here is from genome assembly GCA_963082885.1 of Parascotia fuliginaria. Taxonomy (NCBI): domain Eukaryota; kingdom Metazoa; phylum Arthropoda; class Insecta; order Lepidoptera; family Erebidae; genus Parascotia; species Parascotia fuliginaria. The sequence goes on along the minus strand of OY720179.1, from coordinate 18,560,484 downwards.
TTAGAACAAAAATCGGAACACATTCAATGCAATGCCTCAAGGGTCGCATTTAGGCTCAATCATGTTTCTACTTTTTGTTATCGACATTGTCTGCCAGATTCAACATTGTAGTTGTTTCCTTTTGTATTCTTTTGTATTCTTTTAACATATTTATTATTCGTCCAATTTTAATATTTATATTTTATTATTACATTGTAACACAAATGCATACCTACTTAATATTATTTAGTTTATTTATATTATATTATTATATTCTTTAAGATTGTTACTGTTATTGTTACTGTGGCCACCAAAATGTTTAAATGTTGTGCACATCTGTAATTGATATATTCACTAGTCTTATACAACTAAAATGTAAATTATGTGTGTATTGTGTTTATATTGTAGATGAGACTTTTAAATAAATAAATGCAAGTATTTTTTGGTAATTTATATTTGTTTTTAAAAGAAGTCTATGTCCAGAATTATATTATGTTAGCATCATCCACGTTCTCATAGTTTTAATATGGTGTAAAAATATAACTCAATATCAGATTCAAATTTTTCATAACAAATTATCATTTAAATAATTTTGGGTTCTGTTTATTTATCGATCAACCCATTTCACAAATATGCAATTATACATTATCATTACTATGAATTTCAACATTTAACTTAAAAAACACACACAAAAACATTATCACTTAGTCGTAAGTACAACAGCGCACGGCACAAACGCTGCTCCAAGAACCTGAGTAAATAAATAAATACACAATTATTATTGTCTATCTAATTTGGTATTCGCATTGCCCGTGTCACGTCCCTATCAGCGTGGCGCATTCCTTCGCCAACTCGTTCCAATGCCCCGGTTATCCGGTTTATCTCGACCTTCTCGCCCCATCTCGGACCACTCGCCCTGATTGCCCCAAAATAATCGTATTAAACGCCTTTTAATTTAATGTTAATGTTGTTTACGTTCGTTCTTAACTGTTGTATGGTTGCTAACTGGGTAATGCTAAAACAATGACGCCAATTACGCCTCGGTTTTATAAGAAAATAATCTTAGATTCGTTTATTTGTTGCAATATAGGAAAGTAGTAGCTACCTACGACCTTTACTGTGAACGTAGTTTAACGTTAAAACTGTAGATGGCGTTGCTTTCATTCCAGAGTTATGAATCGCACAAGCAAGTTTTAAGGCCTTTCGCACACTGCCCCGCATGATGCAGCGTGGTGCGTGGGAGTGCGTGTTCTTTCGTTGCTTGTAAGTATAACCGTTTGTATAGAAAACACTCACGGTCTAAGACACCGAAAATGCATACACGCGCGTTTATGGCGATCATGCGCCTACATGCAGCGAAACATGCACCCACATGTGTGAATGCGTAGCGAGACGCAAGGTATGGCAGACTGAGTCCCACAGTGCCGTGCGTAATTTTGGAAGGGCTTGACGTGTGTTTAAAAATGGATCTCAATATCGATCAGTTAGTATAACTGCAGCATCCTGAGTTCCACACTAATAAACATTTCAACATCAAAACTGACACGACGCTCTGCATTGCACTATGCTATACAGTGCAGAGCGTCGCGAAGTAAATCATAAGCATTGAAAAAAAATCTAATAACTGAAATGCGTGCGTGAATCTACGACACGCAACTACGCTCGTGAGTGCGTAAAAATCACGCAAGATGTTGCAGATCGGCACTCCCGCAAGTATGCAAGTAGGTGCGTCGACACGCAACATGCAGCGTGGTGCGTGGCAGTGTGCGATCCGCCTAAGTTATTGAGTTGAATTAACAAAGTCATTTTCATTTTCATTTTTTCAAGTAATATTTAAGACCATATTGAGTTAAAATTTCTTTTAACAAAATAACATCGTTCCTCTTTGTCTTAGATCAAAAATAAAGTGACAATAATTAACAGCGCCCACACTAAAAACAAAATTTTTGCATACCTACATTTTACGTTGTAATTAAAGAGAAATGCGGAGATAAATTTATAACAAAGCTACAAAACCATCATAATTAACTTCAAACTAAATTTTGTATTTATTACTGCTTGTAACAAAATAAAAATAAAATTTGAGTATTTAGTTAAAAAATGTACATTAACAAAAATACTCAATTCTTAACATTAAGAAAAAAATCTTTAGAATTTAACTTCTCGCCACTCAAATACCAGAAATGGGTACGTACAACAATCTTTTTAACTTTTGACAAATTATCCTAAAGCAGTTTAAATAAGTTATTGCGGTGATTAAACAACAAACTACATGCTTCGTAGATTTGTTAACAAAACACCTGTCAGATGTATTAATATTTAAATAATTTTGATAATAATTTAAATAACAGTTAATAATAGCCTCGTATATATTTTTGCTTTAACCAGTTATTTATTGGTGAATATTTTAGTGATGAATATACTGAGCTTTTAAAAGTAATACCATTGCAGAAAAATGCCTCTTCTCACATATAGAAGGCATGAGCATTGCAGGGCGTTGATCGTCACGCTTGCTCAAACCCGGCTTAGCAGTTTCCGACTTGTAATTAATACTTACTACCTTTATGTACGCGACCAAACTACGTATTTTGTAATCAACAGTATTTGAAATAAAAAAAAAGCAATTTTGTGAAACTATGTATGTAACTAAATGACTGATAAGCTATTTTGCTACAAATGTTTTAATTTATAATACATTTGTTACAATTTTTATTTTATTTAATTTTTATTTTATTACTAATATACGGAACACAATATGCCACAATTATTTAGATAGAAAACGTTGGTTATGCCATAACGAATTCGTTGAGCACATTTTTTCATTAAATGTTGGTGATAAATAACCACCTTCACCCAGATTGCGAAAGATACGATAGGTAATCAAATTAACATAAATTCAAGTGAGTTAACGGTTCCTAAATTGAAAATATTTATCTGAACTCGTTACGAGTAACGATTGTGATCCTGATGATGTATAAATACGTAAAGGTAGGTATAATATATATTATAAACAAATAAAATGAAATGAAATGAAATATATGTTTATTCAAATAGGTTAATTAAATTAACACTTATGAACGTCAAAGTTTACAAAATGTCAGCAAATTAACCTACAGCCAGTTCGCTGACGAAGTAGAGCCATGAGAAGAACTGGCCAGAAACTCAGGCCACTCTTTTTAATCGCCAGGTTATTACAATTTTTGTAAGTTACAGTTTCAAGTAGCATGCAAAGTGACGCGGGCATTACACTTAACTCTCTAGATACTTAATTACTTACAGCTTTCTATGTTATAAAGAAAAATTAAAAAGTAAAATGTGTGCTTTACAGGCTGCCACAATTTGCATATTGCTACAAAAGGTAAAGGCAACATGTGAACTGTGATAAATGTTTCTATGTAGGTATTATATAAATTACTGTTAATTTTTGGTATAAGTATAAAGTAAGATGAACTTAATTTACCACAGGAGTTCACAATGTACCCCTATTTCACAAATCACAATGTATAATTTTAACAATACTAAGTTTACAATTTTAACAAAACAATACAAAATGTGTACGTAACTGTTCAAATATGACTCGGGCATCATGTCATTCAAAATTTAAAAAAAAAAAAAAAAAAACATTTTATATACCTAATATGTCAAAATGTATCAATAAATTAATGTCAAAAATTATTTGTTAAAGCATGTCATTCTTATTAATCATAAAAAATGTCATTCATAGTATAATTAACAAGTCTATTATTTGTCAAAATATCCTGGTTCTAGAAAGCTAAGCTAAAATAAGTCCTATTTATATAAGCTAGACACAGAAACAGGGCTTACTCTTATTAACTAAGATCAGCGTAAGATATAGGAACATTTAAGAGTAGTCTAATGTTTTAGAAGTTATTGTGAGTCAATCTATGCCTATTACTCAATTTCATCTATATCTATACATATTAATAAAATTGGAGTGTCTGTTTGTAATAGTGAAATAACCGTTTTTTACTACATGTTTATGAATATATATACGGTACATACACCAAAATATTTTTTTTACAATTTTTGTCTGTCTGTCTGTCTGTCTGTTTGTTTCGGCTAATCTCTGAAATGGCTGGACCGATTTTGACGGGATTTTTATTGGCAGGTAGCTGATGTAATAAGGAATTTTTCTAAATTAAACGTTACGTTATTTTAGAAAAATAAAGTAATGTTGATCGACTGTTAGGCAGAACGAAGTTCGCCGGGTCAGCTAGTATGTAAATATAACTGCTTACAGATAAATAATCATGCCATCAAAAATAATTTGTAAAAAAAAACAAGTCTCAGCAACTCATTTCTTCTACCGTAAAAAGTTGTGAGGTCCATGTAATGAAAAAACCATGTCGGTATATTCATGTAGCCCCTACTTAAGGGACTTAAGTCATTACGTAATTAACTACCTACATCATAGAGTGACCATATCAATATTAAAAATCTTTTAAGTTTTAAATAAATAAATTGTTTTGGCCATTGCAAATTGAGTTACGATAAAACTTTTTAAATTTAAAGGCGTTTTTAAGAAACGTTTTGCTTTATTTAGAACCATGCAGGATTTTTTATGTTGATTTCTTTACTGAACCAATCGGCTTTAATAAGCTATAAAATTTGAAGTTAGATCGTGCCTAGTATCTAAATTTAGTTCATTATTTATGCCGTTTTATATACTTTCAATACGTCTCATGACTGCAAATTTATTTATAAACATGGAAAAGTTAAATTATTCCTAAATTTTCTTATTTTATCTGACTTTTACCAGCAAAATATGATTAAGTACCATCACAATTGTACATGGTATACTTTTTATTTTAATTATTATAGTAATATCCTACTTAAAATGCTAGACTTGATAATAAAGTAGAATGTTTTGTTATGTTTTTTGACTGAAATGATACAGAAAGAAAAAAAAACTTATAAATTATGGTTTTACTTAACCGAGGATAAAATAAGTAAAAATTTCTTAAAATATGTTTTATATTCATTTTAAATAGGTATTTAATAATCAATGATATTAGTTGTGTTATGTTTTGTTACGCTTGTTACGCTTTTATCTATTCTGTTCGTTAAGTAAGAAACTTAGTTTGCCATCGGCCCACTTATCAATCTTACTTAGCCGTTTTAACTGTTACGCTAAGCAAAGTAGGCCTAAGCGGTAGAAGAGTTAATCCTCGTTACCAATAAACGTAAAATAACGAAGGATTAGCTGCTTCGTGTTTTGTCTTTTTCCCTGTTCGTCAATTTTTAACTTTTGAAAATAAGATAAAATACTAAATAGTTATTCTATCGCTACTGTGTATTTATTTGTATGACTGTAATTCTACCTAACAAACATCTGCATCTTGCAAAAAAAATTCTTCACACGTAACTGGTTACGTAGCTTTGGTTTCGTAGGCGACTGAAGGGTGAGAGCATTAAGTTTAAAAATTTAGCACTTAAACTTAAAGCTCTCTTGCATATTTTTTTAACATTGTTTAATTTTTAATGTTCTTGGTAGACCAGGAGATACATGTAAATAGTATAGGTATCACATGGCTAAAGAGCTTTGCACTACAATAATTTTTTTTATTATCTACACTGTAGAAATATTAAACAACTTTGCAAAGAGGCATAAACAATAGTCTATTCTTAAGAAATCTGAATATTCTGTTAACCTGAAAATTCAATTACACTTTCCTTTTCCGAAGGTCAAACAGGCCTAATGTACCTACTTTGAACTGAAACGTATTATAAGTAAGCTGAAAATGTTAGAATATTGTACAAAAAATATCTGATTCAAATTCACATTTATAATTCCGTTAATAAAAACAGATAACGTTGTGAGATAAGTGTGTATAGAATAATAATCTTTTGTGTTCGTTTTTTTCTTATCTTTAAGACTTTCTCGTTGCTTGTACTCTATAATATGTTCATACGTTTGTAATAATACAAATACCTATGAGGTATTTACATACTGTTTTCGCTTAATGTATCGACCAGGTTGCACTTCTTCTTCTTATTCTTTTAGATGATTAGTGGTTATCATAGATTGATAAAATCTACCACTAGAATGTTCTAGAATACTTCAAGTTGGTTATAGCAATCCAAAACTATGTAAATTCTCCTCGATTATTGCGGGGCAATAGAAAATATCTTTTTTTTAGATATCAACATTATACAATATCATACAAAATTTATCTACATTAAACTTTTAAAAACAAAGACAGGAAAAGGTTACAATGAAATTGTAATTAAAATTTTACCAAATGAAACTCTCCTCCAAGTTTTAGTTCCTTAAAATTCTGATACTCAAGAAAACAGTTAAATTCTACCAAAACATGATATAAAATTAATATCCCTTTTTGCTTATTTTGAGAAATTGGTAAAACAAAAATTCATTAACTCGCGCTCCTAATTAAGCATCTACCACGTACTTTATAGAGATAATTTAATTTGTTTGTCTGTTTTAATACAAACGTAATTCTTAGAAGATTAAAGTGATATTTTTAATCTTGAAATACGTGCAAATTGCGTCTCGTAATTGTGAACCCACCACCCTCTTCTCTTCACTGCTAGCACGTGGTCAAACCTTCGTTCTGAGGGTCAAACCATCCACTATGGAAGACGATGGAAAAATCACCAGGAATAAAGGATAGCTACCAGTGTCCTCTTATGAGACTACTGGCACTGCAATGCCAATGCGCTCAGCAAGTGTAGAAATATGGCAAATATTAAATACTAGCTTTCTGTGGTGCGGATTCACCCGCGTCTTTGCTTACTTCTCTGCTCCCATCACCAGTAGCGTGATGTTACAGAGCCTATAACCTTCCTCGAAAACTGGAATATCATACGCAAAAAGAATTATTCAATTCCAATTGATGGTTTTAGAGATAAGCGCCTTCAAACAAATTAACTCTTTCGCTTTGTATAATAGTACAGGATATAGATTTTAGAGGAATGAGCAGTAAATGTCTCTGGCTAAACAGCTGCTACAAGAGCAGTAGATATTTATGGTACAGATAAATAGCGTTATCCATCTTAGATGATGTGGTTACGCAAAAGCTATTAACGTGACACGACGTGCCGATAGTAATTAAGTGTGCACGCCACGAATAAAATAAACTTTTACTAAATATATTCATAATATTATGTTCTGTTCCAAGCGTTTTTGGTCCAAGTTTTATTGTAATGCTTACAAGTTATGACCTAGTAGTATTCGTAGAATTTAGTCCTTATAATATTAATATTTCACCTTTATAAAAACCTTTTTTTCCCGCTCGGTTTACACATATTTTGTGGCAAACAAGCATGTACCAACTGATGGCAAGCCACAATCTCTAATAATAACTAACTATGGATAAAAATTTTAACTTTCTTTCTTACATGCACAAAAGGTAATTAATAAATATATAGCAAATTCTTGTAACTCGTAACTATGTTAGTTGTTCCTCAGTTACTGTAGCGGAGCTTCAGTGGCAGGTTAAAGTTTGACCCTTCGTCCGAGCAAAGTCAAACATTTAATACGACATCAAAACAACTGTTGTATTGCCTTATAACATGTAAAGCCCTATAAGAACATACAAAAGTAAATAAAAGTAATAGCGACAAAGGTATTATAGCAAACGTGGCCCCCTTTATAAGGTTTATCGGGCCCGGTCGACCTCCGTCACAGTCTAGATCAAACGACTTAACATATCTACCAAAAATCTTCATTTTATTACCGGTAAAATATACAAAACTATACAATAGTCATACTTATGCCATTGAAATTAGGTTCAAATACTTTTAAGGAAGGTAAAATAAGGTTTGACAAATAAATCGAATTACCAATGAAAAAGTGTTTCTCTGGCATTCAATAAGTTATTTTGTTTGAACGAACACAAGAGTTGTCGTTGAGAATTCGGATGTTTGTTGTAACTCAAAGGGCTATTCATGGCAGTTAAATCTCTGAAGAAAATAAAATTAAACGGTTTTTTATTCGACTGATTTTATTTTTATCACAATTTGTCAATGCGATAAAAATTAAACTTAAACTCAAATCATTTATTTCATTTTGATCATAAAGTGTGATGCATATGAACGTAAAAATTCCATACCACGTCAGCCAATTCACCTAGAGCCAGTTCGCTGCGAGGTAGAGCCGTGAGAAGAACTGGCAAGAAACTCAGGCCAATCTTTTTTTCTGACTTTATGGTAATGATAAATTTACCTATTTTACATGATTGCTAGACTTAGTGTTGTCTCGTTAGACCAAGAGTGGCATATTGTACCTAACAAATAAATATTTTATTAAAAAGTTAAAAAAAAAATATTACTCAAAATTTTGTTATTTTGAGAAATATATATATTTTTTTATATATTATTTGCTACTTGAACAAGATATTCATGTCACATCGTAGTCACGCACGTCTGATGAAAGGACGCAATGTATCGCGACGCAATCAGTACCTTGCGATAACCTCGCGCGTGTCAACGAGCCCTAAAAGCCAGTTATTTAGACGAGGAAATTGTAAATATATATTTTTATAACACAGGTATTATAATATAAACTATATTAATTTAATTGAAGATGTTTGATAAAGGTCTATGTCGACATTTTAGTTTTGGATATTGAAAGTATTAAAAGTCGAGCAATAAAATACAAAATAATTCTTTCTTAGCTACTATTGCGTGATAAAGCCTATTAAATAGACGATAAAGAAAGAATTCTAATAGTAACAAATAAAATGATAAAGTTGTTCATAAATATTTACGTCAGTATTTGGAAATACACATTTAATATTCAAAAAATTTTGGTAATAAATACCCGGCGTGGTGGTGCAAAATAATGAGATAATTAAACAAAATTAACAACACACATTAATAAGAATCAAAACAAAGGATGATCAGTGCCTTGAAACCTAACACTGATCGTACTCTGTTTCATTATACTAAATTTAAGTACCTATGTCATTACAAAAAAAATTGATAAAGTATTTTCTTCTCTATGCTTAACATTCTCGCTCTGATTAAACACTTAACAACTAGTTTTTGCTTACTGCTCTGCTCCCGTCGCCAGTAGCGTGATGTTACCAGTTAACTAGCCTATAACCTTGAGAACTGGGCTATCATACGCAAAAAGAATTTTTCAAATAGGACTGATAGTTCAAGAGATTAGCGCGTTCAAACAAACAAGCAAAATCTTTCTCTTTATATAATAGTATATAATTATATATTAATATAATATAATAATCCACCTGATATGTTTACCATCATATATCCATAAAAATTGCCTGAAAACAATTTCAAATTGACTGTATACTGTTTAAATTCAAAGGTATATGTTCCAAAATCCGAGTAAATCCAGTTTGATTGCTTTGTAAACGTTGTATTGGCGAGAACTCTGCTGTCTGGATTCAAATCGGCATGTCTAAAGTGTTATATACGGATTTAGTACTAACTTAAATAGACTTTTGGTTTATGTTTTATAGTTTTAGAGCAATATGATTTGTTTGAAATATTTGCAATTTAATGCATTTGTTTTCGTTATAAGTACATAATATACAAGTTCAACATTAATAGAGTTTACATAAACATTATAGAACATTTCATAGATAATAACACATAATATTTATACTGCATTCATGTTATCTTCTTGCAGAGATAGATATACCATATTACCTATTCACATTTATACGGTAGTAGATCCACGCTGGTTTCAGCATGAATGGGCCGGATCGTCCGGGGAAGTACTACCCTCTCATAGAAGATCGACTTAAGAGTAGTAGTATCCGTCCGCGTTTCGCTCGGTGAGTGAGAGCGCCGGAGGCCCAACTTCTCCCCTTTCCCCTTTCCTTACCTCCCTCATTCCCTTCCCCTAACCCCCTTTCCCAGCCGCCATAGTGGAGGCCACCATACCAGCAGTTTAAGACTATGGCTTTTGTTATGGTGGCCACCACTTCTGGATTCCACTGACTGCTTACCATCAGGCGGGGTGGAGTCACTTTGGTAGGCTAATATAAAAAAAAAAAAAAAAAAAACATTTATGACAGATGAAAAATTTAGTCCTCTTAATAAATCCTAATCATCATATCAGCCAAAAGACGTCCACTGCTGGACATAGACCTCCCCCAATTTTCGCCACCGTGGCCAGACGCTCGTCGCCCTCATCCATTGGTTGCCCGCCACCCTTATAAGGTCGTCGGTCCATCTTGTGGGGGGAACAGCGACCTATATATCCTATATATCCATACTATAAAATATAAAATTATTTTTAGAAAAAAAAACGAAAACCGAAAGCAGTACCTACGTTCAATCCATAACTAAAAAGTAGAAAATAATATTTTAATTACTTCATAGCTAAGAACATTAAAGGGGAATCAACGCAATCATTGATACCTATAATACTTTACTATTTACAATAAAATAAAATATAAAGCAGAATATTTTGTTTGTTTGTTTGCTAAAACGCGCTAATCTCTGAAACTTCCGGTCAGGTTTGAATATTTCTTTTTGCGTATGGTAGTCCAGTTCTTGAGGAAGGTTATAGGCTATGTAACATCACGCTACTAGCGACGGGAGCAGAGCAGTAACCAAAGACGCGAGTGAGACCGCGCTGCGGGCAGCTAGTTGTATAATATTACTGGTGAACAGAATCTATTTAAAGATATTATTCAATCATTAAATGATGATTAAAATTTAAGATATTATTTTAAGATTACATAAAATTTACAGTGATAGAAATATTGAGGATGTTAAAGTGCAAATTGCAACTAAAATAGATTTAGAATCTCCCTGGGTTCTGAAAACAGTTATTGTTCAGCTGATTAAGGCACATTAAATAAATTAGTAAATTGAATAGAAGTTTTATATTTTATCCGGGTCATCTAAAAGCTGAAAATATATCCGCTGGCTAACAATTAGCACTCAAATAAGATAAAATTATAGAAAATTAATACAAATTATTGTAAAATTTAGAGTCGTTTTGCTCGGCTCGTTTGTCGTGTAATGTCTACAGTTATCGCTCGTTAGTGGACGGCCTTTGTCTCTGACTTCATTAATGTACTACCATTATACTCTGAAATTGTAGGCGTATTTTAGGGATCTGTGAACTGTACTAGCGTTTTTGCTACTCTGGATTTGGATAGGTGCCAGTTAACACAACATTAATACAGTTTCTTTTCTTTCAAACAATGTTGTCAACGCAACTCCTGACATATATTTTTTGTTTTTATCTATTCATCATTTCGTATAAGACATTTAACAAAATTTGTGTATTATTTTATAAAAAATATATATTTGTAATTGAACTTAGTTTAAGTATACCATTCCAATTTTGTCAAACAGTTTTTACTTTATCAATATTACGAAACCAAAGTTGTATTGAAAGCTTTCCTTCTATATAATCGCCAAGTTAAGCATTACTACCTTGCAGTTTAAAACTGAGTCATAATAGCCACTTAATATACACCATATTTTTTAAATTTTGGCTGTTTACATCAAGTTTAACATTTGTTTGTTACAAATCATCGCTTGCTCTTGCGGTAGGCGTCCCTCAGCGAACATAACTTAAAATTCGTTTTCATTGTTTTCCTCCTCTCATGCTAACAATTTTCCTCATAGATTGGATACCCCATGGGAGGTTTCGGTCTAACTGTTCTACTGTAATTACTCCAGTACCTTCTTTCATCTTTATTTAAAATGCAAATGTCTAGAGAGTATTTTGTTTGTAAACATTTAGAAATTTATATGCCTTGATCACTGTTAAGACCCTGAGAAAATCTGTCATAAATTCTGCCTGGACTGGCCTGTTGGTCTAGTGGTTAGTGACCCTGACTGCTAAGCCGGAGGTCATGGGTTCGATTCCCACCCAGGACAAACCTTTGTGTGATGAGCATGATTGTTTGTTCTGTGTCTGGGTGTAATTTATCTATAATATGTATGTATTTACAAAAAAAAAAAAAGTATATAAGTAGTATATCAGTTGTTTAGTACCCATAACACAAGCAAATATAATTGCTTAATTTGGGGCTAAATGGCGCTGTGTGCATGTGGTAGAATATTATTATTATATTATTATAAATATCATGTCTTTTTTTTAAATTCAATCATAAATAAAAATCTTTAATAAAGTCAAAGTCAAAGTCAAAGTCAAGGTATTTATTTCATTTTGATCATAAAGAATGATACTTATGAAAAGTCAAATTACATGAATCAGCTAATTAACCTACAGCCAGTTCGCTAACGAGGTAGAGCTGTGAGAAGAACTGGCAAGAAACTCACGCCACTCTTTTTAATCGCCAGATAATTAAAATTTTTTGTTCGAGTTAACAATTTTAACAGATCAACACAACCAAAGAACCATACAAAGTAATTATTACAAAACAACTAATTATTTAATAACATTTTTGAAAAAAGAAAAGAAACGAAAATAGAGGATTTCAATTATTTAGTTTCATCTAAGTAGTATGGTAATTTGACTACGTAAATTGCTGTTTATAAATGCATATTACACAATATCACACCTATGTCAATAAAACCTCATTAGACAAAATAAGGTAACCAATAAGACACTTCAGCCACTTAGACATAAAAATAAAAAAAAATAAAAACATACGACCCGAATTGATAACCTCCTCCTTTTTGAAGTCGGTTAAAAATACAAACAAATTAAAAGACCTAAACGGTATAAGGAAAACAATCGAATCAAGAAAAGAAATCCGCGCAAGAGTCACAGCTTGATTCTAGCCAATTGACTGCTTAACAAACAAATAGCTATCAAAGAAAGAAACATGTTTTATTCTTTGAATACTATCGAAACTCAGGATAAATCTATTTGTTATATCACTGTTGCTAACCAATGTAGCTTTCATTTTCGTAAATTTTTCATTTCATATTTTTTGACATATTTTATTTTATTAGTCTTTTCTGTCTACTTTTTTTTTATATTTTTATCATTATCATGACTATTAATAAAACCACATAATTTGTATGAAAAAGTTTTGCGCGTTCAAACTGTTCAATTAATTAATGTGTGTTTCATTTAAGCGGCTGTCTCTTAATAATAATATAATAATAATAATAATTTCATTCAAGCGGGGCATATTTCAGGGTGACAGCCTGAGTCCTTTATGGTTTTGTCTGGCACTGGACCCTCTCAGTACTATACTGGAGAGTTCAGGGCTAGGCTATCGGTTGAGGAGAGAAGGTCAGGTCTTGTCCCATCTGCTTTACATGGATGATTTAAAATTGTTTACTTCTACTGATCGCCAATTAATAGAGTTACTTAGGGTCACTGAAACCTTTAGTAATTCTATTAAGATGGAGTTTGGTATAGATAAATGTGCAGTCATGCATGTAAAGCGGGGAGGGATTGTGGAATCTGACGGGATACAACTGTCTGATTCTACACGACTTAGACCTCTATCTGCAACCGAAACATATAAATATCTGGGTATGTCACAGGCGTTGGGTATATCTGACAAAGACATGAAACAGGTGTTACAGGAACGTTTCTTTGGCCGCCTGAAAAAAGTTCTTAAAAGTCTTTTATCGGGTGGTAACAAGGTGCGGGCCTTTAACAGCTGGGTCATGCCAGTCCTAACCTATTCCTTTGGCATAGTCAGATGGACTCAGACTGAACTGGACGCTCTTGATAGGAGAGTCCGTACACAGTTGACGACATTCCGTATGCATCATCCACGATCATCGGTGATGAGGTTGTACATCCCACGGAAGTGTGGAGGTCGTGGCTTTCTGTCTGTCAAAACTCTCCACAACTCTGAGGTGTGCAACCTCAGAGAATATTTTATAAAATCAAATTCATATATGCATCGGAATGTCGTCGTTGTAGATAACGGCCTCACCCCGCTGGGTCTGGCTAAAGAGAACTGGCGCAAACCTGTTGTGCTTAGTATAGCGGACCGCAAGGATGTATGGAAAAGCAAGGAATTACATGGACGCTTCTATCGGGCCTTAAACGGGCCCGATGTCGACTCATTAACATCTGTATCCTGGCTACGATTTGGTGATCTCTTTGGAGAAACTGAAGGTTTTGTCTGTGCAATTATGGATGAGGTTCTAATGACGAACAACTACCGGAAGTTTATCTTAAAGGATGGGACGGTAGATATTTGTCGGGCATGTCACTACCCCGGAGAATCCATAAGACATATTGTCTCTGGTTGTTCTCGTCTTGCGAACGGCGAGTATTTGCATAGACATAAACAAGTAGCTAGGATCGTCCACCAGCAACTTGCACTGAAGTACAAGCTTGTAGTCTCTGAGGTACCGTACTACAGATATGTGCCCGACCCAGTTCTCACAAATGGTCGTGCCACAATATACTGGGATCGATCTATCATCACTGATAGGACTATTGTTGCCAATAAACCTGATATAGTGGTGATCGATCGATTAGAGCGCCTTGCAATGATCATCGATATCACCATTCCACATGATGACAATCTCGTGAAAGCAGAAAATGATAAACAGATAAAGTATTTGGATTTGGCTCGCGAGGTTGTCGACATGTGGGATGTGGATTCGGCGATCATTGTTCCGATAGTCGTATCAGTTAATGGACTGATTCCTAAGAGCCTCCATCAACATCTCGCGAGGCTCGCGTTAGGTGGCTGGGTCGTGGGCCTGATGCAAAAGGCTGTGCTCCTTGATACGGCCCGCATTGTGAGGCGGTTCCTATCTCTAGAGCCCTAACCACCGGTAGCTTGGTCCCTGTACCCGATATCGGTGGGTCTCCATATTTTTATATTTTTAAATGTATATTTCTATTATTTTTTATATATATTTAAAAATGTAATTTTATGTGTACATAATTAAATAAAGAGAATAATAATAATATTTCAACAACTACACACAACGCCATCTAGACCCAAAGTAAGCATATTATATGCTTGTATTATGGGTTCTAGAATACGGATATACATACTTAAATACTTCTTTTTTTTTTTTTTGTAAATACATACATATTATAGATAAATTACACCCAGACACAGAACAAACAATCATGCTCATCACACAAAGGTTTGGTGGGAATCGAACCCACGACCTCCGGCTTAGCAGTCAGGGTCACTAACCACTAGACGAACAGGCCAGTCATAATATTACTATTAAAATAGTTATGCCACAATAACGACCTTTAAAAATGAAATAGGTATTATTTTTCAATCGTACTAATATACGTTAAATTTATGCTTTACTTTAGCTTTAAAATTCACACAGTACATACGTAACTTACATTTAAGGAACGAAACTCAAGTCTTAATATCTAACTTCTTTTGTTTTACAACTATTGCCCTTGTCACCTACGGACCCCGGCTAAATGAAAATTTAATGAATCAGACTCGAAAATAGGTCACTGAGATGTAGTTAACAGAAGTTTTCCGCCAGCGCCTTAGGGCTGTGATATTGGTATATGATACTACTTGAATGTGTTGAAACTCTTGTAATATCTTCTTTATTTTGAGTCCAAGACATTATACTTGTAATTTCACTGTAGATTAATGCTGCATACGGTATACAACGGGGTAGTTGTTTATCCAGCCCATTATTGAAATACTGACCTCATGAAAATGCTTCTTGAACACCAAGCGTGATTAATGCAAGAGAGAGACTCTTACTAAGTTTGTACAATTTAATACTTATTAAATTATTTTAAATGTTGAATTGAGAAATAGATTTCAATTCAAACTCAAATAATTTATTTGCGAAATATGGGTTTACAGAAATCTTAAATTAATACAAAGTATCACCATACTCAGCTTTTAAGCATGCAACATTTCATATAAAATTCGTAAAATCGTTTTTCATTTTAAATATTATTAAATACAAAAGCATTAGAAAAGAATACTTAATAATTACAGGGTATGCCAGAATTAATTAGAAATTATTTAATTCAAAATAATTTCATTTAGTTTTTCTATTTAATGAAGATATAACGCAAAGTAATGAATAATACTAGACATTTTTAAAGAACGTATTCCGCCACAGTTTGCTATTTGCGACCACAAGAGGCATATAATTATAATAATAGTACAAAAAAAAAATGTATATAAGTAGTATATCAGTTGTTTAGCACAAGCAAATATAATTGCTTAATTTGGGACTAGATGGCGCTGTGTGAATGTGGTAGAATATTATTATTATTATTATTATTATTACATAAAATAATAACCCTTCCAAAGTTAGATAGTTGTGGTGGTACAAAAAGTAACATGTCCGGAACAACCAATACATTTGGATGTGTTATGTAAGGACGTCGATACAACAGTTTTTATTTAACTTTTGTCAGTTTTTGACCGAGCTCACACAAACCATCTTCTAATATTATTTTTTAGGTCAAAACTATCTTTTTTTATTCATTTAGATATGAGTCATTAAATCTAGTAGGCAAATAGATAAACTTTTCCTCGTATGCATCTAAGCATTTATTATATATTGGTGTCAATTTTTATTTTTTCTTAGGTCAAACTGGATCTCTGTCAATAAATAGTTTAAAAGAGATTGTAGACTGTCAATTATATCTATGTTATCAAATGATGCTATCGGAACACAGGTGGCTATAATCCAATATTGATTGTTGGATAACGAACACCTGTACCTAATGACGAAAATATCTATCTTTTGGAGCTATTGATGCATTTTGTATTTTTTTATATTAACCAAAGTGACTGCAACCTGAAGTATGGTAAGCAGTCAGTGAAGTCCAAAGGTGGTCACCGTTCTAAGAGACAAATTACTGGTATACCCGTACATTTTCAATTATAAAACAAACTCAGTGTGGATTCCCTTTGCAGGGTATGCTCCACCTACTTGTCTGCTCTTTATTTCTAATCACGCTCCTTCCAAGACCTGAACATGGCTAATAATAGAGCAGTTGAAGTGGCCATGTACTGGTTGAACAAAATTTGAGAAGTCAATCGATACGAAAAGAAAAAGATGAAAAATAAAGTATAGAGTTTTGAGAAGGCTGGTTATATCATGCTTCAGAGATGACTTCTCTTCTGAGGCGTAATCTTTAATAATGAAGGTCATGTCTAGTTAGAAGTGTTGTTGATCTCTTGATGCACTATGTTCCTCCATATGTCTCTCAGAGACTCTCAGAAATGACTAATAGGTCATTAAACCTGATGCGCTCTTACAATGTAGACGAGGAGATTACTGACAATTTGTATGATGCCAATATGTATATGCTTTGCAAATTTGATGGTTTTCCAATTTGACATACTTTTCACATGGTAGATTGGCTGATACTTCGAGGCGAAATTTCGTTTGCAGTTTCACTCGCACTTTTAATTTGAATCATTGAAATCTTTTGGTAGGAAAGATGATCTATGCTCAGCTGCGAGCCATTCAGAGTATGCTCATAAGCAACAATATAGAATAAAATAAACTATGAGAGCTCATGTGAGTTATCTTCACCACCCGTACAAAAGTTTTCGCCCGCACGTCGCCCCGCGTCGCTAGTGAATGGTCGATGTTTTATTGTCTTTTTTACGACAACTAGAAAACTCTATTCTTACTTTTTGTGTCATATTCTTGGAGGAAACTTAATAATATTTTTTGTAGTTTATAGTTGCTACGTGCCAGCGCGATCGGCACGCCGCTTAAAGCTAAATGTGTAGGATTGTCTTGTAAATAAATGATATATATTGTGAAGTTTTATCTCTTAATTTATCAAATTAAAATGTTTCCTGACCTTGAACGCTAGGTTTTTACTATCGTATATTAAATAGGATCTTGAGTACATTTTTAAATTTAGGAAAATTTTAGTTTTTAATATCAGAGGCATTGAATTCGCAATCCATCAAAGTTCAGATTTAACTTTGACCCTACAGTACAAACTAAACCAATATCAACCTTTCCTTACCTGTCCTTGTAGCCGCAGATACCGTTAATCACAAAGTTTGGCACGAGGATTACTAACCGCAATACGTTGCTATAATACCGGGTGAAGGGATTAGTACTGCTTATATAAAGCCTTAGTCTTCTTCTGAAACATGACGGAATAATAATGAAGTAGATGTAGAGATTTATAAAAAGTTGAGATATCAATAAGTAGCTTTTACAACGCGGTTTCAACCGCGTATTTGCTTACTTCTCTTCTCCGGTCGCCAGTAGTGGTCGAATGGGTACTCAAACCAAGAAAGGGTCAAATATTCAGGGTCGAATGGGCTCGTAGCCGCGTAATGTTTCATAGCCTAAAACATAGGGCTATCATACGCAAAAAGAATTATTCAAATCCGACTGTTAGTACCAGAGAATAGCGCATTCAAACAAACATACAAACACACTTTTGCTTTATTAGTAAACGTATAAGATAGAAACACAAAATAAATTGTGACTCCAAAAATAACTAATTCCGAAGACTGCATGAGTGCTGTAGGTGTGTGTGAAACAGCTGGTTTTGGTAAGAGTGCAACAAAGGATAAAACTTTATGTATCTAATTCATTAATATACACTCCAAAAGTTCTCAATGTCGAAATCATTACAAAATTTAAAGAATTACTATTCCAAAACTGTATCTGCACACTTTTCAAATATAATTCTTCTTTGAAGTTCATTTTACACAAACTTAAACCGAGAAAACAAGGAGCAAAAGTAGAAATAAAGCTTGTAATGTGGATGTTGGAATGTTGGAATAACTCCGTATAATCCAGGAGTCAAAAGGTCGGTGCAGTGGATGCATTATGCAGGAGGCTTTTCGACGCGTTTGACTCCGCCCTGTGCCTCTTTTTGAGTGGTATAAAGTAAAAGAGGGTATTCTCTTTGACTAGATGGCATTTGAAAACGTAACAGATTTTGAAAATGTTGTATTTATAATAATAATAATATAATATTCTACCAAACTCACACAGCGCCATCTAGCCCCAAATTAAGCAATTATATTTGCTTGTGTTATGGGTACTAAACAACTGATATACTACTTATATACATTTTTTTTTGTAAATACATACATATTATAGATAAATTACACCCAGACACAGAACAAACAATCATGCTCATCACACAAAGGTTTGTCCTGGGTGGGAATCGAACCCACGACCTCTGGCTTAGCAGTCAGGGTCACTAACCACTAGACCAACAGGCCAGTTTATGTTTAAAGTATTTCATAATATTAAGGAAATTGTTAGCGTCGAAAGGTGTAACACAATTTCGACACAAAATAACATTATTAATATATTTTTATAGTATGAAATAATATAAAAAAAGGCTTCAGGTATTAGCAATATATCAGTCCGTTGTTATTCCACTGCGGAAAAAGGGCTTCAGTTCATGTATCAATGCTCATATTTCTCATATAGAGAAGGCATGAACAAACATGCACAATGCGGCTTGGCGATTGGCAAAGTTTCACTTCAATACTACCTAAATAAAATTTTCTTAGCTACACGATTTAAAATATATACATTTCATAAATTTATTGTAACGGACAACCTCTTGTAACACAATCCGTTTCTTTGATAAAATGGCTAAAGCGCCCGCGTACCTTGTTATTGTCGTAAGTGCCTCCAACTTAAACTTTAAGTTCATTTCATTTTTAGATTTAAGAACGATAGCGCAGCTTTAATATTTGAGATGACGATGGAACAATTTTAGAACGAATAAAAGTGAATTATAAATCAGAAAATTCATAGAAGAGAAAACAGTAAGTATGGCTACAGAAGTCTGCATAGCAACACTGCATAGTTAGTATGATACTGTGGATTCGTATTTAGTTTCCATTGCTCTGTGTTGGCAGTAGAAGAGATTGTTTGTTTTTTTTATTACATGATAGTAGTGTAAAAAAAATAATTGTCGAAAATTTCTCAAAACCGTCATTTGCGTCAAGTATAATAAATTCACATGCATCTCGCTTAACATTGAGAATTTGCGGAATTGTCATTAAACGAGCAATTACATATTTTCTCTATAATACGTAAAGAGCAATAATAATACTTTTTTATTCATAAGTAACTAAATATCCTTTGACAATTTCCTTGTTAAATGCTATGTACGTAATCATTCTTGTAACTTCTGGAAGTTTAAAAGAAGTGTACTTGTAAATATACGACAAAATATAATATAATATTTTATTGTAATAAAAATACGTTTTACTAAATGTAAATATGTTTATCAATTTCATTTTCCTCATATAATATACTGAAATGTATTATAACTAAGTATACAATAATAATCTATTTTTGTACGGCTTGTCATTTATTCATAGGCACATTTAAACACATTTTATTATTTATACAAATTTAGAAAGTACAATATATATTATTGTTTTCTGTCAATTGATAAATCATTACTATCCTCGAATGGATAATCAGGCATCTTGCCATCATTACATAGGTAAATAGATACGAGATATTGCTACGCAGACAGTTATCACCTTCAATTTAGCCCCTCGGTTAATGAAATGAGGATCGGTAAAGGAAATGAGGAAAGAAAAGGGAAAAGATAGAGTGCTTTTTCCTTTTCTATCCTCATTTCCTTTTTCCTTTTCTTTTCTCATTTCCTTTTCCTTATATAGTCGGCAACTGATTGTTTGTGTTTTATAAGCATTGTCGTTATGCATAGAAAACATAGTCTATATATTACGGTAACAACCGTACGTAAGTAACAACTTACCATCAAGTAAGCCGTAGGCTTGTTGCTACATATCTCTACTATTATAAAGTGGAAGAGTTTGTTTGTTTGAACGGGCTAATCTCCGGAAGTACCAGTCAGATTAGAATAATAAGAAGGTTGTAGGCTATATATATAAAACATCACGCTATTGGCGACGGGAACGGAGCAGTAAATAAAGATGTTACTTAACGCGGGTAAAACCGCGCTGCGTAAGGCTATGTTGTATAAAAAACCTACATATAAAGCTGACATTGGGTTAATGTTACTTAATATTTATTTTAGACTCGACTCCATGGGCTAAACGACCAATAGAAATTTACTTCTATTTGAAGAATCGCTAAGAACTCGAACAAATACTGTGCGATTTATTCTAAGCTCTTATCAACAAACAGTACAACAAGTATTTTATCGTAATAAAATACCCGTCTTTTCTAATAAGATTCCTTATTTAAACCGATCATTTACAAAGAAATTGAAAGAAAATATATTTCTAAAGAGATACCGAGTTTTATTCAACACATAATTACTCTCTCGGGAGTGTTCAATTATATTAAATTATACGTATGTATAATAACCACATATTCATTGCGGTTGGATATGATAAATTTGAGATTTTATCGAAATAAAGGCAGTTTGTATATAAAGGATTTGTAAAAAAAAATTTACTGCCTCTTTTCTCCAAGGATGTCATAAGAGATGTCTTGGTTGAGCTAGGAATAGAATAAAAGATTTAAACTAAAAGTTATTGGTGTGGGTTGAGTAGGGAACATAAATAGTAAGGGAAAAAGAGTGTGTGTACTCATGTACGCACGTAAGAAGTTATACTTCTTTAGCGTAACAATCTAAAAATACCAAATAATAACACAACGCATACATACATAACAGTTAACCCCAAATCTATAAATGCACTTAAAACAGTGTATTAAAACCACTTTTACCACTAATATTCAAAATAAATATTTTTACTGATTAATAAAAAATATCTATTCTATCATCGTCATAAATATAATTGAATTGATATAAACGCCAATATATTTTTTATTTATTCACACTGATTATTTGTACTGATACGACACACAAAGGTTCGCAACTAACTTTGGGGTGTAAAAGGTTCGCAACTAACTTCAGGGTGTTGCTTTTTTCTGTCGGTGTGCGCGCGCATCGTAAAAATTCACTCTCATCATTTTTCCCGATCGCGCCAAAAAAAGTATAACTTCAAAAATAATAAGTGGTATCAGACGCCATAGGATGAATACGGTACGTCTTAGGGAATAATCGCCAAATGGAATAACTGCGTAACATTATTTTTACTATTCGATATGTCATATAAACGACCCGTGATTGTGAAGTAAATATTTTGTTCATAATTAGAGCAAAATGGTATTAAGCTTAAATAATCTATTTTGCATGGTATACTTTTTTCTTTTTAATCTTAATTTTATTCGCCGATTTATTACTTGTACTTAGCAATTTATACTGACAAAAACAAAGCATTTTTAAACTGTTTTTAAAGTATCGTAATTTATAACGTTAAACAAACAAATTCCGTAAAAAAACGGATGCTTTAACGAGGTGTTACAAAAGAATATACAATTACCCGTCTTTAAAATACACGCAGCCTCAAAGTTTTTCGGGAGTCAACCACTAAGGCAGTTAATACGAAAAATCGCATAATTTAGTTTTTCACAGTTCTAAGTTCTAGTCTGTTAAATTGAAGCTTAATTAACAAAATATTGTGGACGGTATAAATCAAATGAACTTGGTTCTCGCATTATTTTCACTTGCCTTTTAAGAAGGTAGCAATTTTTTCCTTCTCTAGGGAGTGATAAATGAACGCTGTGAAAAGGCAGAATTCTGTTTTGAATGGTGAATTATTATGATGGTCGGTTCGATAAGAATGCATGTTTCTTAACTTAAAATATTTCAATCTTTTATATTAAAATTCAACTGGGTGTGGTTGCAGCTTCAATTTATTCCGTCAATAATATACAGAATATTTTAGGCATATTTTTTGAAATAACATCGTAATGGGATATTTCATTGTCGCCGACCCCGGCCTCAGATTGAAACAATACGGATATATAATAAAATCGGCTAGTTTGTAAAGACGCCAAATATTTTTCTTTAGAAGTGACAAACTCCCCAACTCGTATTCAGTGGGCGTACGATAAGTTTGACACGCATTTTTATGATGTAAACAGGCTTAAAACAAAATGTTTTTGTTCTTAGAATTGTCAAAGGAATTTGCGAATAATTCGCGGTTCAAAAAGTTTATCTGCTGATGGATTAGTGTTAGTAGTTTAACTATGACTGATATGATGATATAGTACTTACTAGCACTGTAGTAGTATCTTTATTACATAAATTTAACCCTACTTTACATACGTAAATACGGTCACAAAGTACACCCAGACACTATATAGATATAATTTTGTACTGTATCGAACCTGTAAATTTAGTGCATAAAAAACATGCACTCAATTTTCTGAATAAAAATTAGTGACCCATCTCAAGATTACTACCTATACTAAGAATATACTGAGACGTGTGCTTTTGTGGTGCAGTAGGAGCGCAAACGACTCCTGTGCATAAGGTTTTGGGTTCGATTTCCACAGGAGAAAACTTCCGTATGTTAGCATAATGAAACTATAACTGTTATTTTATTAATACATTCGTATAAAAAGTAAAAAATTCGAGTAATTGATTTGTTGTAGCAGAAGTTATTAAATGTATGTAAAACAAAAGAAATAATTATGTTACCTAAAATTGTATAATACTATTAATTTTATGTGTATTATTGGCCATTGTAAAGTTAGTTCTAACAATTTGGTGCCAGAACGATATCCGGCGTTATTGCATTTTAAATAATTCTAGTGAAATGAGTAACATAGATGTCAACCTGTTAAGACTGTAACCTCAGAACAAACTGTAACTTTATGATAGTCAGTCGTCGTTCGGTTACCGAGTAGAAAGGACGTGCTAACTTGAAATTGTAACTTATTGTAATAACCTGGTGATTTAAAAGAGTGGCGTGAGTTTCTTGCCAGTTCTTCTCATGGCCCTACTCTAAGCCGGCGAACTGGCTAGTGTGTTTTGAACAAGTCAAATATAAATAATATAGAAGTGAAGTGTGTATTATTCTAACACGTATGAATTATAAATATTTGTTGACTGGTAACTGTTCACAGTAATCTCTCACATTACTTGTAACCTGTGGGTCTAAACTGAGTTATGAACAAAACACAAAGTAACCTATAAATTTCCTCCCTAATACCTAAGTCCACCCTTGTTTATGAAGTTGGTTTTGAGTAAGAAAACAGCAATATGCTCTGATATATAAGTTCAATCCTCTTATATGTAAGCCGAGCTAAAGTTACTTTGATATATGCTTCACAAAATACTTAATTAATATTTTCTTGGGAACGTTAGTTTACAATGAAAATGTAATCTCTTATTTTGAATAATTAGTCAAATGGAAATATTAGACATTGTTTTGTGTTCTCATAATATAATGATGCTCGTGAAGTAAAATAAGAATATTATTAATTTTACGAATTTTAATGATATTAAGCAGATTGTGTCATCTCCAATACATCTACTGTTTATTGTCAATTCTAGTACGCAGGTAATACAGTTGCTTCTTACCTGGTATTCATTTACTCGTATCTTAACGACTCCCATGAGAAGATATAGGAGCTTTGCCAACATTTTGTTCTTATAGCAAGGCAAGTCAAAATAGCCCATTGCGGTCCCCGCTTTTGTTAGTGTAGTTGAAATGTGTGTTGGTATGTGTACTGCTGTTAAGGACATTTATAGCTTCTATTCCCACACGTTGTCGTGGCTTGTACAAATACATTTGTCATAGTTAGGAATATTATTATTAAAAGCAAACTTCGAACAAATTGATAAAATGAAATAGTATACTTATGCAACTGTGAAAGAAAATTTATTATGAAGCAGTAGTCTATTCAGAGCTTATTATGAAAGTACGTTTTTGTTTAAACAGAGTTTATAAAATAATGCGGTACAAAGGAGAAAATTGAGGAAAAGGATGAAATTCTACTGAGCACTTTCTTCATAGTTCTTGCGCTTATAGTAAAAATAAGAATGATGATTTAAAATTTATGAGTGCTCTAAATTTGATTGGAAAGGTACTTTTTCACGTCCATTGCCCATCGACGCTTGCAAGCGTGGTGCAGCACAAGTCTCATTACATAAAGACAGTACTTTGTAAGATCGACTAATCCTTATTTACATACATACATATCTTCACGCCTTTTTATCCCCATAAGGGTACGCAGAGGTGTTTAGCCACCCACTTTTCGGCATTTTTTATTTTGAAATAATATTTGTTTACTCTGAATTTAATAGTCAATTAATTGTGGATTATTCTGTGTGGAAAGCAAAAAGTTGTTCCTAAGAGCAGGAGATGTTTTAGATGTGTAATATGAATTTACTTAACTGGCAGTAACAAAAAAAAACAACAGAATCATATTCTCGATAGGTATTATTTTATATAATTTAAAATATCAATAACAATTGATTATTTTAAAACACTTCATAATAATATTATGACAATTACAACAAAGAAACAATGAGAGGCGATTTCTCAGTAAAGGAAAATTAAAATTGTCAAGTCACTACAATATTATATCATCACAATAAAATATGCTTTTGTTTAGTTGTCATCTCGTTAATCTATCTAGACTATTGAAGAATGCTATTGTTTAGTTCAGAAATGGTTATCCAATCTCTAATTTTTGGCGATAATACAGTTATTTTGCGATGACTTCTGTTTTAGAGTCAAGCTGCTTCAAACTTTCAGCCACTTCTGGATTCTCTGCGAGAAGCTGCTTTCCTTCAGGAGTGTCAGCAGCAGGAGCCTCTCCGTGATAGGTTTCTTCGGTGTACACACGGTTTTTCTTCCTCATTGTGCCGTGAAGCTGAAAAAGCATGTTTTATTGTTTCAGTATCAAAATCACATCACTTATCACTTATTTAATTGTGAGACGCATCTACAAAGAATCATTTCTATGTTAATGTAAATGTCGTTAATGTTTCGTAACCACTAACAAGTGAGATTCCTATTTGGTAACTTTGGTGGTATTTTTGTCATTTACATAAACGGATATTTGATGAGAACAAACTGTCAATGCAGTCTTTGAAGCTGCTTTTCAAATTTAGTCTATTTTGCAAACAGTAATAGAAGTTACAGGGATGAATTTCCTTATATTTAAAAGAAGAAATAAGAGCTAGGTACTTTAATACCCGTGCTGTTAGTACCTACAATAACTAGTACATTTTTTTTATTAAAATTCTTTTATATTAATAATAATAAATATTATGATGTATCGACCTCTGTCATTGGGCACAATCTTGTGGCAAAGCGCCAAAATAGTTACAGCCCATCTTGAAAACCAGTGACAACCTTGATTCATTGCTCGAGAAACAAACCACTACCGTAAAGTTCAAATGTACAATAAGGTTTTAAAAGTATCATAAGTTGTACTTGAAACTATATTTAAAAGCACTTATGAATGTACAGAAGCGCGGTCAAAACATGAAATAATCAATTATTTAGCCGATTGCAGTTCATTGCATGTTAATTCATGAATAAATCTGCCAACAGCTCATAAGCTGTTTTCAAGATCTATCGAGATAGATCAAGAAATTCTTAATCTAATAAATAAATACTACTTATGTAGGTTTAATAAATGTTTGGTACTCAGAATAACAAATTTTAAATTTCAAGCCATGAAATTGCAATTACTATTAATTTTAGATACATGTAGGTATTCAATATAGATTTCTATTGGTGGAAGTTATCTTACCATAATATTTCTTGAAAGACCTGAAATATAACAGAAACAAGAACATTTGGTCAAAATACTTACTATGTCCCATAAAAACATATTTGAGCCAAAATTACAATGAAAGAACTCGTGATGCTGGTCGTGAAACTCTGCATCAGGCTGCCACGGCTGCCACCACAGGGCTTTGAAATTGATGCCGGAGTGATCGATGATACCGTGGTAGTATACGTAGATAGCGATAGCGTAAAAAGGGGCTGAAATAATAAAAATAATCGATGTGAAATAAGTTAAAATTATGATAAAATTACCTAATAAGAGAAAAGGTTTATTTCTTGGCTTGGTTAAACAATTAAAGGTGTATGAGTATAGTTTTATTTTGTCATTTAGTTATTTATTTTGTCTTTCACGAGATATGGCACGTTTGCTTCATTGGTGACAGTGTAATATTAATATAATGGTTTGTTCAGCTTTTGTACCTTATTTTGTTTCAAATTCGAGATGTGATTTAAATTAGTTCTCTGGGTCAACACATTTTGCGTTGCCAAAGTTTATTTGTAGAGCTACAGATTATATAAAATATTTTATTATTTTTATATATTAAAACTTTTACCTTATAGTTTATGCTAACAAAAAAAGAAAAAAGAAAGAAAAACAGTTTATTTTTTTCACATGTAGGTAACGACTATTTCACATTTAAAACTTACCCCAGTGAACGGGGATTGTGAAGAGAGGCAGGCACATCGTCAATTGGAAGTGCATGATCTCAATTGGATGAATAGCGGTGACGGAGAAGACAGTAGGCTGCTTGTATTTGTGGTGCATTTTGTGGAAGTGTTTGTACAGAAATGGAGTGTGATACAATCGATGTAGGATGTAAGTGGTGTAATCCTGAAATTAAATCATATTTATTATATAACAGTCTTGCAATCAATATAAGAAATCTGGCCACATTGTTTCAATTTTACTGGACTCATTAGACATAAAAAGAACAATAAAATCGCGTTTAATGTAGTAAAACATAATAATGTGAGGCATCAAAATGAAGTATCTACGACAGAAACAACAGGGTAATATGTATTGTGTGGAACTAAAAGCACTAGTGTTAACATTTAGTCCTGAATTCTTTATGGCTATACCTGGTAAATAAATATTATTGGAATCTGCAAGAAGAACCATAGCCAGCCGTATTCGTCGAACTGAAAGTATACAGTCGACGGGTTTCCATTCAGAATATAACAGGCAAGGAAAGCAGAGAAACTGCCAACGACTGCCAATGACAGTGTACCAAGCATGATCTCATGGCGTTCTAGTTCGGGAGACAGCCACTTATCAGGTTGAATCTTCCATTTTTTTGCCAAGTGCCTCTTATTTATGTAGTAGTACCACTGTAAAAGATATAAAAATAAATTTCGTAGAAAAATTAAAATATTATTTCTAGCACATATTTGTAGTGTAAAAACACAAAATGGTTGATTTAATAGCTTACCATACAGCTTTTAGCTAAGAAAATATCAAAAAAGCATGGGTCCCAAAATAGTACCTTGTCGTACACCGAAGATAACTGTCGCTTAATCTTTGTTATATTTGTATATCCGGTTATAATCTTTTAATAGGTACGCGTTGTTAATGATTGATAAAATACAATACAATAAAATATCTTTTAAGTGTGGACTCTCACACAAAATTCAAGTGATTGATAGAAACAAGAGTAGAAAGCTTCGATACAGTCAATGACTTCATTCATTTAAATTTTATTTTAAATACTTATGTTAAGAAAATTAGGTACATTTATGCTTACATGTATAAATCCTCCAACCAAAAAGTATATGGCGAAGGAGGCAATCTGTGCACTAATGAAGATCACTCCGAAATTTTCCATCTTTAAGGTTCTTGTTGTAAACAACTCAAAGAGTTCTGCTGTGCCATTGTCACTAGTTTGAGTTTGGCCAGTGATTTGTTTCAATGCTGCCACTAGAATTATCACCCATTCTCCTGAAATTATAAAGATCAACGTTTGTAAGATATATTTATTCGTCCACCCTTCTTGGACCCAACGGACTCCTTACCATCAGACTGAGTATTAGAAGGTTGATAAAAAAATTATTGATAAGGTTTTATTTCACTATAATATCATATAGATAGGTAGTAATTAAAAATAAAATAAATCAATATGTAATTTGTATTTTGTCGGCAAATCAAATTTGTTTCTAAGTTTGTTTATAGGAATCTAGCGCGTAATTAAACAATTACGCACTAGATTCCTATAAACAAACTTAGAATTAGGATCAACAAACGTTGATCCTAATTAATAAATAAAATAAGAGTTAACAGCGTCAAAATATTTCAGACTAGGTAATCGTTGAAATTCATTGACCCTGTTATTTAATGCTAACGACAATAACTTCCATACCATTAATTATTTATGACAGTAACGATAAACACAAGGGAATAAAGATTCATTAAATAGGTTATTGAACTTATTTCATAGAAAGTTTTCATAACAAGTATAACTCTTTTTTTGCCAAAGCCCTAAAATTTCCAATTATATTTTTATATGACACTCAAGTTTAAATATAGAAATTATGAGATAGTCAATATTACCTCTTAATGTTGCTCCAAATGTAAATACAGCTAAGGTAGCAATGAAGGTACTGATGAATTCTGGAAGCTTTTCAAATATTTTCTCCAAAGAGTCTGTATAATTTTCAATCCATTTCACACCATCTGCCAATGGATCCCAATATTTTGTATTGTGTTCCTCTTGTAGTTTTGTCGGCTTTTTCTTTTCATTAACCAGCTTGAGACCTAAAACCGTCATTCTGAAATTTTTGAAATTTTTTTTATATATTTAGTGCAATAGTCTTTGTTACCTATAAATATAAATGCCATATTAATTTAAACTAAGGAATGTAAAATATATTCAAATTAAAGAAAATAATAAATACTATTATTATCGTCTATCGAATTAAAATAAACTAAGCAAGGTATTCCAGGATCCACATACCTTGATTGTAATTATTCACGTCTTTTTAGCAATGATTCTCATCACTGAATGATTCCAAACAACTAGCACCCACCACTTTAGTACAGATGAAAGTTATACGCGCATACACAAAAAGGTAAAAATAATTAGTGATAATTTTTTTTTATCTTTAATATTATATCAATTAATGGAAGAGTTTGGTGGTTTGTTTGTTCGAACGCCCTAATCTATGGAACTACCAGTCGGATTTGAAATTTTTTGCGTTTGATAGCCTAGTTCTCGAGGAAGGTTATAGGCTATGTAACATCACGCTACTGGCGACGGGGGCTGAGCAGTAAGCAAAGATGCGGGTGAAACCGCACCGCGGAGAGCTAGTCACCTTCTATTTTGCAAATCATCGTTTACATTGTTCAGTTAATCTTTATGATAATCGTAATATTAAGTAGTTTAAGTACCTATATGTTAATCAAGCTAAATTCAAGGAGTCATTATTCGGTTTTTATAAGCACCAAGCTATCCGCTCCTGCTTCACGCGTGAAATTTTTCTGATTGCAGACATCATACTAATATTATAAATGCATAAACTTACGTGTATGTGTTTGTTACCACTCAGCACCTAAACGGCTGAGTCGGTGCCGGAGACGGACATAGCATACTTTTATCCCGAAAATCGGTCTGGTTCTCGAGTCGACACATCTATTTTGAGCGTGGGCAAAGCTGCAGGGCGCAGCTAAGTAAGTATAACTATACATATAAGCCTTTCGACAGGAATATACTATATAATGTGAAAACTGTATTAAAAATTCGTTGCGTGGTTTAGAATAATTTTTCGAAGAAAAAAGTAATTTTAGTTCATACTAGCTTTCTGCAGCGCAGTTTCATCCGCGTATTTCTCTGCTCCCATCGTCAGTAGCGTGATGATACATAGCCTATAACCTTCCTCGAGAACTGGCCTATCATACGCAAAAATATTTTTTTAAATCCGACTGGTACTTCAAGAGATTAGCGCGTTCAAACAAAGAAACAAATAAACTCTTTCGTTTTATAGAATACTAATAGATAGGTACTATTTAGACTTCGATTTTGTCGATCGAAGTACAAATTAGACATTATATTGACGTAGGTATTATGATCTTGTGCCGTGCTTGTTACCGTGCTTTTTTATTTTTGCTTTTTGTCCGACTGCTGAAGTTTAGGAGCGCATGGGTTTTCGAGCGTATGTATGGTTTTTTTTTGTTTTTATTCTTAATTTATTTATTATCAACACAGTCTGGATCAGTCCAACATCCATTATGTATACCAGTATTTATGGTTGAATGTATCTATTGTATGTATGTATATTTCTTTGGCACGCTCTATAGCCTAAATTGATGAATGGATTTTAACATATGAGGTGTCATTAGATTCGTTTTAATTGTGGGAGTGACGTAGGGTATAATATAATATCAAAAGTAATGAGTGCTCGAAAAAATATGGATATTTTCTTTTGAAATTGTTTTAGGCTTTTTGTTTTTTTTTTAATAAAATATTATTTGCTTATTCAAACGTATCTATGTCTATTTCTTTGGCACGCCCTACAGCCTAAATGGCTTGATGGATTTTAACATATTATATGAGGTTTCATTAGATTCGTATCAATTGTGGGAATGACATAAGGTATATAATATTGCAGTGTTGTGTCGCGTTGGCTCGAAAAAATTGGGTTTCTTTCTTTTCAGTTTGTTTTAGACACCGCGGCCTTTTTGTTTTTAATAGTATATTTTGCTAATTATTCCTATAAAATTATTCTACTCCTCTTTATAGTGTGAAGTCAGTTGAGTCAATTTTACGGAGGTCGTCATCTCAGTTGCCAAATTGATAACATTGCATATAGCATCCACGTGTACTACGGCGACAATGCGAGATATGAACACTTATGAACTTCAAAGTTTACAAAATGTCAGCAAATTAACCTACAGCCAGTTCGCTGACAAAGTAGTGCCATGAGAAGAACTGGCAAGAAACTCAGGCCACTCTTTTTAATCGCCAGGTTATTGCAATTTTTGTAACTCTCTCAATCATGCGTTTGTTATCGTCTACAGTGGCGGATGAGCAAACAGTCCACCTGATCATAAGTAGCAACTGTCGCTCCTGGCCTTTTACAATGACAAGGACTCTGAAGTCGCTGCCCATCATGATAATTCTTTTATTAAACCTCGTTTGAAGATAGATGAAAATAATGTGCTCATAGCGTTTCGAAACACCGTAGCTAGCTAGTATTTTGTTCCAGAGCCTGCATGTACGTAGAAATAATAACGCTGCTTTAATAATTTTACTATTGGTGAGAACAGCGTAAAATATTCGTATGGAAAGTGAACAACACCTTTGGTATTCATCTAAAATTTAGTTCTCAGAGTAGGTAAATACAAAAGCGCTTTTCATTTTTCATAATAGCAAATCTATAACTGCCTAGCAGACACGAACTAACTTTTAAGCACTTTTAATGATGGCATTAAGTATTATGAGTAGCCTCAAGTTTTTTATCGTTTTTAAAATAAATTATGAAATAACAGTAGGTCAGCTGCAGTAAAACTATATAGGTTTATTCTATTATTTTATTCATTTCTTTTATCACTTACATACTTACATAGCTTCACGCCTTTTATCTCCGAAGGGATAGATAGAGGTGTTTAACCACCCACTTTTTTTTTGTTCCTATGCAAACAGGAGGCGAGTATGTTGCCATATATCGGGCACAATTCCAGACTCCGGGCTAACACTGAGAATTTTCTACAGAAAACCCCAATATCACTTTACCCGACCTGGGGATCGAACTAGAGACCTGAAGACTAAGACATGACTTTGTTACATGTAAGACTATCGCTTACATGTAACAAATTAATTAACATTACATTTAATGCATTACTTGAGAATGGCTGGACCAAATTTATTAGTCAGAATTAGAATTTTTTTGTAAAGAATATTTGAATTTTCTTGTAAAGGAAATTTTTTATATTTCTCAGAAATTTTAAATTCAGGAGCTTTTTTTTTATAAATTGAAAACCATTAGATACTTATAATTCACACTATGGATATGCGTAATTATATTTTATTTAAAACTTATAGAATAGGGGAAAAACTTTAAAGAAAACTTTAAACAGAAGAAACAATGTCGGGTCAGCTAGTCCTAAATATAATTTTCCGCTACTGCTATTTCTTAATACAATGTACCTACTAGCCAGTGATGAGTTAGACAGTGAGTTGCGGATTTTGATATGACTGTTGTTATGTACACATTATCTTATCATGGACACAAATTATGTGCTTTCATACTAATTACGATAATGCAATGACTTGCTTGTTATAGTTTATGCATGAAACGAACTTGTACAACAAACGTCTTTTCACTTCTGACTGTATATGCTTCCTGGCGAATTTGATGAAGCGGATATTACTAACAATCTAAGCTAGGTATTTTAAAATTCTCTAATTGCAAAAACATTTCAACAAAGGTATGTCATAATAAATATTATAATTTAATTTGTAATACCTTAAGGATATAATATATATTTAGCTGCGATCGAACAGCTGTCTACAATATAGAAAAGAATACAATTATATTATTTTCTTTCCTACTAATAAGATCGTATTTAAATTCGAATGTTTATATTTATATTTCTGATACCATTTGCCGATTTGCATTTAAATTATAAAATCTTCGGGTAAGGTAACATGCTTATTTATGAAAATTCATTATTTTCATCGTGTTATTTTCTTTGTTGTGCTCGATACATGGCAACAGACTCGCCCCCTATTACATAGCGCCTGAAAATAATGGCAATTTTAACCGACGAATAAATACGAAGAAGGTTCTCAATATTCTTTTTCATGTATGACCATGCATAACTTTTTACGGAGTTGTCCAATTTTGATAATTCTTTTTTTACTAGAAAAGATATACGCCGAAGTTGGTTCCATATAAGTTTAGAAAAAAGTTGCTATGGGCGTCCAACGGGGCTTTTTTTTTTTTTTTTATAGTATAGCCTACCAAAGTGACTCCACCCCGCCTGATGGTAAGCAGTCAGTGGAATCCAGAAGTGGCGGCCACTATACCAAAAGCTATCGTTTTAAACTGCTGGTATGGTGGCCTCCACTATGGCGGCTGGGAATGGGGTTAGGGGAAAGAAATGAGGGACGTGAGGAAAGAGGAAAGGGGGGAAATTGGGCCTTCGGCGCTCTCACTCACCGAACGAAACGCAGTAGTACGGATACTACTACTCTTAAGTCGATCTTCTATGAGAGGGTAGTACTTCCCCGGACGGTCCGGCCCATTCATACTGAAATCAGCGTGGATCTACTACCGTAAGAAGCTTAACTCTTGATCCTTTTTTGGTATGTAAATGATTAGGTATTATTATGAATAATAATAGTAGATTATAGACACAAAAATTACCAATAGAATTAAACCGCCGAAAACCGCTTTTCAGATATTTCAACGATTTAGTTTTTTTTGTAAAAAGTTTTACTATCATTTAATTGGATCTATATTTTTAAATGTATCAATAAAGTATTTATAAAAAGTAAGTAACCATCATGCTTACAGTTATATTTATGTGCAAATAATACATTGGAAAATTTCATGGCTTTATTTTCATAGTAAAATAACTGTGAGCCCTATGGTTATTTACTTCGAGGATAAAAAGGAGTATATGTATGTATGTTATTTTAAAGTGATATACTTTAAAATAACATACATACATACTACACTACTCGTAGTTATTAGTTCACGTGATATTAAAAAATATCATATTTTATTATTTTCTATTATTTTAAGTATCAAAAACTACTATGCGTTAGATCTCGTGACCATTTCAATTTCATTCCTAATTACAACTTTTATATGACACGCAGACCTTGCCAGATTTCATATAAACTTTTCTAATAGTATGTACAAATCAGCATTTGCACCGAAAGAATACGATTACTAGTTGTGTTTTTGGTACAAACGCAAATACTGAACTCAATAGCTTTCAGGGTTACGAGTGCGAGTTGTTTTTAAGTTACCGCGATCGAAACGTTTATCCCGTTTGGCTATCTGATTGGTTAAGAGCTGGGAGCGAGCCAATCGCAACGCCGAACGTCATAAACACATCGATCACGTTAACGTAAAACAAACTCGCATTAGTCACTCTGATATTATTACACTAATTGATAATATAATCTCATAGGTGTTCAGTTGTATTAGTGCTTGAAGCTAATCTGGTATTATCAGTATTGTTAATTAATATTGTGAAATCTATTTTTATGTTTTCCTTTGTATAAAGAATAATCCTTGTTATTTAATGGTGATTCTTATTAATCTCCATAGAGCTATAGTAGCATTATACGATCGCATGAATCGAAAAACAATTGTTTCTACATTATGTGTTGTAATACTTATCTACTTCCATCCATTAACAGCATACCGTTATACCAGAAGAAACAGATTTTTTTTTAATACTTACATTTAGCACCATGTAATAAGAAATGAGTTTATTGCCATAATTCAGGAAAATTCCCAATATAAAATATCCTATTTGCATGAAGACTAAATTTACTCTATGCATTGGAGATTCTGTTAAGTACGCTCTTGAGTTCGGACACAAGCTTCTCTTGACTTTTTCTCATAATGGAGCAAAGTCTCATAAGCAGCCCGAGTGCAAAAATGTTGTAATTCATTGAATTTAAGGATTCTAAATCGGGATAAGGATCTGTAAATGAAATTTCGGTTAACTTTAATTATATATTTTAAATAAGTAACGTCATCAACATTCTTATAAAAGTATATTAACAGTACCTATATCTGTTGACTCTTCTCTTAAGCCACTTCATGTTGCGTCAGCAACTGTTTATGATGTAAGAAGTTATTCAGAGTGGTTCTTGCGAACGTATGGTGAAAACACAAGATGTATCAGAAATAATAAAACTAACCGCAATCGTTAGATTTTAGACTGGGTTAGACGTCAGTCTGGCTAATAGCTACTCATTATCAATAACTGTTTAATTCTTTCTACTTAATATCTAAAATTGACAATTTATAAAAATGCAGTAAGAATCGCAGTGGTAATTTTCTCCTCTTACAAATTGGTGGAATTGGTCATTTATATGGAAACGCAGAAGTCGTCTCTATAATCTCTATCTTTGCTACTCCGACAGAACATACAGTCAAGTAACTTCAACTCTAATACTATGATAATCCTAAAATTATTTGTCTTTGTTTTCAGTCTTAGAATTAAGCTGCTTCAGACTCTCAGCCACTTCTGGGTTTTCTGCGAGAAGCTGCTTTCCTTCAGGAGTGTCGATGGCTGGTGCCTCTCCGTGGTAGGTGTCTTCAGTGTATACACGATTTTTCTTCCTCATTGTGCCGTGGAGCTAAAGAAAACATTTTTTATTAAACATTCATATTAAATACCAAACTGTCATTACGAATAGTATTGGAATAATATTTATTTCACCGTTTAAAAAATTAGAATATAGTAAATGTATCTTCAAAGATATTTGCCTAAAGAAAATATAGTTCTGCTTTTTTTAATCCGTCCTACAAAATATTTTATTGCACGAGTTGAAAAGGCCAAATCTCTCTAATAAGCATTTTTCAGGTTCTTATTATTAAGGGGTAAAAATGATTTAAGACGAACTCTCCAAAGTTTCAAATATTGTTATTATGAACACCCACGACGGTAGACTTTGTCAAAGGTTAGCAAAGAATGCGTCTTATGTAATTATTTTCATAGTCAATCGTTTAATATAAGATTATTACATTAAACGATTAATATTATTATTCTCCTTTATTTAAAACATTTCACAAAAATTACATTTTTAAATATAAGTAGGTATATAAAAAACATATATTTAAAAATATTAAAATTGTAGACCCACCGACATCGGGTTCAGGGACCAAGCTACCGGCAGTTAGGGCTCCAGAGATAGAAAACCTCCTCACAATGCGTGCCGTGTCGAGCAGCACTGTCTTCTGGATCTAGCTTTTGACCCAACCACCTAATGTGAGCCTCTTTAGGTGTTGGTCGAGGCTCTTTGCTATTAAGCCATTTACGGTAACAACTATCAGTACAAGATAGCTGAATCCACATCCCACATGTCAACAATCCCAAATGTAAAGCTCAGGCTAAATCGAGATATTTTATCTGTTTGTTTTTCTCAGCCTTCATGAGATTCTTGTCATGAGGGACGGTAATATCGACTATTATTGCAAGGCGTTCGTGACGAATATATAGATACACAATTTTTTAAATTTAACGGTCGCTCATAAAATAATCGTCAGGCATTATGCTTATTGGAGAGATTTTAGTCTTATTAGGTACGTATATTAAAATTTTAAGTTTTAGTCCAGAGCTTATTATTAGTCATTCGCGACAGACTTGTGTGCATAGCATATTCTATAGTACCTAAATGCTAATCGGTCAAACCTTTTAAATTTTTTTTTATTATTATTTATAAAAATATTTTTAAGAATAATAAAAAAAAAAAGCTTTGTTATAATCTTGTAGCGAAACCCACAAATATTTTACAGCGCAATGTGATTAATTGCACGAGATACAAACCACCATTATGAAATATAAAGCCCAATAAATTTTACAAACCTTTGAATCCAGACTCAGGAGCGAAATTATCACATTAATTTAACAGCGTCATCAAAAACAAATTATTAAGTTAATCTATTTGATCATTTATAATTATAAGCAAACTTGTTGTTAAGCCTCTATTTGATCGTGATTACAAAATATTGTAAAGAGGGATTCAAAACAAGCAGATTGTATTGATGCCTTAAACTTAACTGTCAGAAACCATATCACTGCTACTTATTGACAACTTTTATCTTTAAGTACATAAGTACCCCTTGGAAGACATTAAACAAAAGTAATACTCTTACGCAGTGGTGAAATAATTCTTGTAATATTTTATATGTACAGGTTTTTGCTAACATATCTGTCCTTTTAACAAATAGTAAGGCCTATTTAATAAATAACGCTTGCTTGGTCACATTATTTTTATGTGAATAGCTAGTTTCGTCAAATCAAAAATAAATTTTAATAAGAATCTTACTTTTCAGTGCACCGCATTAAAATGAAAGGGTTTGAACCGACTTTAGAATGATAACAACCTACATAATAATGTTAATACAAAAAAAAATTGCTAGATTGTAGATTACTTACTTTATCCCACAAGAACATATTGAAGCCAAAGTTGCAATGGAAGAACTCGTGATGCTGATCGTGGAATTCTGCATCAGGCTGCCACGGCTGCCACCACAAAGCCGTAAAATTGATGCCAGAGTGATCGATGATACCGTGGTAGTAGACGTAGAGAGCAATAGAGTAGAAGGACGCTGTAATGGAAAAATAGAAATGTATGTAGGTAAGATAGCAAAAAATATTGTGTAAGCATTTGGTCATTGAGATAATAATATTAAGTATTGAATAACTTGTAAATCATTATTATCTATGTATAAATTTGACTTCCCCTATTAATATACTTATGATATACTACACGTGTTACCTAACTAAGGTATCATAAGTTTATATTTACCCGACTTTTTGGTCGAATTACACTAACCGTGATCACGAGCTGACTTCAGTCAAAAGGGCTCGTGTAGATATCACAAATCGTGTAATATTAAAATATTTCCCTTTGAACGCAGCATTTACTTTATGTAATCCAAATAATTAATCAACAGTGAAAACTTACCCCAGTGAACGGGAATCGTAAAAAGTGGCAGACACATGGTTAGTTGCACGTGCATGATCTCGACCGGGTGGATAGCGGTGACTGAGAAGACGGTAGGTTGTTTGTACTTGTGATGTAGCTTATGGAAGTGCTTGTACAGCCACGGAGTGTGATACAAACGGTGAAGAATGTAAGTAGTGTAATCCTGAAAATTATTATTTAAATTTAACTTTACATTTATTATTGTTTGATAATCACATAGATAGGAGTTGACCATCGTATGATATTGAGCAGAGGTTTTAGATATGATACATCACTTACAACAATTAATTACATTATTATCATTATTTAAATTATCATCAACGTCTCTGCTACTTATATTTTTACTATTATCAAGCGCCTTCAGATTTGATATAGTTTGAAACTTTGCTGCTACTGCCAATGTTTCCAGTTTATTTCTTATTATTGTCACCTACACTTAATTGCAAGTCGTTATTTCGGTTCAAGACTATTAATTAAACATAAGATTTTTCAATATTTTCATTGACATCAGTGATAGTTTTATTGTTGGACTATGAATTTTAAAGCTTCTGTCATATTTACCTGATATAGGAAGATTACTGGAAACTGCAAGAAGAACCAAAACCAGCCGTATTCATCGAATTGGTAGTACACAGTGGAAGGGTTTCCGTTGAGGATGTAACAGGCAAGGAAAGCAGAAAAACTAGCAACAACTGCCAATGAGATTGTACCGATCATGATTTCATGGCGCTCGAGTTCAGGAGTTAGCCACTTGTCTGGTTGGATCTTCCATTCTTGGGCTAAGTGCTTTTTGTTCACGTAGTAGTACCACTGTGAAAGAACGACAAATATAAAATACCTTGATTGACAATATTAAGTAAAATTCAATTAGCCATATCAAATTATAAGGCTCTAAATATCAATACAAAAATAAGTAAATATACATACAATATCGAGAAAAGAATATAAATTTCAAAAGATCTAAGTACACTAAAAGGTCACAGAAACAGCCTTAACTTGAGATAAGATAAAACTAACAATGCTGTACGCGATGTCGTAATAATATCTCACAAAACATTGTGTGAAATATTATCGAAAATAGAATCATATCTATCAGTTTCCGATAATAATTTCTGCTAACGTGCTTCTAGTCATATCCACCAAATTAAACAAGAATTAAAATAGCAAGATAACAAATAGATTGTAACCTATCTTAGTGACGCAAATATACATAATTTACAATAAATCCATTACAAAGATTCACGAGACCAATTAAATTATAGTTTTAAAGGTAAAACGAAATAGTAATCAACATCTAAAGACATAATATAATACGAACGTAAAGAAAATGTAATGAATGGTTTTAATTCTGTTTTGTTTGTAACTGTTTTAGTCCAGACTTTCTTTGATATTGTATTAAAGTGAAACTTAACAGTTTTCGTTGGCTTCTAAAGCCATGTTTCGAAAAACTGTTTTGAAGATTGCGATATTCTATAGACACAGTTACACACAACACAGAACTAGATGAAACCAAGTTATGATAACTGAAATCAAAAATTATATTTCATCATGTCACCGTGCTAGTATTATACACTAGCCTGTGAAATAATGGTTGATAATTGTGTGATCCACCATTTTACCCTGCTAGTGGCCAAAATAAACTTGACCTCATAATTATTGTATGAGGCTAGGTTAATTTTTTTTGGCTTCATTATTGACTATTATTTTACTTTCCGTTGTTACTAATTGCTACATAATTTTTGGCTTAAACTACCAAAACACGATTATAATATTCATTCTGAGAATAGACAAAATGAGATCTAAAATACTAGCTTCAAAATTCACTGTAAAGGTATGAACCAGACTTACATGTAAGAAACCTCCAATTAAAAAGTACATGGCGAAAGAAACGATCTGAGCACCAATAAAGATGACGAAAAAATTCTCCATCTTGAGATTTCTTGAACTGAATAACTCAAAAAACTCTGCTGTGCCATTGGAACTAGTTTGAGTATGTCCAGTTATTTGTTTTAAAGCTGTTACTAGAATTACCACCCATTCTCCTGAAAATAAAACGTAATAATATTATAAGCGTCGTAAATACCAATCCGCATTGGGAATGGTCTTCTCTATATAAGATGAGACAGGAAAAGCCTGCAGTGGGAAAAACCGGCTTATGATGATGATAAAACGTTGAAAATATATTATACTAACTAGGTACGTAATGCTACCTTGCGAATATAAGAAATTTGGTCAAAAAATAAATGTCGGCATCAGAATTTAAGTCTTTAACCAAATCCATTAGAGTATAGTATTAACCTTACACTCTTAACAAGAGCTGGTGTATCATGGACAATGACATTATCGATTTTAAAATATGCATATGTAAATATTTTTGTATGTAATTTGAATCAAACTGAAATTATTGGGATCAAATAAAAGCCATTTAACTCTCTACGAAAATCAATAGATAACTCTTTAGATTGTTCAGAACAATTTGCATAAACAACAAAATCTACTCAAAACTTATACATATTCAGTATTTATCTAAACTTTGTTTAGAATTCAATAGATAGCGATTATTTATTGTTATTGAAATTTATTAGCAGGTCCACATAATGTACGCGAGTAATTGAAGTGATATCATCATCAGTAATTAATTAACAATAAATCTTTAGTTATCGAACTAATAACACATTCACCTTTAGATAGGACATCATTTTGAAATCATAAAATACGAGTATGTTTTAAATTAGTCAAAATATAAAATATGCATATATTTTGTAATTATTATAATTTCAATTACTTACTTTTTTAATTATTATATTGTATAAATATAAAAATAAAAACCATGAAGTAGATTAACGTGCAACGCATAATATAGACTACACTTGAGTATATTGAGTTTGTAATATTATTTATTATATTGACATATTTTTATCGTAATTTGGTTTTTATACGACTAAGGTGACAAACAAGCATACGGCCCGCCTGATGGTAAGCAGTTACCGTAGCCTATGGACGCTTGCAACACCAGGAGCATCACTAGCGCGTTGTCGACCCTGTTAAAAGCCTTTTAACTTCTTTCTTGAAGAACTCCATGTTGTAGTCTTTTGGAAAATTTTAGTTTAAAATCAAACATATATATTATATCGCACTTTCAATTCGCTAAAAAAATAATTAACACAGTGCGAAAAGCATATTTCGTCAGACTCTATCTTCCAACTCTCATACTCTAAGTCCATAGGCGTCCAAAAATTTGTAAATCTAACTTGAATCTGCTTTTCCAATATGTTATGCGGCATAAAATTATTCGGTAGGTATTATAGGCTTTATTAAAGACGAAGTACATTAGATTTATAATTTATTTATATAGATTGTAAAAATTCCAAGACAAGAAGCTTTATATAAGAGGACGGCAGCATGATTTCTTTTGATTTTGGTAAGCAATGGTTACCTTATCTAAGTTTTCTTTGGTTTGAATGCCAGTACATTGTCTCTTATGTGCTTTATTTGTTCAAATTTAAATTTCATTAGTTTTCTTGCATATCAAAATGAATGTACTCTGCCTAATGGTAATAAAAGTTTTTTTTGGTAATAAAACGTTTTATTTATTTTGTGTATCTTTAGTCAAATCTTTTTTTTTATCTTCAATACTACATTTGATAGCAATTATATTACTTGTTTTATTTAATTACTTGTATAATTAGCTTGAGTTGTTCACTTAGTAGAGCAAAATAGAACGAGGTCATCCTTTTTTTTATATCAGTATGCTTGTTCATATATGGGGCCTGGTAATCCGTGTGACAGGTTTTCCTAGTACGGATACCAGTCTCCCACAAAGGATTAGTAACCTAACCATTTTTACATGTATTTTAGCATTAAGACACCTTTGTGGAAGAGAAATAAATTATATTATTATTATTATTATTATTATTATTATATAAAAATCTGTAGGACTTTTGATGTTTATTGTTTTGCACTTGTTTGTAGATTATTTTTATGGATTTACGACTTCTTTATCAGTAGACTTTGACTTTGTTTAGTTCTTTAGTTTCTCATCTGACTGTGTCTTAAACGTGACTTAAACGTTTCGTCATCCCTGTAGTTACAAATTCCACTATCGCAAAGGTGTTCATAAAAATTTGACAGAGCATATATCTATACTGTTATATAATGCGAAAGAGCTTGTTAGTTTGTTTTGAAACAAATTCTTAGTGTATGATAGTTTAAAACATCACGCTACTGGCAAAAGAGCAGCGCTGAAAGCTAAAGTTAGGTATGACATAATACTTACATAATTTATTTATAAGTAAGTACTTTTTAAAATTGAAAGTTTTAAGTTCATTACTTTGTTTCTAATGTCAATGTCACTTGTTAATATGTATTATCGTTTTTGTCTTAAATTTTATCTGATTATTGTCATGTTAAAGTTTGATTAAGTATTATTGTCGCTAAGAGTATCATCGATTGTCGAATATTTATATCTTGTTGATAAAAATAATAATGTATTTCGTAATAAAATACACCTAAATATTAAGTGTCAATTTGTAACAAATTGATTTTGACACTCCCATCTTCTATCTTGACTCCAAAAAGGGTTTCAGATTTTTTTTTGACAATTGCAATTTGTAAGCAAATAACATGACAACACATCACATCGGCTGGCAATAGTGTAATGCTAAATGCTCATGCAATAAATAATAAATCAGGTTTTTGATACCAAGCCTTAAGCACTACACGAGCAAGAAAATTTAGAAAATATTTTGGTGATTTTATCTTTGATTCGTCTGATATCATCAATCAAAATACTAATCTATAATACTACAGCTGGTATAATCTTTAATGGCTCAGCTGCTAATTAAATCTAAGGTCATTGGAATTTACTGTTTAAGCTTTAATTGATTTGAAATAGAATACACTTTGTAGTCAAGAATAGAAATGAGATTAATATTATATATCTGTATAATTTATGATGACGAAGTGTTAATATTTCTTTGATTGATAACATCTAAATACTAATATTTATTGCTAGGTTTCGTCAATCAAAATAAAAAAAAAATATGCATCGAGTCACAGTCTAATAGTTCTAGATCAAATCACATCTTGTTTCAAATAGTTCAAAGCTAAAATAAAAATAAAAATTGCTTTTTGTTTCTGAACGTGCAGTTATTCTTACGTCAGATCATGTGAAGAAGTGTACTTTATTTGTTTATAAAACTCTTGAACATATAAATATTGTACATCAACGGACTTGGCAACCTTTACGGGTGTAGATAAGTTAATTAGTAAGAAAAAGAATGTACTTACATTGTTTCATCTAAAAACAAAGCTTATCTAATTATTGTCTTATTAATAGTAAAAGATTCAAAGCTTATTACCACATCATTGAGTACTTAGACTTAGTACTTAGTACGTGTAATTTTTGTACTATTTATTTGCATTGAAATCATCATGAAGTAAACGTCAAGCAAAATAAGGTATGTAAATACCTAATGCATGATCGCGTGAATTCCCGTATATTTAGTTCTATTAAATCATGAAGTACCTAAGTGAATTTTTTTTTCTGAACTTAACTTAGCTTTTATAAATGAGTGATTATAATTACCTCGTAACGTTGCTCCAAATGTGAATACAGCCAACGTGGCAATAAATGTGCTGATGAATTCTGGCAGCTTTTCAAAGAACTTTTCCAGAGATTCAGTGTAATTCTCTATCCATTTAACACCTTCTGTTAGTGGATCCCAGTTTTTTAACTTCTGTTTTTCAGGAGTTCTTATCTCTTTTTTATTGCCGTTCGCCACCGCCGGTCTTTGTTTGAGATTTGAACTCGTCATCCTGAAAATTATAAAACTTGATTTTAGATTAAATTAAAAACTGTTGGAAAAAGTTTGCTGTGTAATTTATCGGAACAAAGTTTACTTTTGGTATGCATAAATGTTAAATGGTATTAATGTCTATTTACTAATAGTTACTGTTATGAAAGTAATTATAAAAATATAAAATGACCTCTTACCTGATTTCTAATTATTTGGCGACACACATGAAACACGTATTTTTTTCACTAATTATCGCCAAGAAATGCTCGCAAATCACTGGTATCCGTGAACATAAGACAGATTATAGATACGTGCTTATATTAAGTACACCGATTATTGTATTTATCAGATTATTTGCAAACGTTCACATTGTTTAGTATTTAATCTTTGTAAAAATGTTGACACTGAAATAATTATAATAAATTTTTGAAAAGACCACATTATTTATTAGGCTCAGTATTGAAATGCTATTTGCACTTTCAGTTAGCTGCAAAATAGAAAAGACTTCACTACATTCTACATCAGAATGTAGTGAAGTCTTTTCTATTTTGCTTTAAGGTGCCGATAATTGTGTCTTTGAAGAAACAGTTCGAAATTAATTGAAGAGAATATACTGAGCGAGAAAACAACAATGTTTTAGTTTATAAGCTATATAGAATAGCAACATAATTATTAATGAACTATTATTTTACTTTGATTTGACACGCGTTAACGTAAGTTCATTTTTCCTTAGTTCCCATTGATAAATATTTATTTATAGCTCAAAAATAATTGGAATATAAATAAATCAAAAATTAAACTTCCTTACATTTATTTGCAAAAT
Organism: Parascotia fuliginaria; assembly: GCA_963082885.1. Lineage (NCBI taxonomy): Eukaryota > Metazoa > Arthropoda > Insecta > Lepidoptera > Erebidae > Parascotia > Parascotia fuliginaria. Next base: position 18,515,732 of record OY720179.1, on the reverse strand, counting down.
CTTTATATTAAAAGCAAGAGAAAAGTTTCTTCATTGAATTATTTGATGACAAATACTGACAAACAAAACCTGAACGTGCAAAGTCCGGCCTACAAGATAAATTCATTAAAATTCTTAGCCGAGCTATTTCAATAATTTCTAAGTGACCAAAAGTGAGCTCAGATGGTATACTTTTTAAACACAAATATAAAACTATTTTGTATCCTTTCAAACAGGCTATTTAGCTATTCTGTGTTTAATGCTTAATACTACAGCTAATGCATCTAGCCGGGATCTAGTATTTCCAGAAATAACATTAACTTCTAGTAGTTGTGTGTTTTAAGTTTCCGTCGCATTGCCCTCTGTGTAATAACATTTCAAAACATATTGAATTTACTGTAAATAATTAAAACTATTAATAATTTTCCACCAAGTGAAGGATAATTTGCTGAGTACGCTTTGTTTTACTGTTACACATTTAAAGAGTAGCTAGAAAACGTTCACAAGAACCAATAAAATATACAGAATAATAACTCAAAATGTTGTAAACAAAAAATGTTAATATCTTTAAGTAAATTACAGTACCATTTCAAAATTTGTTAAAAGTGCTTATGTAGCTCTAAAGTCGTAACTATTTCTAAAGAGTTTATTGTTCTACCTTAAATTTGATTCAACCAGAGAGATGAAGTAAATCTTGAACAACTTTGAATAGTTTGTTACGCAACTATTTTAACTTGGTCAAGATACACTTCAACTTCTAAGGTTCTTAGGGCGTAACAGATGACCTACTGAATTCTCAATTGATTTAAGTTCAAATTTCTTCGAACTTAGTCAGGATGTAGCTGGAATTGTATAGTGTCGTCAAAATAAAACAATTAAATTGTATGTCCAGTTTTATTAACTTTCAAGAACATTCCGTTAATTTGCCTTAATATACATACTCCTTGTAGAACTCCAAATGATACAGATTTAGTTAGGTCATTAAAAATTCTTCTTTGACATATTAATATGAAAGAAGAATTTTTAGAACTCTGGTGATTTCTGCTTTTATTGCCTAGCCTGCTCATATATCATGGTTAGTATTTATGAAGACTACGCAATAGTAACTTATATTATATTATTGTTGAAGACGTTTAATAATTTAAATGTGCGGTACATTTTTCCTGCTTACTTCTGCTTCTTGTCTTTTATGGTTTAAATATAATTTGATAAGGTTAAAATCATCTAATACATCTTATTTAACAAATACAATTTCATTATCGATATCTGTATCAATAGCAGAATATATTTTTATAAATACTTTCATTTAGAAATTAAAATTAGTCATTACCTCATTTATTATCTTCACACCAATCTTTGAAAATTCCGTCCTTGATCCGACGTCATTCTATATTGCAGACCTTGATATTCTACGCCTACATGCTTCAAGCTAGTGCGTTAAATACTCATTGTTCTTATGGCGTAGTGATAACCGACGACGATGTACTCGTACAAAGCAGCTCTACGATATCTATGACCACGTGAACAAAGAGTTCTATTGATCTTTTTATTACTTCTATGTTTTTCTTATAATACGAATCTGAGTGATTCATAATTGATAATAGTGCGGTCGCATCGATAGCTGCTATATTATCTCAAACGTTTTTATGACGTATAGTCAATAATATTTGTATACTGTGGCGAGGCATTATAAAGTCAGATGATATTCTGCACTCTGCAAATATCAGTGGCTTGCTATCAGTACATATTACATACGCATGTCCTTCAAATTTGTAGATTGTTACCAATATTATTGTGGAACTTCTAGGAATACGCTTATGTAATCTTAATACAGAAATCCACGACTCGTTAGAACTTGCTACGTGATTCACGTCATGCTTACATTGGCAAAAATGTTTCACACATTGTAGGTTAGATATAGGCGTAATAAATTCAGGGAACTGTTTTCAGTCTGTGAAGACCCTAAGAATAAACTTGACCATCGTGTTAAGCTGATTTTCTTGATTTACTGTGAAAAATCTCTTCTTCGAGCCACCTTAGTAATGCTGGAGCTTTCTTTGTTTCGAATATATAAATATGGGTTCTAAATTGTCTTCGTCAAATTATTAATTGTAATGCATCATTGTTACCTTCTTTTGTTGCTTACTTCAAATGTGTATTCTTCTATTGTACCTACAACAAACGTAGGTACAATAGAAGAAGACAAAAGCATGTTATTATAAGCTATGCTCATATTTCGAAATAATTTGCCTTGGATACAGATATAGATAACGGTGTTGTTGTTACTTTTTTATCGTGTATTGCACTTGAGCATAATTTTCTGCCAGACTATAAAGATGTTGTCCTTTCGAACGGGAAATTAGCAGTTTTATTATCGTTTCACTATTGTACTTGTTATTATTTTCTTAATTTATATTTTTCATATTTATTACATTTTAAATACATATTTATAAAACGAAAACATACACATTTTTTAATATAAAATATAGATTGCCACCGGCAACGAGACTAGAGTCCAAGCTATCAGTGGTTAGGGTGGTTCCAGAGAGAGGAATCGCCTAACAATACGTGCCGTGTCCAACAACACTGTCTTCTGGATCTGGCCTCAGACCCATCCACCTAATGCGAGCCTCTTTAGGGGTTGGTCGAGACTCTTTGCTATTAATTACTATTATTATTATTATTTATCAGGCTAGAGGCCGTCAGCGGCCTCTTTGCTACCTTGACCAGAATGGATCTATTGTAGCGTCCTTGTTAATTTATAGTTCTTCGCTTAGTCTTATAGAGTCTAAGAACTTCCAAATATTTTGAGCTGAGAGAGATTGTATATCTCATCTGGTTGCGCCTGATGCCGTCCTAAACGGATGCTTCTTTTGTGCATGAGTGGTCTCCAACAACAGAGGACATGCATTGCAGTCTCCTTCGACTCTTGGCAAAATCTGCACTTTTTGGACCGGCTAAGGTTAAGTTTAAACATATGGTAGTTTAATTTACAGTGGCCGGTGAGTATTCTTATCACAACTGACGTTTTGCACCTATTGAGTTAAAGGAACTCTTTGGTACGTTTCTTGTCATGGCCTTTGATAAGCGCTCTGGAGTGGCTCTGTCCAGGGGCAGAATGCCATGCTCGTTGCGCTTTTATGTGGCACAGATCGTTAAGGAGGATCTGGGACCATTGTACTTGGACAACTTTGCTCGATGAAAAAACGTAAAACTACCGTTGACCTTGTCAATCGTATGGAAATTTAAGCCCGTTATTAACCTATCTTTCACGAAAGACTGAATATTTAAATGATGGAATATTTTGAGGCTTGCTTGTTAATGTAGTTGCCCAAATAACATGTCCGTGTTCGTAATGTTATTTTTACGCTTTAAGAAATTAACAGGTGTAAATAATACAATAAACTAACAATTTTCGCACTTATCTGTTAATTTATTAATAATACAATTTGAAAACATAACTTAGCCTCAATAATGAGTTTTAACAATAATATACCTATTTGCTGACTTTTTCTTCCATGAGCTTACACTTGTTTCGTCTAGCGACTACGATGATTACAAATTTAATGTCAAAAGTTGTCCTACGAAGAATAGTGTTAATCTATAAATTGGCAATAAAAATATTTGCATAGCTAAAGACATTTGAATGATATTGTCATCATCATAACGTCTACAGAAACAAAACGGGAGAGCAAAAGGGAGGTTGGGATTTCCATAAGAATTAATTAATTAGCCTAAAATTATTATATTATTAATATATGACTTGTAAGTCTAAAATACATTTAAATTACAAATTATTCTCATTAAGTGAATTTCTGAAACGCAAATGCCATTATCTGCTCACTTTATTTTGTATATTTCTTTCTGTTCTTAAAGATATTCATCACATAACTATACCCCAGTTGCTAATATTGGCTATCCTATAGGTGTTTATCTTTGATTTCAGTCTTAGAGTTTAGCTGCTTCAAACTTTCAGCCAGTTCTGGATTATCTGCGAGAATCCGCCTTCCTTCAGGAGTGTCAACAGCTGGTGCTTCTCCATGATAAGTTTCTTCAGTGTAGACTCGGTTTTGCTTCCTCGCTGTACCATGCAGCTGTAAAGGATTCAAAATGTTCTAATAAATATATATTATTTAATTTAGCTTCAGATTTATTATAAAAAGCGGCCTTAATCACGTATTAGAAAAAATCTGACTCAGTTTCTAACCTCTAAAAAGCTCAAATTATTTTAGATGAACTTCACTTTTAATAAATGTATGATAAAGGGGTCTCGATTCATTACAAGTTTGAAACTTGGAAAATTATTGGACAGAATCTTGTGGCAAAATGCCAAAAATGTTACAGAGTAACTTGGTGGCAATATTGATACATTGCACGAGAAACAAATCATTGTAAAATATAAAAGAACAATATTTTAAAGATCTGTTAGATTGTAAACTTTTGAAACCAAGTTTGAAAGCAAAATTATGTTACTAATTTAGACGTACAAATACAACATAGTGTATAACTTATTAATTTTCATCTATTTGATTAATTATATAATGATAGTAACAAATGTTAAGACACCCCTAAGTTGGCCCCATATAAATTTGAAAAAATTCAAACTCGTTTTAACTATTTTTGTATGTTCCAGAGGGTTCAGAAGCAATCCAGAGGTATCCCTAGATAGGTCTCATCGTCATCAAGCCAAAACAAATGATACACTGGAATTTGAAATAGCTCTAGTGGTATATAAAAATTGAAAACTGCAAAAAGTTTTTATTTAATATTTTTTTGTGGCCGTAATCTACTAATTACTAAATGCTTAATTTTTGATTACTTTTAAAAAAGCTTCTTAACTAAATTTAGCTTTAGCATTAGTTAAAGGACTAGTCACTTTAAACGCTATGCAACCAGACACAATAGAAAATGTATTGTTTGCGGTCACCGGTTACCGACGCTTGGCGCTTTAGGACTTAAGGTTAATAAATTACAGATTAATTATTTTTTGTTTTTCAGTTTTTTTAGCGGCTTAATTTTTTTATAATTTAATAAAGTTTTTATTCTCAAAATAATTAACCTACGTCGCTTTAATAATTCTTACCCGACAACCACATGAAAAAGTGTATTAGCACGTGCATAAATATATATAGAAATAATAATAAGATTGATAAATGCGATAACTTACTTTATCCCACAAAAACATGTTGAAACCAAAGTTACAATGGAAGAACTCGTGGTGCTGGTCGTGGAACTCTGCATCAGGCTGCCACGGCTGCCACCATAGAGCTTTGAAGTCGATGCCGGAGTGATCGATGATAGCGTGATAGTATACGTAGACAGCGACGGAGTAAAAAGATGCTGTATTCAAGAAGTTGAACATTAAAAATATATTTTGTCGACAAAATAGTTTGCAAACACAGTCTACAAAAATAAAGTATTATTTAAACTACAAATAAAATTATATCACAACAAGTAGGTACACAGCGCTGTCTAGACCCAAATTAAGCATATTTTATTGTATGTGTTATGGGCGCAAAGTGCATGAACCACGATCGATATGAACACAAAAAAATATTTGTTTTAACGACCCTGTCAAAATGGCAGACCTTTTACCAATGTGACGCCAACTTTTCTTAAACACTCTCATTGCTTTGCCACTTTTAACAAAAATTTCCATCCAAATTAAAATTTAATAAGACTCACGGTGACAACTGTCACTTTACTGAGATATCATACAAGCAAAAATAGACATTATCGTTTTGTGATAATATGCAAATGACATTTACTCTAAGAATGGTAAAGCAATTTTATGGTCGACTATACATAATAATATGTATTTTATCACTGTTTGACATTTCCGAATTGTTTCGATTTATTTATTCATAGAAAAGATTACAATTTTATAAAACAAAATCATTTTAAGATAACAAATTAATCACTAACGTATAAAAAATTAAAACTTGTCATTAACATTTTAATATAGCACAAAATTTTAATAAATACAAGAATAAACACAAACTCAATAATATTAATTGTTACAGACAAACATAGTTACGTTTTGTCAATAAAAGGGAAAAGCTTTTTCTTAGGTACAAAATTTTCTCATCAACATTCATAAGTTAATCAAAACTTTTTTATAGTGCTCTATTATATAACAATTACATTGTAGCTCTATATACTTTTAGCCTCTACTCTTACACTCACGATGTATAACCATAAAAATGTTAGAGAGAAATTTTGCGATAGTGGTAGAGCCGCTTAGTAAACGTGAAGAGAATAAAAGAATAATTGTGTTGGGTGGCTTTAACGCCTGTATAGCAGGATGTGAAAAGATTTTTTTAAATATTGCAGATTAGAAAGTGACCGAAAGGATGAAAGTGAACGTAAAAATAAAAGAAGTTTGTATATTTAGGTCAGTTGCAGAAGTTTGCAAAATTTCTTCATCTAAGCACTCTGTCTCATATTATACAGTACTACCACCATATTTTTTTTCTTTAAGACAACTACTGCAGAAGGGAAAAAAAACATACGACCCGATATGATAACCTCCTCCTTTTTGATGTCGGTTAATAAGCTCTGTGTCGCGGGGAATTTTACAAACTCAATTAACGGACACAAAATTCACCCAGACTCGAAACATATATTTATGGATAACAAAATACGTATGGTCGCGTGTAAAGTTTAACCTTGTGCTTAGCAGTCACTTGCGGCAAAGGCAGTTTATTTAAGAATACCTCAAATGTGTTCTAATTTTCAAAAAAAAAAATATTAAACTTAAAAACTTACCCCAATGAACAGGAATTGTAAAAAGCGGCACGCACATATTAAGCTGCAAGTGCATGATCTCAACTGGATGAAGAGCGGTAACAGAGAAGGCGGTAGGCTGCTTGTACTTGTGATGCAGCTTGTGGAAGTGCTTGTACAGGAATGGAGTATGATACAGACGGTGTAGGATATAAGTGGTGTAGTCCTAAAAATAAATGCTTCATTAAGATTAATTAAATATAGGACGGATTTACTCTATTAAGACTATTTAACCAAATAATCCTCTCCCCTTTCTTTTTTCCTAACCTCCCTCAATTCTTTCTCCTACCCCATTCCCTTTACGGTGGGCAACGGCTTTGCAGAGCCGCTGGGATTGCTAGAGCAATGCTAGGGACTCTGAGTCGTCCTGAGCGATAGTTACCACTTATCATCACGTAGGATCTTCGCTCGTCTGCCGCTGTTGACAATAAAAAAAAATATGCTGGTTGATTTATTTTGTATGCTGTTTAAAAGCATTATCATCATTTTTAATTTAGAAGCACCAGAACCACGAGCTTGAGCCTTCTTCATTATCAATATCATATCAGCCAAAGAAGTCGACTGCTGGACATAGGCGTCCCAAAATTTCGCCACCTTGACCAGTAGCGCAAATTTCCTTCATGACACATTATAATTACCTGATAAAGGAAAATAACAGGAAACTGCATGAAGAACCAAAGCCAGCCGTATTCGTCGAACTGGAAGTACACAGTCGAAGGGTTTCCATTGAGAATGTAGCAGGCGAGGAAAGCAGAGAAACTGGCAGTGAGTGCCAGTGAGATTGTTCCTAGCATGATCTCATGCCGCTCGAGTTCAGGAGACATCCATTTATCAGGCTGGATCTTCCATTCTTTGGATAAGTGTCGCTTGTTTACGTAGTAGTACCACTGCAAAAGATTGTTTTTATTTCTGATATATTAATAGTAATAATACCACAACAACGCCATCTAGACCCAAAGTAAGCATAATTATAATCATAGCTTGTGATATAGGTTCTAGAATGCGGATATACATACATGAATTTTGAAGAGACAAAGGAGATATGTTTGGATCCTAGCAAATGGCATTCTATAGTCTCTGCTTACCCCATTAATAGGAGACAGTTGTGAAGGTATGTATGTATGTATTTAACGAAAATGAAATGGTTTTTAAGATTCTGAAAACTATTACTTTTTACTATAAACATTTTAAAATTCTAATTAATTACATGATGTATGGATGGGAGAGGTGAGTGCCGGATGTCAGTTGCATTTTGTATTTTACTGCATTTGCTTTTTTTGCAAACTTGTACTAAAAATTTTAGGGCCATTGTAAATTTCTACTATTGTCTGAATATTATGTCTCATATGAGTAAGTCTTATGTTCCACGTATTATGAATCATTCCTATCTATTATCACATTTATATAATTATGATATAAGACTTATCAACAAAATTATTTAACATGAAATGAGGTACATCAACAAAATAAAAGGTTGATTGTGCCTCAGGGACGCCAAACATGAATACTTTAATAAATATATGATGCACTCGTTTAGCAATAAAACCATAAAATTAATACAAAAACTCCTTTATCTACGTTTCAAAGTAAATTAATGTTAATTTTAGTGTTATCACTATCACCTCCTACTAGAAACAGACTTACTTCTGAGTCACGATGAACTCGTGCTGAACTTACAAAAATAAATGTAGTTGAATAGTGCCGTAGAACTACCAAACAAATAAACCCTTCGTTTTATCACGTCAATTACTGTCGCTAGGTAAATTACAATGAAACACGTCGATGTCAACACGAATTTCTTGTGCCAATGTCTTTCTTAGAAATTATCTTAGTTCTATAAAATTTAAAGTATTTGCTATAGTTAATCTTGATGATAGTTAACTATGAAAATACAAAAAAAAATAGAAATTATAAACCATTGTCAAAATAATGATGATTTTAGAATAATATCAAACTCTTTCTAAAAATATGTTTTTTATAAAAACAACAACATAATACCAAATCTGCGGTACCAATATGTGCCAAATTTAATTTAGGGATTTCATATACTCGTTCAATCTATATTTTACAGCGGTATTGAAATATAGATTGTTTTTGTTAATAATAAATATTGCTATAAGTATCATTACAAGGTTATCCATGTCCTCGAATGAGTCAATACGTCAGTACAAACGTACTAGTGAGTACTTTTGTACTTAGATAATGACGATGGTATATTGTTTAACTGCTCCATAAATTGCTTGAACGTTGATAAATCGAAGGCGGATTTTAAAATTTTCGTTGCTGCGACAAAGCATTTAAAATTTCTTTTCAAAAGTTTAATTTGTTGCTTCAGGCATTAAAAAATTGCAATTTGGAAATAAAAATCCTATATCTCTGAAAGAACGAATAGTAGGTTGAGTGCATAGTTATAATAAGGTTCATTACGGTTCAGGCCAAAGACAGTCCCTAACCTAAATTGAGCACATTTAAATAAATGTAAACTTTGGGTCGGATTGGCGATTGCAGTGATGACAGTCTCATGGCAAGACTATTAAGCGAACATAACAGTAAATACATGCATTATAAAATTTTACTTTCTTGCTTTAAATAGAAGATTTTAAGATTCACAACACTAATAATGTAGTTTTAGTCGAAATGGCTCAGTGGAGTAAGGCACCCGTTTTGTTAACACAAGGTAGTGGGTTCAAATCCAGGCAAGTACCAATGTGATTTTTCAAATCATATATACTTTCTAAGTTTATCTTGGACATTTCTGACTGACGGTGAAGGAAAACATCGTGAGGAAACCTGGACTTGAAAGTCTGAAATTGCCAATACACTTAAGCAAGCGTGGTTATTAATGCTTATACCTTCTCTATATGAGAAGAGTCCTTTGCCTTGCAGTGGGACAGTAAACAGGCTGGTATTATTTTATTATTATAAAATATTAAAGATTTTACTTACATGTAAGAAACCTCCAAGCAAAAAGTACATGCCAAAGGAAAAAATCTGAGAACCGATGAAAATTGGCATAAAGTTATCCAATTTTAGACTCCTAGAAGTGAAGAACTCGAACAGCTGTGCTGTGCCATTGGTACTAGTTTGAGTCTGACCGGAAAATTGTTTAATAACTGCCACAAGAATTATCACCCATTCTCCTGCGAATACAGAAATTAAGTTACAAGAGTTCTATAGCTTTTGGAAAAACTAATTTCAGCACTAGTACTTAACTTTATCGATAAACAACAGCTAAGAAAATTAAATACAAAACAAATAAAAACTAGTCCATTATTGTCACATTGTTGTTTGTATCGATCGTTGTTCATATCGAATGTATCCATGAATACCATAACAGTGATGATATTATTACATTCAATACACATAATTATATCCTTCATATATTGCACAATAAGAATAATGGTCTAATGAAGGGTATAATCATCAGATTTCATACTAGTCCATTTAATAATTTCTTCACGATTTTGTAATAAATATACAAACCAAAAATGTAGGCTTGTCATGTTTTTGGCCAGAAATAGTATTTTACAACCTATTCCTCATGATAATACCACAATATAACCGACTGCTATTACTAGATTGTCAGGCGCTTAAAGTACTCTTCAACTATACCTATATAGCTTTAACAGTTTAATTTATATGGCAGGGAATTTATATAAAATGTTTTTGTTCGGCAATAGAAACAATTTCAGCCACACTAAAGGTTAAAGACCTATTTTTGTTATTCAAAGAGTTACGTAGGAATTTGGTGTTATAGTACCTACGTATGACAGAACTACATAATAATTTTTTACAACTTTGGTAGCAAATCAACATACCTGATGGGAAGTAAGCATCACAGAAAAAATGTTTCTAAAACACAACCAAGACGTTGCCAACCTTGTAGAGAGGAGTGAATGAGGAAGGAAAGGGAAAAGAAAGAGGGTCGAGAGAGTGATTAGGCTGCCGGCACTCCCACTCACCGAACGGAAAACAGTAGCATAGAAATTAATATTCTTACATCAATTTTTATGAGAGGGATAGTACTCCCTATGTCCCTCCGGCCAATTCATGCTGAAACCACCAAGAATCCACTAATTTAACTAGAATATAATGTTTTTTGTTGCAATTGTCTGAAGTAAACTAGTTTGTAATACCACTAGTATCTTATCGTAATTATTTAATTTTCGTTGATTGTTACAATGTTAACGTTTGATTAAAGTATTGTCGTCAAGGGAAATTATAGCGAAATATTCAATCTGTTGAATCCTACTAATATTATAAATGCGAAAGTTTGTGTGTGTGTGTGTATGTGTGTGTTTGTTTGTTACCACTCAGCGCCTCACTCAACCAATATTAGTATGTAGATAGATTCGGCACCGGAGACGGACATCTAAGCTACTTTTTATCCCGAAAATCTGTCTGGCTCCCGAAGGATACAAAAAATATATATGATAATATTTTACGTGCGGGCGAAGCCGTGGGGCGCAGCTAATAAAAATGTGAATATAATATAATATTTTGTAAGACCTAGACATCTGCACCGCTTCTTTTAGTTGCTCAGCTACATCCACAGCCCTGATTTGCCCACTGTACAGGTTCACCTAAGTTCGTGTTAATGTCATCCACCAACTCTCCTAGATCTATATTTTAGTTACTCAGATCTATAGTATGTTAGTTACTTAGTAATTATTTTACTCCACCTGTCTTCACACTGCCTTGCCTTGATTGGTTTATAGCTTTGCTGTATCGGAAAGAGCTAAAGACCACTAACAGTGGCTTACAATGCGTGGATATATGATCTTTATTTAAAAAACCGATGTTATACAATGGATCGTTGAGCGCTCAATCGTTTTTAGAACACGTCAATATCTTTGACAGCACTGTAGCGCCAAATGAAAAATCGGGATTTTCAAGAATCTTGGATTGTAGTTTGCAATATAAAGCTACTGTATGAGGACTACCTCATGGTACTATTATTTTAATCGTAGAACCAGTAGGTACACAACAATAACAAATGTTATAAATGCTGATTACATCATTATTATATCATTTCGGAAATAAGGAAAATGATGTTTGGAAAGTTTTGTAATATTTACTATATTATCACGTACACCTATAATTATCTACGTGATTAGATAACTGAATATTTCCCGTGACTGAAGTTCGCGATACTGCTAATAATTGTTATGAAGATCAAGTTTTTTTAAGTTTCTATCTACGTGGTCACGTTATTTGTTTAAAATGATGATGATGATTCTGAAGTGAAGACCACGAACCAGAAAACGCAGCGTGGGCAGACCCCTCACAAGGTGGACCGACGACCTTATAAGGGTGGCGGGCAACTGATGGATGAGGGCGGCGAACGACTGGCCACGGTGGCGAAAATTGAAGGAGCCCTATTTCTAGCAGTCTTTTGGATAATTCTAAACAACTTAGCAGTAATTCAACACTACTAGAAATTACACAAGAGCCAATGATTTAGAATAATTTAACAAAAACACAAAATCGTGTAAATTTGAATCTGTACTCTCAACAATAAAGTAATTTAGTAATAATTAAATTGATTTGAAAATTTATTAATATTAGTAAATTAATTTTAATGCCTCTTTTCGGTACGTAAGTACAAGTTTTTTTATAATGCCAATGTGCACGCAGCACACTACATTTTACTCGTATTACTCTTATCGTATTTTTCTATAATAACCTACTAAAAGGACTTATTTGTCTGATCAGTGGAATTTACGTATTGGAATAGCCATCGCAATAGCCATCATATTAAACTTCTGGTGGTGCACTGTTGCCATATGAAGGCTGTAAGAGATGTCTTCACACGTAAGAGTAACAAAAAGAAAAAGTATTTATCTATATTAACATATAAAGCGGAAGAGTTTGTTTGTTTGTTTAATCTCTAGAACTGCCAGTCGGATTTGAATAACTGTTTTTTCCTATGATAGCCCAGTTCTTAAGGAAGGTTATAGGCTATGTGATATCACGCTACTGGCAAATCAAATATTTTAACGAAGCTTTTGTAAGTGTCATAATTACCTCTTAAGGTTGCTCCAAATGTGAATACTGCCAAAGTGGCAATGAAAGTACTCATGAATTTTGGCATCTTTTCAAAGACATTCTCCAAAGAAGTCGCATATTTCTCTGTCCATTTGACACCGTCTATTAGTAGATTCCAGCTTATTGGTTTCTTCTTTTCTCCCTTTCTTTGTTTGAGGTTTGAACTTGTCATTTTGAAGTTCTTTAAATTAATATTTATCTATAATTATTTATGAACATAAAATATATTTTAAATTAAAACCACATTTATTACACGATTACGAATAAGTTAGTAAAATCAAAAGTTTTAGAATTGACCTTACCTAATGTATAGCTATTAGGTAAGTACACATGAAACACGTCTCCTTTGCACTAATTATTGATCGGCAATACTTCGTAAATTTGGCAACAAAAAAAGTTAAGTAAAATGATAGTTTACTTATCAAATTATTGATAGAGCGACTCATGTGCTGATTTGGGAGTGCGAAATAATATTAACAGTCAGCTAATTGTATATTATTATGTAAAAATCAATATACCTATTTAATTGATAAGCCACGCCTGCCAAAAGCATAAGCAGATTAAGTTAATATCCGGGTAATAGATTTTATCCAAAATTGTAGCTTCAAAACGATACAGAATCCATCTAAGTAGCTGTTGTCACTTCATCATCATCAAATCATCAGCTTAAAGAAGTCCACTACGTCCTTTGTTATTCGTGGTACACCCAGTAATACCACCAGTGGTACTACGGCTACTTTTTTACTACCATGGTACAACCCGTGCACTGGTGGTACTAAGGTTATAACTGTGATACTACTGACCACAATGGTATCACAGTTATGAAAAACTACCGTGGTACCACTTAACACTAGAGGAATAACTCGTACCTAATAACTCGTAGGAAGTTCTACAAACTTCACGAAATTGACAAAATAGAGATTTTATGAAAAAAGAAATTGACGGTAGCTGATATTAAATTTCCTGTCTGCCCCATTGATGGGGAGCTTGATGGGGCAGTTGGGAATATATCGTTTTTGTCGCAATGACATTGTAGCTGCCGGCAACAATCAGGAATGTAGTTTTTTGATTGTCATTTGTTTTCCTATTGAAATACCTAGTATCCTAGGCATGTGGCGTTTCGATTAATTTACATAAGTATTGGAAAGTGGACGATTTGGGAAGTAGTCAATCTGAGGGAGTAATCAGTATGGGAAGTGGGCAATCTAGAAAGTAGTCGTTTTTGGAATGGTCGTTCTGGGATATGGTCGTTTTGGGAAGTGGTGTGAAGCGAAGTTGTACTACAGTCATATTTTTATAACCGTGATACCGCCAGGGGTACCAAGGTTATGAAAATCTAACTGCAGTACAACTGGGTGTACCACGGATAGCAAAGTACTACGTGACATAGTCCTATAAAAATGGAGTTGTTTGCTATGTATTATCACCTCGGGCTCGTTGAGCAGGCAAGTCGATTAACGCAGTAAGGTGACATTTATTACGTAGGTAATTAAAAGCGCAACTTCACTGAGGATTCCCCATTAACTACAACTCTACATCTTCAGAATAATATAAAAAAATACTAGGTACTGAAGAGGAAAATCTTATAAATCTACTTCAATCTTTAAATTAATTGAATACTCAAAATATTTCTTAGTTGATCGGATATACGTTTATGCATATAGTTTCACACGAGGAAATTAGGCAGTCATGTAAAAATTGCTAGCCAGGTTATGTTATGATAGACGGCCAGAATGTCAAATTCAACTCCTATTTACAGTGCTGTAACGAATGGTACCGGAACTTGGTACATACTACATCAGCGACACGAAACCTTAGAAAGCCTAAACAACACCAAGCCCGATTGTTAATCAAGTTGAGTGATTTGTAGGCGAGTGTCTGCTTCTAAAGTTAATATTTAAAACAGTAAATTTTAGCTAAAGTTTTGTATGTTTCTAGATATTTTAAATAGTAGTTAGTATTTACTGTCGACTTATGGTAAATACAAGTAATTTTTACAAACCTTAAAAAATCTAAGGATCTAAGGATTTGTTAAATCTATCATTATTACTTGTAGGCCATAGCTTCTAAATCTTCTATAGTAAGGTTACAAAAAACTTAAATTATAGATACATATTATTAAATTGATGTAACGATCATTAACTTTAGGTTTAAATACTTTATTGATCACATCTATTCTATTTATTTGCATGGATGTTTTAATCATATTACCATATGCAAAAGATATTTTGTGAAATCAGTTTCAATATTACTTTTACCTTTTTGCTTTTTTGCCTAACAAATCAGCACTAATTCTAATCAAACAATGGGGTCCAAGCAAAAGCCATCGTGTAAAACTGCTGGACTAGTTCAACCTGCCATCACCTTTACGTTACCCTATAACTTCACCAGGCCAACACCGTGCTTACGTTGTCTTTATCTGTTATTCAGTGTAGTACTTATTTCCACCTTTAAAAAATAGTTTTGAAGGTTTTGAATAATCATTTCACTCAAAAAGTCGTAATGGCCCAGTGGTGAAGGTGCTTTGTAAACACACTTTCTAAGTTTATCTGGATATTACTAACTGACGGTGAAAGAAAAACATCGTGAGGAAACCTAGAATTATAAAGAAGTCTGAAATCGCCGAACCGCCTTGAGCAACCGTGGCGATCAATGTTCATACCTTCTCTGTATGAGAAGAGGTCTTTCTCTGCAGTGGGATAATAATAAGCCGATATGATGAATCATTTCACAAACTAAAAAGACATAGTTCAGAATTTCGTCTAGTACAAGCAGTCTTTGATTATAGTGATGATTTATTGTCTACGTAAACCAACCAATTTGGTAACACAGTTGAATTGGATAACAATGTTTTAACCCGTATCTTTACACAAATTATCAGCAGACAAATACGATAAACAACTAGTAGGTGTATGAGTGTACGTAGAATAAACTTTAGAACTCGTGTACTCAACTCATAGGTAAGTGTAATTTTCTAAAGTGTTGTCTGAAGTGAAGGTGACATTACCATCATCATATAAGATAAACTACGTCTGCTATGAAGTTTTGTCCAAAAACATAATAATTTTTCAAATATTAGTGCCTAATTGTGATAAATTGAAATGTGAAAAGAAAGTCGAAGTAGCTAAACATAATAAAAGACTTGTCGAAGAACCTAAAGGTAATAAAAAGAGTTCTCAAGATAATTTACAAAGTCTTAAATATTTTAGAAAAAAAAATAGTTTTAGATCAAAATGAAAGGCCTCAAGATAAGTAAGAACTTGTTTAAAGTCCTACAACATCGTTATTAAGTAATGAATGTTACACTACTACTAAGCGTATTTAAGGAACAATAAAAAAACAAATAAATTGAATTAAACAAATGTCCTATCAATGGTGTAAACAGAGACCAGAACGTAGTTACTACGATCGAAAAAATTTCTTTCACTACTTCAACATTTACTGATAATTCATGCGCAATCCTTTATTATGGGTGATTCTAATTTGGCTTTTATCCAATATATTATTATATATTATTACTTTGTTCGATGTACGTCTACAATGAGCCATACCGATTTTTCTAAGTGTTTCCACATGATAAATATCGTTCGTTATTCTACTTCCGTCGATTATTTCTACTTATGCGAACTACCTTACATTACACCGTTTTATTGTTAGTATTAGTTAGGTAATAATAAATATTTTTCTCTTATCATGCTATAGCTTACTCTATCTAAGAAGTAAACTTCACACATCATTACTCAAAGCTCTAATGTCTACAGTCTTGCGTTATTTTAACATGATTCTCATATTTTCAATTTCTTGTAATAATTCTTCTTCAAGACGGACATACCGAGACCAAATAGAAGATGTGTTGACAAAGGGCCCAATTACAAGCACCCGTAACCGACGTGTGGGTATGAAAAGACTAATGAATGTTGAGGAGGCAAAAAAGGTATGTTTGTAAGCAGAGACTATACCTAGAACATGGCGTTCTATAGTCTCTGCTTACCCCATTAATGGGAGACAGGCTTAAAGTTATGTATGTATGTCACTTGCATTCCAATCTTACATCTTCCACCAATATCTAACAATATGTCGTTTATAGTATATTCCCTTGGCTATTATTACCTATAATTCAATAAAATAATTTCAATCAATCTTTCAATCAAGTGTATTGCCTGCGTCACTTTACATGCTACTTGAAACTGTAACTTACAAAAATATTGTAATAAAGTAATGACCTGGCGATTAAAAAGAGTGGCCTGAGTTTCTTGCCAGTTCTTCTCATGGCTCTACTTCGTCAGCGAACTGGCTGTAGGTTAATTTGCTGACATTTTGTAAACTTTGACGTTCATAAGTGTTAATTTAATTAACCTATATGAATAAACATTTATTTCATTTCATTTCAATGCATAATCTTTCAAAAGTTATAATAACAAAACATTTTTTCTATAAATTAGGATTACATATAGTTTATAAATGTATTTTGTTTAGGGTAAATTAAAGCTTATTTGCTTTCTTACAAAAATAAATCCATGCTGGTTTCGAAATGAATTTGCTCGAATGACGGAGAAAGAATCCAGCTTCTTTCACATAGAATATCAATATATAGTAGGTCATATATTATACCTACGTACTTTTACTTTTCGGTTCAATGAATGATATTACCAAAGGTGCAATTACCTCCTCTTCTTCTTATTTTTCAATTTAATTTTACATGATTGAACAAAGCCCTATGCAATCTTGCTATAATCATATTTATCCTTTAACTAAGGCTTCAATATTTTAGGCAGACTTTTTTTTTATTTTTCTGATAAGCTTAAATAAAATATAATATATATATAGATAAAAATCTTCATTTTAGTTTTAGAAAAAGCTTAATTTTATTACTTTACTAGAGGTCCGTCCTCGCTTCGCTACGGTACCAATAGTTTCATTCGATCTCACAACAAATTTCTACGTGAAGTATCATAGTAATTAGTGACGTATTGCATCATTCAAATTTACAAAGGCACTTCAAATATAGAAATTTTGAAAATGACTGAAAAAATATGTTAAACATACAAAATATAACCTATGTTATCCGTCCTATTTTGTAGCTTTTTAAAATAGGTACTTAAAAAAAATTTTCAAATCAGTTTCGTAGAACTTAATTTAAATCGAAACAAACATACAAATATATTTTCTCTTTATAATAATACTATAGATAGGTGACAATGCAACGTGTGCATGATAAAAAGATTACATTATTATGAGTTTATAATTAATTATTATCTCTGATTTGATAACATTGTTGAACAGAGACATCTATGTGTATATCGTAAAACTTGATGGTTACGCTGAAAAGCTTTGATACCTTGAGGTGTTGTTATTATGATATTTTAACACTAGATGGCGATACCAGTATGCACCAAGCTATAAATCCTTGGAACCGCAGAATTTTATTTTCATCAAACTATTATAATTAATAACTAAATGTAGCTATTTACTTTTTTTTTATAAACTAATTTTATGTTTTTAATTTAATAGCAGGTTTTGTTTCTAATCATTATTGTGATACCATCTGCATATGATATAGAGAACTACGTATAATAAGAGCATAATAATATTGTAAGGTGTCTATTCTTTTGTAGTGTTACAATATATTGGCAGATGGCGCTATCTCAATATAAGTTAATAAAATTATATAAAATTTCAATTCTGTATCTACCATTATGGTAAATAGTTACCTTTTTATTAATTGCTGGAGGACAACTCAGTCCTCTCTGGTCGTGCTGCCATACGCTCATTTCTGCTTAATGAATAATATTCTCGTGACTTAATACTTATCTAATAGAATTTGTTTAATGCCGTTTCATAAATCAGAGATTACGCGGCATAAAAGCAAAGAAATTGGCAGCTTTCAACTTTGATATTTTTTAGATGCCTATGTTTTATACCTTCGCAG
The DNA here is from genome assembly GCA_963082885.1 of Parascotia fuliginaria. Taxonomy (NCBI): domain Eukaryota; kingdom Metazoa; phylum Arthropoda; class Insecta; order Lepidoptera; family Erebidae; genus Parascotia; species Parascotia fuliginaria. The sequence continues at coordinate 18,496,990 of OY720179.1, read as the reverse complement.
AATGGGACGTTTACTGATAAAATGGGCAAATGACCTTACAAAGGCAGCTAGAAGAATTTAATGCAGACTACTTTCAATAGGTTTTCTTCGGCCAACAATTATGGTGTCATATGAAAAGTTAGATAAACTTTGATATACTTTTGTAGAGTATCGTCTACATGCAAAACTTAAAATAAAACGAACAATTTGTCTCAGTATTTTCAATTTTGCCGTTATCTTGTGATTAACTAAACTTTTATAATATCAGCACCCTACTAGAAGCGATGCCTATAATTATCGTGTTCAGTGAGCAATAATCACGTTTTGCACCCCGCTGAGCTTTCGATATCAGTGATTGAATTGATCTCATCACTGCGCCCATATTAGTGCTACCGATACCTATAGGTATGGATGTTGTGGGTGCAGTTGTTAATTTAAATTTGTGAAAGGAAATCGATCGTCCTTTTCGCTTTCTACCTTGATGATTTTATAACTGTAGGTTGCAAGAAGAACATGGACTCTCGCAAAACTAAAGATAATTATTACTATCGCGCTGTTTACGACTCTGCAAAATCTTTTCTTGTTTCTCCTGCAAGATTTGTTGTATAACAACAGTCTTCACCTAGACTCGAAGTACCGTTTCGCCCTATTTATTCTGACAGAGAGAGATGTTACTAACGGTCTTTTATTGTACTTAAAGCTTTCTTAGATTCAGAAATGCATAAAAATATTGTTTTCTTATAGCATCTATCAATAAAAGATTGATTTAAGTTTGAAATATATTACTGTTATTGATATCTTCAAACTGCAGCGCACATGCTGACCTGCTTTGACAGAACTGCTACTAAATAAATTATACTACTTATTTTAAATTTCTAAATATTTTTTTTAAATAAAGTTATCGAATTATGCTTAGTCAATTAGAAAAGCTTCTAGTAGACATAGACAAAGAAAGACGAAGTGCCGCAGGCAGAAGACTAAACACAGCAGCGATATTTCATTGAGAAAAAAGCAAACATTTTTTTATACAGAATGAACATAACGAATTTAAAAATTTAAATAATAATATAATTCAGAACACTTATTAGAATATTACCAGTAACAAAAGGCCACTACCCCGCAAGCATGCATCAGACAAACTCAGTGGGTGTCACAGTTGCGGTGTTACAAAGGGCTTAGTCGGGTGTGATCACGGCCACACTTATTGTGAGGATACCCGCTGGTTATTCCAGTAGAGAAGATGGGAAAGAACAGCACAATAGTAACGATTTTCTATTAAAACCTATTGTTGAACATGACAAACAGATATAAGCAGAGATGTAAGTTAACTTCCAAACACGTTTTAAGAGCTAACATAAATACAATATATAAAATAAAATGTAGTAACTGACCTGCTGCCAGAACTTAATAACTAAATACTATAAGATCCTGACTACAATAGCAAATTAAGATTGATAATACTTATATGTATACCTAGTTATTGTTTTACTTGGCAGCAACTTCAAAATTATAAAATACTTATTTAATTATTTCTGATTAATTAAATCAAAATACGAATTACTTTGTGCTATGTACATTTATTTTTTACTTTTTAGTTTCCTTCCAGTTTGAAGTCGGTTTTCTTTTGTTAAAAATTATTTTATTCTTCTTACTTTTACTTATTCTTCCGTATTCTCTCTTCATCACGGTTGGTAACGTCTTGCTAAAACGCAGCTGAATATGTTAATCTAAATACTTACAATCATGTTAGTCGTATGCTTGTTTGTCACCTCAGTTGTATAAAAAGAGTAGTTGATAAGAATTTATAGAATAAGGGGTGAACTTATTGTAATACAACATCTAGAAATAAAGACTTCAAACAATCACTGAGAAATATCAATTGAAAGCTCAATACAAAAACAGAATTCTTAGCTAGTCGTACGCACTACTAATGAGTCAGTCTTATGATGGCGTTCCACTTGATAAGGAGAACAGGTACCTTCTGATCGGGGAACATGCCGAGGTTATTGATGCTGCCGGAACAACGTAATTTAAATTGATTGGCTTTAGTATCACATTGTGGCACAGGGCTTTCGATGCATGATAATTTTTTCAATTGAAAGCTTTATCAAGGTAGCTGTTTTACACCTTTGTCTTCTTTTTTACCTTTCAATAAGATTCGGCCTCTACTTTCGACTTGATTTGTTTTACCATGTTCTTTTTTCTTCCTTTCGTTTTGTCCGATTAGTACACGGCCTTGATGTTAAAGCCTATTCTGACCCTAAGCTTGTAAAATGACATACGGCCGTTTTGATATATTCAATTTCTTAATACCATTATTTTTATCTTTCGAAACCAAGGGAGTTCTAAAACATATATCTAAACCAACTAGGTAAATACAGGTCCATATACTGCCACAAAATTAAACACTTTCCAATTCAACCTCTCGCCACAACATCGTCATTACAATGAAGGCATCTACATTAATCATTTGCTGCGCGGGCGGTCCTTTGTGAACGAAATTATGGCACACCGTGAGTTATAGCGGCAGATTTAATGTACTAGCCACAATGGCTCATTGATTCGGTAGGACTAATGCTCGTTGGGCACGCTAACTTGATGTATGGGTTCGTAAGGGGCAAATATTGCCTGTAATAAGATATTTTTATGTAATAGGTATCTAGTTTTGCTTTGTTTTCAGAAATTTGGATGCATTGAATACTAAAAAGCTAATATGTAGCAGGTTGGATAGGATAAGGAAAAATTCTCGGTCCTATATCTTTTCTATCGCCTCTATCATTTGAATTAAAATTCAAATTCATTTATTGTTTTGCTTTTCAGTTCGCGGTCGACTGTTACTTGATTGTGTTTTCTTATCATATTTTCTGCTATGCATGGAGAGCGTAGCCTTGTCTATCCATAGTTTATGATAGTTAGTGACACTGAACGGCAGTGTGTTTTTAAATAAAAAAAATGGCTGCCTCGGTGTTTCAAATTCGGTCTTGGTTTCGACACCACACAAGTATAAGCATTCCTTTTAAAATATGAGTCTGGAATAGTTCCCGGTAATTGGCAATATGTATGCCCCATGTAACATACCCAACATAGCTGGTAAAACATTGGTAGTATTATAATTCTGCTTACCTCTCCAGGGCAAAGGGCGTTTATTTATGCTAAGTACTCTCAAAATAACAAAGCAATCACTTGGTTATTACTTGCCAAATATAATATTCTGACCCTAAGGTTTTGAATTCAATAGGTACTTCCAATATAAAAAGTTTCACCCTCGGTTTGGTAAATAATCAGGATTTTTAGCTTCATCATTACTACTAATATTAAGTGTAACATCAGGGTCTAATACGGTGAGTAGCGGGTTTGATTCCCGTGGGGTGCGCCCGGGGGGTCTGGATATTACGCTCATAGATTAAGTTTATTGTGTAGTTTATGTTACCAATTATTATCAATGGAAGTACCTACTAGACCATTTTACTCATGTTTACCTTGACTGTGATCATACGCATACAAATTATCTTTGATAATGATTGTTCAAGTTACATCACAATGCTCTTCCGTAGTATATGCTACGACCTTATCATTTTAGACGACAAAACCTCTAGTTTAACCGATTCTGTGGTGTCTTCATGCATCGATTTCCCATAGGTTTCAGCACAATATAAATAGATCCTAAAGGATTTAATATAATATTTTACTAAAGTTAACTTTTTTTCCATGTAAACCTTTCAAAACGTTTAAACAAAATTTGGTAAACAAAATATACAGAGATTGGAAATAGCAAGTCCAAGTATTATACCTAACTGTCATATCTACACAAATAATAAAAACATTATATGGTCACAGCTTCGAGCTGAACATAAAGGGGTTTACACACCAGGAGGTCAAAATCACGTCGTGGCTTGAAATTGATACAAAATTTGGTTTCGTTCAAAAACCGTATTATATTTTGAAGCCTTTGTTATTAGGATGAAATTGTATTCAACGTATAGGAAAACAGGAGTCCTATTGAATCTAAATCATAGGCTGATGATTATGAATTTGAATAGGGAAATAAATTAGTTTAAATCACAGGGGTCCTTCATAGAAGCAATTTAATGAAAATGCTCCTGTGGGGCTTAGAAATAGATTTGAATAAAATCATTTAATTTATCTATCCAAATCCAAATAATTTAAAGTATATCATTTCAGATTTAATAAAAAAATACTAAGTCTAAAGACTGACTATATATGTACTTAGATTATAGAGTAAGCTTCAGCTATATCAAGTAGATATAGGTACTCTATGAACAATTTAGATTAGAAAGCAGCTTCCACGAATAAATTTTGAAATTTTGGCTGGCCTGTTGGTCTAGTGGTTACCGACTCTGACTGCTAAGCCGGAGGTCGCGGGTTCGATTCCCACCCAGATCAAACTTTTGTGTGTTGAGCATGATTGTTTGTTCTCTGTCTGGGTGTAATTTATCTATAAAATGTATTTACAAAAAAAAATGTATATAAGTAGTATATCAGTTGTTTAGTACCCATAACACAAGCAAATATAATTTCTTAATTTGGGGCCAGATGGCGCTGTGTGAATGTGGTAGAATATTATTATTATATTATTATTATATAAACATCGAAATTGTATTGCAACATCCATACAGAAAACAAAGAGTTAAGTAAGTAAGATAGCTACCAAACCTTAGTAAGCTAAGATTTTGTTTTGGTAGGTTTTGGTTTTATTTGGAAAGTATCATATTTTTAGGATTTGTGTTGGAAATTTTGGTCCTCATGATAGTATTGAAACAAGTTTAATAACAGCGGTTATTATGCACCGTATTGCGATTGAAACGTTAATATTTTATATTAAATTTTAACATGAAAACCACAGCTTACCTCAAAAAATATAAGTAATATTTTATGACAGTAGTAGTACATGAAATTGTCACTGCCTTGAGGAAGTGCTGTGATTGATGCTTAATGACTGACTAGTAAGAAGAGGACTTTGCCTTGAAGTGGGCCAATAAACAGACTGGTATTATTGTTATTATTTAGTAGAACATAGGCCTCTGCAGGGACCTAAAAAGTATTTGTGATAGTTGGCCAAAATTTGGAATCTATGACAAAGCTGTACAAAATTCGTTGCAGCACAAATCTATTTGTAAGCCTTGACTCGATGTAGGCTGTACTCAACAACTGTAAAGTACTTAACTTTTTCAACTCTAAAGTAAAAAGATCTTTCCAAAAACGTTCGTAGGTATGTTTACGTGGCTATAAAGTACAATCCAGTGCTCGCAGACCACCTATCGCAGTGCTATCGCAACAAATTGCACGTGATGTATCGCCGGCTATTATTGCTGCGACTATGGTTTTAAGGGTAGGTGGATAATCCTGTTACAAATAAGGGAACTATTAATTAAAAAGCATTTTTATATTAAGAAGTAAATGGGCTAAATAGATTTATTTCGAATAAATATATTAGTCAGCAACCATTTAATGAGCCTTATCTAAATATTTTTCTTTGCTGTAATGAGTATTCTACAGATTTTCGTTGATCGTGGAACATCAGGCCAAGGTAATTGCAAGAATTATTATTTTAATAATATTGAAAGAATAATGTATCAAATCAGGTATACATCAGACCTGTATAAGTTGCTCACAGCGCTGATGAATTTTAAAACCTATAGTGTATATCTGAACAGATTTTCTTGAATCATAGCTAAAGTTATCGCTCAAGTTACGATAAATATCTATATCAAAATCAGTTCATCCATTAGGGAATTACTAAGGCTGTAGAGAATTGAGTACGTTATATACATTTTTACATGTGTTTGGTAATTTTTAACCCTTTCATGAGCACTACCGTTACATTCATGACACAATAGATGTTTAATTGTCATCACGACTATATCCTGTTTACTATCCCGAAAAATGTTAATGACTAAAGAAAAGTCTCAAGAAGTAAAGTGCCTCAAACGGAACCGAGAAATCAAATATCCCATTTAGTGTAAAATGTACAGTCACCATCTCCATTACGCGGGCCAGCCTGCCCGACCACCGCAGCTAGATTTTATCGCTCCTTCGAACCATTAAAACGACCATAATGAAGTTTCTGCGTCGGATAATGCACTGGAGCATTACGCAATGATTTACAAGGGCGGCAATAAAAAGAATTTAAGGGATGACCCGAGGATAGTAAAAATAGCGAATCGGCCTCATAAAGAAGAGGAATGTGAGTCGGAACCGACTGTGGGTGAATGTTGGCGGTTTTATTATATCATATTACATGTAGAATGTACTTTATGAGGTTTTAGGGCAGTTTTCGGATGTGTTGGTAGTATGTTGTGACGCGGACCGCATAACCGCTGTTAATATAAATAATATTGAACCAGGTGTGATGGTAATGAAATCTGTTATGAACAAGGCCGAGAATCGAAATCGGGCGCAATATGACTTGCTGCTGTGTCATTTTTTAAGTTTATCTTGGACATGTTTCATTACAAAATTAAGTTTCTCCTACCATCCGATGTGTACCATTCGCAGATGTTATCGATGATCGTGCTCAGCAAAATCGAACTTGCTCTATTTATTTGGAGTAATGTAAAATAAAGCTTAGCGATTTTGTACCTAGTCTAAAATATATTTCTTTTGTTACAAAAATATGAGATAATGAAATGAATAGTGTATAAAAGAGATAGAGTACAACGAGATACCTTGATCAAGATGACTGTTAAGTAGCACACTATCAGTAGAACTATCTTCTCTTTAGGAGAAGACTGAAATCATTGCAATACGTGGTAATTTACTGTCGGTAAATAGTGTCTCTAGTTAACATAAAAAATCGTTGCACTAATAGCAGAATAGATTGTGTCCACAAGTTTTCTCTAAACCGTATAAGGGCTAAAGATTCTGCGTCGCCTTAAAAAGTACTAGATAGTTTGCAATAATTACGAACTGGTTAGCATTCAATCAGTATTTAATTTGTACTAAATGAAATAAATGTTTTACAAATACCAATAGATACATAAGTCAGTATCGCAAATGATTTTTTGAATGGAACTGAGTTCAATAATATTATGGCATCGAGCATTGTACATCGAACTTTCATGGGATAAAGGTGAGGTGAGGCTATAATCAGGTAAGCTGTATCCTTATTCGTATTCAGTGGTATAAAACGGTGCCTTTCATATGGAGTGACAGAAGCGCAGAAAATATTGCACCAATTAATGAAGAAGCCAAATCACAATTACATCAAGACTGACCCTTCGTCACTTTTCATAATTTGTTATCGTTCAGCTCGTCTTAATTTATCGAACGTTTTATGAACAAAATTCTGTGTTCACATTAAGTGTCCATAATAACAAATTGAATTGATGGTCTGATCGGGCTACAATTAAGGCGGGTTGCTATAAATCGGCGCGTATCTGATTTTGAACATGAAAGAGGCGTTGCGGCCGACGGCGTACAGGCTCGAGGTATAGCAAGAGATGTTTCGGATTATAATTGGAGTGTTGGATATAAGTGGAATATTATGTTCGCTATTTTTGAAGTTATGATGTATTTTAAAATGAATACATATTTTCATTGATGTTATTACAGGTAAAGCTAAAGGTGTTTTAATGATAGGTAATTTATAACGGCAGTAAAGAAAAATGTTTTTTTTATTGAAAGTGATATTGACAAAAAGAAATCAGACCTATAACTTTACATATTTTCTTGAATCGCTAAATACTTTATTCCCTTAACTATAATTTTATTTATACTGCTTAAGTATTTCTGAAATCAAATAATTATTACGACACGTTAAAAAATAGTAAGTAGGTCTGTACTTTAGTTTTGACATTGGCCTGCTCGGCATATACAACTTACTAAAAGTTTTTGTAAGTTGAAATAGCCCAGTGGATAAGGCAAGGCACCTGCTTCGTAAACATGAGGTAGTGGGTTCGAACCGGGCAAGTACCAATGTGATTTTTCACATCATATTTATGTACTTTCTAAGTTTATCTCGGACATTTCTGCCTGACGGTGAAGAAAAACATCGTGAGGAAACCTGGACTTAAAAGTCTGAAATTGTCAATCCGCCTTGAGCAAGCGTGGTAATTAATGCTCATGCCTACTCTATATGAGACGAGGTCTTTGCCCTGCAGTGGGACAGAAAACAGGCTAGGTAATATTATATAAAGGTTTATTTGTTTTTCGTTTGTTTCTCTTTAAATTGGTTATTTTCTTCTCAAGTTATAATTAAAAACAACTAACTGCAGATGAAATAATTAAATTAAATACTGACATTACTATTCAGTAGGTTGCTTTAATATAAGATTGTAGTGAACGTAAGATTTTTAGTTTTTTCATCTTTCATTTCAAAGCGAAATAAAGCACAAGTTGATGTTTACTTGTTTAAAATAAAAAGAATATTGGGTTAAGACTGCTCACGCTCTGCTCAGATTTTTCCGCTGCAACGACCATCATTTCTGCGAGCTATGTGTTTCTGTTATGAGATATCGAGTGTGTGAACATCTTTTCTTTATGCCTACGAGTCAACAGGTCACCTGATGGTATTCAATAACCGTCGCTGATGGACTTCTGCAATTTCAGGGGCTCCGTGAAGCTGCTGCCTACCATGATATTAATGTCATATTTAAAAACCTTGTTCGAAGAAGGACAAGTCATAGCGCTCGGGAAACACCGCAGCTGGTACTTAGATATATATTTGTTTTCATTTAAAAAGACGCTTTTAGATAAAAAATATGTTGCACCTATTGTGTGACTACCTTAGTATACAAATGTATCTTTCACCCGCGGACATACATCTGACAGGCGCACGCTTGCGTCTTGTGAACATTTATATCAGACACCTCATCATCTACGTGTTGTATCTTATTTGTACCACGGTTCATATTAACCTAGGAGGCCTGTATGCCTTCTTATGTTGACATCGTATAACTACTTATTAATAATAAGCAACTCTAACAAAATGAACCATCATAGTTAGACGGGAGTGACGAACATGTTGGCAGTCTTATTGGACGCTGCTGCTCGACCTGTAATAGTTATTTTCTTGCAATCTTCTCGCTTGTAGTTTTGACTACCATTATTAAATTTGCTTTTGCTGTTCGGTGGTACTCTGTATACTACCACGCAGAGGTCGCGGATTCGATTCCCGCTCAATTCAAATATTTGTGTGCATGAACATGACATGTGTGTTTGCATGGGTCTGGGTGTTTCTATGTATATACGCATTCTGGAACCTATAACACAAGCTATAATATGCTTACTTTGGGTCTAGATGACGTTGTGTGTAATTGTTTTGATATTATTATTTACTAATATACGAGATAGATAGATTTGCAGTGGATTTCTATATACAAAATTCAATCCAAGATTATTTTGATTTCTTTGCGCCTAACGATATAACGGGCTTATATCGTTTGGCGCTGAAGCGCTGTCAATAATAAACATATTGTAATAGCGATTCAACGCTGAACGATCCATTGCATACAATCGAGTTGTCAAATAAAGGTCGCATATAAAAAGCCACCGTTGCTAGTAAAGTATAAACAACCACAAAATTATAGAACTTTACTAGTGGGCGGTAGAATTATTTAGATTTATATCTTTTACTGACAACTTTAACAACAAATATTGTACCGGTAAAACACATAAAACACTTATAATTTAAAAGCCATAAATCCATGCTATCACCAATAAAGCACTACAATTTAAATAAGGCTATAATATCTTTAGATAAATCGTTATCTAAAAAAAGGGGAAAGAAATATGAAACACCACATTATAACGAGGCTTTTGCCACAAAAAGCTACCGTATAAGATTCCGTATTTGATATATGTAGACAATAAATATGGCCACAGAAATAGGAAACAAAGACATAAATTTTGTTCTGTATCGAGGCCGTAAATATGGAGGTCGTGAGAGACCGGGCCTACTGCACCCGTGGCAACACACATAATTCATTTTGATTTTACTTGTATTTTAAAGTATTGAAGATAATAATATAAGCTATTTACTAATGTTATGATCACGTTTTGTACGGCGGTAGATAATGTAGATAAAATAGTTTCTTTCAACTTATAAGTTGGATGTAATAAAGATGTGATGACATTTTAAAAGAATATTTTATAATTAAAACTTGAGTTATTTTTTATTGAATCAGAGAATTTTATCACTGATCTACAAAAGAGTAGTATATCACTAAGTCAAACTTTTTCCGTAGTAATCTTCTTTTCCTTTCCTTCAATCTTGACAATGGCTTAGTTGGGTTTTCTTTGTACTGTATTTGCAAAGGTCAGAGAACACAACCATACATATAAATTACGATAAACACTTACCATCACATTAATGATGCTTAATTATCACCAAAGTTTTATAAAAAAGTCAATGAGATCGAAACTGTGAAAAATAACAAAAGACCAGTAACTAAATTTCTGATAAAGGACCTGTTATAGCTAATGATAAATTATTACACAGAACAAGGTACTATAATAAACAACCCTATTAAATTCCTAATTCAACTATTAGCACAACACAATTGTCTGTGACCGCAGTAAATCACAGCACACATAGCACGCAGTAGTGTTGTGGACAATGTGCGCGATGTCTCGATATCAACGAAATATGCTAAATTCAATAACGCTCACGACCCCAACTGAAAACAGGGCTGGTATAATTCGAAGTTGAAATTCAAAAACAATTTTAAAACTTACTTAATTTTTAAGAAATGAGTGAAGAAAAAATATAATATGTTATTTTACTTTCGATCTGTTGAAATATGAAATGAAATGAAATGAAATGAAATGAAATTTCATTTCATTTCATTTCAATAGTGAACCCACTGCAATAGTTCGATTCATTTTTAATCATCGCCTTAGCGATCCAATAGGTATAAACTATTAATTTAGTAGTAAAAGTAATTTGATATAGATAGTGAAACTAATGAAATCGGTCAAAATAATAAAATATCAGTAAAAGTGATTCGAAAGGAATAAACGATTTAAACTTCACCAGTTTTAATAACAAACTGCCGTTAAATAACCATAAAAGTTATTTATTCATAGAATTTTCAAATTCTATAACTCTTAACACAAGCTTTATTATATACTTATCTACTTTGGGTTTAGATGACGTTGTGTGTAGGTGCCAAATTCTTAAAAATATATTAATTAACACTTAATTCAAATCAATTAAATGCAATTTATTTGCAAAGATGTTAAGTAGCTTTAAGTTTATTTAGTAACTTTACATAAATCAATCCAATATTTTTTTGCCAATATCATTAAAATGTTGCTGAAGCTCTTTACTTAATAATAAATAAACTTTCTTGCGCATTATCGAGAAATATACCATTAACTTACTGTTCTTTAATCCCATAACTCATACAAATCACCGTTCGTACATCCCTGTAAATCCCGATGCACGATAGCGCGGGTCACGTAGTGATTTACCGCGGCGAAGATTATTTATCAGCGCATGCGCTGCCTCACACACTAACCATTAGTGTCCAGGATGTTATGCACTGTGAGCTGGAAAATGCCAAAAATTTTTGGCTATTTTATTTGACTCTTTCTTGAAAACTAACAACATTGTTCATTATTTCTGAATATTATAAAATGATCAATAAATTATTTCGTTGTGATACGTCGTTTAAAAATCATAATTATAGCCCAAATATTGTTATATAAAGCTAAAGAGTTTGTTTGTTTGTTTGTTTGTTTGTTTGTTAGATCGCGCTAATTTCTGAAACTACCTGTCGTATTTAAATAATTCTTTTTGAGTATCATAGCCCAGTTCTCGAGAAAGGTTATATGTAACATCACGCTACTAGCGACGGCAGCAGAGCAGTAAGCAAAGACGCAGGTGAAACCGCACCGCTGAAAGATAGTATATCATAACCAGGTGACATTTAGGTTTCATGTCTAATAACAAAAGATTGTAATTTACGGATTAAAGCTTATCAGAGTATCCAAGGAACTATAATGAAAAAGGGAAATAGTGCCTATTTATTTAATTAAATCAACGTTTTTTCTTTCATTTTAGCACAAAGCATAAAAAAAACAAATTCTACCCCCTTTTCTCATGAAATAACTTAAAATTGAACAATTTATTTGATTTTAAATTAAGAAACTAATTTATTATAACTTGCAATTCAACAGTACTCAATAAACATCTGCTAAATTTTCAATACAAAAGCGTTCTTCAAAGAAATCTTTCAATATTCGCCATCAAACTCAAGTGTACCTACAAAATTTATGCACCCTACCATTTATTAAAATGTGTTCAAGTACGTGATTAAGATGTAGCGCCCTTCCAGCGTTAATTTGACAAATAGGAGTCCAAATTGTCGAGCGTCAACGATGCTTCGAATCCCCGCCCACGGGGAAACGAGTTTGTTCGTGTAAGCATTGTAGATGTGGCATTATGTGCATAGCTAGTCTTAACAGGTTCCCTGTCCCATGTATCATATATGATTCATAACAATTAAATTTCTGTTGTGTCTCTTGGACAGCGAATGTGTTAAAAATAGTTTTGATTTTATTGTCGAGTTATAAATTAACAACAGGATTAAAATATTATGTGCCTTAGTTACAAAATAAATTGTCTAATAATTAAAATCCTCTATTAAAGTGAAAAATACATAGTATAAACATACACATTACCAAAGGGTAATATAAAAAAAACTATTAACTAAAACTATCGCTTAAGCTATATCTTTCATGCAATAAGAATAAAAAAATGTTTTATTAATTTCGCGCTGTAAGATCTTCTTGGTTCTTAATTACAGTAACTCTTAAGACCAGACGCAACTTGCAAACTTACATTTGCCATTACTTTCAATCTTATTTTGTGTGTATAAAGGTTTAATATGATTGTAAAATAGTATCAGATAATTTTGTCATTGTTGAGAAGTTACTTGAAATAAATTGAGTGCTCAAAACCGTTAACAGTAGGCGTGGCTTAAGGCACTTCGTTGTGTTCTGAATTTATCTGTAATTTATGGTGTAAGAGTAAATCTTCAAATTTCTTCAAAATGTCGTCAGTGATCATTATTTTAAGAGAGGCTGATAAATTAGTAAATAAACCTGTGATAATGGTGACATCCTAACATGTAACTTTTGCATTCAGAAAGATGCATAATAAAGACGATACAAATACAATTTAGGTACAAAGGCATCAGAGTCAGAACTGAGTTCTTTAACAGCAAACCTAAGAGTGATATAAGAAGTAATATTAGTAAGAGTATTTAGAGTTTACAATCAAGTAGAAAAATAACAAAAAACAACTTAGCCTAGAAAATAATATAGCTCGTGGTTATAGTATACAACATTGCATACCTTCTTAATGAAAAGTTTACATTCCTAACTGCTATAACAAATTTAAATAGCTAAAGCATCAATTTGATGACAGAATAACTTTTGCAATCTGGTGAATTGTTGAAGTGTTGGCAAGGACCTCGTTAGTAATGGGCGGGCACTTGGCTTTATTTAAAGAGAATTGTTTGAAGGGAGAGATGCTGATTACACAAATATATAAACGAATTTATTTTGATTCAAACGTTACTTTTCTCTTTTCGGAAAAATGAGAATAGGGATTTAACACCATATTTTAAAATGGAAATATTATTCATTATTTTATTTATTAAGCTATTGCATAGCTTTTATCGCAGGCTTTGAGCGCGGCGACCGAATCAAGAAATTCCGTAACGAAAATAAAACCTAACACCTACTCCGCCTACCATAAAATTTATTTCCCAGGATAAACACTAGTGGCGCTAATTTTTACCACACATAAACCAAATATTTTGTCACATTTGCGATAAACTTTATCTGGTAGAACTTTATAAATGAAACTAAGATTTTAATAACGTGTAATAATGCATCAATGTAATGTAATGTCTCAGTTTCATTCTTTTTCCTGAAATTCCTGAAAAGATAATAAAAATATTTTAAACGATATTAACTTCTCATTTATTCAATAAAAGAAAAAAAATGTTTTCTTATCAAACACAACGCTTAAAAAGTGTAACTTGAATTAATATCAAAGAAAAAACTTAAATTAATTTCAAAGAATAAAATACTGCATAAATAAATAATTGCATATGATGATAAAAAATGCTATGCAATAGCTTTACCGCGGCAGTCCCTGAGTGCCAAAGGTTTTTTTTTTCATACATATTAATCTTACCAAGGAAACTATTAAAATCAGTTGCGTAGTTAGCGGATAAACAGATACAACAGAAGACAGAACAGAGAACAGAGAAAAAATCGATATTACTTTACACTATTTATTACTATTTCTGTTTAAAAATATATATATTTGCACATCAGCCATCTGCATCCTTTGATATTAATATCAACATGTAAATAATTATGTAGTAGTTTTAAGATGAAAACTAAAAATGAATTAGTGCAGTTGATTTTCTTGTCGTGACTCAAAACTCGTTATCAAAACTGCTGCATTCAGAACAAACATATCCCTTAACAGGCCGCCTGGAGTGCTACGAAGGCGTGTCGTTCCGCCCTCTCAGCGAACAACAAATTATACACTGCCTGCCTTCCAGTACCACCTTTAACTTCAACGTCTATTTGTACGATATATACATTATTGTTTGCACCTCTGACTTCAATAAATGTTTGTTTATCAATATTATTTTTACCAGCACTCTTTTTTTCGGTTTTATTGTTTGAATCAGTTGGTGGTGCAATATGTACGACAATTCGTATAAAGAGATTTCTTTGTTTTTTCGATAACGTGTTGTGTTTGTATATGGTAGGGTGATTTTGTACGTCCATTTCTGGCTCTGAGAATAGTATGGCATTAAATTGTTATTAAGGGTCTCTTACGATATACATACATGTTTATATATTCGTAGGTCACAGCACAATTTAATTTTACCAAATGTATATAATACCTACAATATTCTAATCATTTGATTATGTTAATTTTATATTTATTTTCTATATAGGAAGGTATTAAAGTCCTTGTGTGTGGGTTATGTCTGACGGTTTCGATAACATATCTTTTAGTAGAAGCCAAGAAGTCATTGTAGAGAAGAAGTCTTCTGTAGAGTAGGCGTCTTAAAATTCTACCCAAAACCCAAGTAAGTTGACATCACTATTAAAATGTATTCATAAAATTACAATGTCACAACTATTGTTATATTTTATTACATAATTATGAGCTTTCATAAACTATGACACATACTTGAATAAAAGTATCATAATTTCAAACTAAAGAACAAGCTATAACTCTCTTGTCGCCTAAAGATGAATTACGGACATAATTTGAAAGAAAAACGGTTACACGAGTAGAAAGCCCAGTCTAAATAATAAAACGCTGGCGTTGAGCCTAGAAATGAGTCTGGATTATAAGACAGTACTGTTGTAGTCATAAGATGGGTAGCTCGTACTAGCAGTTTCAAAAATGTATAGATATCAGGTTTTCAATGTTGTTCTCATTGACCTAGATTGTTCTCATAATTATCCTTTAACGATGGCTTTGTAACGATATGAAATCAACCAACTGTGATATGGAATTGCTTCGATCACTAGCCGTGTGCTAGTCTTGAACGTGAAATCACGTCATCTCTTCCCATTAGTATTATATGAGAGAAAGATTTAAGTGCCTCACTAAACATATGAAGAGTATACTTTGTTCAAGTTATTCCAATGAAGTTATTCCAATGTTCTAAGCTATCATGTTCATCAAGCTATGAATATGCTATAAATGATGATAGTAACCAAACTATTGCGACTTGTATTCTCGAACTCATGGTAAGAAGCGATGTTTTTCATAACATGGCACTCGGGTCGTACAGCGGCATAATGGCCAAGTCACTGCCAAAATAAATGTTGCTTAATACGCCGAAACTTTTGAAATATGTCGCCTTTAAATGTGCCGTTGAAAGCGCCATAATTTTCCCCTTTATGTTCCAAGTTGCGACGCTTTTTGTATGGCGTATCTTTTTATTGTTTAGCATTTTCGCAACATCTTTTGTTGTTTAATGTCGCTTCTGTAATGTTGGTAGTTGACGTTGTATGATGTTCTAGTGCTTTAACATATTTATTGTATGCGTATTTCAATGCTAAAATACTTTAGTGATTTATTGTTTGCATCATTCTATCAGAAGTTTCTAAATTTTCTCTCTGGTTCTCCATATATATACTTACCTTAAAGTTGCCTTACCACTGGCATAAACCTCTCCTTAAAGAAGGAGGTTGCAATAGTCTAGTCTACGTTTGGCAGGCAGAATTGTATTAGAAGAATAATATTTAAATAAGTAACACTTCTACTCTCTGGTATTTTATTGATTGCCCAGTACAAAAATCGAAATCAACAGAAAAATAAATATTTATTGTTATCCAACACCATATTGATGGTGATATTATAGATATAAAAACAAAACATCAATATAAAGAAATTATAACCATAAAATAGTTCTGACATAAAATGGATTCAATGCTGTGGACTTCTTTACAACATAGACGGAAAATATTAATCTACCTAGTCCATCAAACTGTTTTGTACAAAAAACAGTTGATGGACTAGGTAGACCAATAAATAACCCTTTTTGTTGAGCAGTTTTATTTAACCTTACGTCGACAAAACCCATCAAATTCTTCAATAAAACTCAATTCGACTCCATTGAAAAACTTCACATCTATAAACAACACACAATGGTCTCCACGGAGGCCATTTTAGCAATAGAGTCATACAGATACGATATCTTCACGGCTCCACTTAAGTGTGCTATTACAGATAGGGAATAGCATATAACAGATACTGCATGTGCACCACTGATGGCCTATTTCCATACCTATTGAGGGCTCAATGGCTTCGTTTGATAACGTTAGCCTGGCTCCGTAGCATGTTTTACATTTGAGCTCACTATTGGTAAAACGCGTTAGTTTAGTCGATCTACTTTGAACACAGTGCCGACACGGTGTGTTGTGCGATGTGTTTTAGAGTTACTCCTACGTAATACTTTGGTTTAAGGTAACAATGGGCTGCGGGCCATGGGTATATTTTTCGTATCAGTGATAGCTGGATTGTCTAGTTGATATGCCTACACGAAGGTGTAAATTTAAATGGCTTTGTTTGAGAATATATTTCTTTACAATGAGGACGCAGGCTCAATCAAATTTATATTTCCAAGAAATGTTTAGACAAGATTGTTTAAATATTTCACTAAAGTGTTAAAATAGGTAGAAGGGGATTACAGGCATAGATTATTAGGCGTTAGCATAATATAAAGACGTTTAAATTAAAAAAAATATCAAACAGATTGTCTACTACAAAAAAGTTAGTTTAGTTTAATCAACACAATAGTTTTTAATTAAATTATTCTAATAACATTCGTTTTAATAGAAACCATAAAATACCAACGGATCTTAAACCAAAAATATAAGCTGGTCAACCATAACTTGTACTTACCCTTTTATTACAATTGGCACAGCTTATCGGACACCATCAAAAGTAGCCATTACTACATATCTATCATAGCCGGCAACATTATCGTCGGCCTCCAAACGGCACAGGATAATAATATTGGATTTACGAGGTCGTGCTCCGGACCTATGATTTACGTCTTCCTCCGGCGATAAATTATATCTTGATAGCTCGTACTATGGGGCGCGATCTTGTGTTGAATTGGTAGTTTGTTAGCTTTGACTGTAATGTTGCTTGTAGTTTGTACAAGAGATTTGAGTAACAATTTTTTGAGTTCAATATATGGACACAGATTTGTAAGCTGCTAAGAAACAATTGCAGTATTATAGATATTCTCTTATTCGATATAATTAATTTTTATGAATAACTTTGACGTAAATGGTGTAAATAAATAATTGTTATCATGACTACTACTAGCTTCTGCTATAAAATTGCTTAGTTACTATTTCCTTGGTTCATATTGCCTCTGCATGTTATTAATACAGGCCTCCACAAATACTATAATAATAATAATAATAAAGGTGTAAAGTTTTTTAATAATAACACAGTTACTCGTCCCAAATTAACTAAGCCTGCCTGGCAGTGTAGGATTGAGCGTCGTATCACGGAGGCTAGGGCACTCATTGGTAAGCTGCTCTGCTTCAGGTCGGGTAATACCCACCCTCGAGTGATGCGCTTTGTGAATCGGGCCTTTTCGGGGACGGATGTTAGTCCTCATGACTATGCTACACGAGTCACAGAGCGCATCGACTTCCTGAAGCAGAAAGTGTGTGCATGGGCAAGCCGTATTCGTCGCTATAAACGAAGGGTGGATCGATACCATCAGAATGTAACTTTTCAAAGAGATGAGAGGTGGGTGTATCGGCGATGGGAGCGACCTGATACCGACGTGGGTGATGGGCACCGTCCGGATGAATATGCAACTATTGAGTTCTGGCGCAACCTTTGGTCGGTGCCCGTCAATCACACAGAGGATGAGTGGATTGATGGCGTCGAGCGATTATGTGAGCCAATTAACAACATGGAGCCAAGAGCTAAAGAGAACTGGCGCAAAGCTGTTGTGCTTAGTATAGCGGAGCGCAAGTAAGTATGGAAAAGCAAGGAATTACATAGACGCTTTTATCGGGCCTTAAACGGGTCCGATGTCGACTCATTAACATCTGTATCCTGGCTACGATTCGGTGATCTCTTTGGAGAAACTGAAGGTTATGTCTGTGCAATTATGGACGAGGTTCTAATGACGAACAACTACCGGAGGTTTATCTTAAAGGATGGGACGGTAGACATTTGTCGGGCATGTCACTACCCCGGAGAATCCATAAGACATATTGTCTCTGGTTGTTCTCGTCTTGCGAACGGCGAGTATTTGCATAGACATAACCAAGTAGCTAGGATCGTCCACCAGCAACTTGCTCTGAAGTACAACCTTGTAGTCTCTGAGGTACCGTACTACAGATATGTGCCCGACCCAGTTCTCGCAAATGGTCGTGCCACAATATACTGGGATCGATCTATCATCACTGATAGGACTGTTGTTGCCAATAAACCTGATATAGTGGTAATCGATCGATTAGAGCGCCTTGCAATGATCATCGATATCACCATTCCACATGATGACAATCTCGTGAAAGCAGAAAAAGATAAACAGATAAAGTATTTGGATTTGGCTCGCGAGGTTGTCGACATGTGGGATGTGGATTCGGCGATCATTGTTCCGATAGTCATATCAGTTAATGGACTGATTCCTAAGAGCCTCCATCAACATCTCGCGAGGCTCGCGTTAGGTAGCTGGATCGTGGGCCTGATGCAAAAGGCTGTACTCCTTGATACGGCCCGCATTGTGAGGCGGTTCCTGTCTCTGGAGCCCTAACCACCGGTAGCTTGGTCCCTGTACCCGATATTGGTGGGTCTCCATATTTTTATATTTTTAAATGTATATTTCTATTATTTTTTATATATATTTAAAAATGTAATTTTGTGTGTATATAGTTAAATAAAGAGAATAATAATAATATTCTACCACATTCACACAGAGCCATCTAGCCCCAAATTAAGCAATTATATTTGCTTGTGTTATGGGTACTAAACAACTGATATACTACTTATATACTTTTTTTTTTTGTAAATACATACATATTATAGATAATTTTAAGATAAATTAAATTACGCACTTTTTAAATTAGACCAACGCAACGTTAAATTAAATTTAAAACAACTCTAATCCATTCAAGACAAATATAAGCACAATCTATCGAATGCAGTATTTACGAGCAAATTCAGGCACAATGCTATCAGGATCTGTTCACCCTGTTCCGAACAAAGACTATTCATCCGCCGATGCGGCAACAAGATTATCATATTTAATGGTCCCACACATTATTTATGCTGCGCCGGGATGTGAATTTACATTCAGTTACGCCTTTAGATCTCAATATGGGTATACTGATATCGGGGATGCAACACTCAAATAAAAAATGTGCACTAAATAAGCTGTTTTGATTGTGTTAGTGTCTTAGCTTCTGATGGACGTTGTTCTTAGAGATTTGAACTCTTGGGTTCTTTTGTATCTTATTTATGATCTCGATTATTAGTATATTAGCAACAAACAAATCTAGAATTTCAAAATGCATTTGACTTTTTGAATCCCTAACTCGTACATATGAGACAGATATTAAAATGTACAGTTTGTTCTAGTCTATTTTATGTGTCTTTGTCTAATCTGAGGGGAAAATGTGTGGGATTGAATAAGCTAACGCCATCGTTGTCGTTAGCTTATGTCAATCCCATACATCTTTTAATCAATTCTATGAATAGAATAGAAATATATGCCACTTATCTAGACCCTCTGTATAGGCTTATTGGATGATTCGCACGAATTGAACTCGCACAAAACGTGCGAATCGACTCCTTTAAATAATAAAAAATTTTCTGTAGGCGATTTGCACTAAGTTAATTTATTAGCGTGCGAATCGTTACCTTCAAAAATATTTAATAGGGTATACAGTAGTTCCATTATACTATTTGATTATTAAATAGGGTCCTTATTTTATTACAAATATATTAATGTACCTACTAAGTGTTAGATGTCCCACAAAATATGATTTATTTTTGACTGTAGAAACACTGCAATATATATAGTCTTTGGCATTATATATAATTGTGTGGCAGATATGATTGATTGATTTGATTGTATGTATATACTAATAATATACTGGTAATAAACTAGTTACATCAAGATTTATTATATGTCTGTCAAATGTCTTAATTTTATTTGTGTAAGCAATATTAAAATGAAAACATTTTCTTAATAAAGAAAATTATAAATTGAGATATCAATGAGCTGTTGAGATCTTACAATATAGAGATGCTCTAATTAATACAAATCTCATTTTAAAATAAAGATAAACCTATTCAGTTCTCCCACAATCTTTAAATTTACTTGATATAGTAGCTTCCTCTTGTTTTTAACCCAGATTACCAAATTTGCGGCAGTTGTTTTGTTGGTTACTATGAAGGCTGCTACCCTCTTTAACCATACGCACCTGTTACACAAAGATCCTTGTCATCGAAATGCGGGAGTTTACGTCACTAGTAACCCTGCAGCTTACCCTGTTGCATGTAATAGAATGGTGACTTGTATTAGAATGAAAATGCTCGCTAGGACGAGATTTTATAACATTCCACTGTATAGAATATTGTGATGCCGTTTGCATAAATTTCATCTGTTTAAATAAAAATTAAGGATTGCTTGTTTGTCTTCTATGCGATGAAACTTTAGTTGGGTGTTCCGAAGTCGTCCAAGACGATTCCTAGTCCGAAAAAAATGGTTTTTTTTTTATAAATTACATGGAATTGCAACGCATGCCGGGTGCTGCTAGAATTGTATAAAGTTTAGACAAGCAAGACTATATATGTAAATCTAATCTACACTAATATTATAAGGAGGAAAGATTTGTATTTTTGTATGCAGCAAATAAACTCAAAAAGTACTGTACCGATTTTAAAAATTCTATGTCATTAGAAAGCTACATTATCACTAAGTAACATAGGCTATATTTTATTCTCACGGGAACGTGAACCACGTGGGTGAATCCGCGTGACGTCCGCTAGTGAATAATAATTATAATCAGTATTTAACTATTGATAGTAATTTATTCAAATTCCTAACATGTCAAGTAATAAATCTAGTTTGCAAAAAGTGGTTAATGGTCGTTCAAGGCATAAATTATAGCGTTATAACAGGCTTTAGCGTAAACTGTAATTACATCGATATCGATATTACTTAAAATTCATATTTTAACCATTGAATGCAAGCGCGACTATATTCATGTATACATATTAATTTAATAAGGTAGACAGAGGGCTAGCAATAAATTAGTTAAACAGATCATTTATATCTATTCTATGAGAAGCCTAATCTCAAATTCAATTGTCAACGACTTCCATAAGGAGCTTACATTTGGTATGTTGTTGGTACATGCTTATTAATTAATAGTATACCTAGAAGGTACCAAAATATGTTCGCTCAACACCTATGGGAAGAAATAGGGTTGTTTCATATTCTAAAACGAAGATCACACGGCCATTATTAAACTGTCCACGATGCCATGTTTTGCACAGAATGCACGTTAACACTTCTTATGAAACAGATAGTGATCTGCATCAAACAGAGCCTTTGATTATCAGACAGTGACCACGAGGTTTATAACACTACGTAAGTTTCTTGTCACGATTTGTCGTTAGGTATTTATTATTAGCCGCTGAATGTGAACAAATAAACAACTCGCAATGCTCGCTTGATGACTTAAAATGTAAACCAGTAGTCAAATAAAAATACAAATTATTTGACTATGATAATGTCATATGCAAATTAATGTTTATGTATATAACAGGCTGTCTTCTAATTTGATTATAAACTGACACTTAATCAAGGACTCACGAGATGCAAATTAATTTTAAATAATAATTTTAGTTAGTTGTCAGTATGATGACGTATGAATTATTGTTGCTTGTATTGAATTCTTAAATCCTCAGTAATAATTTATAACCGTTCAGCAGAACAAATGTGATGTAATAACGATTAATATTAATAAATAAATCGTGCACCTGCACGGCTGTTTAGTCGATAACAATCATTGCAATCCATCAATGCATTCCCTTAGCATACGTAACATAACAGAGATGTCTATTTTGTATTGAAGTATGTATATCCGTATTCTAAAAACCATAACACAAGCTATAACTATGCTTACTTTAGTTCTAGATGGCGTTGTGTGTAGTTGGTGTGATATTATTATTATTGTGTTATGTAACAAGTATTTTATGATTCTACAAGATTTACATCGGTTTATAGTACTTTGTTACTTCAATAGTTCAACTAATGTTATTGTATTATACATGAACACAGGTTGAACGTGTGTCCAAAACAGATGATTTCTATAAAATTTTGACAGTATTTTTTATTAAATTACATCTATTATTGTTAATGCTGGTTTATTTTAAGAACAGAAACAGGCCGTTAAATAGTTTACACAACCATATATGAAATTATTCACAAATTGCACTATTTTGTTTATATCAATAAAGTTCTAAAGCGTACTCGCAGAGCCTTAGTAAAATAATCTAGCAATATGTCAGTAGCGAACATATTATTATCGCGAATCGAAAACAGTAAGGCTTCACGATTAACAAAGTTGAAACTGCAATCGAAATGGATAGCACACGCACATGGTGTTATGTGAGTTTAGCCATCGATATAGCTCTTATAAAGCGACGATAAATCCGATCTCCGCGTGGGCCATGACTGCCCACAGAAAACTTTATTGAATTCATCCGTAAATTGCACTTTAAACTTTATGTCAGTGTACCATGGTAGGTTTTCTGCTTTACGGCCTCGTATGCAGTTTACCGACTCACTATTGTTTCTCGATTTGAGCCAAACATTACTTTTTATCGTTTCAAAGTGGTATCGAGATATCCTTTTGAGTTTCATTTCTGCTGTTTTTATTGATTTTCAGTTATATGCCCGTTGTTATAAATTGTGCGTTATGATATTGGATAGTGCCAGTTTTTTTATGTGAAACTTAGTTTTGGTACTCTTTATAGATTGGCGCCACACGAAACTGACACCTTTTATGTATAATAATAATAAATTTTAAATTATTTATTTTTAAATACAATTTAGTTATACTGTACCTATACTTCTTTGGCGTAAAAAGTATTTTATATTAAATTTTCATCTTGTTCTAGATTGTTCTAGATTATTAGAATTTCTTAGATCTTAGAGTTGCGTCGATGTTTTACTACTAGCACAACGTGTCAGTGAGACATCGGCATCCTTCTATCTAAAGCATGCGAGGCGTTTGACGGTTGGATAGGTAATTGCTGACAGTTGATTTAAATGTTGGATGTCCTCCATAGTATAAATCTTGAATACACTTTGTAGTCTTAAATTAATTGATGAGATAATATTGTTTAATCAGGATTATTATTAGATCGTTAAACATGAGTCATTGAAGTGGCGGTGTCTAAGAATATACGTGTGCTATTTATATAGTGAAACAACATAATTTTATCACAAATGTTTCCAATGGTTTAACTGCAGTTCAAATATAAGACAAAGATGTAGTTCTTGCACATACCTGTTGTAAAACAGTAATTAGCATAAAGCTTTTGACACAATAATTACTTCTTAAGATTAATCAATTTTATGAAAAACACATCAATAAATATTCATGCTGTTAAAACATAAGCAAAACTATCAAGATTCGCTTGCCATATTATAGTAATTATTAAAGAACAGAAAAAATATCAATATCTACCTAATGATAGTATTTGAATATTTTTCTGTAACTTTGTCACTAGTGATCAACTATTTTGTAACATATTTAAAGTCTATGAATCTCTATCATCGTTAAAGGACATTATGTTTCAGTTAATAAATAAGTAGTAAACTTTTATGTCCAGATAGATATAATATTTATGATAACTAAAAGCGGTTATGAGGTTAATAACAAACTCTATTAATGTTGTATCGTTCGATCGCCGATGTATTACCGATAATTGCTGGCTTGCCATAGTAGCCGCCCAAGGGCCATGAATTACAAATTATCATGTTTTATTGAATGTTGTCATTGAGTTTTTTAGATAATAGATTTCATTACACAATTTTATATTGATATTCTTGATACTAAAGTAGAATTTAAATTGGCAAATCTTTATAAACTCATAATTTATAATGGCATACATTTACTTATCTTTTAACAATCGTTAAGCATAAAATTAGTTAACACAAATGTTTAGGTATAATGTTTTATTGTATCTTTGGTAAGAATAATATAAATTAATAAAGATTTAAAAAGTATTTCTGATCATCATACATAAATTATGTATTATATCCGAATAAATAAATTATGTAATAGTTTTTATTGCTAACTGTTTTTACTAATATATAAAATAAAATTTTGAATGTCGGTACCACGGTACGGTATCAAGTCAGTTGCACCTCATCGTTTTGACGGTAGTAGATCCACGCTGGTTTTAGCATGAATGGGCCGGATCGTCCGGGGAAGTACTACCCTCTCATAGAAGATCGACTTAAGAGTACTACTACTTACTACTGCGTTTCGTTCGGTGAGTGAGAGTACCGGAGGCCCAATTTCCCCCCTTTCCTCTTTCCTCACCTCCCTCATTCCCTTCCCCTAACCCCATTCCCAGCCGCCATAGTGGAGGCCACCATACCACGATAGCTTTTAGTATGGTGGCCACCACTTCTGGATTCCACTGACTGCTTACCATCAGGCACTTTGGTATGCTAATATATAAAAAATAAATAAAAAATAAATCGTGGCTCTTTTTATGGTCACAAAATATTTCTCAAAATTTATTTTCTCAAAGACAATTTGATGTATATCATTTAAGTTTTTGATACATGATATTATACAGTATATTTTGATATAAATAGATATAATAAGCTGCCTCGTAAATTGAGGAACATGATTATTGGCGATCCACTACCATACAATAGCAACAAATTGAATGACTAAGACATACTCGATTTTAAAATTGTATTAAATGTTGACTCAAGATAATACCCAAGTGGCAAAGCAATCATGATATAGACAATGCTCTAATCGTTGCAGAAATTATGCTAAGAAAACATAATCTAGCTGTTATCGACCCATAACTTCATACTTTTGTCGCTCAGTTAAAGCCTGGACCTCTTTACCAACGCATGTGTTCCCATCTAAGTATGATCCTGGATCTTTTAAAGCGGGTCCAGTAGTTTGGCTTATGGAAAAGTGTCCACTTCTTCTGGCTTGAACTGATTGTTTATCATCAGGCAGAGTGGAGTCACCTTGGTTGGTTACTATATATTTAAAAAAAAAAAACAAGATAAGAGTAAAACTAGTACCTACTAATGGATCAACTGCAACAAGTAGCAACTTGCTATAAATCGTAATAGAAATTGTAACATTACATCGGTAAAGGTCTCTCAATAGTTAGAATACGTGTTACGTTAATCTAAAATAAAATATCTACCCTGTATTTTCTACTAGTATAATAAACCAAAACATTATAAAACGATATCTCATGATTACCACAAATCATTGGAATAGAACCACGTATTACCTCACAAAATATTACGTGAAATAGCTGCAGGTGTTATAACTGCTACACCGTATAAGGTATCGTATCAAGTACCGACAGCAAATTCTTCAGGCTAGCAATTTCCAAATCGTAAACAACGAGCACGTGATTTAGATCTGGCAGTTTCTGCAGATCTGTTTCTTCTTCTAAACTGACGTGACTGATATTAGAAATACAGTTCATATTACTATACTGGTATTACAGAGTAATGTTACTGATAAGGGTAGCGAGTAACCAATGGGGCTCATGACCAGCCAAAGTGGCGAAAATTAGGCAGAGACCTATGTCCAGCAGTGGATGTCTTTCGGCTCAAATCAAATCAGCCCCTTTACTATCCCACTACAGGAAAAGACCCTATAAAGGGAAGGCGTGAGCATTTATCACCACAAGGCGGATTGACGATTTCAGACTTTCTCTGAAGTCCAAGTTTCCTCACGATGTTTTCCTTCACCGTCAGAAACGTCCAGATAAACTTAGAAAGTACATAAGATTTGAAAATCACATTGGTACTTGCCTGGATTTGAAACCCCGACCTCGTGTTTGCGAAGTGAGTGACTTCAGAACTGGGCACGACTGAGCTAATATAATGATGGTGTCTTATACCTCCTTTTAAGAAAATTTATTTACTATGAAATTGTTTGATAGAACAATCTGGGCCTTGACAGATATAACAGGTAAGATTTCAATAACTCCAGTACTGTATATAGCCTGTATGGAACAGTCCAACTTTTTTATCATTGTTAGTTAACAGTTCTTCTGTTTATTTGTTTAACTGCAAAATCGTAATTACTAACTACATGTAGGTTTTACTCAAAGTTCTAGCTGCGCTCTACGGCTTTGCCCGCGCCTGGAATGTGTTTTGTCTCTCTAGGGAACCAGAACAATTTTCGGGGTAAAAAGTAGCCTATACCTGTTTTCTAATCTATCTTCATATTAAATTTCATGGAAACCGGTTCAGCCGTTTAGGTGCTGAGTGGCAACAAAGACACACACACCTACATACACGCAAACTTTTGCATTTACAATAATAACTGTATTTCAAATATTAGGTATCAGGTACTCAATCTTCATTGATACCTGTTAAATTCACTGACTAATCATGAAACCTTTGATTGCATATTTAATACATTTGATTAGATAGTGAAAACCATTGTAACTGCTGATAAAAAAGGAAACGACTCATATGAATTAATTTCTCAGCTGACTGTTTCTATGAGAATATTTCTTAGTAGTATATTTGATTTATAGAACTTTATTAGTTCTCTATTTTACTCAGGTATTTGAGTTAAAGATGTTAAGAACATTCTCAACAAATCAGGATCTAAGACTATTCTCAGATCCCAATTTGTCAGATTTTGCCATAATAAAGAAAATTGTGATTTTAATTATAACCAGAGGTTGGAATAAATAGAGCTATTGTAGTTCATTTGCCACAAACATAATCCTATTAATATTATAAATTCGAAAGTTTGTGTGTGTGTGTGTGTTTGTTACCACTCAGCGCCTAAACAGCTGGACCGAATTCAATGAAAATTGGTATGTAGATAGATTCGATGCCGGAGACGGACATAGGCTACTTTTTATCCCGAAAATCAGTCTGGTTCCCGAGGGATACAACAAACTATATTTTACGCGCAGGTGAAACCGCGCCGCAGAAAGCTGGTTATAATTATGTTAAAGAGTACATACTACGGGATTTCAGTATCTGAGTTAGAGATGTAACGACATGAGATTATCCTCAGATCCTGATTTGTCAGGTTTAGCCATAATAAACAAAATTGTGGATTTTAATTTTAAACTTGAAGTTAGGTGTTGGCCGTGTTTATTCCCTTGCAAAATTTGCAAGGTGCGGATTCTGTGATTTTCTATGTAAGATTCCAATGTTATGACGATTGTCCGGTTCTTGCCCTCTTTCTTATACTACCACTATATCAGATATCAATAGTTCACATCACATTCCTAAAGCTTGGCCAGCAACAGTCAACCGCAGTGAAAGTCCGCTCGTAAAATAAATCATACGCTAACACAATGAGCACTTAACCGCGAGATTGCCGCTTTATTTGACAACTATGAATCATTGTTTCAATTGTTTCTTGCTTAACATGAGATGACGTTTATAAGTTACTAGTGGTAGACTGAAGACCTGTAGAATTTCCATCAAAATACTGAACGATAGAATTTTTTGTGAACGCGGTTGTGATTAAATTAGCAGCCAACCTTATAGTACTTAAGGTCTAGCGATAAGTTCCACTTGCAGCTACCACCATTTCAACCTAATACTGACAAGACACAATCAATTCTGCTATTACATCACTTTTATACACTATAAAGTATTATTATACCTTTGTGCCATTAGAGCAAAAAGCAAAAATTATAAAAATGTCTACTTCTCAAACATTATATGAATAATTTACTGGGGTTAATCCCTAATAAATAACTAGTCCCTCTTCAAATCCCACTAAGCTCTTAGGATTGGAGATATCAGTTAACAGCAATTATAACATTATCTGGCCTCTGTCTTATCTAAAAAATCGTACAGTCTAATCATCTTCAGATGCGGGTACAACGACATATCCGCTGTTTATGTTCTAAACAAGCTCTTAGTCAGTATCATAGTTATGCATAGTTGACTATAAAATGACATCGAAAACCTCCTACTACATGTCACATACTACTTTACATACATAATAATTACATACATTTAATTTAAGTGGTTCTAATAACAGTTTCTATTAAGTCGTGAACATCTATACTTATAATAGCGGGCAAGTTTGTTTGTTTGTTTGTTTGAACGCGCTAATCTCTGAAATTATCAGTCAGATTTGAATAATTCTTTTTGAGTATGATAGCCAAGTTCTTAAGTAAGGTTATAGGCTATGTAACATTCACGCTACTGGCGACAGGAGCAGGGCAATAACAAAAGACGCAGGTGAAACCGCGCTGCGTGAAGCTAGTTAGATAATAATACATGAAGTAACTAGGGTAATGACACCAATTATTGACCCTTAACTCTTATTACTAGTTTCATTTTATGATAAGACGCGTGACTTGCATACATAAATATTATAGCAATTTTAAGGTTAGAACATTTACAAAGTAAGGCACATTGTATGCCAACGTAATTACGTCAATTGTATCAACTTCCACATAGTACCTAATTATGGTTTTTCGTTGAAAGTGTCACATCGCAATTTCAATGGAAAAATCGTCTAACTGCGAGTCGGACTCGCGCACGTAAGATTCCGTACCTATATCTATAACAACGGCAAAAAAATACAGTTTTTGTATAGGAGCCCCTTAATTATTTATTTTATTCTGTTTTTTTATTTATTTGTTGTATTGTTGATATAGTGGCAACAGAAATACATCATCTGTGATAATTTCAACTGTCCTATTATCACGGTTCATAAGATAAAGCCTGATGACAGACGGTCGGACAGCGGAATCTTAGTAATAGGGTGCCGTTTTACCCTTTGGGTACGGGACCCTAAAAAAGTTCAAGACAAAATATTATGTCTCCTCGGAAATGTCTTGTTTAGTTAGTCACAAGATTTAAGTTAGTCTAAATTAATTTCTCATTTTATATCATTTTTCCACTGACGGTACATTATTTCTATTTAGAAACTGTATGTTTTATAGTTAGACGCAGTAAAAATATATAGATCAGTAGCTTCGGATATATATAAGTAGGTATACATATACTCGTAAGCTGTACGCCGATCAAAGAGTATAGTAATACATCGATCAATAATGTTTCTTAAGATACTGAATGTCAAAATGTATACCTATGCTATATAAATTTAATAAACATTAAAAGCAACTGCAACTTCTGTTACTATCTATAAAATTGACACTTGTCAAAGATTTATGTCAGTAATGACACAACGCTCCACCTTGCTAGTGTTAGTAGGTACACCTGCACAACAGTACTTTGTAATCACTATTTTGTATAAGTTGTATCGCATATAGAAATGTGTATACATTTTGCCTACACATATAATAATCACCAGGTGTTGATACCGTAAATAATAATTCAGGAACTCAAAAATAGACAGCGCCTCTAGTGTTCACTCTTTGAACTAAATAATTCTAATGATGACATTATTTTTATACGTCAGTGTGAAAATTGTAATAGTAAAAATTTATTATTTCTATAGTTTTAGTGGTAGACTTGGCTGTCAATATTATTAATCACTCACTGCGTCATTCTATTGTTTAATTTAACTTTCCATAACTATGACTACTTTATTCCAAGTAAAATATTTTTAAGTTAAAGAAGTAGTTATCTGATATTTCTTAATCTTTATGACATTATTTAGGATATTAAAATAAATATCATAGGTACACTCTAATCCGTGAGTAATTCCAATGAGTTAGTAAATAATAAAATATTGGGTTTTAAAATAATAAATTAACTTACATTATTGGAGGTAATGCTAGTTCTGACAAATTTACACAAGGGATTACACTTATAACCGCAATAAATAACGTGAATTATGTTACTTTACTGTGTTTGTTATCAACAACACAAAAAAGACTTTATTTTCAGGACTGAAAGATTCAAAAATGAAGAACAGAAAATTTCTTATATCTCAGTCATGAATATTTTGAATGCAAGCAGATAGGTATTCCCGATTAATAAATTAAATAATCTTATAATTCAAGTAATTTTGTGTCAGACAAGAATATGATACGACCTTTCCAATTTGTATTGAAATCCGATGAGCTGTTTTTTTTTATCTTGTCAAAGTCTGGGGTAATAATTTGTCTCGTAAACTAATCATTTGCTAAATTTTTAAGGTCGAAATGTCCTAGTATTCCTGTTATAACAGATTAAACTATGCGTAATGTGTAAGGCTGCGTTATAATCAGAATGATTAAGTATAAAATGGGTTTATCCTTATTACGTGAGATGTTAAAGAATTGTTTCAATGCTGATTTTATGTTTTACTGTAGGACGGCTTCTGCATCCAAATTCGGTTTTACTGTATCCTCCTGGTTTAGAAGCAGCAAGGAAGCTATGGGTTTATATATTTGTACCTATATATTTAAGTAGAACAAGATGGCCATCTACTAAACCAAATATTTGGTAGGCTGTTATGCTATTTCTCATCGGATAGGTGCCGTTGTTTAGTCATCCAAGAAGTTTCTATGATCATCACCATTTAGTCGAATAACGTCAACTGTTGTTAGGCTTTCCCCTAAGGATCTTTATTTAGGCCAATCGTGTATCCATCTAGTCTGTGGCCTTTCAAGCTACGTCTTATGGTAGGAGATTGCTTAAGAACCATGCACCAGCTTAATAAATTTCTAGAATAATCCATTATTACTTTTATTGGCAATTAAGTATTCTATTATATTATTGCTGTAGGATAAAAACGTCAAATAATATTTACAATGCTGATCGTATCTACATTGATAAACGTTTACATTCATAAATGTTAACAAGGAACATTAGATACAAGGAAAACTTAGTCTACTATCTTATTTACATATTATATGTTATTATATCTTATTCATAAGTATTTTACATGTGTTTTGTCAGTAAAAAGATAATCACAATGAACTAGCGCCTTACCACGACCCGCAAAATTGAAGGGTTCGGCAGTAGTCTTCTTTCAGCTGGTATGATGATGCTTATGACCTCCATATAAATCATTGGATAATTACAGAAATTTTTCAGTAGTCAATCCAACATGTATATGAATATCAATTTGTTCCTGATAAACTGCTTGACAGGCTCAATGGCTCAATCAGACTACACATTGTGTATTTACCGCTGTCAAAGTGATTATGATGAGTGTAGTAAGTCTCCATTTTTAATTACCAGATTAGAAATAATTAATTTCATACTGGTTTTAAATAGAATTAGCTAAATCGACTTGAGAAGTACTATCGTCCTAGAATATCGAAATAAGTAGTATTCTTACTACTACTGCCTTCAGTTCAGTGAGTACAATACTACAATATGTAAAACTTTTCGTTATCACAATTAAAAATGCACTCTTGTCCGAAAACATTTAAAGGTGTCATTAAAGTCTCAAAAAAAAAATGCAAATCAGTCACCTGTTCCAAAAACTACTCACAGCTCAACAGTAGATAAAGTAACTAAATATATGTTAAGCTTATTTATTTATTTATTTAACAACTTTATATACAAAGTATATAGGCGGACTTAATGCCAAAGGCATTCTCTACCAGTCAAGCTAAATAATTTAAATAAAAGACATGGTCAATATAATGTACGGATATAATAATTAATTTACAACACGGATGTAGGCAGTAAGCTTGTGATTTATTATTCTATTGTCGTTATGTTGTATACTTTGCGTAATGACGTAATTTTTCCCGGAATTCTTGTATTACATGTCTCATCCCATATAATCACTTTACTTCACTTTGGTGGCCCACCTGGTGGTAAGTGGTAACCGTAACCTATATACAAGCATTGCAGAAATAATTTCACAAACAAAACCAAACCGTTTCCGATCATAAAGAAGGGATAAGAAAGGAAAGAGAGATCGTGGAGATAATTGGCCCGTTGGTGTTCTCATAACACATGAGGAAGCACATAACACGAGGAAGATAGTATAGCGGGTGACGCACCAACGCTCGGCATTAGGTCCACTTAGAATATGCCGTGACATGATTATTAATTTGATGCACGACATGTTTACGATTATTACAGACGATCAATCTTGAATTTTTTGAAATAATCTAGAAGCGAACTAATTAATCCTATTAATTTCGAGCGATCAAAAATGCTGAAGACATTTTGGCTGGTGATTTTGACAGCAACATCAGTTTGAATTTAAGTGCTGTGAATTTAATTACCACATTTAGGTTTATTTGTCATCCACAGATAGCCAATGGTCTTCTTGCTGTTTGCGGATTGTATAGAATACAATACATAGGTACATGCATAGGTATAGTTCCAAAATTGACTGAGGTTCATCCATTTCATAAAACTTGGATTCAATAGAATCGTAGATTTAAGATCTACTTGTATATAGAATACAATAGAACGTCGTTACAATAGAAATTAAATACATGAACATGCCGTAAATTATCGAGTCAACGAAAGTTTAATGTTATTGAATGCCACTGAATGACCATAATAGGTCTAGATCACATGATATTAAATACTTTTTTCAACCCCTAGGCATTTAGCATAATACAGCAGTATAAAAATAATTGATGCCTCAAGTATCACTAAGAGCACTAACATAATTATATGGCTAAGACAATTTACTACAATGTAAACATAAGAGGTGCCAATAAAATAATAATGAATGTGACATAATAACAGACAAGGATCGTTATTGTAGGCTGGATAGAGACATGCATGGAGTCGTGTGTAATGTTTGTGTACAAAATAATTTTTAAATAAGACCAATAAATTTGATATGCGCAAACTTAATTTTTTTATCAGAAGAATATGTTACATTTTTCTTCATAATTTGCTAATCAGGGCAAGCGACGAAACAAGAAAATTCTTGAAACTCTTATAATATAAAATAATAATACCAGTCTGTTACTTTTTCAATGTAGGGCAAAGACCTCTTTTCTTCTCTTCTCATACAGAAAAGGCATTGATCATTACGCTTGCTAAAAGTAATCATAATCATTCTAAAATTATCAATCCGCCGTTGCCCCACAATTGCCTGTGATTATAAAAGACTAATAAAAAAAACAAGTGAAATAAGGTTAACCTAAAATAATATAACAAATAACTAAGTCTTACGTCGTAAATATCTTGTGGACAGGATTATTTTACCTCTTATTTGATACATAAATAAACTAAGAACATAACACTTTTATAATAAAACTGTGAACAATAAAATAAATAGCAACATCCACTCCGATGTCGCACGGTGGCTAACATTGATTTATAACGAATATTCATTTCAACAGGCTGGCTGTCAGATTGCGCACGATTACAGTCCAGATTTATGTCGCGATGCCGCGTCTGCCCGTGTGGGAGAGTAAAGGTGGGACATCATGAGAGTTGCGGCAACCGTGGACTTTTATTTCAGATATATAAAAAACTAATAGGAGATGTTTTGACAATGGGCATAATTACAAGCACCCGTAACCGATGTGTTTAATAATGAATGTTGATGAAGCTAAGAAGGCATGTTTGGATGGTAGAAAATGGCGTTTTATAGTCTCTGCTGACCCTATTATTGCCAGACAGGTGTAAAGTTATGTATGTATTAAAGTTAGGCTTATATTACAGTAGTTTTTAACATCATTTAAATAGTATGTATTCAGATTCTACTATCTGTTTCTATCAGATCGTCTGCCCTTCTTGTTAATTGCCTCCTATCTTGTGCTTTTCAATCCTTGGTCACTATTTCGCAAACTTTTAGATCCTATAGTAGTAGTGGTTTCAATTCTTCTTTGTTCCAAATTGTATAGTATAGTTGTTTTAATTACAAATGTTCAGATTATCTTAAGTCAAATATGTTGTTCGTGATGTTAATTAATTTTAGACGATAAAATATAATTGATTATATTTCAAATTAAATTAATTTGTTACTAGTTTCTCTGTAGAGGCTTTTACATTACCAATAGAGGTACCGTTGACAGCGTGATTTAGTACAATAATCGCTCAGGTGAATGGTTCAAAGTTGTAAGCACTTCTAAAATAACGCGCTGCTGTCATCTGCTTAGTTCATAATAATTAAATTGACATCGTTCTACCAGTTTAGTAATTATAATTATTTATTGGACAGTTTTTTCATAACTATTTCTACATTTTTTTAAGAGACAGCTGCCAAGTCAGACTAACATTATAAACGCGAAAGTTTGTATGGATATTGTTTGTTAAACTTTCACGAAAATAAGTACCTAATGGATTTTAATTAAACTTTATGATAAACTTCATAAATGAAAATAAGACATAGAACATTCATCAAGATATTTTGTATTTTTTTTGTCAAGCAAAGCTGCGGGCGATAGCAGTAAGAAACAGGGGTTCAACAAGCAAAATATATTATTAAAAAACAAAAAGCTCGTCTGCCTAACAAACTCAAAAAAAGATATATCCTATATCACTCCCACAATCAATACGAATCTTATGACACCTCAATATGTTGAAGTCTTTAAGCTATAGAGCGTGCTAAAGAAATAGACATACATACAGCATGACTGTTTGTTCTGTGTCTGGGTGTAATTTATCTATAATATGTATGTATTTACAAAAAAAAAATGTATATAAGTAGTTTATCAGTTGTTTAGTACCCATAACACAAGCAAATATAATTGCTTAATTTGGGGCTTAGATAGCGCTGTGTGAATGTGGTAGAATATTATTATTATTATTATTATTATATTTACATAGAAACATACATACATACGTATATATATACATACGCTCGAAAAACCCTTGTTGACTTCGGTAGTCGAGCAAAAACAGTGCACTGATACCGAAGCGAGGGCGGACGTCTAGTTAGTAATAAAACAATTTTACCAATAATATGGCAATTAAATCATACTCACCTTTATGCCTATTTATTTAAAGTATAGTCTGGTTTAAAACATAATTTGCTTAAGGATTTAATAAAAATTATCATTCATGAATATCTGAATGGTGTTCCTTATAATTGGAGTATAATTATAACGTACTAAGGTGTTGATCTTGCTAAATACGTCAACATTTTATGATTATCTATAATCTTTGTTACTGTATATTTAAAAGCAAATGACCATTCCCTTTGAATATAATTTTGTTGCTGTTTATTTGCATATTGTAGTTTTTCTAATACATTGTGTTACTTGCAACAATAAAAACATGTTATACATTATTATATTATCTAATTTTCTAATAATCGTCGTCAGCTATGCATCATCATGATGTCAGTAGTCAGTACATCATATCTCTTATTCTTAAGTTCGACCAAAATGATTAGTCTATTTACATTTTTTTTTCAGATTTTTTTTTTATTTAAATTAAAAATTTTTTTTCGCTCACCGTGTTGTATGATATCAAAGAATGATGTGCTCTTACAACGGCGTACATTCATCCAGATTCTACGATAGTAAATAACTTTCGACCTAGACGACCATGTGGAACTTTTTAAAATGAAAAAAAAAATAACATAAAAAGTCTTAAAAGTCAAACCACTTTGCAGTGTCATAAGATATTAAATAAAAAGGTTATTCTGAATCAGCAGTTACATAAAATGCAACTGCATTTTACACGCAACGTTTAATATTATATCTTGTTCCATCGTTAGCCGCACGTTCACACCAGTCTATACGGTACCTTACAAGCCATATAACATTGTTGACAGTCTGATTTAGTGCGATAGTCGTGTCAGAGGAGACAGTGTTGTAATATGGGTGGTATTTATGTTTGTAACATAATTGTAGTGTCATGAGCAATTTTGTACGATGACAAAAGAGAGCATGTATTACAAAGATTACGATGTTTTTCTACAATAAATTTGTGAGCCGTAGTTAGGTTTTGCAATCGAAAAACATTGTGTTTTATTCTTTTTTAGCATTGCTAAGCAATAACTTACCGAAAATTGTACTATTAACAGCACTAAAGATAAGAAATTTAAATCTCAAAATATCTGCTACTTACATTCTAGTCATAGACGCAACATGAGCAGGTCCTTTACATATTAAACCGACGTTCTGATAAAGGTGACGGCAATCGATGTATGAAGCTGATTACATACAAACATACATATATACATAACTTCACGCCTGTCTCACATTAATGGGGTAGGCAGAGACTATAAGAACGCCATTTGCTGCGATTCAAACATACCTCCTTGGCATCTTCAACATTCATTAATCTTTTTTACACACGTCGGTTACGGGTGCTTTGTCAATACATCACAATACTGATATTTGGTCCGCGTATGGCGTCTAAGGCCTAGGGCGACCTCTACCAACTTCTGCTCGTCAAAATGGAAATGCTTGACAAAGTCTGTCTGTATGTGATATTGAAGTATTGAGAAAATAATAGTATTGAAATACGCAAAACAATGCAGAGAAAAAGAGATAGTTGAACCGCTCTCACTTGCTAAACAAACAATAAGTACAAATAATTTTATGTCAATATTACATCATCATATCAGCCAAAAGACGTCCACTGCTGGACATAGGCCTCCCCCAATTTTCGCCACCGTGGCCGGTCGTTCGCCGCCCTCATCCATCGGTTGCCCGCCACCCTTATAAGGTCGTCGGTCCACCTTGTGAGGGGTCTGCCCACGCTGCGTCTTCCAGTTCGTGGTCGCCACTCTAGAACCTTTCTGCCCCAGCGGCCGTCAGTTCTGCGAGCTATGTGTCCTGCCCATTGCCACTTCAGAGAAGTAACTCTGCGAGCCACGTCAGTTACTTTGGTTCGCCTGCGGATTTCTTCGTTTCTCAAACGATCGCGCAGGGAGACGCCCAACATAGCCCACTCCATCGCCCTCTGAGCGACTTTGAGCCTTCGGATAAGACCCATAGTTAGCGACCACGTCTCTGCTCCGTATGTCATCACTGGCAACACACACTGGTCAAAGACCTTGGTCTTGAGACACTGTAATATTACATAAAAGGTTTATTATAATAAAACCAACACGAATTCACTACCATACAAATGGACTATTAGTGATTTAGATAGTTTATATTCTATCTCCATTACCTCCATCTGTTCTTACTATTCACGTTTGAACGCTGTTAAAACTATCAAATCATACTTTCTAACTAGATACATTGCATCTTATTTATCAACTATAAATAAATTTACCATTTCAATTTACGTTCCTTTAAACACTATCTTAATTATATTTCAGTCCACATTAACGTCTAGATGTACTATTACTCATATTTTATCTGTGCTTGCAATCTCCTACAGATCATCATCTAACCCATTAAGATGCAAAACGCATACTAACCATATTATGACCATATTAAAATGCTAATAAGACGTCATTATGTCTTATGTTAGTGTCATAAAAGTTAATTGCTTATTATTATGCTAGGCAGGATGAAAATTAAATATATTAGACTTGATGCAATATGTGCAAATGTGCGGTTCATATTATTATTACCCTTTGTAGAGTTAAAAATAAATCTTTTTTATTTTTGGGTTTATTACTTTATCTTAATAGTAAATAGAATCAAATGGATTTCTGAAGTGGTAAACACCATCCTAAATCATGATAAATTTACGAAATTGTGTTTTCAAATATATTCTTCAATCTTTTGTAATAGTATCCGGTTGCATTACCAGGAGTATCGTCTGCATATTAACTATTATTAAAAAAAAAATGATCGACTAGTATATGAGACAAAACTCTTCTTTCTAATAGAACAGTGTATTCAGAAACTCTATAATTATAATTTATTTCATTTATTGAACTTCATGCATGAAAGTACAACGGCGGACTTAATGCTAAAAGCATCCTCTACCAGTCAACCTAAGGTGGTGAAGAGACATTTGAAGTAGGTGCAATAAATGAAGCAGTGTGATATTAATAGTTGTTTGTAACAGAATACAGTTTACGAAGGATAAAATACATATATAAATATAATATAATATAAGGCGTGCAAATAGAATTGAAAAATTTGTGGTGGTATTTTAATTTTTTATACAACCTGTTTATTATATAGACGATGTTTTTATAGGTGTGTTAAATGCATAATTTGATTAGATTTATATATAGGCACTCACCAGCTAAGAAGCAATTTATCATTGATAATTTAAGCTCTTAATTTGAATTCAAACACGCCATTGCATCATTAAATAAAGAAATTCGTATTCAGTCACAGAGTTCTAATAAATGTGATATGAAAGTAATCATTCACTCGTTCCGCTCATTTGAACCATTCGTTTAGACGTCGGTTGAATTTTTAATACGATTTAAACAGATTGTTTAGCGTATTAACCATGATAAATAATGTATTTTCATTAATCCTTGTTTTAACAATTTTCTAACTTCACTTTAACCGCGCTTGAAATGTCTAGATGCAGAAATTCGACAATTGAATATAGCTTACAATGAACGATTCGATCGAATTAATCCAATTCTTCACTATCAACAATATTATTTGTTTACTTGCCGTATTTCTTTTTATTTAGATCTGATTTACGAATTTCTGAAGTGTTAACAGCAAATTATTTGGCAATCATATCTAATATTAATTAAATGAAAACATTTAATGATTCATATTTCACATACCTTCTTGTACTTGTTACTATGTTACTACTACTTGCTGAACTTTAATATAAAATACTATCATGGTTGTATTAAAAAATATGTACTTACTTTTAGAACGAACTTTTTGACTTTAAAATACTGGTTAACTAAGTGTCCACTAGGGTCGCTATTAAAAATTCTATTTCGAAAATAAATTTTATTGTTCAATTAAAACTTGCACTATATAATTATACTGTTTTTAAGTACTGTTCTTAATTGCGTCAAGCTACAATAATTAGATATATTATTCGTAGTTCATGGCATACATCCGGCACCTAAACCAGTATTACAAATTACACTGCATAATATCATCTATCAAATACCCTATAATTGATGAGCCACTGAAGATTAATGCTCCCATTTTAAATATACGTTCGATGTGTGCGGCCGGGAACAATGGTACTCCGCCTACATTTAGCAAGGTTATCATGATTGATACGTGTATGGTGAAATGCGAAGATTGATCACTAGTTGTAGGTTTTGAGTTAATAAAAGCTCAATGAGCTTTGATTGTGAATATACTCTGTTGTCCATTGACCTTGTTATTCGTAAAGCTGAGGTCCGAAACGCTAGTGACATTATTCTGTTTCGCTATTATGCTATTGACAATGTTAATGTCAGTTTATGTAATAAATATAAGTACATTAAAGAGCACTATGTATAGTTAGCTTTTCTTGGTAAAGAACCTTCTATTTAACCCAACACACTGAAAATCTCGGTTTTCTCGATCTGAAACAAAAATCACACCAGTTAGAAGTTAAAAAACAAGCCTATAACTATAAAGTGAATAACATAAATAATTAGCTCTTTTTTATTAGTTCTTTTTATTCTTTAATTTTTTTACCTGCAGCATGGATTGCAAGCTAGTTGGTGTTTCTAGCTGTTTTATATGTAGTTGCAAAAAACAATAATATTATTAATATGCACAAAATATGAAATATATTTATTGGATATAGATAAATTATTAGATATTAGATTATAATATTATTGTTCGAATATTTTCGTCAAAATTCTCAGATGACGTATAAGATGTAGGTACCTACACACGTGTCATAATTTATCACAATTTCGTTATTATTTTACGAAGTTTAAGAAGAACATCAACTTTACCGCACGTAAGAAACTAGTTGAGACGAATCTCATAGTTGTGCATAAGTTCACGAGTGATGATAGGTAAATAAATAAACCTTTCTATTAGGATGGCAGCTAGCTGTTATTGCAAAATATTGTGTTTCTATGTAAGTAAGTTTAGCTTACAGGTAAGCTATTACTTTCACAATAAAAACATTTTCCAAAACGTGTCCGCTGTTTTAGCCGTCATCTCCTTGATTCGACCCGCCAGTTCTAATAAGCATGTATAAGTCATAGCTCGTAAAACAGCACTTAGTCAGTACAGGCACGTAACGTTAACTATGGTGGCGATTACACATAAAGATTTCAGTTAAAGCACTAACATTATGAAACAATTCATCGGTCCGACGGGTTTCGTTTGGTGCTAGTGACAGCGGAGCAGAGAAAAATGTATGGGTTTGACATAAACGTTGGCGTTAGCTTATGTCAGTCCCATACATTCCTTAATCCATTCTATGAATAGAATAGAAATTGATACGATATCAAATTAATATTGCCTAATTAACAAGGGTGGACTTTAACTAATATACCGTATTCTATTAAGTAACTACTTATGTAAGTATATAGAGAAACAAGAATATAAAAATGTATAATC
Organism: Parascotia fuliginaria; assembly: GCA_963082885.1. NCBI lineage: Eukaryota > Metazoa > Arthropoda > Insecta > Lepidoptera > Erebidae > Parascotia > Parascotia fuliginaria. The sequence continues at coordinate 18,455,997 of OY720179.1, read as the reverse complement.
AAAATACTTTTTGTTGCAGCTGTAATTAAACTAATATTCATGAGCAGGCAATATACATAAACATGTGATAACAATCAGGGGTTATTAACATTGTTGCCGCTAATAAATACAGTTCGCATAAGAAACATGGTATGGACCATCCATTTTCCATATACCTATAGTTTATTATTATGAATATTGTGCATTAATATTTCTGTCTGGAATCTCTATAGTAGGTATTGCAAAACAAAATGGAGTTTCGTTTTATCACTGTAAAATTTTGTTTGTTTATATTGTTGCTTGAAAAGTCTGAAATTGCCAATCTGCCTTGAGCAAGCGCGTAGATTACTGCTCATACCTTCTTTAATTAAGAAGAGGCCTTTGCCATACAGTGGGACACTAACAGGCTGGTATTATTATTATTTATATTATTGCTAGAAGCACTTTCATAAATGTACTAGTGGGAGAGGGAACGTGTTCCCTCTCCCACTATTATTTTCACGACGAATGAATTGCATTGTAAGTAGTTAATTAATGTTTAATATCACTAAAGTGAGCCTCAGTCACCTTCGCTCTTCTGACATCGCGTCAATATTGAGTTATGTTTCAATAATATCACAGTTAACATTCAAAATACAACACTCCTATTAGAAGCTCGTTAACCGCTGTTAGGTGAACTCCACCTCAAGCAAGCACCTAAGGCGTGCGAAGTAATTTCCTGCGCTCAATATTTCACAGTGCCCACACTGCGGCATAAATATGAATAATCGACAGCGCTCGCTTCGACAACACACATAAATTATGCGAAGCGAAAGCGATAGGCTGGATACGCTTAGGGTAGCTATTATGGACACGATTTATAACTAAATGTATTTGTTTATTACCAAGCTTATCGAGTTTCAACGGGTAATTATTTTGTTCGAGTCGAATGAAAGAAACATAAAGATGGCTGTTGATTTAAGTTATTGTATTGATGATGATAATTGATAACTTATTATTTATATTCTTCTTCAGAATGGAGTGCCTAGACAAGTGGCATAGATTTTTATTCTATTCATAGATTAGATTAAAAAATGTATGGGATTGACATAAGCTAACGCCAACGTTTATGTCAGTCCTATAACTTTTTTAGTCTATTCTATGAATAGAAATCTATGCCACTTGTCTAAGCTCTCTGTATGCTGATGAAAGAACGCAGTGACAGGGAAGAAGATTAGATCTGTCATAAAATCTTTTGATATTGTACTAATATATTAATTAACTAGCTGTTGCCAACGGCTTCGCCCGCATCGGTAGGCTTACCCCAAAAAATCCTATGTTACTCGCTGATATGGTAGCTTTTTATATATGACAGATTTTTTTAAATTGGTTTCGTAGATTTTGAGTTTTTGCATAACAAATAAACAAACAAAAATCAAAACCTTTCTCTTTATATGTATATTGGTTTCGATATTAGTTCAAACAAATAGTAGACGTCTCCAATGTCTTCATTTCAAACATTAGTGAGTTGTTCTATGTAGCTGTCATTAGATCGCCGTATAATTTTGTATCATTACATGCAGGTCACTGACTCGCTTCCTTGTGATTAGCAGTCGCTAGCAGAATGGCCAGTCCTTAATGTTTGCTTTACTAAGCAACACTTACAGTTTTGGCTGTTTTTAAATTGTTTATCTGAAAAATACGACTGCTATTATAAGTGTCCGTTTTAATTTAGACTAGACAAAATTATTACTTAATTTTTTTTATTAAATTTATTTGCCTAGACGTTGTTGGTTTAATGCCATCGCGAATCAAACATATGCGATTTACACATGAGTATATTATTATTTTCTTTGTGCATGAGTGAAAAGTTCTTATTTGCAAAACTAACTCATAATATTTGTATAAATTTTATAGATAATATTGATTAATCAGAAATCATTGACACCTGAAAACTTGGAACATAAAACCATAATAGCATTTCGTGTATGAATATTAAACACAATTTCTTATTCAAACAATACTAATAACACACAATACGTTGAACTATTTTGACAACAACAACACAACAACATCAATCAATACATATATCAATAAAATACATTCAGTAGTGAGCTTGAGCATAATAAGACGCCCCGTCGTGTGCACAGCGCGTAAAACATGTTGGTAACTTTAATGCTTTCGATAAATTACTGCGGACAGCCGTTCGTGTTACCATAGCACCGACTATTGTTGGCTGCTAAACTATTACACGTTTTATAATTAGCTGTTAGACCAACTGAGATTGTAGGTATTTAGCTATAATATTTTTATTTGACTAAATTATGACAACAGTAATTTAAGAGCAAGATTGTTTAACTTAACTTTTATTTGAAAATGATATTTAGGTATGTATATCCTATTTAGATTGTGTTGTTCACTGTAAGCAATAGTTTGATTAAACAAATTGTAATTGTACTGAATTGATAGCAGAAGAGATTTCGTCTTCGAAGCAAGTACAGTACTTTTCTTACAAGATGAGTCTTGTTGCTTGCACCGGCATCATAGACATTAAATCTTATTTTTTAAAGTTTGATGGTGGTGGTTGGTAGCTAAATAAATTGCCCAAGGCCTAAAATAAAAACGAATTTTTCTATCAGTAATAGATGGCTATAAACACAGCGCGAATATTATATTGCTTGCATTTTTAAAATCCATAAGCAAATATTGGCATATTTGCATATAAGGTGTTACTAAATACAGTATGAAATAAATGCGTTGTGGAGTAAATCATAGCAAAAATTTCGCTAAAGAACTTAAGTCAATTTAAAAAGACTGTAAAAGATCAGCTCTTTTTTAAGGGTTTAAGTAATTAAAGCGGGCACCAAATGAAGACACTAATGGTTCTCAAGTCACATGGGAACAAACTGACAGGATGATGGATAAGGCACTCCTTGTAATGAATCCTTATGTTAACACAGAAACAGTAAGTCATCTACTTGATTAGATATTGAATGATACTCGTGTTTGTATTGACTATAATGAATCTTTCTGTCGTGTTTAGATCAAGAATGACTGGTGAGTTTGATTGTTGCAATAGAACCATGGTGTCTATGGTAATTGTATTATAGGAAATGTTATTATCCAGTTAGAATATTTTTTGTGGAGTAAGTACTTAGTCACAATTTATGATTTCATGTAGATAATAATAATATAATATTATGTGGAAACTATCACACATCGTCATCTAGTCTCAAGCTAAGCAGGGCTTGTGTTATGGGTACTAGATAATTGAAATATAATATACAGAGTGTATACGACGGTTTGACATTAAATGAAAAGGCAGGTGTTACTAGCCCATATAATGATTTCTAATTAATCACAAAAGTAATTTGACGAAAAACAAAAATTTGAAATTTTCTAACAAAATAAATAATATTTTAATAGTAACGAAGTAATACACCATTTTATTATGACAAGTTCACTGAACTGTAATGAACGGCAACGTTTATCCTTTGACGTGGATTATGACTTAAGTCAGTGACCGTTTGACGTACTTACATAGTGTTAATTTAGAATTAAAGAAATTAAAAAAATTGTCCTGTGTCTAAACTATTGAAGATATTTAGTAGATTTTTTTTTGTCTCGCTTTATAATGTCACATACTATACGTAATTGCATTTAATGTCATACCGTCGTATACACTCTGTATATTAGTGCTTTTTATTTTTTTTATAAATACATAGAAAACAGCCCGACTGAAGACAAATACAAATGTTCATCACACAAATATTTGCGAATCGAACCCACGACTCTCGGCGTCGCAGTCAGTTACACTAACCACTAGACCAACGGTGCAGTCAAGTCAAGTATTAAGTTGACAACCGTTATTTAAATACACGTTTAATTATTTACATTAGAAATTAATGTTTTATTTTTTTAAATAATCTTAAAATTGTAATAATTGAATCTTGCTTATATTCAATTATTACAATTTTAAAATTATTATGTTTGGAATAAAATTACTACGGAGCATGTTACCTAAAAAACAAGAAGTATCAAAGGTAAGAGTGAACCAGGTGGCGTAGGGTAGATGCAGTAACACTGCAAATTTGATTCATCAGTTAAAGATAACCATCAGTAAATTATATATAGTATTTCTTTGATCCTACTCATCAAACAAAGAGACGAAAAGACATAGTGGCCTACTCGCAAAGGGTTCGCACAGTATTTGCAAGGCGACAATACTCTACACAGGCAGCCTACATTTACAACAAATTGAAGCCAAATTAGATATTTACCCAAAGTTACTCTACGATTGTAAGAAGCACGTAACAGATTGACTGAAACCCCTAACGTATAAGTAAATTGAATGAATTTTACAGAGAGTTAGCTGGAAAGAGTCACCGTAAACGCAAAACCCTAATCTCCATCTCTACACACACACACATACATACACACCCACACACACACACACACGCACACGCACACGCACACACACGCACACGCACACGCACACGCACACGCACACGCACACGCACACGCACACGCACACGCACACGCACATGCACACGCAATGCACACGCACACGCACACGCACACGCACACACACGCACACGCACACGCACACGCACACGCAAACGCACACGCACACGCACACACACGCACACACACATTCATATGCACACTCAGGTACAAACATATTATTAGTTTTACTGTATTACCCTGAAATTGTTTTTATTTAAGTTTTAGTTACTTTTATTTTTCGTTAAGCGTACCTAATTTCTTCATCTTTAATATTGTAACCGGTAAGATGCGAAACAGCCCCAACACAAGTATTTTTAAAACTTACTGGGGATGCCTCAACTATTGTAATGAAGATGATGAGATACAATAAAAAACATTTTTATTTTTATTTAATTATAGATACTTTAAAACGATGCAGATGTATTAAAAGTGAAAATAAAAAACTAGACCAAATATACAAAAGTAAAAAAAAGTAAATAGTTTAACCATACAAAAACATAACATCAGTCCTCGCATTAGGCGTACCTGTACCGCAGGCGACCATGTTAATATAAATCTTAAGTCGACGTATGAGTTTTCGAAAATTAATTTTGCGCTACAATTACTGATTACGAGGATTAATTTTTCACTCGATTTATTCAAATCATAACACACTCATATCAACATGACTGTATTTATTTATACAAGCTTATCATGACAAATTAATTTTGATACTGTTCACCTACTATACGAATCAATATAATGGTTTAAAGTTAAAATAACTTCAGAATTTCAATGTTGTACTTTTAAAATTTAAAACTGATTGCCTGAAGCAAGATTATTACTTTAGCTGATTTAAAAAGCCGTTTTCCGCATTGAAATTATTATTCTTCTACTCCCTTTATTTTAACTACAGTTTACAGGCCGAAAAGGGTAGTAAATCCACGCTGAATTCAGCATGAATATGTCGGATTGACCAGGGAAGTACTATTCTCTCATAGAAGATCGGCGTAAAAGTGGTAATACTGTTGCGTTTCGATTGATGAGTGAAAGCGCCGGAGGCCCAATTTCCCCCTTGCCTCTTTCTTATACTCCTTCATTATCTTCACGTACCCCATTTCCAGCGGCCATAGTGAAGGCCACCATATCAGCAGCAGTTTGAGACGATGGCTTTTGGTGTGGTGGCTACCACTTGGATTCCACTGACTGCTAACCATCAGGCAGAGAAGGAAAAGGAGATATTACCTACCAAAGTAGATCCACACTTTGGTAGGCAATACCCCCTCTTTTCTTTTTCCTCACCTCCCTTAATCCCTTCATCTACCCCACTTCCTTCATGATAGGCAGCGCCTTCGTAAAATCCAACGCATTGCTCGATCAATGCTAGAGACTCTGAATCGTTCATGAGAACGCCTTAGTCAAAGCAAGCAACTAATATTTTATATCGTAACAGGTTATTTTCATAGAACATTGTCAGTGAACTCGTTACTGTCAACTGTCATCTGTCGACTTGGCATTTACTACCGGCGCAATGCGAACACCAGGTGCCAACTATTTCCCGACGATTGACAATCTATTATACATCTCGTCCCGTGCCAGCTAAGTGTGAAAGCTATGCATACTTCTGTAATTAAACAGCCGAAGTTATTCTTAGGTTTTATTCATAGTTTGTTATATTTTAGTTGACAGGTATAATTTAGCAGATGTTGGCTATATATTTATAAAAATCTGAAGCGTATGTTGTGTTTAATTACTACCTCTAAATTCACAAGAAAAATTACTTCCATTTTATTCCATGATTCTTAATTTACTGTCCTTTATTTTGATTTGATATGTATGCTAATTTGTCTCAAAAATTTTAAAAAGTTCTTTACATTTTTACACTGCGATATTACACTTTTAAAATCCAGGTAGGCTTTTTATTTGCTTTTAATAACAATATTTTCTCGAAATTCCTAATATAATAGTTCTACTTACTATTTTAACTTTATTTCTCATGGAAAAATACTCAATCGCTCAATCAGTAATCCAGCTACAAGCAAAGTCATGCTAAAAGCCAGGTTTTCACGAATTAAATCGATCGATCACGATTTTAAGCTTTACGAAGTTTTATCGTTCAGCATCGAGGTAAACTCGTCAATAAATAATACTATATCTGACGAACAGTCAATATAAATCACACATTAATACCGGATAATGATATTAAAATGATTTCTTTGACAGCTATTGATTGCTAGCAAATAGTTGAGTCTAGATTAGATATTGTTAATGCATTCTCATTAAGAGTTTTTTTTTTGTATACAACTTTTATGGCAATCAACATACAGTCCAATGTCAATGGTAAGTGATAACTGTGACCTATGAACATGCATGTGTTTTCGAGCATTACCTCTACAATGCTTAGAAATTACAATCAAGTCCAAGACCATGCAGGATGGCGATAAGGAAGAAAACTAGTAAAAGGGACCGAAGGGGTAATTGAGCTACCGGTGCTCACACTCGCCTAGCATGGAGATTAATATTTTTTGTTGACTTTAATCTGCTATTGCACATGCTAACACAACGCACAGTAATTCATTTAAAAAACTGAGATAATAAGTACCAAACTCAAACTCAAAGCATTTATTTCATTATGATCTTAAAGTATAATGCTTATAAAAATTCAAAATTACATGGAGTCAGCTACTTAACCTACAGCCAGTTCGCTGACGAGGTAGAGCTGTATGTAGAACTGGCAAGAAACTCACGTCACTCTTTGCAATCGCCAGATAATTACAGTTTTTTGTATGAGTTACAACGCAACCAAAGAACCATACAACGTAATTATTACAAATCAACTAATTAATATAATTACCAAGATTAAAAAAAAGAAAAGAGAGGATTTCAATTATTTAGTGTCATCTAGTATGGCAATTTGCCTACGTATTTTTATTAAAATGGTAAATGCATATCCTGGTCATAATGAACGACAAGGTAATACTGGAATAAGTATTAAATGTATGCCATGCCAAGATTGATCGGTCATCCCAAGTAGCATACGTTCACGAGGACACCGACGTACCTAATCGTCCATTACAAAGTATCTGATTGCCGGATAACAATTAAGTTACAGGAATTATTCATGGTCCATCCATCATTATCTATTTAAATCTAGCACAATTATTGTAATTAAAACTTTGCACTGTTTGTGTTTTTATATTTTAAGATCCTATCAATTGGCTGGTATATTTTTATTATTCAGGATTAAACAAACTATTGCACTAACCGGTTATACTATATAGATAACGTTATATATTTAACCTTTATGAAGCAATTAGGCAGATAACACTGCTAATATCAAAGTAATAAAATAATAATTGCAATTAGCATTTTAAATTTACAGGAAAAATTTAATAATATATTTAGTTACTCGTCTCAAATGCTGCTTAATGTAGACTGTGTTAAAAATATAATGATATACATTTGTTATGTATATTTTACCTACTAGAAAAATATATATCAAGGATTATTAAGTATTTATATTTCTAATCGATTTCGACTGAGAATTTACACCTTAATATTATTATGTAGTACTTGCATACTTAAATTTGTGATTCCCATTTATTTGGGATCTCACCATTTTTTTTTTTTATATTATACCCTACCAATGTGACTCCACCCCGCCTGATGGTAAGCAGTCAGTAGAATCCAGAAGTGGTGGCCACTATACCAAAAGCCATCGTCTTAAACTGCTGGTATGGTGGCCTCCACTATGGCGGCTGGGAATGGGGTTAGGGGAAGGGAATGAGGGAGGTGAGGAAAGAGGAAAGGGGGAAATTGGGCCTCCAGCGCTCTCACTCACCGAACGAAACGCAGTAGTACGGATACTACTACTCTTAAGTCGATCTTCTATGAGAGGGTAGTACTTCCCCGGAAGATCCGGCCCATTCATGCTGAAATCAGCGTGGATCTACTACCGTATTTTATTTATTTTACCGTATTATATTATTTTTCAACTTTACAGTTTTCAAACGTTTAATTTGACGTTGTTCAGCTTTAATGTAAGAAAATAAGTTATTGTGGTATTTTTGTTCTTCTATCTACTTAAAACATATTCACTAGCCTACTCATTGGTACTTCATCTTGCGTTCTATAAGGTTAACCACACGGTATTTTTACCTAAAGTAATGCTTGTCTGAAATTAGCCAATTAATGCCGAGGCGACATATAGTTAAGGTAAAATTGCATTGTAATAATTTATATACATAACATAATCATTAATTTAAAGTTCAATTTTAAATAATTATACTACACTTTCAACACTTTTATGTAAAAATTAAGTAATTTAACATCATTATTTTTGCTTAAAACTACCGACATTACTTTAATGTCATGACCGATTGTCAGGGCTGACATTAAAGTAACTTCGAAACATGTCATTATAAAGATATAAGGGGCAAGATGACAAGTTGGTTACAATAAAAATGTGTTTTGACGTTGACAAATTGCCGTCAGAGGGCGCCGCGGGCGGCTTGTTAATGTTGTTGGTGTGAGTACTTACAGATTCGTGTTGGGTACAATATATCATATATTTTCCATAATGTTATTTAGTCCAATTATTTCTAAGGTGTGCTGTAACAAGTTGAAAAAGAAATGTTTGATTTAATTAAATGCAATGATTTATCGTCATTTCCCAATGATAGCACCTTACTGACATTGATAGAGATTATCTATCTATACTTTATTTATTTGTTTGAACGCGCAAATCTCTGGCATCATCAGTCCGATTTGAATAATTCTTTTTGCGCATGATAGCTCAGTTCTTAGGGAAGGCTATAGACTATGTAACATCACGCTACTGGAGACGGGAGCAGAGTAGTAAGCATAAGCGAGAATGAGACCGCGCCGCGTGAAGCTCGTTTATCATTATAAGGTTTTAATTAAGGTGAACTTTTACTTAATACTTTACCTTATCAATTTTATTTAGGTACTTGATGAATTATTTAATAATGTAAATTATCACGATACTTAAGATATGCAAGTTTAGGGAAAATTTAATTGATTACAATTTTATATAATTATTTCCGTATAGTAGGTTTTCGTTATTACTAACATTCATTGTTTTCGTTAATAACAACATCTTCACGAACAGTTTTATTTGTCTTGGCTTTACACATTAATGTCATTAAATAATTAATTGAAGCTGGCCTTTAAGAATCCTTACAATTAATATTTTATAATGTCATGATATTTGTTTGAAATTAATATTTTATTAGTATACAATATTGATCGTAAATTATTTTCAGATAATATAATTATGTTAGAGCTTCTATGAAATTGAATTGGTGGTAAAGTTATAATGTCAAATGGTTCTTTTTATTTGCTTTAACTTTGGTAGATATTAATCTATTTCTATAATCTTAATAAATGAAGTGAGTTATCCTCAAGAAACAGATGCAGTCAATATATTACTTACAAGATACTTTGATCTATGATCGCTGCGTGTGTTGCGTTGATGATGAAGTACTCGGATAAAAATTTAAAAAAATATTCGTTGTATGATATTTAAGTAAAAGCCAAAGTTAATCTGTATATAGGCTTATTGCGTTAACACACGTTAGGGGAGTAATTTATGTAGGTAAATAAGTTATAGAATATATCGTACATTACAGAATGAAAAATTTTCGGCCATCTTTGTTTTACTAAAACATCAATATTCTAATAACGTACATAAAACTGAAGTTTCACAAGTTTTACCTTCAAATTTGAGTTCAACGTTTTAACAGTTCATTGGTCTCCCACGATGCTAAATTATATGTAAATAGTTAGTCCTCACTTTCTAATATCGACATAAATTTGTGTCATTATTAGATAGACAGCATCTATCTTCATTAATAATATCTAAATTATGTAAACAAAACCTGACTATATATGTCAGTATTATTTATTTTAATACAATAATTTCTCTGTCTTTTTGCTTTCAACGTTAATAATAATGTCTTTGAGTTGATTCTCTGAAGTGGCAATGGGAAAGACACATAACTTGCAGAACTGATGCCCGTTTGGGTAGAAAGGTTCTAGAGTGGAGATCACGAAGGCGCAGCGAGGATAGACCCTCACAAGGTGGACCGACGACCTTATAAGGGTGGCGGGCAACCAATAAATTACCTGTCAAGGTGGCGAAAATTGTCCAGCAGTGGACGATTTTCGACTGTTCGAAATTTAAAGAAAAGTATTCAAAACCATGAATTAAGACCAATAAGATTCCATCAGCCTTTATCTGCATGTCTATGTAGGCGAAAATGTGAACAGAAGCAAATAAATAGTTGTAAATAATGTTTGTATAGCATATCTCATGTTTCGCTCATCTCGACACAACGATCAAGTGATCATAGCCTGCCATTGCTGCATTCATCAATACAAGCATGCACCGTGCCGTGACTAGATAATGATTGAAAGAAGCTTCCAAACAGTTTGTTCCGATTTGTACCGTAGTATTACTACTAAATACGACACGTGCGGAACTAAAGTGCCACCCTTTCATAGTGGAATCTAAAGGGTCTCGAACCAAACAGTTCAGCACTTCATACTTTTGTCACTCAATTAAAGCCTGGAACTCATTGCCAGCGCATGTATACCCATCTAACTTTGATCCTGGATCTTTTAAGCGGAGCGTGAAAAGTATCTCACTAAGCTGCCATAGTGGAGGCCACCATACCAGTAGTTTGGCTTTCGGAATGGTGTCCGCCACTTCTAGATTTCACTGACTGCTTACCATCAGGCAGAGTGGAGTCACTTTGGTGGGCTAATATAATAACAAAAAAATCTCATTGTATATTTAATTACTCATAATTATCGTATGCTTATTTTTTATCTGATCACTAAGATTTAAAAATAGAAAAATTATAAAGATTATAACTTCTGTCCATCCATAATTTGAGAGTTGGACTCTTGTCGGTGGAACTGATGCAATTCCCGCCACTTCTTTGTCTAGAACCATGTGTACGACTTGGCAGCGGATTGGCAATTTCAGACTTTTAAGTCCAGGTTTCCTCGCGATGTTTTTTCTTCACCGTCAGTCAGAAATTTCCAAGATAAACTTAGAAGTACATATGATTTGAAAAATCACATTAGTGCTTGCCCAGATTCGAACCCACTACCTCGTGTTTACGAAGCAAATACGTTATCCACTAGACCATTTCGACTTTTTTTACGAATTATTTTTTCAAAGCTCTATAAATAACAAATTGTTTTAAGTAATGTAGACACAGATTCCCAGTTGGCCAAACGCCACATAGTAATAATATGTGCAGTTTAAAGCTTGCCCAGTCAACACACTTTGCTCTGCTTGGCGACTTTTGTGAGATTTCAAATATAGTTTTATTTGATTTTAATTTAGAGTAAGCGATTATACTTTTTGTTACATACATACATAACTTCACGCCTACCTGCAATTAAGAGGTAAGCAGAGACTATAAAACGCCATTTGCTTTTCCTCTTCAACATTCAATAAACTTTTCATACATTGCGGGTGCTGGTAACTGTGCCCTTTGTTAACACATCACCTATTTAGTCCGTATATGTTCTTTTAAGTCGACCCTACCGACTATTGTACGTTTGGCATTTTTTTGTTTCTTTAAATAAACGAAAAGAAAACTTTAATATTTTCATATAAAGTTCAACATTTTTGAAGAAACTATGAATTATTTATACATGACCTTAATTTGATAAAACTGCGTCTAGATTAAAACCTATTTTGAAAACAAGAGTGACCTTAATAGTGATATCAGTACGTACACAAGGTCCTTCAAATTAAACCAGTTATAAATTATGACTAAACATGAACAGATAATTCTCATATTATAATCTTATGGATTATACAGTCATAAAGTCAAGGATTAAATAATAAATTCCAATATAAATAACAAGAAAATACTTAATTGGTTATTAAAAAATATAGTAGAACTAAATAAACGGGAATTCACCGGTGTAACCTGGTCGAAACGTCAAGAAAAATAAGATATGTAAATACCTAATGCATGATCGCGTGAATTCCTGTATATTTAGTTCTACTATATCATGCAACGCGAAAGTTTAAAAGTAAATATTAAAAAATATATTTTAATTAGTAGGACTATGATGGCAATATTATATATATAAGAAAGAAAGAAAGAAAGAAAGAAAGAAAGAAAATACATTTATTCAACATAAGCCACAGACAACACAGAGGTAAATTAATTGCACAATAACACAGTAATAATAATAAAAAAACAAAACAAAATCTAGCACTTCATGCTTATATCAAAAGGGTCACCAACTCAGCATTTGCTGGGCTTATTACCGCCGGTTTTCAGTTGACACCCCTGCAGTGACTCACGGACAGAGGAAACGGATACATACATAAATATAAATAAAAGTAAATAGAAAGATAAATGCTATGATATTACTAAATGCTTAAACTTATTGACATAACTACTTAGATACTTGCTCTTTGAAAGGTGTAAACTATTAAATTTAAAGCAGTTAAAGCAAGTTGCTAAATGTATTCAAAATAAAAACAGAATCTTAAAAATATGTATGGAAAGAAGGGTGGCTCCATTCAAATGTACGACTAATGCAAGTACTCATACTTATAATTCCTAATACTAGCTTTATCAAAGTTACAATCAACACAACATACTCTCACAAAATTATACTTAAAAACTAGCTAAGGTACAACTCTACTGGTACCAATTGCAACTACCTTTCAAATCTGACAAGAGTATGAATAAATCATAGCCGTTCTCTGTAATAAAGTAGCCATGTTTATCCCTACATTCATTTATCACCGTTTTGCCAGACCACTTTAACAAGATCTTTTTATTTCTTATTTGTCTTCTGTTGTTTTGACTAAATCGTTGGTTTGAAAGGTCTTGATGTCTGGACGGTTGGTATTCATGATTGCAACGGTCATCAATCAAACAAGTCGGTTAGAATGATGGTTGGTGTATTGCGTAATGTGTTTGAAGAATGTTTATTTGTGAGCTTTTTGTGTGGGTTTTTCAAGTTGTTTTTGTTAATCAATTGCTTGATGGATGACTTAAGGTTGGGATTTAATTTTAATTGTTAAAGTAATTTGTTGATGTCTTATAAATTCGCGTTCGAGGGAGTAAGAATAATAAGAGTTTACTTTTAGATTTACTGTATTATAATTAAGACTAAGCAAATTTTAAATGTCTTCTATAAGAGAAAAAGCCTTTTCCTGCAGTGGGAAATAATATAAAAACCTAGCATCATTCAAATACAACACAGTTAATGTGCCCGTTGACATGACTAATAAGTATTACAGACAAAATGATAATGGACATTGGCTTCTGAAAATCGCAATAAAAACTCTTTGAAATTTATTAATGTTTTTATATTAATAGCTTTTACTTCTGTCGAGCCTTCATGTATAATAAGTTCTTGTAACAAATCTAGAATAATTTATTAACTGTGTAATTAAAACATTAGATCAAGACCTATTTCACTATGGACTTTGTATATTAAACTGGAAATACAATGTTTTTATTTTGTGTTATTTTTTAGCTTAACTAGTTATGTCATAATACGTATAACAATTTGTATCTCTCACGCAAATCTCTAAACGCCAGTTAATACTTGGCATCAAAAGAACACTGATTCTTTAGACTTACCAAGTTTTTTTTTATTGACGATTGTAGCAGAGGAGCCAATAGCACAACTAATGGTAAGTGGTAATTATTGTTCATGAACTTCTACCAGAAAGTAAGTGGGGTAAGTAAAGTAAAGGAGGAAAATTGGGCTCTCTCTGTCTTGGATTATAAAAATAAATAAAATCTAATTAAGAACATTATAAATATTGATTTCTATTGGTTTGAAATTATTTACAAAAATGCAGATGTGTTTTATAGTATTGAATATAATCACAAGTATGAGCATACCATACAGCCAACCAACGTCAATGTTTTTATAATAATATGACTACTACCTGATGTGAACATTTATGATATATCACATGAACCACCTACCTACACTTAAGACATTGCATTTAGTAATGACGCAATGAATAATTTAAATAAAGAAATATTGACAATAAATTTGCAGATGCATTAATTCAACAAGTCATTGATAAATTAATACAAAAGGCACACAAATTTAATATTAGACTCATCATCAATTGTAAATTTTGGTCAATTCTTCAATATATCATTATATGTATAGATAACTGTTGACCTGGATGCATTACCTAGATTAATTTTATTAGCATCATATTTAGAACATGCCATTTCGTTTACGATGCAGTGTTTAGTAGTGAATTACGATGTACTGATAGTGTTAGTCGTAAATAATATCAACCGATAACCGCACCTTAGTCAATAAACGTGTTATGGAGCAATTCAATTAATGAGTGAATAAGGATATATTTACCTCCATTCAAGTATGACCTGACAATAATATATTTTATTTTAGGTATATTTGTTTACACTGTTAAACTTTAAGGCAAGATATATTTTTGTCAGCTTTAAAGGACAATCCCTAAGTCATTAACTTGCTTTACACTTGCTCATAACCAGATAGGTTAGGTAGCCTTGATAACTGATGCAAGATAAGTTAAGCATTATTTATATTTTTAATATTATTGTCTTCAATTAAGCCACAGGTAATAAGACTATAAATGTTTTTATTAGTTTATGCAAGTTATATTATATTAAAATTATCATTATTTTAATAGCTTCAATAATATATCAATAGCATGTGCATGTGCGTTGTTAGATATTAAAATTTATAAATTATAAAAATAATTGCCCTATTAATATCTTAAGTATGCGTATAATAAATTGAAATGCAATACAATTCATATATACATTTTATAAATATTTTCACAACTACTTTATTTATATTTAGCCCTTAGCATTCGTTTTAATACTTTTACGTACTTTTTGATGGGTGACAGCATTTTTTCTGTTTTCCTATTCCTTTTTTCTTTGTTCTTTTCTTCCTTTACGCTGACTTGTTGTGATACCTTGGATTTTTTGCAACAATTACAAACAAATGTATGTTTAAAGTACAGTAATCATTTACTATAAGATGGCATACGCTTATTTGCTACTAAAGTTGTATAAAAACAGGTATTATTAAAACAATGTGTGACTCAGTAACGCAGAAAATGATTACTTCAAATGCCGATTTCAACTTACATTGTAACATTAATATGTTCAGCTAAAATTACCTTCATTTTGTAAACATCAATAACATTTATCCTATATAAATAAATCATTTAATTAAGCTGTCATTTTTTTAATAACTAATCATAATCGTTTGCCAATTATGCAATACGTAATTAACTCCTACAATGTAGCATATTGTTGGACAAATACTACCTGTAATTACCAGGAAATGAAATCAAAAACAATTACTATTTTCAACATTACAATCAACCAGTGTTGTACTAAATCCGTCCATTAGAACACGCTATTACATATCAAACACGTCAAAAGCCTGTAAAAAGATGAAGACAGAGATGGACAACACTATCATTACAAGTATTCTACTAAAATCAACCGTAACTGTATTAAAATAAAGTATAAAATAAAATGCAGTAAGAAGAAGTATCATGTAATTACTCACGGCTAGCGGCGTGATACCGATTGACTTCGATAAAACGCCCCAACCTACTTGTTTAACACGATTTATTACCTGCGAGCCACGAGAGGGCCTGGACGTCCGTCACTCCGAATCTAGAATTTTTCGTAAGGCCATGGAGGTGATATTACGATCATTTGTAAGACATCGATCAACTGGAACTGTCTTGGAACAATAATAATGTGATAGTCTATGATTACCTTAAAATAGAAATGCTTATGAATTTACTTATGTTTCATTTGATTTTATTTGCCTATAATACAAAATCTATAAGTATTATCAATGAATCTAAATTACCCCAGAAAAGTATCTACGAAGGTTGTTAAAACACTTGGCCCTAGAGGGCGGTAGAGTTATCACGTCGCCTACTTTACTTACATAGAACTGCGGAGCTACTGTTACTCATTTATTGCTAATGATCTACACGATGGTAGTTATCTGCTGAAGTAAAAAAATAAATCATTCTTCTTGTAGTCTTAGGCGTAAAATATAATGGTGACCACCAATTCTGGATTCCACTGACTGCTTACTCCTAGTGGAGTCACTTTGGTAGGGTAATATAAAAAAATATTTTTGGAGTTGATTTGTCACTGGGTACACACGACTACTTAGACAGCAACAAACAATTTTTCTCAACAGAAATCCTGATATGAGTGTAATTTTTTTAAGTAATCCCTGCCTGTCCTACCACATTTTACAAACAAATAAAAATAATATGTATGAAGCAGTCATTATCTCTTCATGACAACGTAATCTAAAAGAAAATCTAAAAGAAAATCTAATTTTGATCCTGGGTCTTTTAAGCGGGGCGTGAAAAAGCATCTCACTAAGCCGCCATAGTGGAGGCCACCATACCAGTAGTTTGGCTTTTGGAATGGTGTCCGCCACTTATACACAAATATTTGCGAAACAAATAAAAGTATATGAGATGTTTAATTAAAAAGCACAAATTGCAGGTGGTGACCTTAATGTTAGTAACAACACTGCCTTTCCAAATATCGTCAAGTTTTAATCAGGATCAATACCTTACTTTGTTTGTCTTACCAAAGTGAATGACTGTCCTCAGCATTCTGAAGTCTGCGTTGCCTTGTAACTGATTAGTCAGAATCTGAGGACTTCCTAGATAGCCTCGAATTACTACACTAGATTTTCTAAGAAACAAGTAACTACCTGTGCATTTAAATTAAAAAACAAAATCAAAATATTTTTTAAGAAGATCGGATCAATGAGAATGATATAGCGTCTAAACCCAATCGCTAAATATGAAATCACTAATTTTCAGCGGCGCAGTTTCACTTGCGTCTTGCTTAATGCTCTGCTCCCATCTCCAGTAGCGTGATGTTCATAGCCTATAACTTTTCTCGAGAACTGGGCTATCATACACAAAAATATTTTTTTGATTCCGACTGGTAGTTCCAGAGATTGGCGCGTTTAAACAAACAAACTCTCCCGCTTTATATATTAATATAGAATTCAACATTTATACAATAGAAATATATTGATCAGCATCTCTATGACGAACTAAATTCCAAACATGCATACAACTAAATGAACCGAGTGTGTTGACAAACGTATCGATGATATAAAATATAGTGAGACATAATTAGAATTGCTTCATAAAATGTTCTACATTATATAAATGTAATAGATGAGATAGACAAGTGGCATAGATCTCTATACTATTCATAGAATAGATTACAAAATGTATGGGATTGACATAAGCTAACGACAACATTGTCGTTAACTTATGTCAATCCCATACATTTCATAATAACAGAAACTGAAATGACAATACATTTATAATGATTCAAATGACATATGATTGTTAAACTAACTGTTGTGCGCTGCTATTCTACTTACAACTTATTTATAAATAAAAATTGATTGTGCAATTTAATGCAATTTCAGAATATTGAATCAATTTTGCTAGCTTAAGAGCTGCCTAAAATCTAGAAAAATATTTATCTAAAAACGTTGGGTTTATCAAAAAATATACCAAAAACACTAATTCACGCTTCACATTATCAAAAAGCTAGTCTGTTTGTTATAGAGAACACCAATATTACAATCCACTGTGACAATGAAGTAAGGTATTTGAGAACAACCTCTTTACAGGCATTTTAATAATATAGGTACAAAAATTTGTTTTAAGAAATCAAATCCTTGGCAAGACAATCATCATAAATATTAGATCACACGCGAAGTAAAATTTATAATAGGCAATGTTTTTGTATCTCAAGATATTTCTTAAGCTACTGATAATGTTAATATAATACATCAGTTTGAAACGTAAGATAATTTATAACAATGGCGTTGTGTTTATGACTACGATGTATCTTTCTTTGTTCAATATAAAGTTAAATACAACCAATACTGTAAAAAGATACAATATCAAACAAAAACATCAATTAAAACACTGTTTTATTAATTTATGAAAACATTAATAGTCAATAGATTCAAATCAATAAAAAGCTAGTCATTAACATAATGATGCAGAATGTAGAAATGTTCTCTAAAGCATGACCATAAGTCTATAACGTTTTGTATTTTATGACCGGTTTATTAAAATTTTAATCTGAGAGCCAATACTCATTCTATAGGTTTATTAGTAGATATGAAGCTAATAAAGATAGTCGAAAAATATTTAACTATGTTAACGATTCTTGCTGAAGATATATTTATAATCTATATTCTGATGAGGTTGTAAATTTTACGTGATATACCGTTAGCACCACGTCATACTTGAAAGGCGTCAAGAGAGAATTACGCCAATATTGAGACAGCAATTTTAAGGTTGCAATACAGGACAGGGGCAAAAATATTGGCAAATTACAAATATAATAAATTTATTACAGCTTCAATCCAAATATAGAAAAGCGTCTTATCACAATACATAATGCACACAAAAAAATCATCGATGTCATATATTTATGACATTATATTGATCTTTTATTCAAAAATAATGCCATATCCACTAAAGCTTCCTAAACTCTTCATTACTCTGAGGGCCTCACAACGCGATGATCTATCAACTTGTCTGCACAAGATTAATGCGTGCAGATGATTGACGATTCGCGTTGTCGGCGTCGCTCTAATGGTACATATGCCCAATATTTGGTAACAAACGTTGGATGTTGGTTATATTTGATAGACTCATAATACACAATTGTATGCGACACATAATGTTTCTCATTTATTTATTAAAAGATGAAATTACTGAATAATGTTTCATCAAGTTTTGTAAGTCTCCATTGATTGGCAATCAGAAAATGCATGCTTGCATACTGCAATAATTTTACTGCGTCACAAACTTTATTGCTTAACATTCTGCAAAATATAGTTATAAATTTGTTTCTAACTGCATGACACAATTGGCCGTTGACACTTATCGCTTGTTCTAAATTTAAAATATTATTTTTAATTTATTAGCATTTTATTCGGACTCAAGTTCTTACAATTTAAGTTTAATGTTAGGAGGTTGATTCACTTTATTGCCTCCAAATTTTATGAACTGTATGACTTGTATTTTCTGGGTGGTCCCCATATTGAAATAAACATCAAACTTTTATTGGGTTGTTCTTGAAATTATTGCAGAATGTCATATTTATTTAAATACCAGTATTGTAACTTGTATATTACTTGTTTTAGTTCTAACTGACATCCAAGAAAATACAAACTAAATAAAATAAAAGAATATAATAAAGACATAAATTTAGAACAATTTCTATAATATATGGATTGGTGCAAACATTGGCCATTATGAACCAAACAGCAATTGGCAC
This sequence comes from Parascotia fuliginaria, assembly GCA_963082885.1. NCBI lineage: Eukaryota > Metazoa > Arthropoda > Insecta > Lepidoptera > Erebidae > Parascotia > Parascotia fuliginaria. Next base: position 18,436,150 of record OY720179.1, on the reverse strand, counting down.
GACCCAAGTCGAAATATAAAAGCTTATTTATGTGGCATCTTAGCGAATGTGAAGTAGACAATAACGCTCCTAATACTTAAATCAACTTGTCTAGCGATCAAACAAAAATTTTAAAACACTTTAATCTTTTTGATGTTTCGAAGAAATCTACGCCAATGTTGACCGAAAGTTGATAACATATTGAGGATTCCATTAGAATAGTAAACATTGGCTTCACGGAATGTGAGTAAGATTGTTTATATAGTTTTAGTTCTTAGGGAAATAAAAACTATTGATGTATGACGGATGTGTTTACGTAAATTATATAGGTTAACGTTTGAGTTTAGAATACATATATTTGAACTTATTTTTGGGCAATGATTACAGTCACTAAGAGCTTTTAGTAATTTACTTATGTTATTATCAAGATATATTTTCTACAGTTCACTATACCAACGGACCATATGAGACAATAGTATTAAATGATAAGACTTAGATAGTTGATTACTAGATTGCAAACAATAACATTATATAATTATGCGATACACGTAGCTATCTCTCTGATGTAATCTATATAATGCACCTCCTTATAACGTTCGTGTCATGTCACGAAGATGATTGTAGCTAATTACAAGAAAACAATTATACAAGAGAAAGATACAAGATCATTTTAAATTATTACATCACGTCATCAGTCTACAGTCAAACCCGTTATCACGAAACAACCATAATTGAAGTGCCCGGAATTAAAATCTAGATTTCTGTGTATCTAATTACAAAGTAGCACGAGTGTGGGTAATTATTTCAAATCTGATGGACGATAAATCTTAGAAACCATCGCGTGACTACCGACTCTGAACGAGGCATCAATCATAAAGGGGCAATGAATAAAATGTTGAAAGCAGAGGAGACATTACTTACAGGGGAATAAAATCAAAACAATATCCAACCAAGTGTAATATAAAAAAATAAAATACTATGAAGTATCAAGTAAAAGGAAATCCAATAGGGTATTATTATGAAAAGGAAATAAATAGTTTGTGACATTTATTCGAAGATTCTCAAATAAAATCTCATCGTCAGGTTTTGGATTTTATATTATAGCTGCGCTAATAAGACTATGGTTTTATCTCAAGTTGAGATACTTTGACTGTTTCCCTTAATTTGAAACAAAATGTCTGTTTCCTGTTAATCTTACCTGTTTTAACTCTCATTTTGAATAGGAATTACTTGCTATCATGTATAAATATATTTTTCTTTTCTTTTCTATATGAAATATCAATAGAATTTGCTACTACTTCAACATCATCAAAATAATCTGTCTATTGACACCTGTATTTTTAATGCTCTACGTGTACAGTAAATTACAAAACCACAGCAAGTGTATGACTGTCATCAGAAAATTATAATGACTGGGAGTGTTTGCTATTCATTGCTGTGACTTAATTAATGCTAGTAGAGTACTGTTGTTGAAAGTGTAATGTATACTAAATGTGAACAGAATTTAAATGACGAATAATTCATTTTGTCTATTGAGAACTTGGTTAAAAGCTATCAACGTCATAATAATTTGAGGTACGAACAGAAATTTAAGGTAGGCATCTGGATTGTTATTTTTTAAATGTTAGTTTCTCCGATAGATGAGGACGGTTCACGACGTCCAGAAGTTGAAATCTTTTGACTAATATGATGATAAATGTTAGCTAATAAGCATTGGATGTTATTATTTTGGACCTTCAAATCATTTTTTCTCTGCAGAAGCCTAAAATTTATAGGTGAAGATATTGACACTAAGTCACAATTTTACGGTAGTAGTACCTTTCTGGTTTCAATATGAGTGGACTAAATTAACCAGATTAGTAGATACCTCTTCAGAATATTGATGTAAAAAGTGGTAGTATCCATAATTATTGTTTTGTTCGGTGAGTGAGCACGTCAGTCCCAATTACACTCTAGGCCTTTGTTTCTTTCTTCCTCCTTATTCTTTTCTTCTCCACAGTTGGTAACGACTTCGTTATATCTTCACACAGAAATAGTAATATTTTGATCATCAACATGTTGGTGTATAAAAATGTTTTTGTGATATCAATTTTATAACATTTATTAACATTTGTTGTACTCCTTCAGAAACCAGAAGATAGACGTAAGAGTAATGGTATTCGTACTATTGCGTTTCGCTCGGTGAGTGAGAGTGCCGGAGGCCCAACTGATGCAAAGATGGCAATCCTCGCAGCATGTGTGGGACCAGCTGAGTATCCGCGGAGTCATTGTGTGGGTGGTGTGGGTCGACCCGCCGGCCAGGGAGACCCGTAGAAACGGTGGTGCCGCTGGCCGCCCGCGGCATAGTACAGGGGCCCAACTAGGCCTAACCACCCTAGGAGGCTGCCCCACCAGGTCGCGCATAATCCCGGAGTGGTTCGTCGTGCCGGTTGGTGACCGGATGGTGGGACCCGGCGACCATTTCCGAGAGGGTACGGGGGCCCTTCCGTCCGGCGGATCGGCTACCACCATGCCACACAGTTAAATGACGAAGCAATACTCGGCACCTTGTCTAGCCTTGCTGCGAGGGCAGTCATCTTTTCCACGCCCCTCCCTTCACCCTCCAACATGGCAGCACACAAAAAAGCAGCAGGTCTAACAGCGGCATCTTCCTCCCCCACCAACCCGCTATTTGAGGTGGAGTTCACTAACATCCGTGGACTCCATTCAAACCTCAACGCCGTCCACCAACACCTCGAGACGGCACGGCCGGCTTTGCTTTTCCTAACTGAGACACAAATACGCCGCCCAGACGACACGGCATACCTGCACTACCCGGGCTATGTGCTCGAGGAGCGCTTTCGCGCTAAGGCCGGAGTATGCGCATTCGTCAGGGCGGATGTTTGCGTTCGCCGTCTGCGCTGCCTAGAGGACCCATCCTACCCCTTCCTTTGGCTTCACGTTGATCATGGTTCTCTGAGCCGGGTCTACGCGTGCCTTTATCGTTCCCACTCCGGAGATTTGGAGACAACTCGACTCTTTGACCATCTGAGTCAGGCGGCAGACTTAGCGCAGGAGCGGTTTCCGAACGCGGAATTGGTGTTTCTGGGAGACTTTAACGCCCACCACGAGACCTGGTTGGGTTCTCTCAGAACAGACCATGCGGGACGAGCCGCCCATGCATTCGCTCTCACGCATGACCTGACGCAACTGGTAATCCATCCCACCAGGATACCAGATATTACAGGTCAAGCGCCCTCTTTGCTAGACCTACTGCTGACGAGTCACCCAGACCAATACAGTGTTTCGGTCCACGCCCCACTGGGTAATTCCGACCACTGTTTGGTCTGCGCCTCAGTGCCTCTTGTTGCTCCCCCACGACGTTCGGAGGTAAAGCGACGACTGTGGCACTACTCGTCAGCAGACTGGGACGGTATGCGGGATTACTTTGCTTCCGTCCCATGGGCATTACGCTGCTTTAAAGACAGGGATCCGTCGCAAAGTGCTACTGCTGTCGCTGGTGAGATCTTGTTAGGTATGGAATATTACATTCCATCCTCAGATATCACCAGTGCCGGCAAAACGCGTCCCTGGTTCAACCGTGAGTGCGCCGACACTGTTAAACAAAAAGATCGGGCGTACCGCGCTTGGATCAGGGCCCGAGCACGGCGCGACCCTAGCTTGGATCGCCTAAAAGCAGCGTACAACAAAGCCACTAGGGAATGCAAGAGGGCTTACATCAGAGCGGATGCCCAGCGCATTGCACGGATTGGGCAAGAACTCATTTCGCATCCTACGGGTAGCCGTAGCTACTGGCGACTAGCCAAGGCCGTGCAATCCAACTTCTGCAAGCCTTCGCTGCCCCCCTTGAAATGTCCTGATGGATCGCTGGCCCACGAGCCGCAAGAGAAAGCAAACTTGCTTGTAGAACTCTTTGCGGCTAACTCCCGAATCGACGACCGTAGCTTGCACCCGCCGACTATATCTGGCTGCGACTCCGTTATGCCTAATATTCGTATTAGGCATCGTGATGTCCGTGCGGAACTAAGGTCGCTCGATGTTCGGAAAGCCAGCGGACCGGATGGTATTCCAGCGGTGGTTCTTAAGAAATGCGCAGCGGAGTTGTCTCCTGCATTGACGCGCCTATTCCGCCTATCTTATTCCTCGGGAATTGTGCCGGAGGCTTGGAGAGAGGCGAATGTTCAACCCATTCCCAAAAAAGGGGATAGGTCCGAGCCAGGCAACTATCGACCCATAGCTGTCACCTCAGTTCTCTGCAAGGTGCTTGAGCGGATAATAAACTCCCAACTAGTCCGCTACCTAGAGGGTCACTCGTTAATTAGTGACCGACAATATGGCTTTAGGTCAAAACGGTCTACGGGTGACCTTCTAGCGTATATCACGCACCAATGGGGTGAAGCTATGGACAGGCATGGCGAGTCCTTGGCCATCGGCCTTGACATAACCAAAGCCTTCGATAGAGTCTGGCACCGTTCGCTTCTGTCCAAGCTTCCAGCATATGGTCTGCCACCCCAGCTGTGCAACTGGATTGCCGCATTCCTGCGTGAGCGCCGCATTAGAGTCCTTTGTGACGGATCGGCCTCCAATTATTTGCAGGTCAACGCTGGGGTGCCTCAGGGGTCCGTCCTGTCGCCCACTCTGTATCTTCTGCATGTCAATGACATGTTGTCCCTTGGCAACATTCATTGCTATGCAGATGATAGTACAGTGCATGGGCGATATCTCGGACATCCTGCGGCTAAACAGACTGACATCGAGGCAAAACGCCTAGAACTTGTCGCTGAGCTCGACCAAGTATTATACCGTATTTCTAAATGGGGTTGTGAGAATTTGGTCGAGTTCAATGCCAAGAAAACATAGGTGTGCGCGTTCTCTGCAAAAAAATCTCCGTTCCTTCCCCTTCCCTCTCTTCAGAACACAGCGTTACCACTACAGGATAGCCTAAGTATCCTGGGTATGGACATCAGCCGAGATCTCAACCCTAAGAACTACATCGAGTGCGTCATTAAAACCGCCTCCTGTAAACTCGGTGTCCTGAACAGGGTGAGGCGGTACTTCACGCCCGAGCAGCTCTGTCTTCTTTATAAGACACAGGTTCGTTCCTGCGTGGAGTACTGCTCTCATCTTTGGGATGGCTCCGCACAGTACTTACTGGATGCACTCGATAGGTTGCAGCGGCGAGCAGTCCGTATCATCGGAAGCCCGGAGGTTACTAAGACCCTTGAGCCTTTACAGCTGCGAAGAGACATCACCTCAATGGCCGTCTTCTATCGCCTTTACCATGGAGAGTGTTCTGAAGAGCTCTTTGAATTAATCCCACCCTCTCCCTTTTTGTCCAGAACAACACGTGCGGGACTAAAGTGCCACCCTTTCACAGTGGAATCTAAAGGGTCTCGAACCAAACGGTTCAGCACTTCATACTTTTGTCGCTCAATTAAAGCCTGGAACTCTTTGCCAGCGCATGTGTTCCCATCTAATTTTGATCCTGGGTCTTTTAAGCGGGGCGTGAAAAAGCATCTCACTAAGCCGCCATAGTGGAGGCCACCATACCAGTAGTTTGGCTTTTGGAATGGTGTCCGCCACTTCTGGATTCCACTTACTGCTTACCATCAGGCAGAGTGGAGTCACTTTGGTAGGCTAATATAAAAAAAAAAAAAAAAAACCAGACCGGGATAAAAAGCAGCGTATGTCCGTCTCCGGCACCGAATCTATCTACATATCAATTTTCATCGAAATCGGTTCAGCTGTTTAGGCGCTGAGTAACAAACACACACAGACACACACACACAAATACACACACACACACACACACACACACACACACACAAACTTTCACATTTACAATATTAATAGGATTCCCACGTGGTGCGTACAGCAAACTTGTTATTATATTCAGCCTAGTAACAATTTAATCAAACAAGTGTAAAAATATTAATAAGCTGTCTAACAAACTATCATCAGTGGTCATCATCATCTCTATCAAATAAAACGAGACATTACAAGTGTCATGTAAGTGTCAACTGTAGTTGCGTGTGCGCTGCGTCGAAAGGTTAGTGCAGGAGCTGGACCATAAAATTAATTCTGTAAACTATTGTGTGCTTATTTGTTGCATTCTATTTGCATTTTATCATTACATCGTGATGTATGTGGAATGTAACCATTTAACCAATGTTCATGAATACTTTGGCATTTACTATTTTTGTTATTTTATTTTTTACTGTGCAGTAATGTGCAGATATTGACGTTTTTGATAGTAGCATAAAGTTTGAGTTAGTATGATTACTACGTGTTTTTATTGATTTATGTGATGGAAGTAGACAGTAACGATTACCTAAATTGTAACTCTCTAATACTGAAAATACTAGAATTTACTACTGCATTGTAATTTTTGCTAAATTACTTAAACTGAGGAAAATAATTATATAAAAGAAACCTTTCTACAATCGCACTATTCGACAGTGCAGGAAAGTTCATGCGCATTATCTGGACAAGATCTTGTCTAAAATGAATTGATTCTAGCTGTCATTATTTTCAGGGCTTATTATTGTGTACGCTCTGGGATCCTACCACAACTTTAAAGCAATCTTATTATTATGGTACAATAGATAAAGACAAAACATAAAGTGACATTAAAATAAGAACGAATTATACCTGGAGTGATCATGTACGAAGACAGTACTGATTTTGCTTGTGTTATGGATACTAAACAACGGATAAACTACTTATATACATTTTTTTTTGTAAATACATACATATTATAGATAAATTACACTCATCACACAAAGGTTTGTCCTGGGTGGGAATCGAGCCCACGACCTCCGGCTTAGCAGTCAGGGTGACTAACCACTAGGCCAACAGGCCAGTCATTATGTTAGGTCATTGATTCGTCTACCACTGCAGTTAAGAAAAGAAAGCATAGCATATTATTTAGGCAATAGTATACATACATCAAAATGATATTTAGAAGCGTATGAAAGTATGGTTTTAAATTAAACATCATCACTCAATATCAAGCGAACAACTACCTCAAATCAAACCGAGAACGATTGATGTAAACGTTGCTTGTCCTAATTAAAGTGATTGATTTGGCGATTGATAAACGTTTTCGTAATCTAAACTCCTGGTTCACATATTGGCTATAAATCAGTTGCGAGCAGTCGCTTCGCGTGTCGAGAAATGCGAGATTATAAATAAACTAGTCGCCGTGCGCTTGCAACGACACGACAAGTCGTTTAATACTACATAACGTTTTGACATTAGCGATATCGCGCTGATAGGCATACTGGCATCTTAAGAATTACTGCGTAAATGTTACGATTGTTTTAATACAGCCATCATTTTGTAACTTGCGATTAAATTAGTGAGAAAATTAACAAGTCTTACTACGTTACTTTTTTTTACAATATCATGTTGCTTTTAACAGTAAAGATGCAATACTACAATTCTCGTTGCACAACAATTTATTATTCTACCAGGAAGCGAACAGCATTTCTCAATCATTCTCAGTTTCGAACGTTGAACGTAAATCAGTTTTATTTAACCAACATACAATGAAATACAGCCAATAAAATGTCCAGTACTTTCCACAAATCACACGCTGCCAACGGACAGCGACGAAAAGTTATGTCACATATATGTCGCATGTCATGTCGCCCGAGCTCGGACATGACGGAATGACGCGCTGTCACGCCGCGGCCGCAGCGATAATTAGCTAATTGCTACACGACTTTCACTTCACACACTAACACCTTTATTCTAAAAGATTTATGGTCGAATTTTGAATGTATTGACTGCATGTATGTTAATCGTAAATTTCCCTTCATTAAAGCATCGAGAATAAAACATTTTTGATTAACGCTTATTGCGGTGTAATAAAGACTATCATTGTCTATTTTGCGAATATCGATCAATAGTTATGACGTGTTAGACAATAGCGACGTGATTATGAGTTCTGCATAAATTCTAATGAGCCAATTTGACAACCATATTGATGGACGCCGAACATTACGTTCTGACGAGTTAATGCCATTGTTATTCCTCTCTTCATAAACTTTCATGATATATGACATGTTGTGATCAAAGGGATCATCATCTAGCATGTCTTCTGTTTTTAATCGAGCCACTATTCAAATTAAATATTGAATGGTTAGTGGTCAAGCTAGTCTCAGGATTTTCAGGTCGCCCAGGCATCCGACTTAACAGCGACTGTTATCAACTTGGTAGCGACCGATTTTTAACGTGCCTTCCGAAGCACGGAGACGCTCAGATCAAAACCACTATGCGGTCACCCATCCATGGGCCAGCCGCATTCTATGTTGCTTAACCCGCTAATCGTTTACTGCTTAGTAAGCGCAACGAGCTATGAGTGCCTTGTTTTTTGTTTATTATGTCAATGTGAGTATGGTAAGTAATGAGATGTATATGGTTATTCTTCAGAAAAAAGTTTAAATAGTTCTTTAATGACAGACTTCATACAAGTTATGCGGCAAAATGTAAAAGTGGTATCTGCCAGTGTACTCTATTGTATTAAATACTTATTTCGAGTAAGACAAACCATATAAAAATCGTTGACGCTGATCTTTATAATGAACATAAGACTATATAAGTCCATGACCTTAACAATCAGCATTAAGTTAAAGTTAATCATCGAATAATCACGATACACCCGTCCAATTGGTTATACTAATAAAAGATTTTAAAACCTAACCATCAACCTGCTATAATTTTGAGTTCGCATCCGTACACGCAATCCGTCAATCACATTGACCGCCGACAGCGATTGCAATGGACTGTCAATTAAAGTCAATTAAACGCTATTGGCACGATGACATAGATATCTGTAATTATGGGGAAATCGAAAGGATACTGTTTTTTATTACTTTATTAAGAAATAACATTGTATAAGTATGATTAAATAAAAGGCTACACAGTGATCTTTTGTAAATGTCAACAGGCTAACCTCCACATGGGACCATACCTCTTTGCCTTCGGAAAAAAATGTTTTAAGCTATGTGCTTGTATGAAAGAAGATTATTAATATCATTGAAGCTATTATGTATGTAGTTATGTAGTTTACATAGCCCAACATATTTATTAATATTACACACATAGTACACAGACACACTTGTCACATAAAAACCAAGCGTAATTTGCAACCGTTAACAGCGATATAATTGTTGAGAAAGGCAGGATTATTACAAACTCAGCCAAGTTTTGAAGGTTGCAATACTTTATAATGTTTTAAATAGAATCATCTGCTAATACAGCTTTGAAATTCGCCGCGACCTTTTGTGACTGGGCATCTTTTGACTAGTGATAAATAATACTATTATTGGTTATTTTCTCAGTGTAAAATATAAGTTTATATTACTTTTATGGTGCAATTTTTTTATATAATCTGCATTAATATAAATAGAAAAGCTTTAATAAAATAGACCTAATTTTAAATGTAAATTTAAAACGTTTTGAAAATGTTGTTGCAAGTCATTTAAAATACTATAAATAAGTAAACAGCCATTAAACATTTTTCCTGATTGATCGTTCATTTTCTAAACAACGAGGAATATTCAAAATTTAACGTAAAACGGTTGGCAGCGTGACAGATGTCCCGAGCGTGACAGATTACCGGCATGAAACTACGTAGCGTGGCACGGTCGACAGAGTACAACGATTTATTGTTTTGTTTTATAACCTCTGTAATGTTGGCTACTCTGACTTTGACAGGTGTTTAGAAAATTAAAGGACGCATTTATGTGGAGGTGACTTACTACCCTTACAGAGTAATTAAAAGGATTTAATGGAGTGTGGTTTTGTAGTAATGTCCTTTTAGCTAATTCTCAATTATGGTGGTCAATCGCAGTAAGCGTGCAATCTGCATGATAAATAAGGTCTACAGTTTGACATCTAAATCGCTAAGGTTGACTTTTCTAACGTAATGTAAGAGAAATCGACCTTGTTGTTTCATGATGTTCAAATGAAGCACAACCGTAGGTTGGAAGAAAACATTTTTGGCCGACTATATCTATAAATCCTTTTAATAATATAAATGCGAAAATGTGTGTGTGTATGTGTGAGCGCCTAAACGGCTGAACCTGTATCTAGATAAATTCGGTGCCTGAGACGGACATTTTATTCCGAAAATCGGTCTGGTTCCCGAGGGATACAACAAAAGATTTTCGCGCGGGCGATGCCGTGGAGCACAGCTAGTACCAACATAACTTTTTCAAAGTTAAACGCGATTTTCCAAGTTTATCTGATACTCTCTGCTCATTTCACTTTTCGACTAAAAGTCTACATATTTACTTTTAAAATTTCGCGTTGCATGATTTAATAGAACTTCTGGTGGTCACAGTCTGCTTGTGACCACGGCCGGTGTAACCTGGTCGAAACGTCAAGCAAAATAAGGTATGTAAATACCTAATGCATGATCGTGTGAATTCCCGTATATTTAGTTCTATTAAAAGTCTACATAGCCTTTAATATTAAAATTTACAATAATATGTGTTAAAATATCTTAGATTTCAAGGTCTTTCACTTTCCTCTTTATGATTGAAATAAATAACCATTTACAAGATAATTTATGGCCATAATTACTTAAGCAATTAAATTAAAGCCTTCGTAGAAAATAATTTGCTTCTAATAACTATGGAACATTAATCATCTGTCTATTTGCCAATATACACTGATATATTATGAGGCGAAAATAGGTTGGCTGTCTGAGCGTTTGTTGCTGAATCACGGTGTAATTACCACTAGATTCGACTTGGTAGAGAAATATAATCCACGCTGGTTTCAGCATGAATGGGTTGGATCGACCGGAGAAGTACTACCCACTCATAGAAGATCGACGTAAGAGTAATAGTATCCATACTCTTGCGTTTGGGTTGGTCAGTGAGAGGGCTGGAGGCCCAATTTCCCCCCTTTCCCTTTTCCTCACCTCCCTTCAATCCTTTCAACTATAAGACTTGCTTCACGGTAGGCAGCGGCTTCGCGTTGAGTCATTAAGTCGTCCATGAGCAACAGTAACCACTTACCATCACTTTGTCTATTTGCTCGCCTGCCATTGTCGACGATAAATAAAAGAAGCAAATAGTCGAGGAAAAATAAAAGAAAAATATTTGTAAATTTTGAACTTTTTTTTATTGGTCTGAGATTTTGACATTATTCGAAACGAGATGTTGTCTAAACGACATGTAGCCCAAGCAGCTCATCGTCATTTTGACTGGCCTGTTGGTCTAGTGGTTAGCGACCCTGACTGCTAAACTGGAGGTCGTGGGTTCGATTCCCACCCAGGACAAACCTTTGTGTGATGAGCATGATTGTTTGTTCTGTGTCTGGGTGTAATTTATCTATAATATGTATGTATTTACAAAAAAAAATGTATATTTAAGTAGTATATCAGTTGTTTAGTACCCATAACACAAGCAAATATAATTGCTTAATTTGGGGCTAAATGGCGCTGTGTGCATGTGGTAGAATATTATTATTATTATTATTATTATTATAGGATATAAATAAAAATGTCTAGAAGCTTTTATATTTTATTTAATATTCAATCCAGTATTACCTTGTCGTGCAATGTGACCAGGAGGTGCATTTACCAGTTTATTTAAAATACGTAGTCAAATTACCATACTAGATGAAACTAAATAATTGAAATCCTCTCTTTAATCTTAGTAATTATAATAATTGGTTATTTTTAATAATTACTTTGCATGGTTTTTTGGTTGCGTTGAGTGTTTAAATTGTAACTCATACAAATAACTGTATTTATCTGGCGATTGAAAAGAGTGGCGTGAGTTTGTTGCCAGTTCTTCTCACAGCACTACCTCGTCAGCGAACTGGCTGTAGGTCAATTGGCTGACTTCATGTAATGTTGACTTTTCATAAGCATCAGACTATATGATCAAAATGAAATAAATGCTTTGAGTTTGAGTTTGAGTTTATTCATCATGCCAGCAATCAACACATGACTACAAAATTGTTAATATTACGAAATACCATAATAACCACGTCAATCATAAAGATGTTTGAATTTTATGTCGTAATTACAACATGAAATATCGCTGGTAGTTAATTCATTTTTATGTTCAGACAGCCCAGGTGAATAAAATTGAATTTCTTGACCTTCTTGTCCCTGACCTTTTTTATTAACTATAACCAGCATTAATCTTCGGAAATGAACACAATATTTTTATAAACTACTAACTTTCTGCGGCGCGGTTTCACCCTCGTCTTTGCTTACTGCTCTGTTCCCGTCGCCAGTAGCGTGATTAAATACCTTCCTCAAAAACTAGGCTATCATACACAAAAAGTATTTTTCAAATCTGACTGATAATTTCAGAGATGAGTGCGTTCAAACAAACAAACTTTTCCGCTTTATATATTAGTAATAGATAGCGTACATGTAATTAATATGTATAAGCTATATTATTTTATTAAAATTCATTCAGTAGTCTTTGTGTGAAAAGTAACAAAAACACATTTATACAATCTTTCGTGTTTATAATAATAATAATATTCTACCACATTCACACAGCGCCATCTAGCCCAAAATTAAGCAATTATATTTGCTTGTGTTATGGGTACTAAACAACTGATAAACTACTTATATACATTTTTTTTTGTAAATACATACATATTATAGATAAATTACACCCAGACACAGAACAAACAATCATGCTCATCACACAAAGGTTTGTCCTGGGTGGGAATCGAACCCACGACCTCCGGCTTAGCAGTCAGGGCCACTAACCACTAGACCAACAGGCCAGACAGTGTTTAATATTAATATTTATGTGATAATGGGATGCTGTCATAAGCATCTTGTCATCATAAACAAGTATCAAGTTGACCATCGACACGTCTTACTGTCTGTATCCAAACGAAGAGTTTTAAATTACATGTTTCAGAAACTTAACTACGTTTATAAACTCTCAACTAGTTAGTCTGAAACTTCCTTCCCTCCAATCTAAGATATGACATCGTTAACACCTGTAGCCTAAGGAAGCTGCATAGTAAATATAGAGTAGGTTTAAACGATGCCAGCGGCTTGACAAGATACAACGGACCGCAATTCTAATTGACACGTCTCGCCAAACGGAAATAGGGATGGGAGAGTATCGACAATAATAATAATTAAATTAATAGTTAAAATTTTGTAACTACGAATAGAAATTTGAGTCATGTTGCCCTGTTATCATTCGCATTAGTTTACGCTAAGCGTGGTTAAACATTTTGTCAGTGATAACTGCTAGAAAAAGTTTGCGGTTTGTAGATGAGATATGATTTGTAGCATGATAGAGTTTCTAGTAAAAATAAAATCTGTCATAATGTACCGTTCTTACAATATTTTTGCATTTTTTAAAGATATCAGCGTATATCAGTAACAAACGGTGGTATTAAATCCACGCTGGTTTTAGCATTTTTTTTATACGGAAGTAGTTCCACGCTGATTTCAGCATGAATGGGCCGGATCGTCCGGGGAAGTACTAACCTCTCATAGAAGATCGACTTAAGAGTAGTAGTATCCGTACTACTGCGTTTCGCTCGGTGAGTGAGAGCGCCGAAGGCCCAATTTCCCCCTTTCCTCTTTCCTCATCTCCATCATTCCCTTCCCCTAACCCCATTCCCAGCCGCCATAGTGGAGGCCACCGTACCAGCAGTTTAAGACGATGGCTTTTGGTATAGTGGCCGCCACTTCTGGATTCCACTAACTGCTTACCATCAGGCGGGGTGGAGTCACTTTGGTAGGCTATAATATTAAAAAAAAAAAAAGCATGAATGGGCTGTATCGACCAGGAAAGTACTACCCTCTCATAGAAGATCGACGTAAGTGTAGTAGTATCCGTACTATTTCGTTTCGTTTGACTTTCCTTTTTCCTCACTTACCTATAAACGAATCTAATGACACCTCATATTAATATGTTAAAATCCATCAAGCCATATAGGCTAAGAATATGCTTATGCTTCAATTGTTAGGTCACAATGACAAAATTAATATTATCGATATCGATACAATTGAAATCCCTAGTGCCGTCGGTAGGTGACAGACGGAAGACGCTACGGAAGTAATGGAACAGACTGTCAACAGTCGTAGACATGGCTGCGACTTCGCATACACTACACAATTATACAATACCTAATACCTACCACATTCACACAGCGCCATCTAGCCCCAAACTAAAGCAATTATATTTGCTTGTGTTATGGGTACTAAACAACTGATATACTACATATATACATTTTTTTTTTTTGTAAATACATACATATTATAGATAAATTACACCCATACACAGAACAAACAATCATGCTCATCACACAAAGATTTGTCCTGGGTGGGAATCGAATCCACGACCTCCGGCTTAGCAGTCAGGGTCACTAACCACTAGACCAACAGGCCAGTCATAGTCTATCTGTACCTACTTAATACCTAGGTATTAAGTAGGTACAGATAGACATTATGGTGTCTGATTGTTTATTTTTAGTGATGTTTGTCATGCTTATTATCCTATTAATATTATGAATGCGGAAATTTGTACGTATCTATGTGTGTGTGTTTGTTACTACTCATCGCCTAAATTTCGATTTCGATGAAAATTGGTATGTAGAGAGATTCGATGCCGGAGACGGACAAAGGTTACTTTTTATCCCAAAAATCGGTTTTGTTTGCGAGGGAGACAAAACACATTTTAAGCGTGGGCGAAGCCGTGTGGCGCGTTTAGTTTTTTTTAAACACGAATTTTTACTGTAGAACTTTTTTAATATTTTGCATATTAGCCAAATTACGTTCTGCGCGATACGCAGTTAGAAGATTCCAAGAGGTGTGAATATTATACCTATTGGTACTAATGATAATTTGGTAGTATGGTGGTGGCCACTATAAAATCATATCAGATGTAAAGCATACTAGCAAAAAATATCATATTATAGCACTAGCCAGTAAAAACACAGTTTCTATAAAATTAACAGCGCTTCTAGTACTTACTCTAAGAACTAAAATTTTATGCTGTCAACGGTAAGACACCTCAAAGCGGTCAAGTAAACAGATTTTTCTTTTATTTTTTTTAGAACACGTATAATGTATTTATGTATAAGTTGGTAGCGTTGATTGACAGTTGTTTGCGTAAAACGAAGAACAATGGGACAGCGGGTCGTAGGTTCAGACTCGTTGACTTCGCTTGTTGACGTGTGACTAATAAAAAGTCGTCAAGTGTGAATACTTGATAATAATATGTTACATCAGACTTCTTTGATGTTTAAAATTATGTGATTAATCAAATCGACGTTAATTAGATTTGACGTAGTTCAGTATTAAGAAAGTTTCCTATACCACGAGGTGGTGTGACCAAAATAGATCTGAAGTGTGACCTTTACCAACAGGAACATTGCAGTCTTTTTTTATTGCCGACACTGGCAGACGACCCAACAGTGGTAACTGTCGCTCATGGACGACTCAGAGTCTCTGGCATTGTTCCTGCAATACCTGGGACTCTACGAAGCCGCTGCCTATCGTGAAAGGAGTGGGTTAGGCGAAAGGATTGAGAGAGGTGAAGAAAAAGGGGCAAATTGAAAATAATACATGAATACTACTACACTTACGTCGATCTTCTATGAGAGGGTAGTACTTCCCCGGTTGATCTGGCCCATTCATGCTGAACTCCACTGTCTAAAGAAGTTTAGGAGTGGTGGATACCACCCTACCTGCTAAAAACTACTGTCATTATGGCAGTGTATATTTTAGTCAAGTATTTTATAAGTATATTCTATGTTATTTCCTCGGGGTGAAAATAATACAAGAAAAAGCTTTAATTTTCCATAAAACATTAATTATGTTAATTTTTACTTTCGTGCGTCTATTATAAATATGATTTATATCGTACAAAATGGCAACATAACATGAATATAATTATACGACATCACTTATGTAGCTAAGTAATAACTATAAATTATGTTTAGTAATTTAAGTCGTTTATTTTAATTTTTATATTTTTAATTTTTGTGTCATGCAAGTACTAGCCTACGGACGTTTAAAACGTGTTACGAGAGTCGTGTCGTGCTTACTTACTTACTAAATCTCATGTCTGTCTATTGTTTACACCAGTTGATGACATAACATCACGCCAGTACACTGTGAAGGGCTAAGCACATGTTAACCACTAAAATTGAATAAAAAGATGCAGCAAAATAGCTAAAATGTATTTTTTTTAATATTGCTTGGTGTTAATAGCTAGAGATTTTGTATCTCCGCGGACTCCAAAGTATCATAACACGATGTTCCTACGGTGTTCGGTGTTCTATCATAGCTTACAAGAGTTCTGGATAAGTTACACAGTGCGAGTTGCGAGTAGCCAGTTACTGAGGTGCACCTACTCGCACCGTGTAACCGCATCATACGAGTAACTGTTATGTGAGTGGGTCAGTTGCTCGCGTCCGAGTTACTACAACGTTTTTTGTTTTTACTCGACACTCGCCTTACCCCACCACGCCACAAGCATCGGCTCGCACGCCACTCTGTCGTCAACTCGCATATGACCAAGCGAGGCGAGTCGAGCTACTGTCATGCGAGTACACAATCACTGTAGCTGTCTACTGTCACTTCAGCTGCTGGCACTGTGTAACCTATCCTAGAATAATGGGTGCTTAGATTGGTAGTCGAATGTGTTATGATATTCTGTCATTACAACAACTTCGCTGGAAAGGTGCTTCATTTACTAGCATGGAAATAAAGCAATGTAATCTGACTAATTAATTACACGCGATAAATAATCATGAATACAATATGTACTTTGCTTTGCAATTTAGGAAATCGTTATCAAGGTAAAAAAATGATTTGTAAAGTAATTACCTCATTTTTCACGTTCAATTAATTATGATTTATCGTTGTTATAATCCGACGTGTCTAGATTTGCGGATGTTGCACTATCAGCTTGCAGTACACATTGTTTATTTCGCAGGATATTATATTAATTAGCTTTTCGCGGCGCGGTTTTACCCGCATCTTTGCTTACTGTTCTGCTTCCGTCACCAGTAGCGTTATGTTACATCGCCTATAACCTGCCTCGAGAACTGGGCTATCATATGCAAATATAATTATTGAAATCTGACTGGTAGTTCCAGAGATTAACGCGTTCAAACAAACAAACAAACAAACTATTCCGCTTTTTAAAATAAATATTACTTATTCCAAATTTTTCGAATAATAAGTAGCGTGACCGTCTCCGGCACTAAATCTATATACATACCAATTTTCATCGAAATCGCTTTAGCCGTTTCAGCGCTGAGTAGTAACAAATACACAAACACAACGCATTTATAATACTAGTAGGATTTAAATCATACACATTCTTACACATAAATTTCTTACTAAATAAAATGTCAATGACTCCTTAAGCTCTTATGACAGAAACTGTTGAAAGAAACATTATATTCGAAACAAAAATTAAAACAGTTGACTATAATAAAATTTTGTAATAATAATTGTCATTTATTTATTTAATTACTAACATTAGGCAGTAAGATCATTGTTACTAACACACTATGGAAATAATTCCGAAATAAATGAATTTTAATTTTAATAATTATTATGTAAATAGGTGATAATTACCAACTGTCAGAGCTTGTATAGGATAAAATACCTAGTAAATCTGCCAGACCAGCCTAGCATGCACGAGAAATTTTCTTATTAAATACTTGAATATAACTTTTATAAATTTGCTACATAATATCTACTTTGGATTAAACAAAGTCAAGACATCAGTGTAACCATGTTATTATTGATAAAATCAAAAGTGGGAAATCGAACTTTCTCGTAACGCGTATAAGGCAGTTGTCCGACTGCCGACGATGAACGAGTAACGAGTAAAACTAGCAACTAGAAACGAGTTGGTTAACAGCGGGAAGCGAGTATCTACTTTTAATGGTTTTTTTGTTGAGTTAGCGAGTGCGCGAGTGAGACGGGCGATCATTCGCACACTGTAGAGAAATGACAGCTAGTTGGTCTTTCGGCGTGAATCCTGACCGCCAAGCGACAACGCTAAGCGAGAATTATCTTTGATAGCTCTTGTCGCTCAGTGACAAACTAGTGGAACGACTCTTCTGTCAATGTAAAAAGTCAGCGATCAACACTGCATCTCTTTTGTTTACACGGAATGTTATATCTATTGTACGTTTCTTGAACGAGAAAATACCCGATAGTTACTCGTTTACTCGCCGGCGGTGGGACAACTGCCAGGCTGGCAGATTTGCCGTTCCAGTACATAAATCATTAGTATAAAACGCAAATAATTTTTACCGTAATCATACCTATTTTGAACATACAGACACATATTCAGACTAATTAATTGTATTTGTGTTAGTGCAGTGACATCATCAACGAAAACGAATATGAAATCAACATCGTTGTTAATTCCAGCTATCTTTCAAATCGATTTTATATCACGGTCTGGTTTAATCGATTGTAATTACCGATGTAAGTTTTATCGATTCATTATTATCAATTAATTAAGATGTTTATCTAATAAAACATTGGCTCGGTTTAGGTATAAATAATGTAATTCGATTTTTCTAAGCCGCGTTGATAGATCGCAATCTTTATGATCGATGGGTTGATTAACAAATAATAATTGGGTGTAAGACAATAGGTGATTAGTTTTAATGAGTTTCTTTTCTAAGCAAATGATTAATTACGACAGTTTAGAATAGCTAATGACTGGTACTATAAAATAGATGGTTTCGAAAAAATAAACTTAATTAGAGTTACTCGCGACCGTGAAAATTGCGTAATTTGCCTTCCCAAAAACATAAAATATCTTTTTTGCACATACACGTATTAACTCTAACTTTGTTATTATTTCAAAGATGTTTGGTTAGCTAGCGATAAAATGTATAAAGTCATATACACTTACCTTGGAGATTGCTGATTTTAATTAAGATTTTAGAGATTTCAAAAATTCGTGAAAATTCGTTACTTGGAGATCAACACTATAACATACTTTTTTGCGTTACTGCCGAAGTAAAGGAGCGTTTCGAGCGTTTGTATGTATGTAGGTATTACATATGCATGTGGGTATGTATGTCTATTTCTTTGGCATACTCTACAGCCTAAATGGTTTGATGGATTTTAACGTATGAGGTGTCATTAGATTCGTATTGATTGTGGGAGTAACATAGAGTATATAAAATTTTAATGTAGCGTCAGCCCGAGAAAAATGGGTTTCTTTCTTTTCACTCTGTTTTAGGCAAGCAGGCTTTTTACATGACAGTAACTTGCAAGATTTTTTACATATTCCTATCCATTATATTACTAGTGAGTTATTGTTTTAGTGGTACTAAATAAAACCTTCAAAAATCAAAACAAACGGCAATCAATAACGCATCCATTAAACTCATTCCAAATCTAACATCAACCCCATACGATCAACAAATTACTAGTTCATATTCACCCTCTCATACACCCTCTACGTCTAGGATATGATTAATGACCTTTTCACAAGTTCATCACACACCAGATGCGCGTAGCTTACGGTTTGATTGTCTCAGGTAGTCAGGCGAAGAGCATTTTTCTCTTTTAACAACTTGATTAGAAAAATAGAAGAGAAGATAGAAGAAATTATTAAAATTTTATTTTAAAATTTTGTCGTTTATAAATTACTTACTTATTTATTACTGGTTCTTTGGTTGCGTAGAGTGTTCAAATTGTAACTCATACAAAAACTTTTTTTTTTTTATTATATTATAGCCTACCAAAGTGACTCCACCCCGCCTGATGGTAAGCAGTCAGTGGAATCCAGAAGTGGCGGCCACTACACTAGAAGCCATCGTCTTAAACTGCTGGTATGGTGGTGTCCACTATGGCGGCTGGGAATGGGGTTAGGGGAAGGAAAAACTGTAATTATCTGGCGATTGAAAAGAGTGACGTGAGTTTCTTGCCAGTTCTTTTCACAGCTCTACCTCGTTAGCGAACCGGCTGTAGGTTAAGCATCATACTTTATGATCAAAATAAAGTAAATGCTTCGAGTTACTATGATGCGGAATTAACATGCAGTGGAACACCGAATTTTCATATTATTATTTCTTAATAGTGGTTAGAAATATATGTAAATATTATGATTGATGATACATCCATAGCTGCTATTTAATTTACTGATGGAAAGAGCTTTCATACATTTAGTTTTGCAAATTTGACTAAGTAAATTTAAATATGAAAAACAACAGCCACCTTGATTGATCCTGTATTCCTATTTATTTACTAATATTAAGCATTAAGCTCTCTTTTCAATAGTTACACTATTAATTATTGTATAGATCTGATATTAATTGTATAGTCTTTTTAAACAACATCAATCAAAGTCAAAAATTAAACACTTTCTCTAAACCTTCATGATATGACAAGTAACAATTAAGTGCTAATCTACCAAATTCAAATAAAAGCCATATTATGGGCGTCAATCACATTAATATCGGCGACGTATCGTATCGAGCGGCGACGGGCGTCGGGGCAAGCTATGGGCGTATGATGGATGGTACGTCGTTAATCACTGCGCCACACTCATCATTCATCGTCAACGTAACGCCACAGTCTATAATATGCAGTGGGGAAACTCATTTCTTTACGAATTCCTATAAAAATTACAAAAATTTGCTAATCGTACCTTTTTAAGCCCTTGTTTCTTTAAAAGATATAAGAAGAAGAAATACGGAATCTCTCATTTGACCTTAGACTTGAACTTAAAAGTTCAACTTTTATAATCACTAGCTTCCCGAGTACGGTTTTACTCGCGGGCTACTGCTCTGCTTCCATCACCAGTAGCGTGATGTTTTATAGCCTATAACCTTCTTCAAAAACTGGGCTATCAAACGCAAAAAGAATTATTGAAATTCGACTCTTCCGCTTTATTCAATAGTATTGATAACATCAAATTAAAAATGTTGACTTGCTAACTTTATTTTGGACATTTCTGACTGACGGTGAAGGACAACATCGTGAGGAAACCTGGACTTAAAAGTCTGAAATTGCCAATCCGCCTTGAGCAAACGCGGTGATTCTTGCCTTCTCCATACGAGAAGAGGTCTTTGCCTTGCAGACAGTAAATAGGCTGGTATAGTTATTATTAAAAAACGTTATTAAGGACTCAACGCTCTGCTGGCGTCAAGTCATGGACGGGATCTGTTTGCTAATGAATGGAAGTTGATCTTGTCTGAATGTATGAGGTATTTTGACTGCCTCTGTGGTTCAGTGGTACTGTGTATGGATTGCCACGCAGAGGTAACGGGTTCGATTCCCGCTCAGTGCAAATATTTGACTGCACCGTTGGTCTAGTGGTTAGTGTAACTGACTGCGACGCCGGGTGTCGTGGGTTCGATTTCCGCGGAAGGCAAATATTTGTGTGATGAACATTTGTATTTTTCTTCAGTTTGGGTGTTTTCTATGTATTCTAAGTATGTATTTACAAAAAAAAAAAAGTATGTATAAGTATTATATTTCAATTATCTAGTACCCATAACACAAGCTCTGCTTAGCTTGGGACTAGATGACGATGTGTGATAGTGTCCACATATTATTATTATTATTATATTATTTGCGTGCATGAACATGTCTATTTGTATTAGTCTGGATGTTTCTATGTATAATATGTATGTATTTAAAAAAAAAGTGTTTAAGTATGTATATCCGTATTCTAGAACCCATAACACAAGCATATAATATGCTTACTGTGGGTTTAGATGGCGTTGTGTGTAGTTGTTAAAATATTATTATTATAATTATATTATTGCGAGACGACAGAATTAAAGTTGTTATTTTATGTCTTTTCTGTGTTATGGTGTAATTAGTGTAAATGACTATTTCTCGATCTGATAACAATAAATACATTAATAATAAGATGTTGGGTTACATCCCGCAAAATAAATTATCTGTGATGACTTTAGCTACTCTGTGTACCAATGAGGGAGACTTCTAAAAGTGAAATGTGTATCGTTCAGAATTGATCACTTTAATTTCTGTGTTAATAGAACAAATTGTTTTTAGATATAAGAAAATGAATTTGGCTAGGAGAATCTGATGGATAAAATACTTTCCAGTGTTTGTAAATATTGTCAAGTTTGATTGATCTATAATTACTTATAAGTTAATTTGTTGGCTAAAGTTTAGCGTTGATATTATGTCAATTATAATAAATTTAAATATACAAGAATTCACGCGAAGAGAAGAATTCATGCATTAGGTATTTACAAACCTTATTTTGCTTGAAGTTTAGAATTACACCGGCCGTGGTTACAACAGTTTGAATGGGGTGTAGGTTGGAAAACATGGCAAAAGCGTAACATAATTATTATTATAAGTTCTTAAGTACATCTTATTAAATTTCTAATTTTTATATATAGAAAAAAAGACAGAATAGTCAAAGTCAAAGTCAAAGTCAAAGCATTTATTTCATTTTGATCATAAAGTATGATGCTTATGAAAAGTCAACATTACATTTTGTCAGCCAATTGACCTACAGCCAGTTGTAGAGCTGTGAGAAGAACTGGCAAGAAACTCACGCCACTCTTTTCAATCGCCAGATAATTACAGTTATTTGAATGAGTTACAATTTAAACACTCAACGCAACCAAAGAACCATACAAAGTAATTATAATAATAATCGTTGTTGTCCTAAATATCACCAATTCTTATTATTACGTTTTAAAACTAGTATTTACGCCAAATACTCAAAATAGTGATTTCCATTACAGCTTATTGCCGCCATCAATCATACACATCTTAAATACATAAACCATTCAAATTTCCGATTAATAATAAGGCGATAAATTGATAACTAAATATGTCGTGCAAACAGGCTAGGTTTGTTTGCTACCGCTCCAATGTTTGCTCAAACATTGACAGGTGGGAGCGATTAGGCAAATGTTTGCTCCAGCGACACTGAATTATGATTTTAAAGATATACGACGCAATAATCGAATACTCAGAGTTTGATGAGGCGAGATAATATCAATTCAGATTTACGGTGGCTCAATTTCCGGCTTAATTATGTATCTTTGCTGTTAAAATTTATCAGTTATGAGACTTAATGTATGTCAAAATTAGAAGCATTAAAAAAAATCTACAAATCATAATGCCAAGAAACAATGATAACTAAATTTATACTCGATTCACTGAACTTAATGTTTATTTTAATCTTGAGTCACCTAAAACCGGAATTTCTGATAAAACTAACAAACTTTATACTTTTCTAATAAATCCACTATCTTAAATCTTGAACAAATATTGTTTGACATAACAAGGTTCGCTCACGATAAATATAATATTTGCGCTCAAATACAACTTGAAAAATATCCAGGAAATACCATAATAAATAAAATTTAATTCCACACACAGTGGCAAGTGACTGAGTCGCTCCTGTACTTCCATATCAAATAATTCAAATATTTAGGCAGCCCTCATCGATCACTTACCGATGATGGATGGAGTTGTTTCGATAACTACTACTACATTAAAGGGCTTAAATCACTACGAACAGAAATCAAAAACAACTTTATTCTAAAAGATTTAAGTCGAAATTCGGTTGTCGTGAGATTAGTGATAGTGTAATATATTTGAGAAAGGGTTGGACCTAATACAACCAGTAGGTCAGTGTTTGTACAAATGTAAAGGGGACGAATGTTTACACAATTGACATTATCGTTTATGTTTCACTTACAAATAATTTATTGACGCCACAATTGTGGGGAGTAGATAAATGGTGGATTAGTTGGGATGTTGTCTATTCAATATTATGTAGCAGCTTTTATAATTAGCTTTTTCTGTTGTATTAAAAAAAAATATAAAATAAGCTAAACATGAATGATAAACAAGGATTTAGCACGATTATTAATCTTATGTCACAAGAGATATTTAATCTTAAAATTAATCGTATTATTTTTTTTAACTTTTATTTATTTATTTATTGCACATAAAAAGATACATAACAAGGAAAATATATAAATAAAAATTATGTACAAAGGCGAGCTTAACTCAGAACTGAGTTCTCTAACAGCTGTATTAGCTAAAACATAAATATTTTTAAAATGCCACTTAAAATTTCTTAAAAGTAAATGATATCTTTTAACTTATACAGGAGTTTATATTTTATCACGGTATAATATCAAGCTTATAAACTCTAGTGACTAAAAACAGTCCATTTTAACTCGTAGATGACATTTAACACCTCAATTTACCTCATAAAAGATAAAGACAGCGCTTCTTGTTAGAATGCATTTAAAAAATGAATAAAAAATAATCACTGAGTTACGATTATAGATAGGACAGTGACAGCTGGGTAGCGAGCGCCATATTTTTTGTTAATCTCTTCACATAAAAATTGTCACGGTCGCGTTTGTATCAACATATTGGTATATTAGTGTAATGTACACCTTTTTGTCTTGATAAATGGTTTCTGGGACATAAATAACTTATGTTTTAGTTGACTTTTTGTTGTTGTTTATATTGGCAATTTTATTGTGGTTTTTATTGCTAACTTTACGAGCGTTTTCACTCTTTATATTTTATTAAAGTTTTTAATTTGTTTACGTATAAATAAAATAAAAATGTTGCATATTATATTTTTTGTATAACAAAGTTTAGTATAGCTTTCAACTAGAGTTAATTTCTGTATTACTTCTTTTTCTTGTTTAGTTTCGGAGCATTGTTCTTGCTTTATTACTTAACTACAGTTTTAGCAAGAATATTTAATTTTTATTTTACGATTAATTAAGTCAAGTTTAAATAAGTTAACTCAAGATTACTTTATAAGTAACTGATAAGAATATAAAGTTATATTACAATTAAAATGGTGATGCTTGAGCGAAATCTTGAACATGACGTTCTCTCAAGTGTTTTGGCTGACATAACGATATTCAATTTGTAATCAATCCAAGCACTCAAAAATCATTACTAGCGTTTTTTTAAATAGCATATTGTCTACGGTCAAAGATATTACTATAAATGTGCCTGTTTGTATATTAACACCGGTGGGCAAATTTATATAAATTAATATTATTATGTACATAATAATATTAATTTATATAAATTTGCCATTCTGTTAATCGATAACATTTAAGAAAATTAATCACTAATTGATTTTAATAACATTTGATATTAAAACTCCAAATAAAGAGAAAGTAAAAAAGTTGATAATAAGAAATATGAATAAGTACAACTATTTGTCATTAATAAAGTAAAATTATTAAGACTGTTGTACTTGTTCATCAAGCATAAGACGCGTCAAAAATTTAAATATTCTCAGTAATATAGTCATTCTGTTTGAGTTGCAGAATTTAGACAGAAACCAGAATACTAAAATTTATCAAAATAAATTCATCTAAATCAATCAAAATGTTTTTTCAACACATATATATCAGGGGGCTTACTCCGAAAATCGAACGTCGAACTTTCGACTGACGGATCGTACACCTACCTACCACGAAATGTTTCGAATCCGAAGATCGAATCGAAGATCGCGAATTGACGTTTTGGCTTTCGTTGACGCTACTCCGAAATGATTTTTGACGTGTAACTATCGTTGTTTGACAATACTTTGATCGTGAATTTAACCTCTAATTTTACGATAACAACTTAGCTTTCGTTTCACTATCGTAAAAAGATTTTGCGTTTAATTTTATGAACGAATATGGCATATAATACACACACACACAATAATTTTTTTTATTTTTTTAATAATAAACACTTTTTACAATTTATAAATAAGTTTATTTAAGGTTAATTTATGAAGCTGGCCGAAGATGACCACCAGCACTTCTTTCTTCTCATTCTCGAGGCGAATCACTCGATTACGGAGGTTTGGTTACGCAGCACGCAAACGTCGTCGAATTCGCCTCAAGGCTGTTAAATTAAAATAGAAAATTAGAGACACAAATTAAAAACACAATTAGGGACAGCACTTAATTATTATAGCCATCCTATATATAATTATATGTTAATATATAAGCCTACGATGGTTGAGAGCCTTCTGCTCACCGACAGTCCGCGTAAGGTTGTGAAAGCCATCAGAGGCTAACAACCAACACCACACAACAAAAAAATAAGCCTAGAACCATTGCTGTACAAAAGCCTGTTACAAATTAGGGTAAGACAGTGATTGGGATTAGATCAATACATTTTTGTAAATCCGCACTATATTTTTCAACAGAGATCTCTAAACTTTCTATATGCAGTTGGGATAATATAAGTACTTACTTGCTATACTATCTTGAAGTAAAAGGTGAACATTAGTTAAGAATTATTATGAAAAATCATTAGTATAATAATACATACCTTATTCGACTGTTGCACCGTTTTAACAGCACCCCAATGCTGTTTAACTACGCAGCCAGGGATTCCAACAGTCTTTTTGCTGTTGCCTGCCCCTCTATGCTGTGTATGAGGCCACGGGCTAGGTCTGGATGCTCAGACAAATTGTAATACAGCCTTCACTTGTGGCCGTCATTTTACTGTGAGAAAACGAAATTGCATTATTCAGAAAGTCGTAAAATTACAGATTGTTCATATCAAGAATACGAAACAAACTACAGAATAAATACATGACGAATATATTATACAAAAGATACAAGGGCTAATACAATAAAGATCTTTACACTTACGAAATGAAATTATATCCTTTTTTGAAATTTCTAAGACCTTAAACTTGTCCGCGAGCCGCGAATCCACGATTTTGAAATACTGCCACAGAATAATAAGAAAGCAACGATGTAAGGTTTTTTTAATGTCATCACTTTAAAATAAGTCTCATTTTCAAGCAGATTAATTAGTTTTACGTATAAATTATTAGAATAATAACAAAACATTTAATTTAAGATGAACCAATAGCTTTCTTATTAGAAAAACATAATATTATTGATTGTCGGCTTTTTACCGGTTTTATATTTGCCTTTAATAAAAGACCCAATTTGACATTTAATAGTGTTTCAAACTATGTTCATTTAATTGGTTGTCTATAGATTCGAAACGACGGCCGAACGCAATAGTCGTATCCGAAGTAACTTGGTAGTAGGGTTATCGTTCGACGTTCGGCTTTACTACGTTTCGATTCGAAACTTCGACGTTCGATTTTCGGAGTAGGCCTCCAGATTTATTGCCCACGTCACTTCGAATAATCTCCTTGTTCGGTCGGTTAATAATCAAAGACCTATTGAAGCATGATAGAGTAATAATGAGAAACTTAAAACCCATGGGAACTGCCTGTCTAGTCGGATTATGTCTAAGACTTCATTCCTTATTCAAAATGTATGGTATTTTCGGTTATAAATTAGTTTGATGACTTGTTTTTTCAACTTTAGGCAAGCTGCTACATATTTTATTTAAAATATGTTCAATTTATTTTACTGAGAATGAAATGTCGTAGATTATTGAAATAAATTGTATAAAACACTATACAATTTATTTAAAATCTTGTTTTAATATCTTGTGTAAAATATGAAAAATGAAAAATTAATTTACACAGAAAAGATTATTCTAGCACGAACAAGTGAAAAATAATTTAAAAAAAAAGCTGTCACTTTAATATCAAATCAAAGTCTCAAGCAAAAAATAATACCACCAAAACACTTTCTTACATTCGAAAATGTGTAGCAACTTCGTTTATCTACCCTCCTAATAAATTATACGGACAACATTGTTCAAAGTAAATCGCGTCAACCGACAACCTCACACCGCGTTTATTTCTCGTCACAATAGCTACGTGTCCCCGTCACCATGCCATTGTAGTCCACAATCGTGACGGACAAACAGAATGTACGTCCGAGCTTCCTGCGCTTTCAAAACGGCGGAATAGTGTAAACACCACTATATTGTAAGTGCATTTTTGTGTAATCGCAATGATGTAACTGCCACAATCCTGTTACACAAAAATCAACTGTATTTTACACGGTTTAGGGTTGAATTTTAAACTCAGTATAATTTAATTGAGGTTGTTTAAAGGTGTGTTGTAGAAATGTGTGCGGGTAATGGATTGGCCGATTGTCGGCCGTTCGTCGAGTGGCGGTGGGTGGTCATTTCACGTCGGCAGCTTTACATCATCGTTTGAAAAGAACACAAAGGGCGAATATTAAATGAACGCTCGTAATATACGACGTATTTTATTGTGACTTGTGATGTACGGTTTGAATTATAAGTGTCTAGTGAACATTTCATTTTGACAATTATTGTCATCGATTTTTTTTTAGTTTATGCTTAAAGCGAATAAACATTAAAAGTTTATGAATATAACATCTGCAATATCTGAAAGTACAAAATATCAATTTGAAGATTTCGTAACAGTCATTTAGACCGTCATTAACTACCGTACAAAACACAGTTCGACTTATTGCTTATCCATTGATACTCCTTCAATCACAACTAGTTAAATTACCGACTAAATATGTTAATGTATTTAAATAATTTGTACAATACCGCGCAAACTCGCGATCTGAAAGATAACTTTACTGTGCTATGTGATATTCATTCTTAATATATTGTAAATATATTGTAAAATGCAAACCGATTTAACAAAGTACTTACGAACGATATCAGCATATCAGTATTAAAAGCTTAACCAATAAAAAGTAAAGATCCAAGAAGCAACATAAAATTTCTACCTAATACACTTTAAATAAACATAAACATGTCAACATTACTCCTTATTCATCGCATTTATACGTAATATGACCAATTAAGGCACTGAGTTATGACCACGGTCGTCATTACGAGCGCCCAAGTGTCACGGTAGTAAAAAATAAAATATTCTTATCATTACATACATACTTGGGGCCAGTGTTTGAACATTAATGTTTGACAAATAAAAACGTTCGCACGACCAATGTTGGTTTTATGATTGTACTTGTTACAATTTTTATTATATTAGTTACCAGAAGCCTGATCATGAGAATACATTCGTTTATAGTGTAGGTACTTATACTTTTAAAACAGGGATTGTCAGATATTCTAAACTTATTTAAACGTTTATAAAATATCATCAAATACAACGTAATATGTACAAGTTGAAAAAGCCATTAAGCAATAAGCAATAAGGTTGATTGTCGCGAAATGAAAGTTGTCAAAAACATTTTGTTTGTTTTTTTGTTTGGTGTAAATTTTAATGTTGTTTTAATACTTAAACTAACTTTTTGAATTGTTTCTATTTACTTAAATAATAGCTTACCGTTGCGCGGTTTCACCCGCGTCTTTGCTTGCTGCTATGCTCCCGTCGCCAGTAGCGTGATGATACATAGTCTATAACCTTCCTTGAGAACTGGGCTATCATAAACAAACAGATTTATTCAAAGCCGACTGGTAGTTTCAGAGATTAGCGCTATTAAACAAACAAACAAACTCTTTCGCTTTATATAATAGTATAGATATAGTTAAATTTATGTACTAAACTACAGTCTTATAACGGGAGGTATATATTGAACGTAAAACAGCTGGTTTTCTATTTGTGTTAATCTCTTGACGTAAACCTCAACAATTGACATGCTGTAAAGTAGCAAACTTTAATGACGGAACATGCTCATTGTCATAAACATTTCCAGGTTGTACATTGTAAACGCAACATAAAATCATTTTAAACTGTTAGAATAACCCGTATTTATAAATGGCGTTTTCTATTACCTTGTATCTTATCATGAACGAAAATCTTTATATTCTTTTAATACGTTTCTTAACAAGTAATGTCAATACTACGTTGAAGTGCACACAATATAATGAACCGCATTCAGTGTTTAAACAATCCTATTGAACAAATTCGACACCCATATCAAATTTGCTACATCTCACAACGAGGCTAAGCGAAACCACGACCGTGAAATGTGTGTTTGTTATTGCTATCTTCACGGCTTTACTCTATTTATTCTCCTTTTAAATCACTACCATTGTTGATTCATCACGGCTGTCTATCCGTTTCACACTACCACCAATTACTGTAACCTCCACCCTGTGCAGAGTAAAAATATCTCATGGAAAACGTGTAACAAAATACAGTATGTCAACATTATACTTTGGAGGTAAGTTATTCTGTGGCACGCGGCGTAGGGTAGACACCCCAATGAGCGTTATTGTCGTCGATGTGATGAATCGATATCGCGCGTATTGTCGTGTTCCCCGCAGCTGTCGTCTGTCACAAGAAAGATGACACTTGGGCTGGTTTTTTTTGACGTGTC
Source organism: Parascotia fuliginaria (assembly GCA_963082885.1). Lineage (NCBI taxonomy): Eukaryota > Metazoa > Arthropoda > Insecta > Lepidoptera > Erebidae > Parascotia > Parascotia fuliginaria. The sequence continues at coordinate 18,405,982 of OY720179.1, read as the reverse complement.
CCTTTGAGTGAACACAGTGTGGTGCCCGAAATGAGCTGATATCGATCGCTCAATATTATGCTTATAGAAGAGGGCTTTAAGTTTGAATTGAACTCATAAATAAATAAGCTGTGTCGTGGCGTGTACGGTTTTTTGTGCGGCAATGATCTAGTGCTTTCTTTTGTTGTGTGATTCCGGGGGATCCGATATGCCGGAGGTAGAATTTATTACCCAAAATTGTTATTAACAATAGAATTGTCGGAATAAAAATATTATAAATGATTTCGCATTATCCGAGCATTCGAGGTTCGACGATTAGCACGGTCACCTTGATTTATTGTGCTGTTTATTTTTTGGTTATAAATAATGTTACGCGCTATAAATAAAATTAAATTATTTGTAATCTTTTGTAATTACAAATGGGGTTATTCATCATATTTGTTATATTTATTATTGGAACCACCCTTTTATAAAAAGAAAAGTATTAAAAAAAAAATGAGTTATTAATATAAGATAGGTGATAATAACAGAATAATTAATAAGTGCAAAAAACAAGTCTGTACGTAAATCACAAATGATAACACAGATTGAAATACGATCAAGACAAACTAGCAACATTATCTGGAAGTATTTGACCTAGTTTCTATAGGTATTATTTCCATAGCGATTCATTTCTCATTACGTTTAGGACGTTTCACTTAAACATCCGCACTGCAACACGATTTAAAACTAATGTCGTACCGCGACGTCGGGTGGAGTCGTAAAGCGGGCTATAATTTTGAAATATTACTCGGTTACGGCGCGTACGAGCGTAATGAAACACCCTGTATATCACAATTCCAACCTCGCTGGGAGGCTAAATGGTCTCGCTAAATTAGCCTTTCTCGCAATGTATGGCTTAGCATGATATAATGTCTATAGAGGTGGATAATAGAGCCTTTTAATATTACCCACTTTTTGTGATTTAAAAGGTCATTTTAAAGTTTGCGTTTCGGCATGTATTTTTGCTGTTGTGATGAATAAAGTGGTTGTTTAATTTTGTTTTTGTTTCAATGTTGTACATGAAATTTAGCATTCTGTAACAAGCAACAGTATCGTTTGACATAGGCCATAGTAAAATCTTTATAATGAGTATTTGTAGCTAGTAGAAGTCGTTACTCAACTAACTGATACAAAAAAAACAGTTATTTACTAATTCACGAGCTAATTATTCAAAAAAAAACCCTCATATCGGTCTAAAAAGCCTGTACCAAAATGGTGGTCGTAAAAACGTAGCACATTGCTCACAGTTGCCCACCAAATTGAAATATACACCCGGCCATATTCATTAGTGGGACTCGGAGGTGATAATTCAAACTTATGGTGCCTTTTACGAGTTTTAAGAGTAGTACCCGCGGGAGTATGGCGTGACGGCGAGGATCACGTGAATGGTTATTTTGCGTACGTAAATTTATTGTTTGGTTAGTGATGAGATCTAAAAGTAAAGTATTATAAAGTCTAAAGCCTGGTTCGAAATAGATGGATAATTATTACAAAGAAAACGTGAGGTGCTGGTCAAAGCGGTAAGAACGAATAGAAAATCTAAAGGAGGTAAATGGGTATAAGTTGCATGTATGTGATCGACTAAATGTTAAAGTATTATGTTTAATTTTCTAATTACTTTAACTTATACTATTAGGCCTTCCCCAATTTGACGTGTGTATGGAGATCGCCGGTCCGATTCCCACTCAGTGCAAATATTTGTGTGGTATTTGCACTGGTCTGGTTGTTTCTATCGTCTCGGACCCATGACACCACCCAATGGCACCACCAGTAGTGTCAAGGGTATTATTCAATCCTCATGACACCACCGGTAGTGACAAAGGTACTATTCTGTTATATAATGAAACCATCGAATAAATAGTGCAAGAACATAGTGCAATTTTTTTAAGTTAATTATCAATGAGATCTCCCTAGAACATGCGTTAGAAAAACTCAGGTTTTAAAATGAAAAAAAAAAAAATGCAATGTGCTCTTGCACTATTTATTCGATGGTTTCATTATATAACAGAATAGTACCTTTGTCACTATCGGTGGTGTCATGGGGATTGAATAATACCCTTGACACTACCGGTGGTGCCATTGGGTGGTGCCATGGGTCCGAGGCGGTTTCTATGTATAATATGCATGTATTTACAAAAAAAGTATTTAAGTACGTATATCCGCATTCTACAACCCACATAAGCTATATAATATATGCTTACTTTGGGTCTAGATGGCGTTGTGTATAGTTGTTGTGATTATTTTATTATTATGTTCACCATGTTCGTAGTAGCTACTCTAGAATCTTTCTGCACCAACGGCCGTTGGTTATGTGAGCTATGTTTGAATTGGGGTAGGCCTATGTCCAGCAGTGGACGGCTTTCGGTTCATATGGTGATGATGGTCATACTATTCTTTCAGCAAACCTTCGAAGAAAAATTGCGTATGACAGCCCAGTTCTCGAGAAAGGTTATAGGCTATGTAACATCACGCTACTGGCGACGGAAGAAGAGGTGTAATCAAAGACGAGGGTAAAACCAAGCCGCAGGGAGCTAGTATGTAATATGTTTTTTTTTTTATATGTGGATACACTCATAAATATAAAACTGTCAGTTGGTAGGAACTTAATCCCGAACAGATCATCCACTTAGCCGAAAAACACACCAACCATACGTCAGCTAACATAATAGCCAATGGCAATTGTCCCTGTTTCATGCCTTTCACACTAAATCCGTAATTTCTGACTCCACAAAAGTTTATAGAACACGCTTTTCTGTATTGAAATTGCGTGAACAGCTTACCAAGATAAATAACAAACTAGTCACGCAAGTAAAGACTTTAGCTATCTCAAAATAAGATTTATATCGATTGCATTTTATATTTTCAACAGAAAATAAGTTTGCCAGAGTATTGCTGAAAGGAATCACACAAAAATAGACCTTATGCATCTTAAAATAAATGCGATAATTTACGCATAGGTAGAGGTGCTGAAAAAAATTGACAAACGATCGAATGAGCCGTTCATTATGTTCTAATGTTCCAATATATTATGTGTCCTAAAGGTGACGTGTAAAGTGATAAATTGGCATTGGCATCTTTGTAGCTGGCAAGATGGCGTATGGCAAAAACTGGCAGGTGGTGGCACGTTAATTTATACAGAATTGATGGCACTTTGATACGCGTGATGTTGTGCGTGAAAATTTTATTAGGATCGTGTTTTTTAAACGATTATATTGAATTGTTTACGATGTTGAAAGAGAATTACTGAATCGTAAACTCCTTTTACTGTTGTTGAAATAGCTTATGGTTCAAACAGATGTCCAGTTACATCTATCTATACATATAATAAAAATGTAACCGATCGCTGTCTGTACATGGAAGATATATGAGAAAAAATACTATTGGGACCTATATCAACGCAAATAGAACCCAAAACAATGATTTTTAAAATTTTTGTCTGTTTGTCTGTTTGTCTGTTTGTCTGTTTGTCTGTGCGTTTGTGCACGCTAATCTCAGAAACGGCTTATCCGATTTAAATATGGTTTTCACTAATATATTGTGGTAAGCTTCACTTAACATTTAGTGTTTGTTTCATGTCAATCGGTTCATAAATAAAAAAGTTATGCCAATTTAAAAAACCACATCGAACATTCGTTAATTTACTACGAAATCTTATAGAAGCAGATATCTTAACAGGTTGCGGAATAGCTGATAGTGTTTTTATTCCTCGGATTCCTGTCATTCTAAACAGTCTTTCATTTAGTTTTAGACGAGTCCAGTTTCCAGTGAGCCTATGTTTTGCGATGACTAATTAAAGTAATTAATTAATTAAGTAATTAAAATAAAGGTAAGACACTAAAAGTTGTGGGTGTGGATCTAAGTATTAGCTGTTTTTCGGTCAGCTTTATGTGGCTCTATCACGTGTTAGCATTACTAGCAGCCTGTATGCTTTGATCCCTGATGGCTATACGTCTAATCCATACATCCATACATATTATAAAAGGCTTTGTCCTGACTGACTGACTGACTGACAGACAACGTAAAGCCTAAACCGCTGGTCGTAGCGACTTGAAATTTGGAGGGTGTGTTTGTCTTAATGTCTAGAAGTGTACAAAGAAAGGGTTATTAAAAATTCCACCCTTAAGTGTATGAAAGGGATGAAATCGATTGTATGAAACGTCTTCATTTTTTAAGTTACAGCTTTGAAATTTTGTTTTGGAATACTTATATTTAAATAAAAAATACGCTCATAATTTTTTATTTACTGGGGTGGATTTATAGGAGTGAAATAAGAGATGAAATATTGTATGGAAAAATCTTTGCTTTTGAAGTTGGCGTCTTGAAATTTGGAGGGAGGGGGAAGGGAGGGGGAGGAAGAGGAAAGGAAGGGAGAAGTTAGGGGCAAGTGCGGGGGTAGTGAGGGAGAAGTCAGGGGAAAGGGAGGGGAAAGTCAGGGGGAAATCGACTGCCTCTGTATTTCGGTGGTACTGTGTATGGACTGTGAGGTCGCGGGTTCGATTGCCGCTCAGTGCAAATATTTGTAGCATGAACATGTCTATTTGCATTGGTCTGGGAGTTTATATGTATAATCTATCTATACATATAATAAAAATGTAACCGGTCGCTGTCTGTACATTGAAGATATTTTAGAAAAAATGTTATTGGGATCTTTATCAACGCAAATAGAACCCAAAACAATGATTGTTACAATTTTTGTCTGTTTGTCTGTTTGTCTGTGCGTTTGTTTACGCTAATCTCAAAAACGGCTTATCCGATTTAAATATGGTTTTCACTGATACATTGTGGTAAGCTTCACTTAACATTTAGTCTTTGTTTCATGTCAATCGGTTCATAAAATAAATAATAAAATTATGCCAATTTAAATAATCACGTCATACATGTGGTATGTATTTAGCTTAGGTTAGTGTTTTTAAGTTAGGTTAACACCTCTGTTTCCTTTATTAAAATGTAAATAAAAGTTAGATTTATATTTTTCTGGACTTATTTTATTTTTATTTTTTGTGACAAAACATGTTTGTTAACACGTCTCATTACGAAATAGGTGGAATTAAAGTGAATTACGAAATAGTAGTAGTCGATTTCAGCATGAATGGGTCGGATCGACCAGGGAAGTACTACCCTCTCATAGAAGATCGTTGTAAGAGTAATAGTATCCATATTATTGCGTTTCGTTCGGTAAGTGCGAGAGCCAGAGGCCCAACTGATGCAGAGATGACAATCCTCGCAGTACGTGTGGGACCAGCTGAGTATCCGTGGAGTCATTGTGTGGTTGGTGTGGGTCAACCCGCCGGCCAGAGAGACCTGTATAAACGGTGTTGCCGCTGGCTACCCGCGGTATTGTACAGGGGCCCAATTAGACCTAACCGTAGTATTACGGTAGTAGATCCAAGCTGGTTTCAGCATGAATGAGTCGACGTAAGAGTAGTAGTATTCGTACTACTGCGTTTCGTTCGGTGAGTGAGAGTGCCGGGGGCCCAATTTCCCCCTTTCCTCTTTCCTCACTTCCCTCACTCCCCTAACCCCATTCCCAGCAGCTATAGTGGAGTCCACCATACCAGTAGTATGGCTTTTGGAATGGTGTCCACCACTTCTGGATTCCACTGACTGCTTACCATCAGGCAGAGTAGAGTCACTTTGGCAAGCTAATATATTAAAAAAACATTATAGCGTTTTTATTCCTCGGATTCCTCTCATTCCAAACAATTTCCCGTTTAGTTTTAAACGAGTTCAGTTTCCAGTAAGTCTATGTTTCGCGATGACAATTAATAAAGCCTAGACACTAAATGTTGTCAGTTTGGATCTAAATATTGGCTGTTTTTGGTCAGCTTTATGTGGATTTGTCACGTGTAAGTAATCCTAGCAGTCTGTATGGCTTTGATCCCCGATGGCTATACGTCTAATATCGTATATAGAGAAGCTTTTACTGTAAAGATTTTTCTTATTCACCTAAACGAAGATGTTTATAATTCAAAACAAACCAAAAGATATATCCAAAAAATGCTGCCCAAAATCACTATTCCACGCGGACGAAGTCGCGGGCACAGCTAGTCATAAATATATTTTTCACATATATGTAATATACTACTAATATTATAAGTGCGAAAGTTTGCGTATACAAACACACACACACACACCACACACATGTGTGTGTTTGTTACGACTGACTAACGGCTGCATCGATATCGTTAAAAATTAATTAGTATGTAGGTACATAGATTCGGTGCCGGAGACGGACATAGAATACTTTTTATCCCGAAAAATAAATTGGTTCCTGTGTTACATTAATTAAACACATAGGTACCATTTTCCGCCAAAAATTTCACATAAAAATGAGATATGAAAACAATAAACAGCGACACATCTAGCATTTATCATTTAAGATCTTTTTCTCGTATGTTTTCTCCCTTCGGTATAAAGAACAAAATAAATAATTTTCCCCTAGACCCCAATAGAGCCAATCAACGCAGAACAAGCAAATAAAACAAAGTCGAAACATCACTGACACTTCCTAGTGCAATATGTCATTGAATAAGGTTTGGTACACACTTGACATGGAGTCGAACATATCGCTTGTAACACGGTTCACAGGGTCGCTGACGTTTCGGACACAATATGTTCGGACACAGTGGCCGAATTGACACTTTTAAATTTTATTTTATTTTCACTGTCGTTTCGGACACTGCCTATTCATAGTAGCTGCTTAGTACAGCCAGACAAAAAGGTTTAAATAAAATGTGCATAAAAATCTTTTTAAAGCGGCGTTTAAACTGTATTAGGTATAGTAGTACAGATCTATATGTATAATAATATGTATACGTGTTGGAAAAAATAAAACTAAATATTCATTTAAAACGTTTATTAATGTAAAAATCAACATCATAATCACAAAAAATTAAACATTTAAAAAAAACATACATGATATACTTAAAAATAATTTTAACAATAAAAAAATCACAGATAATCAGTTGAAGCAAAGACTACATACTACAATATACCTAAATACTAAATACAGGTCAACAATTACAGTAATCTACAACAGTCACAGTATTTGGCACAGTTTAACCTACAATAATCACAGTATTTGGCACATTAAAGAAATGTATTTTATTGTTTTAGGCACTTTCAAATTTTGAAAGTTGTCAATTGTTTCTTTTTACATTTTTTTACCTGTATAAAATATGTCGCATGCTTCAAAATATATTAGGCGGAAGAAAAGGATGTCAACATTAAGGCATCGCTGGATGTTTTTGTCTAACCGTACAAAACAGGATATTTTATTAGTGTCCGAAACGTCAGTAAAAACATTTAAAAAAAAATAATTTGTCGATTGGGTCAAAGTGTCCAAACATTTTGTGTCCGAAACGTCACCCACCCGGTTCACATGACTGCAAGTCCAGAAAAACGACAAGTTCTAGAATGTTTCAGTGTGCACTGGTTTAACAGAACACTTAGTAAGTATTCAATAATAATAATAATAAATATTACTACAACAACCACACAACGCCATCTAAACCTAAAGTATGCATAATATATAATAATAGCTTGTGATATAAATGGTTTTCAGTATTTGTTATTGTTTATGGAGACAGCTGGCAGTAAAACTTCAGACTGCAGTCATAGCAGCTCTACCTAGGTAGTCTAATTCTATAGTGCCTTCGATTACATACCTTATTGGTGTGGTAAAAAACAAATGATTGGAACGATGGTAAAAGTTTATGTTTCAGATACTCAGTCGACTCCTGATCTTATCAGTTCAGAAAGTAAGACATAGGTACATATATGTATTTAGTAAATGATAAACTTAACGCTAACATCAGCTACCGTACAGTAAATAAGGTATGAGAGCAGATTTTGTTACAAATTGATTGTGACCATGTTGAACAAGCACTATAATATTATTATTATAGACTGACTAATAGGGGTACAAATGATAATCAAGATCAAACGTTGAAGTCCAGTTCTGTCACTATACATGCGTCTGAATAATAACGAATATAAAATGTCATTACGCGCAAGTGTGTATCAAACCTTATATAACGCTACGAGCGGCTACGGCCTACGCTCATAGCTACGAGCACCGTAGCAGTTGAAATATGGCCCATGTATTATTCAAAGAAATTGCCACATATTTCATCCGAGGGAAATAACGTTGAGATATGTGCTGCGCGGTACGCGAAACGACGACTTGTTACTGAAAATTTACGATTTTATTTCGGTACGTTGAATTTGTAATGACAGTTTGTGAGGCGTGAAAAATTAAGAAATTATTTTTTATAATTATTTTTGGTGGTTATTAAATCTTACTTATTTTGGCGTTATTAATATTGTTCATGTATTGTTTATACAATCTGCGTACTTTTATGATGTATATGCATACACACTCCTTTTAGTATTATTAATGAAGAGTGTAGTAAAAGAAATATATTGTTTTCACGTTCGATAGTTTATATTGCCTTTCTTCCTGCTGTCCTCTTCAAACTTTTGTATGGCACGACACAATTTCTAAACTCTATAAATAGAAGTCAAAATTATAACTTCACTTCAGGTAAAATAATGTGGACATAAAAGCACCTGGAACAAACAGATGGTCAGACAGCGAGTTGTTCCCATAAGTATTCCGGTACATTTGGCTGACTTTTCTCTTTTTTGTTGGTGGTCTCATTTTTTATTCGGCATGTATTTAAGGCAAAGCCGTAAGTATGCTATGTATCAATCCGAAGACTTCTATTGTAGGACACAAGCCTTTTCTTCTAACTTTTTTTTATTGCCGACAGTGGCAGACAAGCAAACAGCCCACGTGATGGTAAGTGGTAACTGTCGCTCGTGGACGACTCTCCCTCAGAGTCCCTAGCATTGCTCTTGCTATGCCAGGTACTCTGCGAAGCTGCTGCCTACCGTGAAGATCGAACGAAACTCTTACGCTAAAATCTCTCTTACTCTTATTATGCTAAAACCAGCGTAGATCTACTACCTTCTTAAATATGTCATAATGTCTAAAATATGAATATGCCATAGTCATCACGATTCAAGCGTAGTGATTACGTACGTAAGGCTGTACCCTGGGTAGTCTTAGTCATATTATATGTTACTTTCGGAAAGAAATAGGGCGTTCCATTTACTGAGCCGGTGATCACAAATTTATTATGCATCCTGCGATTAAAATATTGTACTAAAATACTACTAACAAAGCAATTTCCGAAATGAATATAAAGTTGACTTCAAAGTGATAAATTAAAGTTATCATCCCGCCAAATAAACGAAGGTATACCCTACAAAAAAATACATTTCCTTACGATGCATAATATTTTAAACCACCCCCTTGCTTTATACAAAATGGCTGTCGGCACTCGCTACTATTTTTCCTATAAACTTCGGTACAAGCTATAAGAGCACGATATGTACGAATGTTACTATTATTTGTTCGTTTTGTAATTGAGTTTTAAATAGGTCAGATATTAACTTCAGATATTCCGTAACTGTATGTCCAACTTTCCTAAAACTTGGAAAACATTTTCGAATACCAGATAGTACTAATAGTAATCTGGCAAAACCGCTGACATAATATGGCTGCAACACTTTTACATAGGTATGTCTAGCCATTCTGGAATAGCATGGTGACGTTATGTACGAGTATGTATATATTATTTGTCGTCCATCAAAGTTGGCAAAGATACATAAAACAAGCCAAAGAAACCTTCTAGTCAAGTTACAGTTAAGTTATGCTTAACCTTTTAGTAAAGGGGATGAAAAAAAGCAGAAAACAGAACAGCGCGGAATGCTCTACTTGCAAAACTTGAGCTTTTAAATAAAGAATACTTGTAAAATGTATGACTTCTAAAATAAGTTCTTGACTTAAGTCTATACTATTATATAAAATGAAAGAGTTTGTTTGTTTTGTTTCTTTGTTTGAACGCGCTAATCTCTGGTACTACCAGTTGGATTTGGTTTTTTTTTGCGTGTGATAGCCCCTCCGTTCTCGAAGTAGGTTATAGGCTATGTAACATCACGCTACTGGCGACGAGAGCAGAGTATTAAGCAAAGACGCGAGTTAAAACCGCGCCACGGAAAGGTCTTATTTTACTAGTTATAACCCAAGTGCATGGATCCGAGGTGAACAAATGAAGATAGCAACAAAATATCGCTATCACTTATCTCTCAGACCACGCCACGCGTGATAAATTCCCTAGGAGTTCCTTACACTTGGAGAAGCAGACAAAATAATTTATGTACCTAGTTTAGTGGGTACTTTTCTGGATAAATGGCATCGTCGAGGTGAATGACATCTTTGTTACTCTAGTGCCGGAATTGATGGGATCGGATAAAAATGGCTTAAAAAGTATAGGAGGTGTTATGTGTCAAGGGATGGAAGATTTACATAGATAGGGTGTTTGCTGATATTTGGTTGGTGTGAAGGACTGGTAAATGCATGTTAAAATTTTATACGTGTTACTTTTCAATAGGTTAATTTGATCCGTAAATAGATAAAATAGCCAAAATTGCGTCGCTATCTATAGAACGTTTTATAGCACAAGCGCGATTAGTCAATTTATGGCTGTCAAATCAAAATATAAGAAAGTGACTCGTTATTCATCCAACAAAGGAATATTTAAGACCTCGTCTAAATAAAAAATAAAATAAATCATGTCGTAAAAATGTCTTTACTTTTTCTTTATTTACATAGCCATTTTCTGGTTTTTGTTGACGTGAACCAGGCGGTAAACCTTATATCAAAAATAGACAAATAGATACAGAAACGCCGAGATCACAGCACAATATTATTCAAAGAGAATTTAATTGAACGTTTAGATTTATTAAGTCTATTGGTAAGACAATTTGCTGTGTTTGTGATTGTACAGGCGCGCGGTTTTGTTGCTGTCCGTGATTGTACTTTGTTAATTACTTGTCAACATGTTGGAAACTGTTGCTTTTAGCTGCGGTACTAAGTGCTTTTGTTCTGTATCGACTAAACTGTATTTTGGAAAACTATTTTAGGTTTATGCTGGTTTTGTAGACATTTTGGTAAGTGCTGGAGTTTGAAACCAGTCAAGTGTGACTGTTAAAAGTGATGGCATCATCAATATTCTATATAATTTTATCTTCGACATTGATATACGGTAAAATCTAGGGAGAAGATAGAAATTATACAAATAAATCGTAAAAGATCCCCGTTTCAAATACTCTGGCCATCCAGAGATCCTCAAAACAATATTAAGAAAAAATATATACAGTCGAATTGACACCTTCTCCTTTTTTTTAAGTCGGTTTAAAATAGTAAAGTATTTAATATATACATTGCCTAGCAGATATAGACTGCCTGCCTAGTTCGGTGGTACTGTGTACGCAGAGTAGGTACGCTGTTTTCAGTATTGGCCCGGAGTCTGGAATTGTGCCCGAGATATGACAACAGGCTCGCCCCCTGTTACATAAAATAAAATAACGAAGCGTGAGTGGTTGAAAATTATAATAAAATTAAAACACTGGCCTGAGTTTCTTGCCAGTTCTTCTCATGGCCCTACTTCGTTAGCGAATTGGCTGTAGGTTAATTTGCTGACATTTTCTAAACTTTGACGTTCATAAGTGTTAATTTAATTAACCTATATGAATAAATATATTTTCATTTCATTTCACAGTAATACTCATTCAATGAACTCTAAACAAACTACGTATTCACTAGTTGCCGTGCTCTGTCATCGCTCACGTAAAGTCGACGGCAACAAGATATAAGTTTATATACTAAATTAAAGACACCATGAATCAAACCTTGGGTAAATTTAAAATAATTGCCAGAAAACATCTCATAAAAAAGGATTACTAATACTATTAATTAATACTTAAATATCTTATGACTAGTTGCCTGTTTAATAGTTGCCAGACTAATTAATTAACGTAGATGCTAATTATTAATTAATGTGAAACCGTGACATTTTGTGATCACTTTAAATTCTTTTGTAAATTATTATGTTATTAATAACATTTTATACATACCAAAGTTCTTTTGCCACGTTTATTATGTAGTGGTAAAATTAAAAGCAAAATTTAAATTCTAATGTTACATAGTGATGTAATTGCGCTTATTTCTATATCACAAAAAAAACTGATACCTAATTATTATATATTCATTAGAATATACCATTCTAGTTTATGCCAAACCTTAGAACAAATTAATTACATCCTATTACCACTCAGCGCCAAAACGGCTAAACCGATTTCGATGAAAATTGGCATGTGGATAGATGCGGTGCCGGAGACGGACATAGGCTACTTTTATCCTGAAAATCGTTCTGGTTCCCGAGGGATACAAAACATATTGCGCTCGCGAGCGATACCGTGGGGCGCAGCTAGTATTTTATATTATAAATGCGAAAGTTTTTGTGTATGTGTGTTTGTTACCACTCAGTGCCTAAATAGCTGAACCGATTCGATGAAAATGTAGATAGACTCGGTGCCGGTGACGGACATATGCTACTTTTTATCCCGAAAAAGGTTCCCGATGGAGACAAAACTCATTTTGTCGTTGTTGAAACCGCGAGGCGTAGCTAGTAACTATATAGTTTATTAATATTGTTGCACCAGTATCAAAAAACTACATCAAATATCAAAGAGTGCCGACATACTATCCTCTCTGTAAATAGTAACCCACGATAAGCATGAACAGATAACAACAATATTATAAACTGTCCTATCTTTATTGGGCTAATATCCTGCTGTAACGCATCGTATAGCTCAATTGCTAGATGATAATAATGGTGATTTATTGATATCGTAATATATGTTGCTCGGCTTGCAGCTCGAAGAGAAAACATACGATATTAAAAGGTATACAACAAATGTGTCTGAACTACAATAATAATATAATAATATTCTACCACATTCACACAGCGCCATCTAGCCCCAAATTAAGCAATTATATTTGCTTGTGTTATGTATATATATATATATATATATATATATATATATATATATATATATATATATATATATATATATATATATATATATATATATTTATCTATACATATTATATAGATAAATTACACCCAGACACAGAACAAACAATCATGCTCATCAAGTCATCATACAAAGGTTTGTCCTGGGTGGGAATCGAACCCACGACCTCGGCTTAGCAGTCAGGGTCACTAGCCACTAGACCAACAGGCCAGTCAATTTTAGGTAATGTGGGACACAGCATTTACGGTAGTAGATCCACGCTGATTTCAGCATGAATGGGCCGGACCGTCCGGGGAAGTACTACCCTCTCATAGAAGATCGACTTAAGAGTAGTAGTATCCGTACTACTGCGTTTCGTTCGGTGAGCGAGAGCGCCGGAGGCCCAATTTCCCCCCTTTCCTCTTTCCTCACGTCCCTCATTTCCTTCCCCTAACCCCATTCCCAGCCGCCATAGTGGAGGCCACCATACCAGCAGTTTAAAACGATAGCTTTTGGTATAGTGGCCGCCACTTCTGGATTCCACTGACTGCTTACCATCAGGCGGGGTGGAGTCACTTTGGTAGGCTATACTATAAAAAAAAAAAAAAAACAGCAAGTCCTTACAGAGAACAGAAGAAAAACGATACTACTTATTTGGTAATACCTATCAGTTATAAGATGAGCAGTGGGTCTCAAGAAGAAAAACTTTGTCAGTAGAAGAGATTGCGTCGACACACTTAACACGATCAGAGAAAAATTGGTCTATGTATCATCATCATCATATCTCCCAAAAGACTTCCACTGCTGGACATAGGCCTCTCCTAATTTACCATCGTGGCTGGTCTTCCGCCGCCTTCATCCATCGGTTGCCCGCTACTGCCACTAACAAATAGACACGACATAAATCAAGTATTTAGAATGTTATTACATTTATGTATTACTGCAGTTCGACTCGAAAGTATTACACTACTACTCAGGGCTCATAAACTGTCTGTACAGTTAAGAATCCTGTTCTACAGAGAACGGGCCTCCATCTTGTAATAAGTCAGTCAAGTTTCTAATAGAAAGGTACATCGTATGTAAATAAACACGACAAAACATTAGCTAGCGAGTAATAATCATTATATCTATTGCATATTCAAACGTCTGTAAACAAAGGTAGGACTTGTTCGACACCGGTACACCCTGTATGCAAAGTTATGCAAATAACATCTAAGCCTAGCTTTAGTTCAACAATACTACATTATGTAATGTGTGTACAAACGTACAGAGGTTGTTTAGAGAAATGTTTACAACAATTTGAATAGATTTCCTTATTACGGCACTTGTTTTTGTAAATTTTATTAGTAATTTGTTTAAATACATTCCACGCTTGTGTTATGTGTGGGTTCAAGTGATTTTAAAATAGCATAAACATACATTCGTGAGATTTGCAATACAATTGTTTTTGTTTATTATTGAAAAACAAAAAGTGTCTCACCAATTAAATAATCTAGAAAGCTAAAATTTTACTGGTAGGTAGTACATTGGATAAAAAATTTGCAACCGGGAAGAATTAAAGGGTTAACACCGACAGTCGAATATGAACCGTCGATAACCTTTAAACTTAAACGATAAAACTTAATATAAACTTATATGTATGTAAAGTACTTTTACGGTAGTAGATCCACGCTGGTTTCAGCTGAAAGGGCCGGATCGACCGGAGAAGTACTACCCTCTCATAGAAAATCGACGTAAGAGTAATAGTATCTTCTCTTACTATTGCGTTTTGTTCAGTGAGTGAGAGTACCGGAGACCCCTTTTCCCCTATTTCTTCACCGCCTTCAATCCTTCTCCATATTTAAAAACCCTCAACTAATCCCTAAAACAAAAGACGCAAACACTAACCACAAACCGATAACCACTCCACAATTAGAGCCCACCACAATAAATAACGCTGTGGATGCAGACCATCCATCTTGTAATGAAGAAAAGTGCGCTCCAGCGATGCTTTATCGCCGATCTGTGTAATTAAAACGTTACCCGCAGGAAATGTGGGGTAATAACAATAAATCTAAGCTGGTAGAGACGGGGTAATTGTACCATTTGTGAATGGACCACGATGAATATTTGATGGAAGATCGTGTGTCAAATTGTGATGCTTTCTTTGAAGTAAATCTAGATAATAATAGACTTATAACAGGAGAAGCTTCATATAAGATTATTTTTACTAAAATGAAATAGTACAAAAGTGTCATTATTTACACCTTCCAAAAAAAGCCAAAATTCATTATTTCGTGTGGTACAACCCCGTATTTCATCCATGTAGATTATACAAATTAGACATGTTATCATTTCTAAAATTAACAAATTAATAAAATTAAAAGTTGTAGTAGCAGAGTTATTTTTTTTTACTGAGCAACTAGTGTTACGTAGCTTATCTTAATTTTTGACTTAAAAAAACGTACTATTTACATGATCAGCATGACAGAATATATGATTACCGTACGGTAGAGCATGATTGCGTGATAATTATATCCATATATCATCAATTTGTGATTGTTGGGTTCTTTACATATACATGAAAAATACATGTGACACAAACGCTATCATTCATTCGCAAAAATAATAGCAGTTTATACGCCAATAAAATCTTTTATACATTTATTACAAAAGATAACAGCAAAGTCAACACAAAAACCAATAACTCATCTCGAAAACTGCAACGCGATTACCGACCCTCTCTAACATGAAAGATATCAATTTACCCGCACTCACGGCAACTACTATAAATATTTCACAAAACTAATATCGCAGCACTTGCGTCATCACTAAATCGTATGTCAAAACGGTTAGAAATGATATTGGCGAACCCAAAGCAACACTGAAAGCAATACCAGTCATAAATCAAACGGTTCATAAGAGATTTCCCCTAACGGATCCAACACTACATGAACTAGCAAAAGGGAAATCACCATTCGAAAAACATTCCACATTTTCTCTAAATGTGCACTATAAGGGTGGTTTTCGCCGGTCCGTTCTGGATAAGACCTTTGATCGGTATTAGAGGGCGAACTGAGAAAGCTATCGACACTTTCCGTATTCACTTATCATTCATCGCTATCGTTTCTTTTATATATAGACAATTTTGGATCTTATTGATACTAATCAAATATTTTAGTATGAAATTAATATATCCTTTGTTTTCATTAATATCAAGCGCAAACCATTAATACCAACGATGATTTTTTATTTTTTTTCTTACATAAAATACATTGCACTTTACTATGAAATTAATATATTTATTTGGAAACAAATAGATTTAAAATTAAAGCAATAAGTACTATTTTAGCTTGAATAAAGCTTGAACTTACAACACAACATTCGACACGGGGTCTTCCGCAGGCCATTTGTCACAGAGGCCATTTGTACTTGTCGAATCACGGCCATTAGACGAGAGTGTGTGACCGCGTGGGGTTAACCTCGTTCAAACTGTGCTACAGTACGCTACCAACGAGTCACAGTATAGAAAAATTGCATACAATACGAGCACATTACAACCAGAGGCTTAAAAATTAACAGCACAAAAAATTTACACGTGGTTCGAGACATACTGACATGTCGTCAAATTTGAACAATCATAAGGGAATACCGCGCTTGTCAATATCGACTTGTATGAGCCGAGCTGTCCTGTCGATTTATCTTACTTTGCGGCTATTGTTACAGACGACCGAGGTTACAGCTGATTTATAAGTAGCCTAGTTAATTACGGCGGGCGTCGACGCATCGTTAATTTCTCCTTGGCTCCCATTTATCTTTCAGTTGTCATTCGTGCCGGCTTCCTATTTCAACCTGATGTCTGTTTCTGAGTAAAAGCGTAACTTTAAAAGCTTGCCAATAAATATATTCGCATAAAACTCAAGTTTATCTCCATATCCTTTGAAGTATAGCCAGAGAAAACAAACAAAGCAATAAAGAAGGCCTTTATCGGAGCCACGAGTCGACACGCGAGCTAATTTACAACACAGCCGCGGGTTTTATCTTCATTAACCCATCGATTCACAATTAAGACGCGGAATAAATCTCCAGTAATGCGCTCCCCGTCCGCGCCGGTAGATTCAACTTCAAACAGATGTTATGTATAAATAAAGCCGAACGGAGGCAACCACTCGATATATTCCTGTCCGCGGCAAACTTTACAGATCTATCAGTACTCGCTCGCCGGGGACAAGCGACTTATGCGCGCGAACCAAATCCGACCTTAGTAACACCGTGCCATAAAACCATCTGTTACTGTCTATCGAACGACTCTCGAGGAAATTAATGTACCTCCAGCAAAACAGCTGCACCCAATACCGTCCATAGTTCGTTAAAATGGTGTACGAGTTACGTCTTTCCAGTTGACGTGGAGTCACAAACCTCATCTTATTTCCAGCGTAACGAGTCGATGCTCACATTCGATTATCTGGCTGCGGTATCCGAGGCATTACAGTTGATGTATCGGCGGCGACTGCGCGAGATTGTCGGCCGACGGTTGATTTACTGTGCCCATTTCTTCCTGGCACTCCATACGGAATAGATCCCCATCTGTCGCGAGTGGTGTGACGGATCGCGGCAATCGAAAAGCGTCGAGGGGCTCTCTAATGAATTGTCCCAAATAATTGGGATAGTATTTTATATCGGCATCATTTGTTCTTTTATCGGTACATTTGTTGTTACGTTGATTTGTTGAACACTTTAACCTCGCAGTATTAGAGTATTAATCCAACCTGTTTGGTATTTCTTGTAGCGTTAACAAAATATACACGTGATATCACTTTGTTGGATGAATAAAGTTTATTTTGCTAAGGATAGAAATGTGGTTATCTGTGCATCTGTCTGAGCACTCGTGAGTTTAAAACGTTTATTTAGACGAATGGTTTTTGTTCTCCGCTGGATGTGAGTGCAGCGGCATCTGATCAGTAGTCATGAGCTCAGACAATGCTCGCATCACGTTATATCGCATTCCTCATCTCCGCTTCTGTTGTCGAACGTGCATTCACTACAGAATCGAATGTTTAATTTCAAATGCCTAACATATTTTTTATAAGCTTTTATTCATGTATTAAATTTTTAGATTAATATTGTTGTCAATTCATTTGTTTATCTCAGCAGCTTTGATGGAATATTTAAATTAAATATTACAACATATACTTCATTAAAAATAAAGCTTGAACAAGGTTTGTTCACAAGTTACAAAACAGCAGTATTCATACATCGTTTAATAAAACAGACGTACACACTTAACATGAAAGCCGCGAACATTGAAGCACACAACTGTGTGAATGCGTTCAACTTCGAGATAAGACCTGACTTTGATGTATGCGCCGCATCTTGATACGTGTCTGCAACCGTTTCAATAAACGTATGTCTGTCTGTCACTACCGGACTAGTTTGAGCTTTAAGTCTTGTCTAAGATATATACTTTTTATGTTATGTATTGCAGCTCTTTTATAAGAAATATGCTATTTGAAATTTTGCTTGTACGAGAGTAGACACAGGTATTGATCGTGTAGTATTTGACTGCAGAATTTTGATGTCTAATAAAAAAGAAGAAGGAAAACAAAAGAATATTGTAAGAAATGCAATTTGAATATTTCGTCTTATGGTTGGTGCTTCTTTTTATAAGTCAGGATAAATCTTTCTTCTTCTTCTTCTTTCTTTCTTCTTTCTTTCTTCTACTTTTGTGGTACTGTTACTTTAAATAATATAGAAACTATACGTTTATCTTATAAAATTTATATAATCTGATACCCAATTTAGCCCGACATTACATTCAGTCAAATTGACAAACCGTTTGTTCGTGGGAGCTATCATGATTACTATGATCGACAAATCAGGCAACATCATGACAATCGTGAAGTCTCATCTTCTCAGTATTGTTTGATTATAAGCTGGTTTATAAGAAAGCACTATGATTAAGAAGTAATGTAATACTGTGAGTAAGTATGCGACTATATTTTCTATTTAACTGCCTACTTACTACAAATTATTTATAAAAACAATTACGAAAAAGTCTTGTACTTACATCACTTACGGGCATACACAATATTCACATTTAAATTGAAAGTTAAATTATTATCATTTATGAATTATTAGTGATTTTTTATAAAGGAAATCTCTCATATTAGTACTTTCAACCTTTAATATAATTATTTATCAATTTACGGCAAAACACGTCTTTTGCTTGACATAGTCCTTCTCTAAGCACGTATAGTTTGCTCAATCGTAATGTGTCCTTTATCAATAGATTTACTTTTAACCTTTTCATAATCTTATTTCATATATTTTAATTACTGATGTATAGTGGTTTCTTAATATACATTCCAAACTATAAATATATAACATTAATTTAAATGTTCTGACAATGTTGCTTGGCATATATATCTAAGTTTAATCGTGCGGAACGTCAAACTGTTGTGACTTATGACATTATACAACGTTTAAATAATAGGGTTGACAGAATAAAACAAGAAAATATACAACGAGGAATGGGGAAGTGATGTTTTACTAGCGAAGTACATCGCGAGAGCTATTAGTCAACTTAATGATGTCATTAAAAGTATCATAAAGGCGGTAGGGAAATCATTTAACACAGGACTACTACGTACTATGACAAGAGTACTATTACTGTGATCGTCCGCCTCGTGTGTCTGCTCAAAGTAGTTATTATAACTAAAATATAAACGTATTGCTAGTTTAAAAGAGTAAGCACATTTCAATTGGTATTAATCACCATACATGCTTAAGACACAATGGCGCTTTCAGACATTTTTATAGTTCAGTTTTAAACCCATCCTTGTGTACCTATAGGAGTCGGGTGCATTTGTTTTTCTATTTAATTAAAATACATCTCTACTAAATAACAATAGCCAGTCTTCAAAATATTAATTCTTAAAATGAAAATCATCTACATCCAATCATCTATATTTAATTACATCATCAGATCGCTTTTTAAGATTCACACACTTAAATGATTAATACGTAAACCGTATGTGATAAATGTATCACATTAATTTGATATTGCCATCTTACTCAATAAAAAATACCAAGTAGACGGAGATTGTAACAGGTTTTGTTCCGATAAAGCTTAATCGCCATGACGTATGCCACTAATAAAGATTTTATACTTATCTCAATAATAATATTAATATAATAATATCTAATTAATATATCTATTATTTTGACAGGATGCTGTAGATTTTGTACAAATTATTCGAATTCAGTTTGAAATTATCTATTATGTTACGTAGGCTCAATAGTCTGAATATAGTTTCTTTTTTGCAAGTAGGTAACTCTTTTATATTTGTAATTGTATTTTGTTGAACAGACGTTTTACTTATGCAAAGAATTGGAGATTACAGCAAGCTAACAGACTTAAAAACAACCAACCATTTTTGTAATCAACTTTAATTACATTCATAGTATCTAAATCTAAGTATCAATAAGTTTTCGTATTCAAATATTCAATTTAATATAAGAAAATAAGGACTTCAAAGTGTTCACAAAACAAATCTGACCTCTTAAAGTCAATTCATCAGTTAATATGAGTAATAGAATATTAATTTCACTTAGTTCTTAATAACAACTAAGATTGATACTAAGCAGTCTTCTATATTGATGATCTCCCAATCGACAAAATTGATGATCATGTAAAGAAAATAAACGACCATCTTCCTATATTTACAGACTATAGATACGACTTCAATTTATCATTTCAAACCGTTACAGCCATAAATCATACTCATTCACGAATGTTAAGATAGCTATGCATGTCGAGTGCTGCTGCCAGGCCTCTCCATAAAATAGTCTGAAAGCCTTTAAATATAGAAGTTGTAATTACGTAAACAGACATATTGACGTATGTCTGAAAGGTAATCATAAGCTAAAATTTATCACGGAGTGAATCATTCATGCGCTAAGACAGCTGACAGCCAGGCACATATATTATAATGATCGACAGCCTGACGTTGCTTGTCACAGAGGGATAATGTTGTTGCCACACTAAATATTCAACAATTTTTAAAATTAAACTCCATTCCTACGAATTAACTTTTCATTTTCCTTGAAACAGTGAGTATCACTAACGACATTTTAGTTCCAAGCGATTAGAATTCTAACGAAAAGAACAAAGTACTACAGTGTTTTGCACAACTCAGATAGAACCTTATGGCTTAGGCATTTGCTTCAAAATTGTCTAAAGCAATCAACTTGTCGAGATATTTGAGTTGGGAAATGTGACTTAGTTCTAGGTGTGAAGGGACGAAGTGATATGGATTTTATGCGAGAAATATAAAGTATAAAATTGTCTGATGCAAGTGAAGTGTCGTAAGCTGTTAGTGTTATGAGATTTGTTGGTAGCGCGGTAGCAGAGAGACGTGTCGCGGCGTGTCATCGGGACGCAATGAAGATTTATGAACAACCCGGTACTACGGTTCAGTCGAAACCACATACAGTTTTCTACTTTGTTAGTAATTTTATGACGAAGTTCAAAACACAACTGTATCTTACATAGATGTTTATTTCTCATGCACGTTTATGTAATTCTCGTGAGAAAACAAAATTGTTTATGTTGCGTTAATATACTGAAAATTAGAGTTTCTGACTCTAACCTAATTTCTGACTGAAGTATATTTTACGATTTCTGGTTGTTTATACAGAACGTGTTAGTCAACGTTTAAAATGATATATACATGTTTAATGCTTGGTTTTAGCACCTAATAGTCTAAGTATTTTATGATCGTTGTCAAAATTATTTTAATAGTTTTGAATGTCTATCTTAATTATTACATCGTAAAATTTATTCTTAATTTGTATATCACATTCCATTTGTGATTTAGGTCGAATGTTGAATGTCATTAAATAAGTATGTACCTACAGTAAATATTACCCACTAGCCTCTTGCAGCGCGATTTTACCCGCGTTAAGTTACATTTTTGGTTACTGCTCTGCTCCGGTTGCAAATGGCGTAATGTTACATAGCCTATAACTTTGCTTAAGAAACGGACTATCAAACACAAAAAGAAAATAGAAATTAGTGCGTTTAAACAAACATACTCTTCTGCTTTTTATAATAGTATATTTAGATATTATCAAAAATTTTGCTAGAAAATTTAATGAAAATTGTTGAGATCCGAGATCAAACTCAAACAAAAGTTGAAGTTTAAGTTTGTTACGTAAAAAGCGTAAAAAAAATTTACCCTTTTGATAATCACTCAGTTAAAATATTACAAAAGCCACAAATTACAATTCTAATTATAAGTTTATTGTTGTCAAAACAAAAGTAACCAATCTAAATATTTTCAAAGATCCTAGTAATAACTCAGGTGTGTCTATAGTAGAGGCTGTTGGATCCCCTCATTACGTATTTATGGGCGACAGGCGGGATAAGCTACGTCATGTCGAGCTAGAAGTAGATGAGCAGGGATGTCAGTGCCACCCTTGTGTATATTGTGTTCGATTGTGTTGAGAGGACTGTGAGAATGGACAGAGGTTTTAAGCGATTGAAACATGTTGCAATAAATTTCTTCTAGGATTTTAACTATCTGCAGATGTGGATAATGGATTCATTTATATTATCATATACGTGTATAGTATTATGGCATATTTTTGAAAAGTGTTAGGCACAAGCGTGTTACTTTTAGATTCAGTTATTTCTATATTTTGGCAAGCATTTTAGAATAAAAGTTTGTGTGGTTTAAATTCTTATAAGGCCATCAACCGGGTGTCCACTCTGCCTGATGGTAAGTAGTCAGTGGAATTCAAAAGTTGTGATCATCATACCAAAACCCATCGTCTGAAACTGCTCTACTATGGTTTTCTATTGGCTGGTATTGGAGTATCTATTCAATTAATTCGTTTTCACTATTCTCAATAAACATAGCCAGTTTCATCGTCACCTGAGTGACCTTCTTAGAACACGTGGTAGCTAATTATGGGTATCACCGATCACGTCTGGTTAAAATTATGATAATGGCAATAATTACGAATGCAACCGATGTACACAATATTTATTACTAAAGCTACTTTTATAAGTGGGATTGTATTTGAATTCTTAAAACATAAATATGAAATCGGCTTTCCCCTAAAAAGCTGATTCTCCTAAGCATACCGATCCATGTCATTTGTGTGACATCACATACGTGTTGTTTTATTTACAAACTGATGCTTGGATGAGAATTCATGCATTTTTATTTCAATTTTCATCTGTAGGGGATGCTCTTTGAATGTTTATTTCACTTGTCACCGTTCTTTCCGCTTTCTGCTTGACTTTTAAATTAGTAAAGTGTTTGTGATGTTTGAATTTAGATTTGAAAAATATTTATTGAATGAGTGTATGCTTCTATTTTAATTATTGTGATAAATCTACTAGTCATGTAAATAACATCGCCATCAGTGTACGTTATAATAAGAGCATCGTATGTATTGTTATAAACAAAATCACCATTACTCATTTCTTATTATACAATTTATCATCCGCATATATAGGCTATTGTACCAACGGAGCTCTCCGACAGCCGACACTATCCATGTCCATTAATAAAACCACACAGATAATAATCACACTCATTTATTAAAAATATTTTATACTAATTCAAAACTACCGACCTTCATTCTAAACGTCATCGTTCAAAAGGAAAATTGATTTACAACACTGCATTACGCTATTATTTTATGACGCGAGAACGCCCCGAAATAAAATACTAACAAACATTCAACCGGCATCCACGACCATTACTATAAAGCCACAAATGATTTTGCTACCAACGAAACTTAGATCAAACTCTAACTGAGAAAAAATAAAGTTGAAATTAGAAGTAAAATCAATTCCCAGGATGTAGTTGACTAGGTTGTCAGAGACCGTCATAAAGCGAATAAAATACGGGGCACAAAGAATAAGCGGTCGTATAAGCGCTGTTATGTCTGTCAACATAAAATATTGTATCCTGCGCGAACCGGGAGCTGGGGTTCAAATTGTACTGCCTCTATTGCGCCATTAATCTTAGTAATGCACCGTGTGAAACGGCAGATGAAGATATTGCACTGCTCTGTCTTTGTCGTTGTTTCGGACTTTGCGCTTTGTCCGCGACCAAATTAATAGGCGTTTGAAGGTGTGGGCAGATTTTATGGATTCTGCTAAAGGAGATTTAGTGTAAAGATTGTCGGCGATAAAATTAAATGAGCATATGTTTTTGTATAACTTGAGAACATACTCGAAGTATGTTATACTGTATCTGATTTAACAGCTATTTTAATGTTTCTATAATTGTTTTCAATAAATATAAATCTACGTTTTTGAGAACAATATCTACATAAGTTAGGCATTTACGAGACTAAAAAAAATGTTTCTATTTTTTTGCTAGCAATGTTTTCGACTATAAATCATAATCTTACCAAAAATACGTCGAATATTGGCTAGAACATTTTGGAGCTGTCTCATATGTCAGTTACTTGTAAGCGTAGAAAACATTGTTTGTCTCGCGTTAATCCAAACAAAGTACTTTCAGAGACATCGTTCATGCTGTCTCGTAACTGACAAACGACATATCTAAGAGCCGTTCTAATTATCACAGTGTAAGTAAGATTTATGACGACAATTACAGTTTTATATGGCAACGTCTGGTGCTTAAGGAATAAAAGTAGAATTAACTATTTATTCACGTAAAGAGTAAAGATTCATTAAGATTATTTATGTGTAATGTTAATGATTTTATGTCAATTAGTAGAAACACATTATAATTAATCTTGCAAAATATCTATAAATTGATTTCAAATTAATGTTGTCTATTTTAAATAAATTATTTAAAATCTAAATATGTGTAGAATAAAATTTTAAGTAGGTAGGTATGTTTATTCATTAAGTCTATGCAAGACTTAATGATTACACTAAGCTTTTGTTCATCATATAATTTTATTTATACTAGCCCGTTATTAACACACTGTATTATGATTACCATACAGTTTTGAAGATTATTTTTGCCAGTGGTAATCACCAATAAGAGAAACGCTTCTACGAGTATAGAACTTGCTTTAGGAACTCTGTGTCTGTATTTCTGCTGATAAGATACAATCAATACTTATCAGCAGAAATACAGCACTATAGATGTAGTATTTGTAAAGCAAATTTACTGCAACAGGCAAGCAAGGAATCTTCTTAATGTTCTACTTTCATTGGATAACTTTAGGTATAAAAGTCTACATTCCGCAACTATATCTACATAAATTATAAGCAAACGATTTGTAACTAACTTTTTACCAAGAACCCATAAGAGCAGATATTTACTCGTAAAAGACTTCCTAATGAGTTTTAATCTAAGTCTCTGTTTCTTTTGAACAAATACAACGCAAGAACAAAACGCAGTAACAGGTGGACAGCATATTGACTAAACGGTTGTTCTATTGTTTCATACGACATACATTATGACATATACTTTGAGTAATTGTACGTTAAATGAACTCACACTCACAAAGTATTGTTAACTAAATTGTTGGCGTTATTACTGAATAATGAGTAATTATGTTGTGGAAAACTTTTTGTTTGGATAATGCATATGCTAAAACTCTAAGATAACTAATATTTAAGTAAGAAGTGAGGAGTGACTTTTCAAAATGGCTTATTTCTGTATGGTCATTTTTTTCAGGACCAAGAAAAATACGAGAATTAACGTGAATTAAGCTATTTTGTTGCGGAAAGCATTTTCTATGGCCATTTTTCTTCGAGATTAAAGTACTTTAGAACCGGACACTTCACGTCATATAATGTGAGTGTACATAAAATAAGTAAAATTGGGAACCCAAATAAGCCGTTTTGAAAAGTCACTCCTCAAGTGTAAACTATAAATAGTATAACGTCACGTCTATTTTAGAAGAGGTTAGTAGGCATAGCAGTTATTTTTTAGTTAAAATTCAATATGAATTAACACAGCCTGTGCCATAGACTCAAAATCTATCTACGCCAGTTTTAGAACTAAAATCTCATGTTCCTAATATAAAGCTCTCAGCAGATCTACTATTACAAGAGAGTGACGATTAGTTTCTCAACTAAGTTGTAAAAAATATTTATTAAATTAACTCTTTATGTATTCTCACGCTGAATTCAGTAACTGCTACGAAAGCGTATGTAATTGTGTGAACTGTGCTAGTGCTAGACCTTTGATGATCTTTGTTAAGACATGCCATAAGCACTTATTTAACAATATATGGCATACAAACTTTAATTGAAGATTCTTGAAAATTCTAATTATTCATTCGTCGCTGAAGCGCTGTCAATATTATAAAATCGATTCAGCGCTGAACGATACATTGTATAAAATCGGAATTTCAAATAAAGATCGATATATAGAAAGCTACTGTTAGTTAGCAACGAAGTAGAAAATCTAAAGTAAAGGTCTGCACGCAAAAGGTATATTTTTATCACCAACAGAAAATCCAAGAAAAATTTAATCTGAGTACGTGAAAAATGTTATAATACGGCAAAGCATTTCACGTCATTACTTACATTTATAGAATATTTTAAAGCATTGTCTCGACTTAATATTCTTGGAACAATAACATAACATACAAATAAATATAAAACTAATTGTTGTTATTTTGCCTTGAGCCAAGAAACTTTCGCGAAACACAATGCTATGTTCCCAAAGTAATTATAAAGACAATGTATTGTCAAAACGTTATAATTACTTATTTTAACAACAAAATATTCACAACTAGGTCGCTTAATAATTCGACAATGCATGTGAACGTTTATTGTGTCTAAGGCTACTATTCAGACATGCGGAGCGAATAGCGATTCATAAACCTGAGCGTCTTTGAACCATACTTTAACAAGAAAATGCGCCCTCGGGGTACCAAATATTAACATTTATACCAAAATAATTATACTGCCTTACTAATAAATAATAACGTAACTACAGAACGCAAGGTTAAAAAATATGTATCTTAAGATAAATGTTATAAATGTGATTTTTTAATGACTTCTGTTTTTAGTTATTATATTCTTATTTGATGAATATTATCGCTCGACGTTCTACGTGTCTAAAGTAGTGGCTTTATTATAAATAAATGTCTGGTATTCCTTTTGTGTTTCCGTTAATTAGAATGACAAATGTGATATTTTTGTTATTTTGTGATTGTTAATATAAATTGTTGGTGAAAACGTGTCAGCTGGCAACTAGCTTCAAATTGCTGCCTAGTTATTATCATTTTTAATTGCAGAGTTCGCATTATTCAGAAGTTAAAACTAACAATGTAATGTAAATAATGCTATAATAGCTTTAGTATTTTAATATCTGTTTCAAAGTTTGAATAAGAATTTAAAAAGTATACAAAAGAATATTTCACTGAATTATCCAGTAAGTATTTATCAATTATTTTAGGAAATTAACTAATAAGACTACTTAGGTTACTCTTATTGTAAAGTTTATTGTTTTGACAAAGTCTGATTTATTGATTAAAGTTTAGTTAAGTTTTTAGTATAATAATTCACCTATTAACATAACTTTTTAAAAAACATGTTTAATACTAAGTGCTAAGTGCACAAAAAATACTCTAACCGATTTGCGCAAACTAAAAACATGTCAGAGATAAGTATTCAATTAACAGTCGATCGATAGAGTAGCGGCCATGATATGAATAGTTTGATAATGTCAGATTTAATAACTGACAAATGCAACCGATAAGATACACTACTGCTTTCGTCCCACCATTTTCGTGACAAATTGAATCAATGTAATAGTACCACGGTGAAGGAAAACATCGTGAGGAAACCTGGACTTAAAAGTCTGAAATTGCCAATCCGCCTTGAGCAAGCGTGGTGATTAATGCTCATGCCTTCTCTATATGAGAAAAGACCTTTGCCCTGTAATGGGAAAGTAAACAGACTGGTATTATTTATTATTATTTATTAATAGTGCCTACTTGCTATTACTAAGTTGCGGTCTAAAGAAATGCTTGCAACTGGTTTTTTGGCAAAGTCAAAGACATTTATTAATTTGGCTTGGATTAACACTTATGAACGTTAAAATTATTAATTAGTTTTACAGTATGTCAGCTAAATAACCTACAGCCACTTCACTGAATATCAGCTAATTAACTTACAGCCAGTTGCTGAAGTAGGTAGAGTAGGCTCATAAGAAGAACTGGTAAGAAACTCAGGCCACTCTTTTTAATCGCCGGGTTATTAAATTTTTTTTAACTTACAATTTCAAGTAGCATGCAAAGTGACGCAGGCAAAACACTACTAGCTAACGCATGATCACGATAAAACATCAATCAATCGGAAATGATGAAGGATTAACACTGAAAATTTCATAAACCATTTTTTGCAGTTTTCAGAACTACACTATGTTTTTTTATGCCTACAGTGGCAGATGAGCTAGCGGTCCACCTGATAGTAAGTGCTAAAACTATCGCTTGTGGACTACTTTACTTTGGACGATGTTTCGAAACGTTGCTGTAGCGCTTGGTAATATTTTTGTAATCTTCTACAAAAATTTATCTATTACCTAAAGTTATTAGTTCTTGGTAAAAATGTTGACACTAATTGGGACAATTTAAGTTTGTAAGTATGTCTTAGCCACAACATAACTATTAGTAGTCGACTCCTTCTTTTTTTGAACATTCATCGTAATAACCCAGTATTTAAAGTGTAATTTTGTAAATTACTTCAAAGTTAGTGAAACGTACAATTTGGTTCTTTATAATTACATTGTAGACTGTCATATCTGTGACAGTTTGGCAACTAATTAAACTACAGCTATATTAATGACCCAAGTTATAAAGTGTAGCAAGTGACATTAAATTTAATAAAATAACTTATTAAATTTAGTTTTTCAATCTGTCATTTGTTTGTAAAGTCATTCATAAAGATCAAATAAATAACTAAATTAGCTCGCTTTTGTACATAAATTCTATTTATATTTTCTTTCCTATGCATTTCATATGGACGGTAGTAGATCCACGCTGATTTCAGCATCAATGGGCCGGATCGTCCGGGGAAGTACTACTCTCTCATAGAAGATCGACTTAAGAGTAGTAGTATCCGTACTATTGCGTTTCGTTCGGTGAGTGAGAGCACCGAAGGTCTAATTGCCCCCTTTCCTCTTTCCTCACCTCCCTCATTCCTTTCCTCTAACCCTGCTTACCATCAGGCAGGGTGGAGTCACTTTGGCAGGCTATAATATAAAAAAAAACAAAATCAAATATCGTTTTAATACCTCCGCTATAACAAACAGACTGTGCTCAAAGCAAACAGAAATGAACGTAAAAAAATCAATATTACAAAGAAAAATTCTATTTTAACGAAATAAAAAATGTTATTCGGATTGTGTAAGAATCAAACTTATCAAATGTTTTTTGCAATTCTAGATAACCAAGTTTTTAACTTATAAAGTAACCTATTTATGCTTTAGTAACAAATATTCAAGCTATATTTCTGTCACTTATACCAACCAAGCTAACCTTGTAATTTGTCCCACTATCAACGTCACATGTCATGTAATTAAGTTTCTCTTTTTATTGTAATTTGAAACAACAATCTTGTCAATATAACAGGAAGCTATATTAAAGGTATTTCATTGTTGAGTACGTTTTTTGTCATTATTTGTAATGCTGTCATTACAATTATAATATTTAATTTGTTTTATACGTGGTGGTATGCTTAACACAAATAATAGTCAATGTCACTGTTATTAATTGTGGTAATTATTTTAATCAAAGCAGTTGTAACACTAGTGTTATAGATGTCTGAGAGATATAATTAATATCTTCAATAAACATATCGCTAAAAGTTCAATTCAATATCTATCTATTATGTTATGACAGAATAGCAAAACATAAGAAATGAAAACAGGGGGTTAAAACCACTACCTATTTTAGCAGTATTGTTTCTATGTTACTTTGTGTTTTGTATTTTTCTTTTGTACCATTAAAAACAAGGATAGAGACAAAGTAAATAACATTATAATAAGATTGCTTTATGAGGTAGTGGTAAAGCCCCTTGAACGGATAAAATTGTAATACATTTATTGTGAGCCATTTAAAAAAACAAAAAACTCATTACTAAATTATACTATCATTAGTCGTATAATGTCTAAATAGTAACATATATTCGAAAAACCATAGAAATTAAATATTTTGTTGCTCTAGTACCTTACTTTTTAATTTTGGACAATGTTTTACTATCCATTTAAAGGTAAAAATAACATTTAGCGAGCACTGTAAGGAGTTCCATTTTAGTAAATAAATAATAATATTGACTTGCAGTATTACATGTCTTTATGAACACTCATAAAGTTTGCTATTATATTTTAATGTAACAGAATTATGAATAAAAACTTAAAATATTAACCATTTGAATTCAAAGTGCACTTAATTATTTGTTTCATAATTTATTTAGCTAGCTTGTTGATTCAAACTTTTTTTTGATAAAGTCTCATTAAAATACGAGTTTATAATAATAAATATAAAAATTGTAATATACACTCGAGCTACATACATATTATTATAATATTAATATGCTTATTGTTTTATGATAAAATCATAATGATTTTAAATTGCAAATTTCAAGTATAAAACAACATTTATTATAAATATATAAATATTTTAATATAAATATGTGCACAATTTATCGTTTATATGAAAATTAATGTGTATTTATGCAGTTTTAATTACTTCGTGCGGGTTTTTATTTGCATCGTGACGTAACACGTCCGCGATCATGCCTCGCTTTATTCTTTTTTTTAAATAAATATAACATATAAAAATTAAATTACCTAATAAAATATTTTTAAAGTCGTTATTTAACATTTATTTTGAACGTCAAAAACTTAAAAGTTAATGATTATGTTATTACTACGAATTATATCTTCCTATTAATATACGCTACGCTACGCTTTATAAATAGTAGGTACTAGGTACATAATTTCATCTGCTATATTTCTCATGACTCGGCTAAGAAGTAAAATCAATGATTTTTTATTTGACATTTTTCAAAGTCAAAGTCAAAGTCAAAGCATTTATTTCATTTAGATCAAAGTATGATGCTTATGAAAAGTCAACATTACATTTTGTCAGCCAATTGACCTATAGCTAGTTCGCTGACGAGGTAGAGCTGTGAGAAGAACTGGCAAGAAACTCACGCCACTCTTTTCAATCGCCAGATAATTACAGTTATTTGAATGAGTTACAATTTAAACACTCAACGCAACCAAAGAACCATACAAAGTAATTATTACAAATTAACTAATTAATATAATACTAAGATTAAAGAAAGAAAACAAGGAATTCAATTATTTAGTTTCAACTAGTATGGTAATTTGACTTTGCTTTGAAGATACTTGTTCTTTACCCTTTTTCATGTTTAAATTAAATAATGTTCGTGAAATAATAAATAATGTTTCCCGACATCAATATATTACATTTACACTGATTTTATATTACTTATTTAATATGTTGTTCTCATTTTTATGAGTTGTATTGAATCATATTAATTTCGTTCCTTCACAAAGAAAAAAAAAATTTGGTAAAAAGAAACAGATAAATAATAAATTTTAAAACAGACTTTTCATTATTTATCTGTTTTATAATTATTATAATTATGGAAATTCTTATAATAGCCCACGCTTTAAAAATTATGGCAAAAACAAGATAAATCTTGAGACATAGAAATATAAATATTTAGAGATTTCTGCACTAAATATAAACATTTTCGGACCGTAGATGTGTTTTTATTATATCTCATGTTAGGTTTCTGCTAGTAATAAGCAAGAAACTCAAGAAAATCTGTCTCGAACTGCAACTGCCGCTCTTCCTGTGACTCACTCGTACTCGGACTCACGAAATGAAAAATGAAATGAAAATATGTTTATTCATACTAATGAACGTTAAAGTTTACAAAATGTCAGCAAATTAACCTACAGTTAGTTCGCTGATGAAGTAGAGCCATGAGAAGAACTGGAAAGAAACTCAGGGCACTCTTTTTAATCGCCAGGTTATTACAATTTTTGTAAGTTAAAATTTCAAGTAGCATGCAAAGTGACACAGGCAATACACTTAACTTTATAGGTAATTAATTACTTACAGCTTTCTATCTTGTAAAGAAAAATAAAAAGTAAAATGCGTGCTTTACAGGCTGCCGTATGTGTACTTATCTGTATTGCGAGCACTAGCAGTATAGATAAAAAAAAGTTTTTCCACAGATGCCCGTCTATATTTCTCTGTGAGATGCCATTCTATATTTGGCTGTGCTGTAACTAGTACTTACAACCTAAATTTGCTAATCTTTTAGATTATAAAAAGAAGAATATTTTTGAAAATCTCGAATTTCTTTAACAATTACATTATTCCGAGTATTATTAAAACAACAAAACTACTAAATACACTAGTTGTTACTCATAGTGGAGTACACTTCGTTATCAGCTATAGTTGTGCAATAAATACTCTTCTGGATGTATTCCATCACCCACTTCCGACTTTCTTCGAGATAGATCGCCGATCTGTTAGCTGAGCACACTTTGTACCGACAGTATTGTTTATTATGCCACACCACGACTTACAATACGACATGTTTCATAAACTACACACAAGGTATTTGTCGTAAATCTTCGTCAAAGTAATAAAAACTGCGCAATTTATATCCAGTTCTTTTGTTGGAAAAAATTTTTGTTAGAATATATCGTTATCTATACAAGCAATCTCTTTCGGCGTTTTGTGTCAGAAAAAAGAAGTCTTTAACAATCAAATTCTATTAAATATAGAATAGTTATAGTCCCCCTACCTATAACATTACTAACACGTAATTCCTACATAAAAAGACACAATAAAAACGAGACCCCAACGTTGTCACGACTCGTATCACAATAAACTATCGTTTAAGCTTTTAATATTCTAAACACAAACTTATATTATCAAATGAACCGATCGCTTACTCGGTCACGCATTGTCAAATTTCCTGTCATTGACGCGTCACCGTCACAAATACCCTTACACTACATTTGAGGGTTACAATACGGCCAACAAAAAAAAAACACAATCATAAAATCAGTGTATTGACATTAGGTTTTCAAAACTGATGTTTAATTCATAAATAATCTAAATCCAGGTACAAAAACATAAAATTTACATAATAACGAGGATCTCAGCCGATTTTGACAATACATCGCGTTGAAGGGTAACATAACCCTCTAATTTGATGTGCGGGTACATAATACCTCAGCATGCATTATTCATTCGCTGATAATATGTTAATTTACTCCACCTTATGTTTATGCTAATCGTAATTGGTTATTTCACTGCACGGATTACAGTGCTGTAAGGCATCAATCTTCGCTACGCATCTGTCAAAGTTAATCCCACCGTGAGAGGTCATTTATATAGAAACACGCAGTGATATTTCAAGGCGTACCCTGGCGGCGTTAATAAAATCTACATTATTATCTCAATTAATATCTTAAGATATATACGTCCCCTTTTAAACTTTTTAATGTGACAATTAATCACGTTCAGCGCGTAAAAACACAGCACAGCGCGAGGGGTATAAATTTTATGCGTTTTTGACACATTGACATTTCAAGACACACCTAGCGATCGGGGGGTTAATTACTACGTGACACTGTAATGAAATTGTCTACAGACTTATCGCTCTTTCAAGGTCTGCTCGCAGTCATCAAATAGTTATTTAGCGTTTTATTGAGACGTTAATTAATAATTAAATATTTATTAGGTTACATGACATCGCTGGGGCTAGGTTAAAAACAATAAGAATATTAAGGTAAAGAAATATTAATGTCTCCGGTAAATGAATTTAAGAAAAAAGAATCGCGCTCAAACCAAGTTTATAATAACCGATATAATTTACTTATTAAATGTTATAAAATAAATATAAGAGTCAAACAAAAATAACACTAAAAATGTTACGTTAACTCAAAATTAAACTTTTCTTTAGTTCCACGGTAACTAACTAGATGGCGCTAGTAACCACATTCTAAAACTGCACTACAAAACTGTGTCAAAGTCGTGTCATATCTAAATGACGTTTTAAAATATCAGTGATTTATTATATCAAATCAGGGCGGATATTAATGTCTCTATCAATCACTTGCAATAGTTTTAACTTAGGTTCATTACGAAACTACTATCGAACCTGATTTAATTATGTTCTCGTACTGTGTTAATATGTTTCTAACTTAATTTATTTTTATTTATATTTATGATATAGAATTGAGTGATTAAATAGATTAGATTTACACACAAATTCGTTCGAAAATTAAGTGAATATGATACCTTGACAAATGCAGCAATAAAATTTACTTAAGAATACACTTTCATTATTGGTTTTTATGAAGAATCGGCTGCAAACAAATGATTTGTGAAATTATAAAACACAGCTTTAGATAGGATAACATACCACCTGATTACTTAGCTATTATTTAATTGATATCATTCTTAATGCAATAAAACTAAACTGCAACATTTATTATGGTATGACTGAACAGTATTAAGTTTATTGAATGCTAATAATTACATCCAATTGTTTACGTTGACATCTAGCTGATAATGGTCTTAAGATTACCTAAATCACGAAGAAAATCCATCAATTTCTAGAATAAAATTAAATTGCGACTATATTTCAAAGCATTAATGTTTCAAGTTGTGCTAACTGTGAAAATGTCAGATTATAAATATTAATCTCATGAATTACGAGGCTTAATTAAAATTCGTACTCAATACGATTTTTATTATCAAGAAACAGATTAATATTACCACAAATTTATATGCTAAGCCAGAATTACGCAATCTATATTAATTTAATGTCGATAAATGTAAGGATTTGTTGATTATAGAATCGAAAGGATTAAGTTATATCATAAAAACAAATTTATAATGAAAAGGATACTAGTATTTCTAATCTTCATTAGAAAGTGAAAATTAATATTAATATATAATAATAAATGATTTCATCCAGCGACGGCTGGTTAATTTTTTCGTTGCCGTCATGTCGCCTCTGTTTCATGTTACTTTGACGACCGACCAATTACGCTTTTTGACAGTTGAATTTCCAACATGACGTGGCCCTAATCAAAATAGCATTTATTAAAAAAAACTTGACATTAAAGCTGACAGCTCACGGTTTTGTTATTAATGACGGTGTACGTCGACCTCTTTCGTGTTTTCAGTATAAATTATTTTGTTAGTCTTTTCTCGCTATGGGTGGTGTGTATGCGTGATTATACTGATTTTTCTTTTTATATGCCTAGATTGATGGCTATAATGTTTATTCTAAAATTAATTACTCAATAGAGTACCTACCCAAGTTTATTCCGCCTTCACATCATATAACAAATTACTCTCTAACGATGTTGATTGGTTGTAAAATTTACATTTAATATTTCTTTATCGTTATTCACTAGTTGATAATAAAACTGAGTAAATTGTATGATAGTTGCTACTGTAAATCTGATGTTGTATTATGTTCACATGTGTCAAATGTTTTCTATTTTATATGAGTGTAAGACATTAATGAGAAAAGTAAAAGATTTTTTTTATGATTGGTAGGTTATTATATTTCAAATTATTCATTTAATATTAAACATAGAGATTATTTACACAAAACATTTGGCTGTACAGTCCGCGACATCGTGTCGCAACGCCGCCCGTCGGCGTCTTTACTTCTTATAAATAATTATATTAAATTGCACTAATCACTAAATTTGTCATGGCGGTCCGCGCCTTAGAACATGAATAGTCTATCGATATCACAGAAGAAAATTGGACAACATATTAAACAGTCCAGGCTTGCACTTCACTCAGTTTATTGATGAACGGCGGCCGCTCCAAGCCTCTGGCCGTACATTGCGTACGGGGAATAAAAAGGCCCAAGTGCGGGATTGAAGGCACCATATGGAGACGCTCCAAGACTTGCAGGAAGGCCAGCCTTAGAGTATGGATGATACCGGCTCGCTGACAGTGGACTGAGAGGTGCCGTCGGATACGCGCTTCGCAGGCCCGCCGTAGTAAAGAGCGGATTAAGAGGGTTCATTAACGCAGCTTGAGTTGAAGCCACAGACGAAGGCGTAGATCCGTCAGTTGTGTGGCTCCTTAGGTGTTGCAGGAGCTCCTCCGAGTTACCGAATCTCTTCCCGCAGTACGATTCACCAACAATCCAATTGCAAACGTATGGACGGCTAAGTTGTGCGTAAGACAGACCTCCGCCTTGCTGTGAAAGAGCCATCGCCATCGCTAAGTTGTACTTTTGATGATCGCATTGTGTACAGCCAGCGGGACAGGATCCATTGCTCATGAGTAAATGGTGATTGTTAACTGAGAACTGGCATCCCGTGCAGTACGGGTCTTTACACACTGGCACAAGGGTTTCGCCACCAGCCGGTGTTTTCACTCTTGCGTAACCGAGGTAGGGATTTGGAGAAGATCCAGGAAAAGCAGCGGCGGCAGCGAGCATAGCAGCATGATGAGCGCTGAACGGTGCACCGGCGTAAGGAGGTCTAAACGCCGGATTGGAATGTTGCTCCATTCCCGGCGGACAACAAAGTCCGGCCAATGGATTAAATCCTGGTAAACCGGGTAGATTTTTAAAAGCACCAAGATGATCTTTGCCATGTCCCAAAACTTCTAACCCTGAGCGTATGATAGGGCTAGTGCCAGACGAACTAGCTGAAGAAGTTTTTGCGTCGTTAGAAGGGCTGCTTTTTCCAGTCTCTGCCGTCGGTGGTGTGGACTTGCGTCCAGGTGTGCTTTTTCCAGATTTCTTGTCATCGGAGCTATCAGAGCTGGCTTTAGAAGAAGGTCGCTCTTCAGGTTTCTTTGAAACAACATTTGTTTCATACGGTTTAAACGCCAAGTGCTTATTGTCAGGTGTAGAACGCGGCTTGTCTTGTTTGGTTACAGTATTTGTAGGCGACGAACGACTAATTGCATCACTATTAACACTATTCACTTTCTTCTTATCAAGCGGCGGAAGCAGCGGTTTGGCTGGAGATGTGTCCACGCCAATCTGACTGCATGTTTGCGCTAAAAGCGCTAGCGGGCTTTTCTTCGAGTCCATCTGTAACAAAAGAAACAACAAATAAGTAAAGATGTCAATAAAAATAAAGTTAGAGTTGCACAAAAATTTAAAATGTTTATTTTTGTAAAGTTAGGTACTTTTTTTAAATATTAATACTTACAGAGGACGGAAGAGGAGTCAAATAATCAGGTTGTAAATATTGATTGGGATTGGTAGTCATCATTCCACCGTCTTCAAGCACCACCATTTGGGAGATAACTTTTACTATCACTTATTAAACTTCACAGTGCGGTCACGAAACGCCTCTGGCAACAATTGCTCTGTACCACCGTAGCGCGGAATATAAACGTAAACGCGTGCGGTCGAAGCGACAGTCGAGTAAACTCTGAGAGATCGGACCCCACCAGCGTTCTACGTTCCGTGTCGTCCCCTCACCCCGCGTCATGCGAGACAAGGACGGGGATATCTCAAGTTAACATTAGAGGGAGAGCGCTATGTCTCACCGCTGCAGCGCTCGGTTATAAAAAATAAAGCGGAAACGACACATAGCTGCATTGCGGTAGGGGAAAAAGGAAAGGCGGTATGGTCGGCAGCCGGGTGCGGATTGAGACGTGCGATGGTGTTGGTGGCTCGCCACCCATGACGGGCAGCGCTTTGAGTCGCCGCCGCGAGCGTGACTGCGCCTCTACCTGAGCAGCGGCGCTCGCCCGCCCGTACCACTGCGCTCCACACTGCTTTTTGTTTCACGCCACTTTTATTACGCTCCCGACAACGGCGCAGCTCCATTCTTTCCCGGCGTCATCGCACTTTACTGCTGACACATTCGAAACTACTTACTCTTTTACGAGCACGCTTTGTTCTGGGATGCATCGGTGCCGGTTCAAAGGGGAAAAATTGATCTGTTCTCTGAGATGGTAGCTTTCCATGAAACCGTTTGATGTGTCAACACGCGCTAACTTTGGCCGTTTACATGGAAATCGATAAACATTGAGCGTAACAAAAGCCAATATTTCAGTTTATCGACATCGCTAAGTCCATAACGTTAATGTTAATCCGACACTAAAACCTGTCAAACGGGCAAGTCGGGCCCTCCGTTGCGATCAAATTAAATATGTCAATTTGGGAACCCATATCAACAGCTGCGAGCGACGGCGGCGGGGCCCTTTAGAAATATTGCTTATTGTGTCCAAACAAAGATACTAAGTATAACGTATGGGCGGACGACAGAGGTCGTAAATAACCCCGCGGGCTGTAATATATTTGACAGTGCGCGGACATGCGAAACAAAAAACATGTTTATTGCGAGATCGAGTCGGTGTCGGCGCTCGCCGCTCGATGTTGTTCTATAAATTAGGCACGCTGAGTTTTAGTGTTTGTTTAGGAGTGTTGGTTCGAGAAGAACAACTTGCGCCTAGGCTTTACTTATGCCGCCCGATACTACGTGATTCTAATGCGATGTTAAAACATTCGTTCCTTACAACTTTTTTACATTACCGATTCTAGCTTGCTTTAATGGTATTTTAAATTTTAATAGTTGAACATACAGGTCCAAGTACGTTTATTTTACATTAAGTGCATGTTGTGCTCACGTTTATTTTAAATTAAGTGCATGTTGTTCTCTCTGACCTATAAATAAAGATTACAACAGTTTTTCGTAAAGGATATTATGGTTATTTTTTTTTAAAGAGGACGACTAAAGTATTATGTTCTTACCACAGCTTGATATATTTTAAATTTTCAAACAACAAAGCGATAACGCACGATCAGCTACTAAAGAGATTTGGAAAACAATTTCCTGGCCCAATTACCGGTACGTTGAAATCCATCCAAGTGTAAACAATGACGACGGTGTAACGCAAAAAGTTTAACCAGCTGGGGATAATTAAAGCAAAATATTTGTTATGGCTTAGAAAGTGTTAAACGTAAATGCTCGAAGATTGTTTTCAATTTAAAATATGTGATACTGATAATATAAAACATATAAAACCGAATTTTTTTGAATTCAGACACAAATAATTGACTAATTTTATAAATTACTTACTTAAACTAAACTCATCAAGACTAAAGAGTTGCTGAAATAATTTAAGAAATCATAACATCTACAACTCTACAAAATTGTAGATGTTTAATTTTTTGTAAATAATTTAAAAATAAGCTACAGAAGCTTTTCGCGGCGCGATTTCAGTCGTGTCTTTACTTTCTGCTCTGCTTCCATCGCCAGTAGCGTTATGTTACACAAACTATAACCTTTCTTCTTAAGTATTCTTCCTTAGAAACGGCGCTATCATATGCAAAAAAAAAATTCAAATCTGACAGTTAGTTGCAGAGATTAGCGCGTTCAAACGAACAAACTCTCCCGCTTTATATAAATAAATAAAGTATAGAGAGATATAGATTAGTTACATTGTGAAAACAAAATTCTTATATTTAATACATTTACTGTATTAAAACCTTTATTACATAAATTATCTTTCCTATGTTCTTTTTAGAGAATGCATACACATGTTACCTACTCTATTCAAAATTGTATAATATGGCATCAGCTCTATGTTATAACTTACTACATTTTGATTAAAATTATTCTCAAACTTTTATAATTAATTTATAAGTAACTTAACAAGGTGAGTTAAATAAGTACAAAATATGTCATTGTGTTACTTAACATTGTGGTTTAAGTTATTGTTACATTGTTCAAAGTGTGTATTAATGTAAACAATTGTTGAAATAAAATAATAATAATCATTTGTATAAATTGATATTTTATTTTAGCGGTAAAAAAAGATAATTGTATAAATAATAATATGATTAGTTTCCATTAAGCTTGTTAACAATCATGTCATGATCAATAACATCAACGAATAAAACCTCAATTTAATTAGAAATTTTCAGTTGAATGAACGCAAAAAATCACTAAGCCTTGCACACGAATCCGCTTAACCAGTAATGGTACAATCATCAAGCTTGTTCTACTGTGAAATCTCTGAGATAGACAGTCATTGTACGCAGCGGATGCGGCAACATCAAAGTGCGGCCCGACAGTACCAAATTACTGTTTACCAACGGTGTAAAAACGTTGACGGGTCCCACACGGGGGCTTCGGTTTCAATGCCTTTGATGTATGTTATGATCAAGAACATGTTAATGAGTCATCAATATAGTAAAGAGTGCTTTTAAATGATTCTCGTGCTTGTGTTGAACATTTCGTATTTGATGTTGATAGAGTATTGTTAGAAATTAATGGGTTAGCCTCAATTAGATTAGATTGAATGGAAGATGATAGACAAATGGGGCCTTTGTGAAGTATAATGAATTGTTGGAAACTTGTTTCTTCTCTTAGACAGTAAGTATTATGGTTTCGTTTAACTGATGAATAATAAAGTAATAATAAAATAAAAAAAAATCTCTTGTACATTCTCAAGCTCACACACAGACTATATTTTTTTGCGATAGCTGAATCTATCATCAGGAAGGATTTCATTAACGAGTTCTTAAATTTGTGTTTATAGTCAAATTACAGGTATTAAATCTTAGATGGCACCATAGAATTAATATAGTAGCCATAAAGTGTTGTTTGCATTGGTTTTAAGTGCATTATGAGTGCTTGTAATAAAATTACTTACTTGTCTGTATCTCCGTATATTGTAATATAGATATCCTCACAAAATACACGATGGATACATATCAGTATAGATGGAGTACGAGTGACAGTTCTTTATCTATATCTTATCCTCTCGACGTTACATTTCTTCTCCTAGTTCCTATTCCACGCAGACCAACCTACATTATTGTGAAATAAATATTGAAATCTATGTAAATAGGAGTTTAAATAAATATGAATAAAATATATTAAATACTAATAATAATAATACTTAGGTACGCTACAGCACTTAGGGTGCTTTATTGATGAGTGTATTGTTGGAATATACAAAAATATATCCGTCTCACTTAAGTGGTTTAAAGTCCCTTCATAAGAACCTTTTTATACAAATAACAGCTCGGTTACTAGTTAGTATCCCGTAGTATCCCGCCTGTATTGAGCGAGAGTGAACACACACCTCTCCTATTAAATAATATACAAATTAGTTCATGAACTCACGTCTTTCATTGGTCCTAATACCCAATATGTATGACATAACATATAAAACATAGTAAATGCAAATGCTCTTGTTATTTAAGTATTTTAATAACAAAATACCTAACAAAAATTAGTTTTAAGTGAACAAGCAGCAGAGCAATCGCCGAGTCTTCAGCATTTCAGCTGTTAAAATTATTATTAATTACGTTGTAAAACTTTTAGATTCTGCAGTTAGCAGTCGGCCTCTTGTAAAGATTTGTTCATTTATTATGTGTTCATAAAATACAACATTACCAACAACTGTTTATATTTACCTTACCATACTGTACAAAAATTGTACCAATATGGAAAACAATAGAGACCCAAGACCTCCCACCGACAAGTCGTTAAGAACTATGCCGCTCGTAAAACAATTCTCCCCAACCCCTAATTGCGATATTTATTAGCGTTGTAAACGCTTATCTGTGCATTAAAACTAACTTAAAGATAAAGATTTCAAACGTCTGCTTCAAAATCTTTATCTCCGTAATAAACCCTCACACCATTCATTTCAGTCACAGATAGGTATCCAGTTTTTTGCTAAAAAAGTGTCCAAATATTGGTACAAATGTTAGGATTGATTACAATTAAAACTGCGCATTTACATGCTTATCTTACTAGATTAGTCCATTTTATATTGAAACAAATTAAGCTGCTTGCTTGTTATTAAAGAATATTGAACAAATAATTTATAATCTAAGAGGATTAGTAATTGTTTTCAACCATTAGTGTCCCCTTTCAATGTTTTACAAAGATCTCCCTTTCCATGCAACGCATATGCACTGGGCAGACGCAATTCTGTCCAGTGCTTGATTCATCCAATTCATGCCATATTTGTTCAGATAGTCATGTCTGCATCTAAACCTGGTTCTTCTACTAAGCTTGTACACTTGTAAAGTTCATGTACGTGGTATTTGTTTTGTAGCCGTTTACAAACTTCTAACAGATTTTATGACTTTGTAGAATAGAAGAAACAACTTTTTGAATACGGAAAAATTGTGCAGGGGAAATCCAGGGCACTGCACTATAGTTGTAAATAAAAGGTGAGATGATATAAATTTTCCCTGAGTTGTATTAGTATTTATGGTGGCAATAAAGAGGCAGGCTTTTGTGAAACGCCGCGCATTGTAAATAATTTCGTTGTGCGCAAGTCGCCTTGTAACACTTGTTAAACAGGGCCAACAAAACAGCGAAAATGATTTATTGGTAAAACTTAGTCATTTTTCTGTCATGTCATGTATATTTATTTTTTATTTATTTTTGATTAGTTAACTTTTATAAACAAGTTTTGGAAATTCTACTAAACTTTAATTCACTAGAATCTTTCTTTGAGCATCCGGTCTTCAGTGAACATCGTTCATCCTTCGATTGTACTTACAGTACCTCTATCAAGTCATCAATCTACCTTGTATAGTGTTTTTCAGGCTGCATCTACAAATTCGTGTTTGCTATTCCCAAATTTTGTAATTCACTACCATGTAGTTTCTCAATTAACAAAATGAATCATGTACAAAAATAAACAAGTTACAATATTGATAGACAAAATAAATAAGATGAAGCAATGAGTGAGACTGGTCGTTTATTGCTGCTACAGCAGCAGCTAATTGTCACGTTAAGTCAAACGCGGTTCGAGAAATTGCTAGATTAGTAACACCACAATATCCATTTCTATTTTGAACTTCAAAGTACCGATTCCTTGTTGTTTCTCGCTGACTTCAAAGCCCAACAAAAGGCGGCAGAACTCAAAGAAGGACAAGACAATACTTTAACAACGGCTGTAATGATTATGTATTATAACTTATAAGATTTTGGCTGTCAGAACTTTGTGTATGGCGCTTCGTCAAACAACCCGCTTGTTTATGGCAGGACCAAAATGGCATAATTGTTGCCAATTTCATTTCAAGGTTGGTTTCTTATTCGCAATTTTAGGTGCATTCAGTTTAAAGAAAGTGTTATATTGTTTTGAAAAGATACAGTTAGGTA
Source organism: Parascotia fuliginaria (assembly GCA_963082885.1). Classification (NCBI taxonomy): domain Eukaryota; kingdom Metazoa; phylum Arthropoda; class Insecta; order Lepidoptera; family Erebidae; genus Parascotia; species Parascotia fuliginaria. The sequence goes on along the minus strand of OY720179.1, from coordinate 18,362,900 downwards.
TTTGTATCAGGTAATACGAATATATTTGAAAATTCTAGAAATACCGAATAGATTCTAGAAATATTGTCGTACCCTAATAGTTCAACATCTATCATAGTAGTTTATAAAATAGCCAGCGCAGTATTTTTAAAACATGATTTTCTCACTGCTATATTAATACTGCCTCTGTGGTTCGGTGGTACTTTGTACGGATTACCACACAGAGATCTCAGGTTCAAGCCCCGGGTCGGGTAAAATAATATTGAGTTTTCTGACGAAAAATTCTCAGTATTAACCCGGGGTCTGGAATTGTGCCCGATAAATGGCAATAGGCTCTCCCCCTGTTACATGGAACCTAAAATAAAAAAATGGCGAAATAGGGGTGGTTAGACCTCTGCCTAAACCTTCAGGGATAAAGGGCGTGAAGCAATGTATGCACAATAAATACAGTGTACAAATCAAAAATCGACCGAACATAAAATTGAAAATACATGTACGAGACCTCACAGATGGATAAATATAAAACAAAATCTTCTACTGAATAAATATTTCACTATTATATTATAACAGAAACACCAGTAGCGAGTGCGTAACAAAACATTAAAATATGTAAACACGACTGAACGGACCGCATGCGCATAATAAATAACTACTTTTAACACATTCCGAGAAATGCATTGACAAACTTACATTTACACTCACGCGTCTAAATTCCAATCCTATTGCTAAGGAATTAGGCGACAATTTGAATCTTTTTAAACTTTTGTAAGAGGGCGATGCAATTCACGATTTCAGTAATAAAATTTATATGACTTTTAAGGACAAAAACGGAGAGCGACAAAAATCGTTTTAATTCAATTCTCGTATGGTTGAAATGGTTTGTTTAGATAGAGGGTTAAAGGGATGACTACCATCGAGAATTTAGTAACAATTATGACATGTTTATATTTTAAAACAAGATATCCAATACATTATTAATTTGTGATTGTCTGTGATTTTGACCGTGGGTAAGTACTCATAGTTTAAGCCTTTTCAGTTCTTTAACTCCTTAATCTTCAAAAATAAATCCTCAATATTATTTTCAAATTCTCAGACACAAATATTATCTCAGAAAGTCCCTAAGTTCTTGCAAATCAAATCTTCTAAGCCAAATTAACTGATAAACGTTAATTCATATTCTATAATCCGGGATAAGTAAACGACTGCCTATTCTAATCCAAATTCTTTGTTCTTATGTTTTTCTTATCTAATCCTTGTTATTTGAATTTGAGCATGGATTAAATTTGAATCTTATCTATATCCAAGGATGGCAAAACTTAATCGGTTGTCTTGACGATTAAAACAATGGCCCATATTCGAGATGGAATAAAGGACTTTATCTTATTTCGATCTAACAACTTGGATTATTCAATCAGGAAATTTCTTCGTTTCGAAATTGGATGGTGAAAAGTAAATATTATGCTTGATCTTACAATGAGAAGAAAGAGTAGTGTTTATTCTCAATACATTTCTATATAACAAGGTATCAACGTATGGTTACAATTATCATAAAATTAAATTAAAATTTCCAACTGTTTATATTCATAACAAAATAATGTAAGTGACGTTATGTGTAAGTATGCTATAATTTATAACATGCTCATATAACGAAAACCGTTTGAAAACGGTCTTGCTTATATTAAGAATACTTATTTATATAAAAAGTTTAAGAATCTTTGTGCGAGCTATCTAATAATAAATTTTTTTGACACACAAGCGTAACAAGTATAAAAGCAGACAGACCCCAAATACGATGTATTTAATTATAATATAGACGATCTAAACCTTCACACACCAATGATCCAAAATGACTTGCCCTTAACTCAACGTTTATTCCAAAACGTATTATATTACATGTCGTACACGCATGAATACAGTATAAATAAACTGCGCCCACCATAAAGATAGCGATAAACAAAATTCAGCCCTGTGGTTCATTACCCTTTTTTATTGGCAGGGGGCAATTTAAGACGATGTATTCTACCAGTTTTACCAAAATTCAAATCATACTTCGAAACCACAAACTTTCTTGATACAAACTTCTATATCGAAAACGATAAGGTCGATAATAGTGTAGCGGAAAGTTTTGGGGACGGCACATAAGATGTTGTATCAACGTAATTTATATTCCAGCTAAGGTTTAGTGAGAGTTTACGAAATTGTTAAAGACAGATAAAAGGGCGATATTTAGATTAAGGGGGTGGTTTATGGGAGGTCTCAGATAGACGGTAACACTAAAATGACAGACATTACGACTTACGCTAATAGTAACGAATGGGTCCTAAAAATAATCGGCGCAGTAATATTAATGTCCTCTGACATTTTTATGTTTTAAATGTGTTACTGACATCAGTACACCTCCCAAGGCTTTTATAAAATGTATTAGAGTTTTCATTTTTATAATACATCACTAATGACTTAATTATCATTTTTCACAAATAGGTATACAACATAATGCATTATAAGTGTAAATCGCTATCATTATTACATCGTAGAATAAATCACGTGTTATTTATTTTATCGCTTTCTCATATTATATTGTGAAATCTCTGTAATAAATTTGTTATGTAATTAAGTAGGAGCGTTGAAGTTGCATAGTCATAAATATTTTTAATGGACTTATCAACGAAATGGCCGATCGTTATTTACGTTTACAATTTTTTTTTATTAACGTCTTTTTAAATTATCTCAATAACGTAAAATAAGGAAGAATAGAAAAGTTCTTCCTTAACTAGGCCCTAAATGAAATCTCCTTTATCATGACAAACAAGAATGCTATCAGCTCGAACAAATAGCCGAACACCATTAGCTTTAAATAAATATTTTAATCGCACCGCACATAATTTAATTAAACAACGCTATCTAAATAAAATAAAACAAATTTGTTCAGTGACAACTCTGTTTGTCGTGAAATAATGTCGGCAAATATTATGTGTCGTGTGTCAACAGACTCGTCGAAATTTATTGCTGTGAATCCATTTCGAGACCTAGACAAATTGTTGTTTGTCACTGAACATTCTGCTTTACCTCTGACTGGTGGTTATGATAGTCGTGTTGAAAATAAGAATGGAACAAAAAGCGACATGGATGATAAATGAAGCAATGATTACGTGTACGCTGTTCACGAAATATTTTACCAGCTAGATGGAAGTAAGTGAGCATGGATCGTGACGTGTGGTAGAAAAGTACTTTTGGCAGTATGATTAATGGTGGATCAGCGTATCATCAAGGCCTGGCAAACAGTGGTATAGCAGAGGTATTAAAGGCTAGTCAGGGCTGCAGTTAGATTATGTGTTAAACGTCGTAAGTAATAACGATGCGGTGTCTTTGTGCCTGATAACGTTGTTGTAAATACAGTTTCTTGTGGACCTTGATGTCACGCAACTCAAACTTAATGTATTTAATGATTTGATAAAATTATATTTGACAAGTCATTTTAATGACGCTAATAGATAAAATTGTTTGAGGCCCATTTTATCAAAAATGTTTTTGTTTTCATTGCATACTTAAAGTTTAAATAGTAATAGATTAAAAAAATAGTACATAGTCGTAGTGTACAAACAATATAAACATAATGTAAAGCTTGATTATACCGTTTAAATAATTACATTTTATGAAGGGAAATTACTTTATAGCTCAATGCAATAAAACACCTAAGACACCTAGAACGACGTTCCTCTAGCGTTGCAAATTTTTATTAGTATACAATATACCAACAATCAAAACAAAACTTAATTTGGTACGTAATATAATATGTGGATAGGTCCAAGGTTTGTGAAACGTTAATCTTTAAAGTTTGTTACTTAAAAATGGCTTTTTTGATATCCTTTAAAATTTTATAAAAATCTTCGCTTAAGGCAAAATGTATTTTAAGATAAATTATTGTGTTTAAATATTTACACGTACAGTATCTGGAAGGCTGCGGCATAACACCCAATGTCATTAAACCGTAGACGTGCTGGAAAAAATATCAACATAAATAAACTCATTTTCTCTGGCGTGGAGCAACTCAAAGTGAAATTACCGAGGCTCGGGGCGACGTGTGTATGAAAAATTCATTCGGAACATAACAAGAGGGCGACGACGAATAATAATTTGAATAAATATCAGGGAGAGTCCCATACATGTGACGTGACAAAAAGCGGGCTCAGTCACGCGTATTTATGCGTTGTGATGGTGTAATTTGGCAGTTACAGTTGGCACAGATCGCGTAACTCGAGCTGACGTCGTCTTGTACACAAAAATGTTATTAACTTTATAAGGGCACGTCGTGGATCGCTTATGAATAAAAATGTGATTTTCAAGCCCCTTTTTTGTAAGTTTGCCTTTGTCTCATAATTTTTAACACGATGCAAGATAATGCGAGATTATGCATTGTTTTCGTGAACCGCTTAACCGACGTTATTACTATTCCATTCACATGGACCTCTTTCATGGAAAGATCGGCGTTACGACGCTCAGTTTATAGCTCACACATCCCCTCTTCCGAGAAGGTCCGCACGGCCACACAAAAGGGTGCTAAGTGTGCTCGCAAACACAAAAATAATAACAAAATCCCCGTGTATTTTGACAACATAATACTCGACGGTCACAAAGGCCGTCATGTCACGAGCAATCGGTTTCGCTTCCTCGCCGCCCTTTGAGAAGGGTTCCAAACAAGTTTTGCAAATAATTTATTAAAAAGTTTTTACCAGCGTTCGCGGCAGTTGGCTTACTGTGTGCTACCGTTTGACGGGTCGGCGATGAAAGATTTTGAGGAGATTATAATTGACAAGATCTTTGTTGGCTGTGACAATGGGGTTTAGTATAAATCGGGCTATTGTTGGTTAGAAGATTAGCTGGAGTGGGCTCCGACACAGTAAGCTTAATTCACGTAGTAATTGAATACAGAGTATATTCGTCTTCACAATGTGCGGTTCTCGCTAAACTTAATTCTGTCAACGCGTCAGATTACGGATATAATGCAGTTTAACTGGTTTCGTGATAACCGTATATTGTGCATGTTCCCAGAATATTTTAATATAATCTATATTAGAGTACGACTAGAATGTTAATATAATAAATACTTATCCATGTTGTGAATGTTGTAAAGAATTATTTTATATTTCTGACAAGTTATATTATTTGCTGGGAAGTAATGAAAGCTTCCGGTTAGCATATAATTATCAAATATCTTTCTCACGTTATATTTTGTATCGCGCTTATCAAGTGTTAAAGATAAAGTAATTAAAATTTAATGTCAACTGTGAAGTATTTTACTGTATTATACTTGGTTTCTACAACTTTCCCGAGCTGATGTCAAACATTAGTAAATCTTGGAGAGTAAATACCTATCTTGTTGATTCAAGTACTAAACGACATTGTAATTTACTGCCAGTTGATGTACTTTCATTTTAGCAGTTGTGTAGAAAATAAGATAATAAATATTGTTAGTAAATTACATAATATGACAGAACAATTTTTCTTTAGAGTGAATAAGAGTGTTATTTATTAAACTTTTTGTAGTCAACCTTCTGCGTATTTTAGTAGAAATTACCATTACATTATCAAACAAAACAGATTTAGCACGTAATCACATAATGTCATCAGCAAAACACCTGATTTGACCACCCAGTGAGCTAAAGAAACGCTTCGTAGAAACAAAAGCATAGAACATAAATTCGCGTATCCTTGCAGCGACGCGTTGCATACGAATGTGTCACAAGCAGGCACAGGGTTACCGAAATACTAATTTACCAAACAATTGCTTTTATTAGAATGACTTCAGTTTATTTTTTACTGAATTGTGATTAAATTTTTTCGAATATAATTTTATGTTAATTCCAGTTGGAATGTTTTAAATTAAATACATTAGACATTGGAAAGTAAAGACCGCTCGTACGCAATTCATAGACTGATTAAGTATCATATATGATGGCGGCAGGTAAACTATCCAACAAAGGACGGGCAACATTTAATTTTTTTTATCACAATGATGGATTAAAATGCATGCTACTACTTAGTGTTTAAGCGATTTACATAAATCTATATTTTTGTATAACTAAAAACTCGAAAGCGGACATGGCTGCTACAACACTTTGTCATGTCATTATTTAAACGATGGTGTGAGCACTAACTGGACTGTAAGCAGTCTATTGCTTAGTTCATTGCATTGTCGAAGAGCAAGAGCTACGATTACCATTATGTAAACTTTGGGCTGGTATCCTATCGCGGCAATAAAAACATATACCTATATACGGGTGATGCTGCAGATATAAACTATAATTGTAGTGGCAGTGGGAGAGGCCTATGTCCAATGAACGTCTTTTGGCTGATAAAATGATGATGAAACAGTTTTTTTTTGTCTAACCTACAAACAAAAAAAATACACCTTAATGTACTCAAAGCTCAACAACATTCAATAGCCCTATATTCGATAAAGTCGAAATCTGACGTGCGCGTGACGTTGTTATGACAGGCGTCACATGTCAAACAAATTGTGAACGCAACCCTATTTTGTGGTACTCAGTGCTTGATATACGCGATCACGCTCGCAACTGAATAAATTTTATATTTTCTTTAATATTATTATTTTTTTTATCGCGACACAGTGTGCACGTGTAAATTGTTAAATGATTCTGTTAGTGTTAGTACATTATGGGTTTCCGTTCGAGGTATGTTTTAGTTCGGTGATTAAAAGTATTGTATCCTTTTTATGTGACGGAAATTTATTTGATAGCTTCATCGTCTACCTAAGTCTATGCAAACTTGCTGTGTATGCGTATTTGCTATGCTAACGCAATCAGTCGACGGAATTAGGGCAGTAAAACAAGACATAAAATGTTAAAGGTAGTAAGAACATTATACAACATAATGTAACAGCATTCTGCAATAGGTCTATTCAGTCTTCTTAATATGGTTTCTACAAAATTATAATATTAACCGCCTCTGTCCCGCAAGTTTGTTATGTTATTGGTAGTATGTGCCGCCTGTTCTAATACTCAACGGGTTAGGAGGATGCTATACCACAGTTGAGCGTCACCTGGACTCGATGAAGTTGCTTTTTTAAAACAATTTTACAGGTGAAGAGTGTAATAACAATAATAATTTGGTACGAGGACTCTACTTACTACGCAAGTAGTCTTTAGAATTAAACCCAGCTGAGGATAGATCTGTACTAAGAAACTGACTTTGTTGAATACCAAATAATCTAAAAACTACTTCTCTAATGAAGATTTTAGACGCACGTGCAGTTAGCAGCAATTAGTGTGATAAGCAAAATTTTTGCAACCAGTTGGCGGTAAAACGTCTTCCATTCACAAAAATTCAAAATCATAATTCCAAATTCATTTACAATTTCAAATCAATAGAATCGTTCACGGTTGATTAGTTGATTATCACGGTTGATAGCGCTTTGACAGGTGCCTGGACCTGACGCCTCGGTGCTGCCACCACGTGGGCGTCATTTTAGATAACCCTCATTAAATTTGAATCTTGAACCGCAAATGCAGTAAGTGTAGACTTTCCTTAAATTATAATTTAGCAATGACAGATTGAGGTTTCAGGATTCAGTAGATCCGAGCTATATAAGCAACAATTATTACTTACCATGAGGGTAGGTATCAGGGTTACTTGCCATCATAATCAACAATAAAGTAAGGATAACGTTATTCGGTTCATCGAACTTCATCGCCTATATTTAGAATTCGACTTATTGCCTATAAATTCTTTATCACACTGATACCAAAATTGTATTTTCTATAACCGTTTAATTGCTTGTCAATCATCGTGTCACAACAAGTACAACTTAACATATATTGTACAGAGACGATATCTTTTATTAAATGACAAATCGTGATTGGTTGCATGACAAGGCTTTTGTTACACCCACCAGCTGTCGTAACATTAATGTAATCGTTACTAACCTTTTTAGGTACAATTAATTGAATATATTGTGATTTATATCATACATCAACAATATCATTGTGATTGAGTTTTAAATTAACTACTATTTTATTATACACTAGCTGCACCCTGCGGCTTAACTCGCGTGGAAAATGTTATCGGTTAAATTAATGTTACTTCGAGAACCATTAGACCTGATACACTAGAGATTTTCGGTATAAAGAGTATCCTATGTCTGTTTCCTGCACAGAATCTTCATTTTAAAAGGTAGTAGATTCACGTTGGTTTCAGCATGAATGGATGGTCCGGGGAAGTACTACCCTCTCATAGAAGATCGACGTAAGAGTAGTAGTATCCGTACCACTGCGTTTCGTTCGGTGAGTGAGAGCGCCGATAAAATTGTTTAGGGCCTGGTTCTTCAAATTCTAACTGAACACATGATAATCTTGCAAATTCGGTCACTACACTGATTCATTTTCATTTATAATAGTTGTAAATTGTTGACCAATTTTATCTCATAAGGCGAGCTTTTTCCACAAATGCTCAAAAACAGGTTCTTACTTTTGTGTTTTATTCCTATATGAGATAGAATTACAATCTTAAAATCATATTTCATTATTCACTCTTAAATCTATAAATTTTGGTAATTCATTACGCAATGTCTTCAATTTGACTCGATCGAATTCAGTCTCAAAGATAAGTCTATACTCATTTGAAAATCTGTTTCATTTAGTTTGTATTAGTTTTTGTGTAATGAAACTAATATCAAAAGAATTGTTGTTGAAAATTTAGTTCTTTTGGGTTATTAAAAAGTAAAGTTTCGGACGTCTACTCCTCCGTTTCCTAAGATGATGAGTTAAGGTTTTTTGTTTTTTTTTTTTGTTGTCGTACTATATTGGTGAAGGCTGGGCTAGCGTTTATACCTACTACCTCCGAGTGCCTATCTTCAGGAAATGCTTGTCTTACAAGTTTGAGAAATCGTGATGATAATTGCTTAAACTCATCTAACCTTTGATGACCACATGTTAAACACAGATTTCTATTAGAAGCTTCTAGATTATATCTGAGTAATGATCGAGTCGTATTTCTGCTAGTGAGTACGTCTCTACTACTTCTAAGAAAAGCATTGTAACTACAGTAGCACAAATTGTGCCTTTTGTTACAAAATGTTTTTCTTTTGTTTTTAATTTTACGGTACAACTTAGATACTTCTAGAACTTCGAAGGTTTATGGTAAATAAAAGTGGCTACCACATACAATCAGTTATATTATTAATAAGATAAGTAATTGCTTTATGTTATCATCTGAGCTTTTAGCGTGTATTATTTTGTCATCTTTTTTAACCTAACCGCGATCTTCTTGGCCTAATACATTTCTTTCAAATTCCATCTCTTCCTTTATTACTTTTTTAACCATATCTATGTTAAGCATTTCATTCATAACTCTCCATTCCATTCGTTGATCTTTCACATCACTAGCATCAACGAGGTTACGTTATACAGTGAATGAATATAATGTTCATATCTTTTAAGAACTAATCCTAAAATTACGATCTTTAAGTCTAAATTATGGAGGTAATACTAATAAATAATTTTATTTGAATTGATATCTGATAAAACCATACAATAAAGCTGGATTAACCAAATTTTTAATTTGTTATTACTATTCGATTATTGATAGCTAATACTCAAGGCTGCCTTAAACACACACGTTTAATGAATATTAATGATAAATTAGTTTAATAAAATGAGAAAACTAGTAAAACATATATTTGATTGTGACAGATCAAGTACAAATTAAATCAATAAAGGTTCAAAAATTCAATAATGATTTTAAGTTATAAATTTACTTGCTAGATTTGTAAAAATCATTAGCCTCTTTTACATAGAAAGAAAAATCTTGATGTTATAAAGACTGAAATTAGTAGGATAAGTAAAGTAGGTATTTTAAATAGGTGTACGTGCACTATTTCATTGCCAGTAGGCCGTTGCGTGACCCTGATAATAATAGAGCAGAAACATTGTAAGCATGCCACTTATTGATTAACTTAACCACGTATATACCACATAATAACTACTTGCAAACGTAATTATCGCCTAATAACACAGCAACAATGTTTTTCCTTTGAAACATCAAATAATGCGGGCATTATTAAACAAGTAAAATTGTATACGACAGCCAACAGTAGCTGTGTTACTCCAATTATTCCACCCTTGAAAATAATGTATTATTAGGGAACAAGTTCTATTATTTGAGCAAGCCATGTCCGCATAAACCGCTTCTAATATTACCCTTAATATTACCATCACTAACCCTTACATTTATGATAATTAATACCTTTTACATCAGATGTCTTTGAGAAAAAACCAAGTTATTGTCTCTCATCAACAAAAGCTATTGAATGCAGCTGCCGTTTATGGACAGACAAAGCTCCGATGGGATAACATCGGGATAGTAGATCGTGGGTTGTCGGCAAATGTCGGGCGTCGTCGGCTTCAGTCGGCAGCGACGATTGAGTGACGTTGATCGACAGCCTTCGCAGACAGGTATGCCGGTGCAGCGAGACATGCTAATGGTACTGTTTACCATATAATAAGTCGCGTATTAACAAAGTGGAATGGCGGCTCCATTTCGTATTTCCAATGTAGTTTTTATTCAAATAAATTCTATTTCGGTTTTTTGTGAGTCCCATTTTGAAATTCGGATTTGTCTGAGTTCATTTGGCGTCATTTGACCTAGACGTTGAAGGTAACGCTGGAATTTTTCAGTTGCATTTATTTTAATGTGAATTGATAGTTTTAATTTAATTAAATAAAGAAATTGGGAGACCTATCACTACTAGATTGGAAAGTTGTTATTTTGCAAATAACACAGTGAATATAAGTTTCACAACTACAATAACATCACAATTTCAATGAAAATAACAGATCAAAGCACTGTATGATGGATGACTGTGATTTTAAATTCAGACAATCTGCTTCTCAGTCAACTTCATATTTCAGGCATACTGCTTCATCGGCTTCTCTCATTTAGGGCAAACAGCTTTTTAGGCGAATTTCATGTTTAGGTATAACGCCTTCATTGGCATCGTGCGATTAAGGTAACTTGATCAAACAGGATTAAAATTACCTAAAATATATTAATAAATGCAGTATAACTGAAAAGTACATCATAATTTAGCTTACTCACAGTATCTCCGATATGGTCTAGTGGCTAGGATACCTGGCTCTCACCCAGGAGGCTCGGGTTCGATTCCCGGTATCGGAATACTTTTTGTTTCTTTCTGACATTTGTTTCTAACAATAAATGTTGAAAGATACAAATTATGTTGTCTTATTCACATAAATGAACAAAATAGAATTAACGAACAATTATTTCACAACTTTTTAAATTATTTATGCTAAATGCTGTAAATTCTTAAAATTTTAATTTTGATACTATATTAATACATAATTTAAAACTAATTTGATATTTTAATGAATGCAATACTTATGTTAATTTACCTGAATAGTGATATTATCTGATAAATTAGAATAATTAAATAACATGGCTACATTATTTATGTATGTTTATTTATTAGTTTTAATTGTTCTAATATTAGCATAATGTGTGATAACATCATTTTAAATTATATTAAAGAAGTCAGGTCACTTCAATTTACGTAACATTTTCTGTTCTACTTTGAGATCATCTGTGTTTAGGATGATTAAAAACTAAGTGAGTTTATTGCATTTTGAAAACTCGTACCCATAAATTGAAAACGTTACATCACAAAATAAATTGTGTTACAAACAGACAGACAATTATACCGTTGTTATAAATCAGTCTTCTTACATTTTATGAAAGGAATACCAAATATCTTAAACATAGAAATATCAACTTAATCTCAGAAGCTAAAAGTTCAAGTTTCTTAGACGGCGTTTTTAGAATTTGCATTTGATTCCAGATGGACGTTTGTCAGATATCAATAGACTATCTGAGAGTCAGGATAGAATTCAAATGATACTTGATACGTTTGAAATAGGAGATTTAGAGAAGATTACACATATTTTTTATAGCAAAGAAGGAATATAGGGTACTAGTAGTTTGTCTTACAAAGAGTAGTAAGCACACTTTAGTGTTATTTTCTCTTTCATTTTTGGCATCACTAAATGATACCAGATGAGATTAAAATAGGCTACAGACAAAAACGGTAGGTAACTGATTCTTAAATTAAAAGTTCGTCGTCTCAGATATCCATACTAAAAAGTACATGTACAGTAGTGTAAAAAAGCACAGTAAAATTGTACTATCTGGAGTTAAAGTAACCTTTACCGAAGAATATATACAACAAGTAATAGGATTTTAAATACGATATCCTTAAAAAACAAGAACAATACGGCATAATTAAAATAAAATGAAGGCAACTATTAAATAAGACATATTTTTTAAAGCCTAATATTTTTGACAAGAACACATACAAATCATTGCAGTCAGATATCTCGTTTATTTTAATACGCTAGACACAATATGTCATATCCTGACGTAGATTTATTAGACCCATTCAGTGCGTGTGTAGCCCTTTTCATTTCTTAGTAAAGGACATTGAAAACTTTAATAAATAAACTAGACTTGTTTATTTAATACTTAAATGTAAAATATTTCTTTAGATACACTGGAAATACCCAATAGAATAAAGAAATAATCCATCCTGTTAATAATTAAAACAGAAAAATAGATATTCATTTCATTTATACACGTAGAACGTGTCTGAGACATCCTATAATTATTTAACCAGAATTACGTGCCAATCAACATAAAATAAAATTTATTATATCTAACTAACGATAATACTATCATACTAAAAGTTTTTGTGTCATTTTTATATGCCACAGAAATAAACACAGCAATCAATAATATAAATGTAAATTCCGACATTGAACCAACAAGCATTATTAAATAAAAACAAATTGTTGTAAATCAATCTCGAACTAAGTTCCGACCTTCGGTGTCAATGTACATTAATCACTCATTGTTCAACAAACACTTTATTGAAACTAATTGATTTGTGATGTAATTCGTTATGATCATTTAAAATATTTGAGAAAAATCTACCTTTGAACTTAAACCTTTGGAACTTGTACAACGATCGATAGATGTTACATAAACATGTCTCCGATTTACTCAAATAACATTCTTCAATTACTTTAAATTAAACTAAACTTGTTTGTGATTGAAATTTATTTATTTACAACTAATAGAAAAGTTTATGAATATTTCATTCAGAATTCATGATTCAACTTGACGGTTAAAGGACCGATATAAATTCTAATCTCTGCCCTATTAAACATCTAACATGAATTTTAACATCAAATTTCATGGCAATCTTACCTTTTATATTATTGTATCGGACAAGTTATTGTTATTCTATTTCTGCGCCGTGTTTTTTGTTTGCTCTCCACAGTAATTTATTTGGGAACTTTTTTGTTCTTGTGGTGCGTTGTATAATCCTTAGGCTGTCAAGTCGCCGCCCATGATGAGATAAAAATGTTCGCCTACCGCCGTGTGGAGAGTGGTGTCAGCTACTGTTTGTCTTACATTTGATGGTTTTTAATTTCAGTTTGGCTTTTGTTATCTTATGTATTTGTTATCCTTTTTATTTTTACTTTTTGGTATATTTTTAGTTTAGAATTTAAGACATGAAATTGTTGTTTATTTACATAATTAATTTTAGATTTCACAGAAAGGATTTAAGCAAATTGGAGCAATCTAACTGGACGAGTACTCTATAAGACTGCAGCTATAATAGCAACACAAGGATAGATATTGTATTCATACAAGTGAGGATTCAGGCTGCAGAAGTTTTAGAGATAGGCACCTACGTTGCAAGAGCAGAATTAGATTATAGTGCATTTATCAGTCACTATATATATATGACGGATACGATAACTATGAGTGGCGACCACTTAAAATTAAATGGGCTACTCGTTCACCTGAAAAATTTACAGTAAAATAAATGTAAAGTTAATTAAAAGTTTACTACTAAATTTTTTTGGAAAATATATGAGAATGAGCTTTGTAAATAATATTGTTCATTAAATTATTTTTGCATTTAAAACAATTTTCTTATACAACTTGCGCAATAGTTAATAACGATTAAATTACGACCAGTTTCATAATAGAAACTAGGTCCTGACCTTTCAAGTAGTCATGCAAATCTACTTCAAATAGACATAACTGTCGCTAACAGCAAACAATCACAATATAACCGTACAAATCAATCACTATCTCTAAATCACGTCGCGTTACGGAAATAATATACCGACGTAATAACCACTCCACTCCATTTGTTAGCCCGTAATGTCTGACTCGACGGCTACCGGTTTTTACCGTCTGATTGACGGCTGTCGGCTTCGCTTACACACCAACAAATTTATTAACATCAGTATTATGAACTCTTACTACATCAACGTAAAGTTTGTTTTAGGTTGTTTGAGTATCGGTATTAAATTTGTACGTCAACATTTGCTGCGGCGCCGGTCTTCGACCAGATCTTGAATATCATCTACTTATTCATTATGGCCCCCTATTCGGTGTTAATCATAATCGGTAGTCTCATTACTTCGGTGTAAGAAGATTTCTGTAGTCATCATGTTGATTATAAGTTGTTGGTGAGTGTGCTGTGTCATTGAGTGGTAACAATCACTTACGGATGATTTTTATAATAAAATATAATAACTATTTATTAGCAGTTCTCTTTTATAATTAGAAAATCTTTCTCAGACCTCGTGATTTTATATTATGGATTTGTTCCTACTATATTTATGACCTTTGTGTTAACCTTTGTGTTAGGTAGGTATAGTTAATAAATAATAAATGCTGGTATAAGAAAGAGGCTTTGTTACAGCTGTAATTGAAAGAGAAAGAATGCTTGGCTTTAAATTAGTTATTGCCATGGCATATAATTACAAAACACTTAGCAGAATTTATAAGGATAGAGGGGAAATCTGTTTATCGGTAAGTAAGAATATTAACATTAATGATAGTAAGATACCACTTATACCTACAAGTTGATAAGCAACTGATAAAATGATCAACAAATCAAGAACACGTAATTAACTTGACCTGAAACGAATTCCAAATTAGGTAAATGCGTACCTAATCCATTTGATTATACAGAGTGTATACGACGGTTTGACATTAAATGAAAAGGCAGGTGTTACTAGCCCATATAATGATTTCTAATTAATCACAAAAGTAATTTGACGAAAAACAAAAATTTGAAATTTTCTAACAAAATAAATAATATTTTAATAGTAACGAAGTAATACACCATTTTATTATGACAAGTTCACTGAACTGTAATGAACGGCAACGTTTATCCTTCGACGTGGATTATGACTTAAGTCAGTGACCGTTTGACGTACTTACATAGTGTTAATTTTTTTTTTTTAATTTGTCCTGTGTCTAAACTATTGAAGATATTTAGTAGATTTTTTTTTGTCTCGCTTTATAATGTCACATACTATACGTAATTGCATTTAATGTCATACCGTCGTATACACTCTGTATATATATATTCAAAAGTGATTACTATCAGAGATCGAATTTTCATTTTAACAGCTATTTTAAATATCAGTCTTGCTGTATTTATTTATTTAACAGTATTAATCATCCTACTATTATTATGAATGCAAAAGTTTGTGTGTGAATGTTAGTTACCACACAGCGCCTAAGCGACTGAACCGATTTTAATGAAAATTGGTACCATAGATTCGGTGCCGGCGACGGACATGGGATACTTTATCATTAGTTATATTAATTAAACACATTTTTATTTTCCGCGCGGGCAAAGCCGCAGGCGGCAGCTAGTGGCTTATAATTAAGTTAATTTGTATTTTGTATTAATAACTAATTATTATTCGCGGTTGCGTTTGGCGAATTTTGATTTTCTATAATAACCACAAATACAAGAACATTATACATAAAATTTGAATGTAGTACACATTTTAATTTAATATTCTTTGTTAATTATTTACATAACATTTGTAAGGATACGTCAGTTCTATTGACGTCTGTTTATTAATAACTACTAATAACCCAAGTTATATAATTCAATTACTACAAGAAATTTGGCGTGTCATCCATAATATAAATGTTTATAGGTACTTAAATTAATATTCCATTAGCAACTACATTCATTCAAAGTAACACTTGACAATCTAATCTGCTACATAATGGTCTTATGTCGTAATCGGTAAAATGACAAAAAATAACTAAAAAGGTTTCGAACGTGCGATCAATCCAATCATCTGTCAGATTACAATCTACATGAAATAAAACGAACATCGTATTACCAATGCTAAAAATCCAGATAAAAAAGGCAACCTTAACTGTTGAACTATAAAGCTGTATTTATTTGTATTTAACATAGCAATAACTCAAGTAGATTTATTAATTAATATGCGTCAAAGTCTAGATGTTGATATAAAAGAAAAAACATTAATCATCCGGTCCAAGAATATTCGATAAACAAAAGAAAATTGCTCAAGAAACGCTCCAGGGTTTTGACTCGTAGAATTTATTAACAAAATTACTCAAAGACAATGAAGGATATTAAGAAGCGGCGAAGACAAATTGTCCAAGGTATTGTGTAGATAAACAAACTGAGGCTAGATTGAAGGGAGTGGAAAAATAAGAAGTCACAGACCATGTAATGAGAATTAGCGATTATGATGCTGATTGATTGTACAAAACCGATAATACAGATTGATGAGAAGGAATATATTGATAAATGTATCAGTAATAAGTTTTATAATAATGTTATATGTAAAGATATATATACATATATTTATTCCACTCTGAGGTTTGCTGGAAGAAAATTCACTTTTGAGTTAAGCTCGCCTTTGTACAAGATATTTCTTACCAATTATGTAATATGTTCTATGTGTGTACAATAAAGAATAAATAAATAAAGATAAAATGAATGTAAATCGCGGTAATTTTCACACAAAATATATTATTACTACTGATAAATACCCGCTAAAGTGGTCTTAAACACTTTACATAAATCATATTTTGACAGGTTATCAATAATACAACTATGGACTTTGCGATATTATTAATATTCATCATAATATATGGAATTTATTAATTATTCATCACTTGTATTTATACCTACGTTGGATAAACAAAATACTGTTATTACTTAATAGGTGGACTTTATAAGACAGGTGAAATAAAACAGAACCTACATCATGTGGTATTTTAAAATTTACGTCAAAGAAGATAGGGATATCAAAACGATTACCTTATATATATCAAAATCAATAAAATTTAACAATACCGTTAAAATAAGCAGAATAATTAAACGATAGTAATGCTTGTAACTTGTACCAAAACACCACGAACCATTCAAAGAATTCGTCATACTTGATGGATGGTAATGAATAGCACTTTTATGCACTGCCGAGGTGAATACCGTTTATTGTAGAGGATTGATTGTGAGACCGCTGCTCATTTGTTGCCGACGTTTCAACTCTATTACCTTTCAATGGATTATAAAGTGTGTTTGCGATTAAATTTAAATGTAACCAGAGAAGGTTGGTGTTACTATTTTGAAGAATTCGTGTAAGGAAAGGGTTGTATAAAGTTCAATTTAAACGTGAGGCATAATTTTAATATAAATGGTAATGAAAGCAAAATAATAAAGCATAAATTGATTGAACAACGAATAATAAAACTTGCTATATTTAAGAATACATAATACTTAAACACAAAAGAGTATAACAAATAATACAAAATTAAATAAAGGTGTCCAATTTCGTATTTGAAACAAGTTATTATGTCAAGTGAACCAGCTTTATGTTTATGTAACAAGACGTCGTTGTCGCACTAAACACCCTTATATTATTACTCAATTCTAATAACATAATCCTATTATCTAAAATTACCTTTAGAACTCGATTATATAGTATAATAACAAATAAATCGATAATGCAGTTTTAAACTGCGAAATTAAAGTACGCAATACGTTTCTTAAAATCAACACAAAAACAACTCAAGTGAAGGATGTATTTTTTTGAAAGCTTGTTAGTTTAGTAGCTGCTATTCTAAAAGCAGTACAAAGATGAGATATTAATTTGACGGTTACACAATAAGTGATAGACGGCAGACATAGCATTGTGGCTACACAAAGGGAGTGTGGCGAGACAAACGGTGCTAATTATTCATCATTAGCGGCAATCGCGGCCGGGATGAGGTATGGCGGGCAAGGACCATTCATCATGTGCCCTTTGTTTCTTAACCCAACGAATATTTTGTGCAAGTGAGACGTATAATCTGGAGAAGGTTTGCTTATAGTTTAGTGTTCTACATACATATTAAATCAGTCCTCTCGAAATACGCCATTTACCATGCATTGAAGCGGCAAAAAAGTCATCCAAGTATAACATTTTTAATTTTGAAATGAAAAATGTAAATTATCAAATATAACCCACAAGACCGAAAAAGCTGTGGCTAATTAATATGACTGGCCTGTTGGTCTAGTGGTTAGTGACCCTGACAAACCCACCCAGGACAAACTTTTGTGTGATGAGCATGATTGTTTGTTCTGTGTCTGGGTGTTATTTATCTATAATATGTATGTATTTACAAAAAAAATGTATATAAGTAGTATATCAGTTGTTTAGTGTCCATAACACAAGCAAATATAATTTCTTAATTTGAGGCTAGATGGCGCTGTGTGAACGTGGTAGAACATTATTATTATTATTATTATTAATTAAATTTCATTGAATAATGTCAATCGACTTACTTTACACGATATTAATGTTTATGAGTAACCACCATACAATAATTTTATGATATTACATCGTTATACAATATTAATTTAACAAATTAGAACTGACAAAAAGTATATATATTTATACATTCGCACTTTATACCTGTCAACTTATCCTATAGAAACGAGACAACTAGTTTTAATGACCAAACACAAAAAACCGTGCTTACAAAACACCTCGTTACGAGTTACCTTCATCAAGAACTGTCAAATTAATTGACAGTTCATACAGCTGACATATATTGCCTGGCGTTTTTAAATTTAAAACAGAATTAATTATACAATCAATCAGACGACATGTCATGGCCGCAAAGGTGTTGCTTTTCGCGCGGCAAAATGCCAATCAACGTACAAAATGCTCACCCAAGCGGTGTGTTAACCGCAACTTTAAAAGGACTTACACAACGTGATTTGTTTAAAAAAAATCAACTTTATTTTGAGAAATAAAAAGTTCACTATCGTATAAATGGATAATGTTACATAAGTGATAGCTATCGCTATTTACGTCGGTAGTTTAACAACCAGATTCGCCACACTTTAATCGAGTCGCTCAATAAAGTGAACCTGCTCAAGGTGAGAACGGTCTCAAAAGGCGCATATTACAAGGAGAAATTTTTATGTTCGCCTGTCATTTCACGCGTATTTAATGTTAATTCACACACGTTATTTTCTTGTCTTTGGCTGAATGCGTTTTAATTTTCGTGATCGGAAATCCGCCGCGAATTTATGTGGACGCATGTTCGGTACAGTGCCGGCAGTAAAATTTACGACAGAAACAGAAAGGAATGAAAAGACGGAATTGAGAAATAAAACTGTTTTCACATTCAAAATAGCGCAATATATTTTACAGAACGTTTATGATGTTGAAATTTATATGCCGATTCATTTGGTATGGCATAAAAAATAATAAATCTTGATAGGGAACCGGGCTTCGCGTTAACAGAGATTATAGCTTCCTGTGTTACGAATGATCTTGTGAAAATTAAATAGTGAGGAAACTAAATGATCGATACGACCCACATAATAACGTCAAACCTCTTTAATATTGCCGGATACACGAGATACTTGAATTCATAAGCTTTGCAGTAGCTGGAATTTACATAATAAATTTAAGAACGTTTTTATGTTCATCTACTCAGTATATCGAGTCATCATTTCGACAGAAGCAAATTAATTCTGCATAATATATTCTTGTCTATAACGTAAATATATGAGTAATAGTTTATTCATAAGCACACCGCATGTTTTAATTAAAAACTAGAAACTGACTGCTAACCATCAGGCAGAGAGGAGACATTTTGGTAGGTTAATATAAAAAAGTAGAGTTGTTTATTAACATAATTATATTTTGAGGTAACACTTCATTTATTTTGCATTCAATAGTTTTAGAATTGACTGTGACAGGTGTCTATCATTCAGTCAAGTCTGATATAGAGCCTTTGTTATTATTAGTAGTACGTTATAGTAGACAAGGGATGCAATTAACAAGTTGTTTGACTTGTGAATGACCAAAACTGACTTGTTTTGGCTTTCATTTAAAACTAAGAAAAGGAAAGCACTTGCACTAGAATCTTTCAAGACAATAATTTCTCTGGTAATACATGACTGTACTTAGAAGCACTAGTAATCACTACTTTTGGACTCCATTGACTGCTTACCTTCAGTGGTGTAGACTCACTTTAAAGGATGACAATAAAAAAAAATCGCATAAAAACACAACATATTATGAATAGAGTGCTCTAAAAGGTAAAAGTGTTGCCTTACCTCTCTTAGAAGATTCTCCTATTACAAAATTACTCTCTAATCTCGGAAACAAACTTTTAGTCAATAGTTTAAATATTCAAGAGCTACGTTATCTAGCATTTTTATCCATAGAAGTCGAATCGAAACTTACGCGTAACTGATTCAATTTGATTAAAACCTCGCTAAGGGGTCACTTGGTCAGATAGTCACTTCACCAGCGACTACTGATTGTCTCATTAGAATTAATGAGCGGAATAAATTAAATACCCTACGAATGTTACTTTAGCGTGTATTAAAATGCAAATAAGATAATTTGGATCCTTCAGTGCCCACGCTTGTATGAATTTTTAAAGTTCCACGCCTTTCAAAACGACGTCATAAAATTTTATTCTGCTATTCATGCATACGACATTATTGAAAATTGATAGTTTGCGCGATTGATAAAATCGAGTTCGTTGAAACTTAATATATACACTCGGACAGATTTAGCAACATGCAAAATATTCTTTACTCTAAAGGTAGATAATTATTAGAATGTATGAAATGTATTAATGAAATTAATTCTATTATGCCGATGATATGTTAATATGTATGTTATGGTAAAATAACTAATAGAATGTTAAGTTATGAACTTTTGAAATATACATGAATACATTTTGAGGACGATGCATTACCAATTGTTTTTACTTGCACATCGGTAAGCAAGCTAATATAAAACTTATGCAAATTTAATGACTGAACTAGATACAAGAAAATCAAGATTATGTTGGTTCTTGATTAATTATTATTAGTACTGCATTCAATAAGAACTCTTAAATCTAGATTGCAGAGAATTCACATTAGTAGATAAAATAATATTACAGGTAAACACATATATATCTCCCTGTCTTGACAGTTGTTTAACATGCGTTTTAATGTTTCTGCATATCTAATACAAAACTTATATCTATATTTATTACAAGCCCCTACAGTATGTTAAACCTATCAACGCCTTGATAGAAGTGAATCAAGCTTTGGCACATTATCAAAGACCTAACACAAATCATAAAATTACAATTCTGTGAAAGTTCTGCAGAAAAAGTTCTGTGATTGGGCAACATCCGGAATATACAAAAGTAGAGCTAAGTTGTATGAACTTTATGGTATGAAACAATATAATTTTGATCCAGTCTTTATTCAATATGTTAGGGATTATTCAAAAATCTTTAAAAAGTCATGTGTTGCCGCTAAGTCCTTGTATTTAAGTAATAAAATTAAACAGTCCGAGAACAAAATAAAAACAACTTGGAATGTTATTAATAGTGAGACTGGTCGTATTAAATTGAAAGATAACAATTATGAGTTAAACATTAAGGACAATATTATTTCAAATAATACAGATGTAGCCCACATTTTTAACGACTACTTTGTTAGCATACCAGTAAAGACAACCAGCTCCTTAAATTCTTGCCCAATCAATGCTGAGCATTTACTTAGGGGGAATGTGAAAGAGTGTGACGTCCCTTTTAATTTTAATTATGTTAACCCAAACGACATAATAAAAGTGTTCAAGTCACTACATTCAAAAAACACTGCTGACTTGTGGGGTTTTTCAGTTAAATTAGTTGAGAGTATAATTATAAATATAGCACCATATCTAGCTGCTATCTTTAATAAAAGTGTTGATGTAGGAGTATTTCCTGATTTAATGAAACATAGTAAAGTAGTACCTTTGTTTAAAAACGGCTCTAAGAGTGACCCTAGTAATTTTAGACCAATATCAATACTGCCAGCTATTAGTAAAATTTTTGAGAAAATTATATTGCAGCAATTAGAGAGCCATTTTAACTTTCATAAATTACTACATAATGAGCAGTATGGTTTTACGAAAGGTCGCTCAACTACAGATGCAGGCGTTACACTAATAAAACATATTTTTAACGCCTGGGAAAATAAAATGGATGCTATTGGTGTTTTTTGTGATCTCTCTAAAGCATTTGACTGCGTCGAGCACAATACGCTCTTGAGAAAACTCAGTCACTATGGGATCAGGGATGTTGCACTTAATCTAGTTTCCACCTATCTAAGTGATAGAGTGCAATACGTTGATGTAAATGGAAATAGGTCCTTAGGGTTACCTGTTGCTATGGGCGTCCCACAGGGCTCCATTCTTGGTCCTTTTCTATTTTTGGTGTATGTAAATGATTTGCCGTACTTTGTACAGGATTTCTGCGATATAGTGCTATTTGCAGACGATACGTCTCTTATTTTTAAAGTTAACCGTAAAGACCCTAATTTCGACGTTGTAAATGGTTCGCTCGCGCAAGTCCTGAACTGGTTCACGGTAAACAATCTTCTACTTAATTCCAAGAAGACAAAATGTATAAAATTTTCTATGCCAAATGTCAAAAGTGCAGGTATAAACCTGGTTTTAAATAATGAGTCAGTTTCAATCGTAGAGTCCACAGTTTTCTTGGGCTTAACTTTAGATTGCAAACTTCAGTGGGAAGCCCATATTTCGTGTCTCGCAGGTAAACTCAGCTCAGCGGCTTTTGCTATCAGGAAAGTTAGGCAACTTACTGATGTGGCAACCGCCAGACTAGTCTACTTTAGTTATTTTCACAGCGTTATGTCTTACGGCATATTGTTGTGGGGTAGGGCTGCTGACATTGAAACCGTTTTTATTATTCAAAAACGAGCTATACGTTCTATCTACAACCTAGGTTCACGAGACTCCCTGAGAGAGCGATTCAAAGAGATAGGTATATTGACAGTTGCATCTCAATATATATATGCTAATGTTGTTTATGTTAAGAGTAACATTAGTCTATATACTAGGAATTGCGATGTGCATGAGATTAACACCAGGGGTAAGCATAAACTGGTTGGCTCACACTATCGCTTACATAAAGTCCATAATTCGTTTACGGGACTTGGTGTACGTTTATTTAATAAATTACCTATCGACATAATGGATAAACCCTTAGACAAATTTAAACAAATTGTCAAAAAACATTTAATACTTAAGGGTTACTACACTGTTAATGAGTATCTGAACGATAAAAGTCATGGGATGCTCGCTTGACGAAGGAGTAAATTAATTTTACTCTTAATTTTAATGACATTATACTTTAAAGGACATATTTTTGTTAATTATTGTATGAATGACATTTTTTATGATTATTATGAATGACATGGTTTAACAAATAATTTTTTGACATTAATTTATTGATACATTTTGACATAATTTATAAAATGTTTTTTTTTTTTTTTTTGTAATAATTTTAAATGACATGTTGCCCGAGCCATATTTGAACAGTTAAGTACACATTTTGTATAGTTTTGTTAAAATTGTATACTTAGTATTGTTAATTTTTTTTTTACATTGTGATTTGTGAAATAGAGGTACATTGTGAACTCCTGTGGTAAATTAAGTTCATCTTACTTTATACTTATACCAAAAATTAACAGTTTATATAATATCTACATAGACACATTTATCACAGTTCACATGTTGCCTTTACCTTTTGTAGCAATATGCAAATTGAGGCAGCCTGTAAAGCACACATTTTACTTTTTATTTTTCTTTACAACATAGAAAGCTGTAAGTAATTAAGTATCTATAGAGTTAAGTGTATTGCCTGCGTCACTTTGCATGCTACTTGAAACTGTAACTTACAAAAATTGTAATAACCTGGCGATTAAAAAGAGTGGCCTGAGTTTCTTGCCAGTTCTTCTCATAGCTCTACTTCGTCAGCGAACTGGCTGTAGGTTAATTTGCTGACATTTTGTAAACTTTGACGTTCATAAGTGTTAATTTAATTAACTTAAATGAATAAACATATATTTCATTTCATTTCATTTCACAATCCTGCTTGTGTGACTGTGACTCTTACTTAAATCGAGATACACGAACACCTATTGTCCTTTACCTCTCGAAAACCTAATCGAAATCCGTATTAAGTATCTTTAAAGCATCAAAAACTAGAATGATCTAACAACCACAGCTTGAATGCTAGCGTAGACTTGGCGGTATGCATTATTCATTGACACCGCTTTAGACGTCGTATGATTTCTTATACATCGTAGGGTTATCAAATATCAAATTAACAATCTGTGAAGTCTATAGCTTTTGACGTTTTATATCAATTTATTTATTTTACCTTACCTTGCAGGTTATTATAATCAGTATCCCCTCTCTTAAGGGCAGTACTCATAATTCGGAATAGACAGTGCTGTTATGAATAAAGTCTTTTATAAAGAATAGTTTCTATATTCCTGTTGTCTGCCTAATTGAAAAACTTTTTAAGAAAAAATCGCTATTTCTAGCTACTATATTTTTTCATATTTCTCTGTTGTTTTTATTACATCCAAATGATTGACAGCTGAATCATTCTTCGGCTACTTCAAAACCGAAAGAATAACAATTACTTCAATGAATGTGCATTTTTCCCTTACTAATGGACTTTGTTTAAGTTTCTTGTTTGCCACCAAATTCTTTATTTATTTAAATATTTTTTTATGCGTCTGTCAGCTTTATTTGTATAGGATTGTGTGTCGAAAGCCGTTTACGTAGATTATTCTACACTATTTATTATTTTAGGATGAGGTTTTAAAAGCTGCAATGTTTTGCATTTTTTACTGATTTTGTACAATATATTTTACTGCTGATATATTTTTTTTATTTAGCCATTATTATCTCACTGCCGTGCAAAAGCCTACCTTCCCGTCTTCTACTCTTCTCTGCTCAAGATTTTTCTCTGACCAATTCTTACAGTAAGCGTCCAATTGATATTTATTTACAGCAAAATTTGTTTTGACTGTAAGACTTAAGCACAATTTCTAGCGACAGATTATGAGAATGTTATACCAAATAATTTAATCCTTAACAAGTAAGTAATGAGGTCTCCCTATCTTTGGGTGCGATTAGCTTCGGAACCGATACATTACAATCGATTTACACTAGTTAGACATCAATAAGGCTGCCGCCTCGTCGCGGTACCGGCTAATTTGTTCCTGATAGTGGATTCAATCAATTTGGTAGCGTCTATTGTATTGAAGTAAATGTTTATAACTAAATAGTGCTACTTTGTATCGTATGGCTGTATACAGAGAGCAAATATAAAAAAAATGAAATTATTGAAACAAATAAAAGTAATAAATAACGTTAATTTTATCTTTACAAAATCTGTTCTTTGGATACGTTTACATAAATTAGCTTGAGTTTTAGGTTTGTATTCGTGAGAGTAACATTTTCTCTATAATTAAATATACCTATTCTTGAAAAGCGTGTCACTTTATGTACTAGTATACCTTTTCTTTGTGCTTCTTCAATTGTCTTATTAAATATCCGTCGTTTTATTAATTAATTATTATTACTACCCACTTTTTAATAACGATCAGACCCAATTAAATTCTGTAATTTCTAGAGTCAACACACCCTATTCTCTACAAAGCCGCCGCCAATCTCGGCATATCAATCAATTGGTTACCGACTGCGACCACAATCGATTTGTAGCATCAGAAGTCAAATATATTGTTTCCCATGAATATTGTTTCAAACACTGTTGTTTGTGAAATTATTTAGTTTTGGTTAAGGAATGAGCAACTAAATATAAAAATAACTTGTATACTAAAAGTCATTGATTTTCATCAATATGTCAATTCATCAGCGTGCAAAGCCTTCTGTTTTAAAACTTGAAAATTACAGCAACATTTAAAAAAGCCAAAGCGAATCACTTATATATCATTATAGTTATTTTGTGTTTAAATTATTTTGCTTGAAATTAAATACACTGTCACTGTCAAAGAAATTGTAAGCAATGTCTACAATTTGATAATAATTTAAATATTTTTTTTCAGATACCATGTTATATGAAACATCAGTCATACTTATCACATAAACATTTTGATAGATTAAACCATTATCTTCTGTATTACGTACAGGCAACCAAAGTATAACAATCAGTCTTTACATTATAACCTGACAAGCATAAAATTGGGAGTTTAAAAATTAAATAGCTGGTGCAAAATTGAAAACTTTTGTATTCACTCAAGCCTATTGTGACGGTTAACTGAACATTTTGTATAATATCTAGCGCCCCGCCTTGCTTCGCTTTAGTTCTAAAAGTTGTTGCCCGTTTTCCGACTAGTTTAATAAAATCATTTCTGCTTGGCTTCTATAACTGATAGGTTGATGTTGTATACCTAAACCTTACCCAAAAAACTTTTTTTTTTCTATATTATAGCCTACCAAAGTTACTCCACCCCGCCTGATGGTAAGCAGTCAGTGGAATCCAGAAGTGGCGGCCACTATACCAAAATTCATCATCCTAAACTGCTGGTATGGTGGCCTCCACTATGGCGGCTGGGAATGGGGTTAGGAGAAGGAAATGAGGGAGGTGAGGAAAGAGGAAAGAGGGGATATTGGGCCTCCAGCGCTCTCACTCACCGAACGAAACGCAGTATTACGGATACTACTACTCTTAAGTCTAAGTCTCCTGTGAGAGGGTAGTACTTCGCCGGACGATCCGGCCTATTCATGCTGAAATCAGCGTGAATCTACTACCGTACAAAATATAACAGCGAAAATCACATCCAAATCCATTGGGTGGTTCTCGAGATTAGCGCGTTCGAACAGACTGACGCTTTCCAGGTATTTCCTGATACTGTGGATAGATATGTGATTTTTTTGCGTGGGTTGAATACTGTTATTAGAACGTTGTGGATTATTGACGGCAATGGCAATTTCGTATGCAAATGACATGTCTAATATTGAATACAAATTGTAGTTGTTTAGAGAGCGGGTCATTGATGTTGAACATACTATCTTTATTGTAAAGCGTAACGTTTCCAAATATAACTTTTAAATTAAATATCTAATAGTGTGTAATATCAAAACCAGAACATAAATATTGTTATTATATTATTATGTTGATAGTTATTATTATTTATATAAATTTTCTATCTGCCCCAGTTGTTTTGATTTTGCATACATAAAGGAGTTTTAATAAAAAGAAACCGTAAAGGCCCAGTAGATAAGACACCCGCTTCGTAAACACGAGGTAGTGGGTTCGAATCCGGGCAAGTACCAATGTAGTTTTTCTTGTACTTTTTAAGTTTATCTTGGACATTTCCGACTGACGGTGAAGGAAATCATAGTAAGGAAATCTGGACTTAAAAAGTCTGAAATTGTCAATTCGCCATTCTGCCTATTTGATACCAAATTTTAATATCGTTGTTTATTCCATGACAGGAACTTGCTCAAAACAATCCTCTCCTTGTTTTTTCTTCCGTCTGTATTAATTCTTTGCGATGTGTTTTTTCTTCAAATAAAAACGTCTACCCTCTCAAAAGTGTCTCAAGAGTTCAACGCTAAAAGTAGATTATGTAGACATTACCAAGAACGTAAGGAGCTAAATACTTTTTGACTTACCTATGATTATGTTCCAAAATTCTTCCCACGATCTGACACTTAGAGTAGTTCAAGCACTAGTATTTAATAAGATAAACATCATTTTATCTATTGCTGTAGATAGAGATAGAAATATAACTATTATATGGGAGTATAACATAAAGACTAAACGTAGCCATAACAAAAATCATTGTTAGAAGAGGTGCCAGAATACCTCCTTGTGGTACCCCACAGTTTAAGTCTCACTAACATGACATTCATCAGCACGAACTGCCCACTAGCATCTAAGAAAAAAATCAGTGCCCTAGGTGCAAGCTGTAGATGTGACAGAATTTTAATTATCTTTAAATTGAGCATATAATATTCAGCCAGCCTAATTGGATATTAATGTTCTTGCCAACTTTCCTAACATTATTTTGGATTTATACTGAACAGAAATACATTAAAATAATTAAGCCATTAATGATAATTTACTAGATAAAAATGCTATTATAATCGGTGTAAATCCTTTACAGACGAAAATTATAAATCAAAGTGTAATCAAGAAGTTTCTAATAGACGTTTGAACGTTAATTGGCGAATTTCATACGATATAAAATTAATCATGTTGCAAAATTAAAATTTATGACGGATTACACTTGAAAATTATTGATTGAAGTGATAAAGTTTTATAACTAGAAGTTGAATTGTTAGTTGATTGTTAGTTTCTGGTAAGATTTATAGGTACTGCACAAAAAACTACAAATCTTAAAAATAATATTTAGTAATTAGAATATCTTTTGGATTGACATCACTATATTCAATTCTTCTACTTCTCTCTCTCTCATTTACCTCATTATATAACATCTTACTTTTTACTTCAATTAATTATCACATCAAGTATATTATAACCTTTGTACAAAGGTTACAGTACCTACTGGTCAATGTCCTTCTTGATGTTTTACGTTTAAATATAGCTAATGTAAATTTTAATCTGACACCCACCTGATGACATCAATATTAGCTTCATATACCGTAAACATTATATTTAATGCCCACATACGATAAACCCATTAAAAAATTAATTAAAATCATAAAAATTATGAATAAAAATAACTTGTACAATCAATTACCCACATTATCATCTATTAACCAATCATAACCTCCCACACTGACATTAAAACCATTCAAACTATAAAATTACCTCATTATATTTTGATTAGAATCTAAGCATCAAAGTGAATACTGATACAAATTAATCCATCAAGGTGTATAATCCGATGCGTTGCTGGCTTGTCGGCCGGTGAAGCCCGGCTTGTCAAGCCGACTGTCAGAATAATAACGCATGAGTGCGCCCGCCGCGATGCCGGCGGCTTTACAACCACTTTTTTCTTTTTTTCACTCTCAAATGACAGTGTAATCCGTGACACTGGAAACTGGTGGATTATTATCGCCAGGTTTTCAAAGCGTTTTTATTGCTTAACTTTTTTGTGTGAGACAATTGTGTAACTTTGGATTAATGGTCTCGGAGTTTTTGTTCTTGGTCCTGTCGTTATGATGGCTGTTGATGTTAGCGTTTTATTTATTTTTGTTAGTCTATTTTGAGCGAGAAGATTTTAACAATTTTTTGTTGTATGTTTGATTTAACAAATGGCAATGCATTTTGTAAATTCTCGCTATCATCAGCGTTATGTAATATTCCGAAGACAGATACGGCTAGGTGACCTTAGACCTGTGACCCCATGCCATGCTATAAACGAATTTTATTTGTTGTCAAATAAGTTCAAACATTTCCAATTAGCCATACACATTGATGGTACGTAACATATTCGATGTTATGTAATATAGCGAGGCAGATTGTAAACGGCCGATTCATACAATTTACCTGCGACATAGATGTGTATCACATTTAATAATAATATAATAGTATATTATAATCAATAAAATTAAAACTTATTGTTCACTGATGAAGACAAGAGTTTGTTATAAACCATTTTTGAGAACAGTCAATTCGAATTGAAAAACATTCGTCATTAACATCAGTGTTAATGTTTATTTTCTTATGTAGTAGCTGTCAAACACATTATCATCATCAATTTACTAATATTAAAAACTATAATTTTTTAAAGAAGGTGGACCCATAATAACTGTCTAAAACAACAAAATATATTGACACAAATTATTAATATTATTTTCATATTATTGCCCTTACAATAAAGTGAAAATGTAAAACACAACAATTTATTACCGACAATTCAATTAACTCAGCGACTTAACGTTAAAATTAACATACTTAAAGTTGCGCTAATTCCAGTGTGCATTAAAACGCAAAAAACATTAATTAAAAAACTTATTACCATACAAAAGCGGAAGTTTGCCGTCCGCCTAATGCCGCACCTTTGTAATCAGTTAAGTAGCGTTCACGACAATGAGCCCTCCACACACGGATTAACTTTTTATCGTCTCATTTGCGACGTGACATAATCTGTGGCCGGCCGCAATCTGTCACTTGTCACACTTGTCAAGTGTCAACGCAAGTCACGCCCTCGTGCGGCCAGCGTTGGAACCAATATGCGTAGACCAACCTGTCTACCAAACTGTATCTACAATGCTTGCTTGGAGGTAAGTTGGTCTATTCGCACGACCTCAGTAAATTACCTATATAATACGATGTCGGTACAGTTAATATAATGCAATGCGTTGTACAAATCATATAATCACAGCCTACCTACGTTTTTTATTTGCAGTGTTATCAGCATACAACTTCATTTTAGATACTTAAAACACATGTCATTAAGTTTCTACAAGATAATATATTTGTGTAGTTACTTTGCATTTAGGCAAACATTAATTTATATTAGCACACTTATTGAAGATAGCTTTAGACGACACTAGAATTCAGCAAAAGATCGATTATCTACATTTAACATCGCTACTACAGGTTACAGTAGTGTAGATGTGTCTATAGATATAAGTGAATCGTATGCTTCTTTGCCAAAGAAGTATCAAAAATACAGATTTATGTTGTGATAAATTCGCGAGTAAAAGTTATCACCAACCAAGTTATCAACGCATTATCGCGTACAGCTATCTGAGTGGAAGTTAAATAAAACTAAAAGCATTTTTATTATATTTGTTCATCGTAATTTTCATAATTTTATATTTATTACACCCATATAAAGTTCACTCGAAATAATTATGAGTAAGGACCTCGAATTAAAACCCAAGGTTTGTTTGCTATCCGTCAGATACCGACATCATAATAATTAAAATTTATTACGTCAATTAATTTTTACATGTAAATTAATTTCGGCGTTATAACTGCGGTAATTATGACAATATACCGTCCTGTTTGTTACCACAATAGATGAACATTCATCAATAGGCTTTGTTGCCACACCATGTTGAACATACACTAGATACATTTTTCATTACCATTTCTTTTTTTATTTTCCCTCACTTATCACTTTCAATATAAATTATATTACATTGTCTAGTTACTTAAAATATAATTAATGAAATCGTTACTTTATATTTTATTGCGTAATCCAGTCTTTAACTGTTTTTAAGTGGCGCGTAAAAGAGCATTTTAGATCACCGAAGTCACCGAAACAGCAGTTTGTAACGCAATCAGTCAGTCAGTTCTCTGACGTAGGTAAGGGCCATGAGAATAACTGGCAAGAAACTCATGCCACTCTTTTTAATCATCAGTCACGGATCATAACTCAAAAAGTTCACTCCAATAATTGTCTATAAAATTTCGTACACATATATCAAACAAATTATTACCAATTATCCCGTCCGTCCAACGAATAAATAATTTAGCGCTGTGACGTAACGAACGTGACAGTCGCTGTCACAACGTCATGCCACGTCGCGTTCCCTGACGTGACGTGTGCAACGTGTTGCAGACTAAATTAGGGTTAAGTTTTATTTTTTATTTTAATAGCGTCGATGTGATCAAGTTAGTATTATATTTATGTGAATACAATATTTACTTATTCACATGCCGTTGGTTTTCCATGACGACATTAATGAAAATATGCTTAGGTATAATTAAAATATATTTATGAACAAACATTTACATACAATAGATAGACTGAAAAAATACAATTATTATTCTAAGTATATAAAAATACTTATTATATACATTAATAATTATACTGATAGTTTCATACAACACTTAATATTAATTTATAAAACATAAAAAGAATTAACGTCCAGTCATATAGACTTTTACCGAGGTCTTAAACAAATAAAAAATAAAAGAGTTCATTAAATCTCCGTAATTATTTTCTATTACCTTATTGAATAACATTTTAAAATTCAGATGAGATTTAAGATTAAAATAAATTCTACTGCTTATTTTTCTTGCGTAAATTTCTTTCCTAATATATCTACATCTAAGTTTCATTACCATCAATCGTTGGTCTGCCCTCCAATTAGTACTTGATGTTTATGTATCATTTCTTCAAGCTAATTAAGCGAGGGTACAGTCAGCGCTGTCGTCGGCTGTCGCTACCAAAGCCGCGTCAACTCCTTTTTAAGTTCATGATTCACACTAGTTATGGTCAGGGCTGTGTCAATTTGGAAAGTGCTTGATTGAAGGAATGCTTTGATTTTTATTTCAGAGAAATTTTATGCGTCTTGAGGATTTATTGTTCTAGGTGTCTTATCTCGTAGTCAGTATATCAGAAAAGTTAGTTGTTTTAGGTATCTATAAAGTTAAGCATTTATTTTCTTAAGGTGTGTCATTTATTAAGGCTTTTTTATGTTATGTCCAAAATCATAGTACATCAAATTTTTAGGTAATTATAAAACAGTATTCATAATAAAAAAACCTATCAATTTAAATCTAAGTAAAACAAGCTATAAAATATATTTACGCAATTAAAGCTGATACAGTCAACCCTGCGGATACCGTTGTATGACGTGACCGAACGGTTGTCAGCGCTATGAGTGATGGCGTGCCGCGTCGACGTTACCACCTGATTTATTACTTCCGAACGTCCCCGCGTCCCGCGCACGCCGCGCGTCTCGCGTTTCACCCTGTGAGTACAGTCCGCAAAATATTATACTCATTTTATTCTGATTATAAATTATGTATGCAAGTGTTAATGTTTTTATGTACCTACTTTATACAATGACGTAGTATTTTAAACATAACGTACTATTTTGTTCAACTTCATAGATCTAATTGTAAATTAAATTATTAACATTGAAAGTAGGTAATATATATTAAAGACATTTTTCGAACTAGTGAGCGACTATAAGAAAACTGGTGTCAATAAGATTCAAAGAGACAACATTTATATATAAGTAAAAGTAAAATCGAATTTATAAAATAGGAATATGTACATTACAGAACGATAAGATGGCCATCAAAAATTAAGTCTTAATACTAAATCAGTATAGTAGAGTTTTGATTAAAGGTTGATCTTAAAGATTTACTGCAGTCACTAATATATCACTTGGCAACATAATACTTTCGCATAACATTTTCTAATAGGGCAAAATCCATACTAATATTATAAATGCAAAAATAACTCTGCCTGCCTGTTACGCTTTCACGCCTAAGCCATGGAACTGATTTTGATGAAATTTGGTATAAAGATAGTCTATCTTCTATTGCGAAAAAATGGCTTGAAAGGGTTAAGATATGAAAGTTTGTATGAAAAATGCGATATAACTGGTATTCACCTGGGCGTAGCTGCGGGCAACAGCTAGTAATACATTTTGTAACAGACATTGTTAGGATATTGCAAAGGGATAAGATTAGAGTCATTAACCTAAAACAGTTACCCATATCTAAATTATAAATCTGATCTTTGCTATCTAGATAACTTATCTCGAACAAGAGCCTTTAAGTAACTTTTTCAGTAAAGATAATGTAATGCGAGTTTTCACATACCTCATGGCGCCACTATGTATGTAATTGCATACTTACATATTTGCACGCTAATTCCTTACAAGGTACAATAATTACTTGTGGAAATTATTATGTGCTTTGACTGAATATTCATTTATAAAATATTATGAGAAATATGTCAGGTTTGTTGAGATATTGAATGTTTAATTTATATTTTTTAATGTAGGACATATTCGTCAGTATCGGGACCACTCGCATTACGCTTTTTCAAATGTATCAAACTAGCATTCGCATGGTATATTAAAAGTAGATAAAATAAGTCTTTTGCTAGAAAGTAGATGTGAGATTGATTAGGGCTATTTTGAAACCAAATTAAAAAAAGTTTTCTCACCAGTGCTTTATATTATGAACATTTGTTTTTACCAGATTTGACATCTAATATTATAATTATTATGTTTCGTAACATTTCTGATGCAATAATTAATTGATGTCATACATTTATTTCTGTTTTTCATCACTTTAAACAGTACAGTGAGTAATATAGTGTTATGAAGAACATAACTCAGCACTTTTGCTCTTAAAAATACTACTAAAACATATTTTTTTAAGCTGATCAACAATAATTACTTGCACTTAGTACTTATTTAACCCATCCGATGCAGGTGTAGAGACGTAGATATCGGCGTCAGTGACACATTTTACCTTCGCGTTTTTCTTCAGTACCGGAACAAAATACTCAATGGTATATTTACCGTTGAAATCTAATTTCAGCAATAAACATCAGATAAACAAGACAGGGACGTGACAAGGTTACTTACAATGTATATTTATACTTTTCTTTTAGATAACTTTGTTGATTATAATTAACTAAATAGAACAGAAAAATATGATGTTTGTTAATACGAACAAAATATTTAAGTAGAAAAAGCAAACAGAGAAACAGAATTTATTCAACAACAACAGAACTAAATTAAGTAAAGATTAATTGCAGGAATTAAATTAATATAATCTATGTAAAACAATAAATATAACTATAAAGTAGGTTGTAATAATCATAGATTAATAATAATAATATTTGGACAACATCACACACGTCACCTAGTCCCAAGCTAAGCAGAGCTAGTGTTATGGCTACTAGATACCTGAAATATAATATATATACATACTTTTTTTTGTAAATACATATTTAGAATACATAGGAACAACCCAGACTGAAGACAAATACAAAAGTTCATCACACAAATATTTGCCTTCCGTGGGAATTGAACCCACGACACCCGGCGTCACAGTCAGTTACACTAACCACTAGACCAACGGTGCAGTCAAATTAATAATATAAAATTAAAAAAGATTAATAATAAAACAATATTGAATTTTGCATTCAACCTACAAATAAAATAAACCGTTTCTCATTTATCTTGTACTCTCTTTACTCGATAGTGAAATTTATAGCGTTCAGTTGACTGTAATAACTTTAACAAAATGACAACGTCTATTCTATTCCCTTTCGTTCCGTTCCCTACTAATTCTCAAATCACGAGCACGTAAATAGCCTTGTAGATATGCAATACGTTTATCAACAGAATAGTCGTAGTATTAACTAAGGCTCACTGTAAACTTTAGCACAACGGCAATCCTCTACCACATACATCATTCCGTTTTATGAATTGTAAATTTTACGTTATATAGTCTTTAGTGGGCCATATTTCAAATTGTATTAATGTCCCGCCAGCGGCGGCAGGGTTGAACGTAGGGTGTGCAGAATAATTTAGATTATTCTGTTTAGAAAATGAAAAATGGATGCCACGATATTAATTTACACTGTCGGTTGACTGTCGGGAAAAACAGCGTCTTATTTATGTGGTTTATTAATGTTTTAAATGGTTTGTGCTGTTTGAAATCTATATAAGTGCATCCTATTGCACGTGAACTGTTTGCATTAAACCTTTAATATTATAAAACATTCTTAAAAAATAAAATACTATAAAACCGGAGATTGAACTTAATAATAGGCAAAATCAGGTAAACACAGTAGGTATCTCTTTACAAAGCTAGTTAGTAAACCTTTATAATTTTCTTACTAATACCAATCCGTTTATCTCACACAGTAATGACAAGACTTCCTAATTACAGCAAATACATATCATCAAAACTGCAACATAACAGACTTCAATGATATTCAACCGGAAATAACACCTTCCTTGAAAGCCTTATAATTATGTTCATCTTTATTATTTTGTTTGACATTTCTCTACTTCGTATAAATGTCTAATTTATAAAAAAATAATTTAAATACAAAATTTATAATTAAAAATTATCTCTTTAATGTTTATCACATCGAAAAAAATATGCAAATGTTATACAGATTTAAAATAAATAATAAATCATTATGTCGGTGCTAAAATTTAATTATATATTTTAAATTAAATACTGCGTTGAAGTTATCTGAATTAATTTACGTAATTTATGTACTTTTTGAGTTAGCAATGTGTCTAGATTTTAACAAAATAAGTTTTAAAAAGAACCTCATGATAATCATACTAAATTTGAACTTATTAATCAAGTATTTGAAAGAATAAGAGAAGATTTCAAAATCACATCAAGGTATTATTGTATGATAAATATATAATCTCGGCATCAAAATCACACATTGTTAGTTAACGAGTACTTATCATCGTGTACAAAGTTACATAAAACCACAATAGATTTATGACTCGCTTTACTTTTTTAAAATTTACAACTTCACATAACGTGATGACCTAAGTTTTAATTACTAATTCTGACTCTTTCAATACTATATGTTTTTTTCAAGTTTGCCTTGAACATTTGTGTCATAAAGTATAAGAAAGACTGTAAGAAAACCGTGACATTTCTCAATTTCCCCTTTTCTTTTCCTCGCCTTCCTCAATCCTTAAAAAAGGGGTAGGCCCTTTCCCTTCACGGTAGGCAGCGGCTTCGCAGAGTCCCTAGCATTGCAGGAGCAATGCTAGGTCGTCTATGAGCGACAGTTACTACTTACCATCACGTGGACTGTGTGCTAGTATGCCACTGTCGGCAATAAGTCAGTAATAGTTTTGGTACAACTTCACACTCATGTGCTATTTACATTAATTATAATAAAATCTTATACGTTACTTACAGAGATTTAAGTTGTAGATACGCCTACTAAGAAACCATGACATAGTAAGATTATACATACAAATTTGGAAACTTTCTCATAAATTTAAATAGATACGGTATTAAATGATATAAGACTTATTAAGATTAACATCGCGATGAAATATACATATCTAACTTATAATTAAAAGGAAATGTTAGTATATCAATCTGTTAAACTGATCTTACAAAATGCTGAGCTGATTTGTATTAAATTTCACTGGAGATTATAGAAACGCTAGTTACCTCCGTGTTACGCAATCAGATTGTAATTAAGGTTATAAACTGTTTTTTGAATACAGGTACTTATATTTTAATTAAATTAGCAGTTAAATAAACTTTCTATAACATTCTAGGTTTATTATTGTAGAAACCGAGCTAATGTTTGTTTTATGTAAATAAACTGAATCTTTATTTCATATAATTGGCATAGATGTCCTATTAAAGCTATTAATGGATGTTTTGTTTTAATATTTATTTTGTTAATGTTTAAATAATAAAATATAATGCCAAGAAAATAGCATTATATTATAATAATTAAATGTTATGTATTAAAGTAAGATTATTTTTTACTGCCATTGGTAGTAGATAAGTAATTATGTTGTTCACCAGCAAGCTTATTATGTATATAGTTAAGCTTTCAAACCACTGTTTTACTGTTGTAACTAATGTCCAGAAGTTAAACTTTACTAACGTTAGAAGAACGTCATCTTGTTTTGTTGAAAATATTGGTTGACATTTAATATCATGTTCACTTTGTTTCATTGTTCACTCAAAATGTCAAAATACTCAATATGGCTGTTGGTAAGAGGTAAATAAATTTATTATGAACACCAAACAATATGCGAATCTACTGCGTTTGTTAGTAACTGTGACGTTCAAGTTAATAAAAAAAATAAAACTAAACCTTGTGTTCAAAATATGTTTGATAAAAAAATACACGTGATCTCAATAATACTTAAAAATAAATTTAAGTTAATTAATTACTGGATATAAATAAATGAATATCTAAGGAACTTTAGCGTGACATAGATCATTAATATTACTCGGCCATGATTGATAGTTACTTAAGCGCTATAACTCGTATATCATCCGATAAAAATCGTTATAACCAGTCACGATAGTAAGCATTAAGATTTTTATAAGATCACGAATGAATTAACAAATATAACGATTAATCATTCTTTAAGTGAGGTATCGATAAAGATTTCACATCGATTTTACTTTGAGCTGATTGTATCGATATAAATAATAGCGATTAAATTGACTGCGGGCGCTACGGGATACTTTTTTCCATATAATTCATAACGCTATTAAAGTTCTCGCTCTAATAATATAAAATAAATTATTATATCCGCTGGAGGAAAGAGAAGCTATAAATATAGGTTAGGGGTACCCAAGGTTTGTGAAACGTGTCTGCTAATTTAAAAAAGAAAATATAGCATTAGTAATAGTCGATGTGAATGTCTACAGCTATAATTTTGTTAATATGAAAAATTATAAAAATGCAAATGATAGTAAAAGATCTAAAGTATTATAGTAAATAAATATTGGTAAAAAAGAATAAGTTAGATTAGAAATGAACAAAGTTAAAAACAACAAAAGACTTAATACCCATGATGATTGACAGTGTAATCAGATGAAAGACTGATACAAACTGCCTAGCTCTTCGCAGTACCCTATATTTTAGGAGCGAGTAATAAAATGAAATCGTTACCAACCCTACAAAGGTAATAAACAACTTTCGTGTAGAAGGCAGCGCGGGCCGATTCATAAATTCAGCGGTGTTTAGTTTTATGTACGATATTATTTTTGTGCGCTGTCATGGTCTAACTAAACGTGATGTAACACGTCACAGGTCAGGAGAGAATCACTTGAATTATTTGTGGAACCTATCAAAGACTTAACGAGTTCCTTAACATCGTAAACGATTAAACAGTCTCTTCTGATTTTAGAGATACAGCATAGATTAATGTAATATTCGAATGACATATATCATGCTTCTGAATCAGTATAACATCATTTTGTGTTTGTTGCCTAAGTAAACATGTCACAGTTTTTGTGTCAGCTGTGTTTATAGGATGATTAATGTCTGTATGACTAACACCTAACTAATTAATAGCTACTTGTTACTTTAGTTATTTTCAATGTCTGTTTATATTCATGATAAATCAGTATATAACTAATTGTGTTAAGATATTTCCTTAATAAAAATTAAGAGATAAGTAGTTACGTATCGTTAATCATTTAAATATGTTTCTTGGAACACACTTTTTTGCAGCAAAAGATCAAGATTGCACACACAATAAATATATCCTTAGCAAAATTACACAAAAACCAAATAAACTATTACAAGATACCGGCCAAAGGAAGGCATTAACATAATCAGACACATTCGTCGAAATAATGTATGTAAAGAGTTTTAATGAAACGTCCCCGAGCGAGCTTGGCAGGTCATGAAATAACTATCATTAAGACCGACACGATACGAACGATAATCATCGGCTTCGGAGCAAAAAGCTATAGCATCGACTCTGATGCAAATTGCATACGCCATAAATCAAGTGGTTAATCACTATGCTGCGGCCGAGTACGTAATAATGAGATTACTTGAAAAAATTACAGTACGCTCACTAACCGAGATGTGAATGATAAAACCCTAGACGTTTACAGTGCTGATGATACTTTTATTACGCGTAATTGTTGACAGTTGCATGCAAATATATTTATTACCGTATGAGCAATTATTTTGACCTGTTTATACTTACGTTTTATAGTGACATCACCTAGTCTTTAAACATTCACACACTACATCGCAGAAGGTCTACCTACCTTAACTCCTTATGCATTTTTTATTTTTAGAATCTTACAGTCATGAATATTTCAACGTTTTATCTAAACAAAACGATACGATCACCTAAACGGAACGAGATGATGAGATTTCTCTTAACAAACGACTTTCCTAAATCGACACATAATTATGTAAATAAATACCGTACACATCCAAACATAAGAGTTATCGATTTTACCACTCCCAGCTTATAATCAATAACAAGTAAAGATAAAAGTAAAGAGCTATTAAGAAGTAACAATCGTAAAACATGAACTTAACGCTATTGAAGCAAAACAAAAAGCAAAACTTAAAGACGGT
The DNA here is from genome assembly GCA_963082885.1 of Parascotia fuliginaria. Taxonomy (NCBI): domain Eukaryota; kingdom Metazoa; phylum Arthropoda; class Insecta; order Lepidoptera; family Erebidae; genus Parascotia; species Parascotia fuliginaria. The sequence continues at coordinate 18,322,885 of OY720179.1, read as the reverse complement.
GAAGATGTAAGAGGCGATAATAAGATATCGAATGCAGCCAAAGAATTTATAGTTGAAGGTATAAGAACGATCGGTGACAATAATTCACCGCATACAATAAAAAGCGGTATTGATCTTTCAGAAAGCGAATCGGCTCGTAACAGAACAAAACACGCTACTGCCGAATGTCGCATAAATCTTTATTATTGCGACAACAAGCTTATAGTCAGTCGTTTCAGGTACTCAAACCGGATCTCAGTCAGTATAAACTCACGACTCCAAAGAATTTTTTCGCTCAATGAAATATGCCACATCGCCCCCGGCCCAGAGGAAGGAAACCCATAAATAAATAATAATACAACCATTTATATTACCAAAGGGTTTTGCCCGACGTGTCTATTATCATCTGAATTGTTTAAATATGATAATGTATCAAAATAACAGGCAGCTCGTTCGCGGCCGCGACTTCTGTTCCGACATTATCATAAAGATTCACTTAATAGACTGTTTCAAAATTATTATAGTGGTCTGACACTGCTTTATGGCCGGCGAGATTATGGTGTTGACTTTTTGCTTGAATACATTATTTCGTATATTGAACGGAAATTTCGTTGTTCAAATTACAGATATGTGAAATTGCATATTTAGACCTATAGATATTACTCATATATGTTAAATATATCTAACCGCGTAACGTTACAAATGTAGTCGGAAATTATGAAATAAATAAACAGAGATAAACAATTATTGATTTAGTCATATTTTTAAGACAATAATACTTGGCCTGCACTGTTAAGATGTAGTATATAATCATATTCGCAGATCAAATCAAATTTAATTATCACCGTCCGGCCACTCGGCCATTTTAAAGCTTACAGGCTGTGTTTCTGCATTAAAGACCAAGTATAAAAGGGGTAATAAAGTAACCCTAATAAACCCCAAAACGCACTTAGTTGCCTCGCAATAACCGTATGTAGACTAAACAAATGATTTTCTCGATAATAAAAACTTCACAATAAAAGCGTTCACGAAATGTCGGTCATTAAGTGTATTTACGCAGCGAAACGGATATAGGGGTCGTAAAAATGTAGAGCGGCTTATTGAGACGTTGGCAACGGTCTCGCGGCAAGATCCGACTTAATCTATGGCCTACACGCCTCGACGGACTAATTCGGGACATTGGACGGCACCCCGACGTAAGAAGATTAAACTTGACTTAAAATTTCCTGACAAATTAAAATTTCAACTGTAGAAACGGAGAACAATATTATCAAGATCGCATAAAGAACGTGCGTCCTTTGTATTCCATATTTACGAGCATTGCAAAGGAAAAATCGTTTAGGTAAACACGAGGGCAATAAAAACAAGCAGGCGTGCAATTCGCATTCGTGAGCAACGAACGTGAACAGTATTTAAAACCACAATTTATTCAGTTACTTTATCGTTAACACATGAGTTTACACTAGCCGGTAGCGGCCAATTAAGTCGGTTGAAAGGCGAGGCAATAATAACTTTATATGGATTAACTGTGTCAGATGCATTTAGAGATATAACGTGGAGCGGTCTATCGCACGCTGGCGGCATGCCTGAGTCCGCTTCAAATACATAAATTATTACTCAGTGAAATTTCACTCAGGGCTGCAACGCGCCTTAGACAGCAATTAATATATTTCTCGATAACAATGAAGATAAAAACATCGTTGAGCCGTATCGAGCGGAAGGCAAGCCGAGCTTAAAGCTCTACGCAACAGAAACCCATATTTATAGTTCTATTGTTGTACACACAAGCGCTTTTTGTTGTTCGGCTCCAAACACGAGCTGATGCTATTGAAATCGGAATCGTTATTTCATTCATAATTTATCACTCTATCGACCTTTGTATTTAAATGTCTAGGAACGAATTTCATGTGGACAAGCCGAGATTAATGCGGTCGGGGTCCTCAACGAATTCATATTTTTCATTATGCCATGATTTGACATAAAACATGCGCGTCATTGCACTGTTTTCTATTAGGGTGTCGGCGTAGAATTTAGAAGTATTAGACTGGCTAAGAGTCAACCTTAGCTCTTAATCTTAATATGAGAAGATTAGAAATTTTGACGTGCACTGAAGCCAATATTTCATCGTTCATTGAGTAAATAATTACTCATTTGAAAAGACGAGTAATCATCATAGCAATCCAGATTATGATCTGAACATCCCCCACGTTCAACTCTTGTAACTAAACGTGTGGTACCATCAAAGCAATAAATTTGAAGCCAATCGCCTTATGATTTCCTGCGGCCAACAATGCGATAGTTTGTCAGTTCTAGACGGTTGTTAGGGCGCGTGGGCGTGGAGGGGCCGTCATCAATCACGCTCCGTGACTCTTTCAACCTGCCGGCGAGGGGAAGTGGGACGCGGCGTGCCCAGGGCTGCTACACACATAAATTATGACCGTTTTTGTCCGACTGTCGACTAGAGACAAAATTTGTTAGCGACACTGTTAATTAATTACATGTTCGCATCCTATTAAAGAATCAACAGACATTATTTAAATTTCATTATAATTTATTTGATGCATTTGTCATTCAGATAGAAATTTTTGTTAATAGTTAGTTGTACTGTTCGTGTCGCTGTATAAATTGTTAATGGATTTGAATAAATTTGTTTTGATTCGCAATTTATTGTATTTAAAATAAAATATTCTAATTTATAGCCACCTAAATTGTTTTAGTGTAAACTAGTGATTAGATATTGGACACATCCTGATTGCAATAAAATGTAAATTTTAATTTATTTAGTAGTGCATAATTTAAAATGGAAATTAGATTCTAGTTCTGATAATGAAGAAATTCACATTCAAATGTAATATCGTATATAATATAATAATAACTTTATTGACATATTTTTTTACAATATTATGGTTTACCCATGTCTCTTGTCGCTAGTTCAAAACTGTATTACAAGAGACAGTGACTTCTTCTTATAAATAATACACAAGTTTGCGATATGTGTAATAATTCGACAGATACGTGTTCAACCCTTATAACATGTTTCATAATTTAAATATTTTCGTTACACGTTATTCTATAGATGAACACATTTTGTTGGATAACCCTAATAGTAAGCAGGGGTACTTAATCATAGTCAGTGTCGGCATCGGCTGACGTTTTTATACAGCCTCTGTACGATGGATCGACACTGTCAGGTGCTTACGAAAAATTGCCTCTATTTCAAGCCCTTCACTGTATTACTATTTGTTTGGATTAGAATCGACTTTTTACGTGTTAATATACCATTATTAGCAAAAACTGTATGTTTTTATATTGCGAACATTAGAATCCGAGAGAACTCCACTTTGAATATAATCATGAATCATTTGATTTTTTTTAATAGGCTATTTGAAACTATAATTGATTACTGCTATTTTATGTACATCTAAATAATTGTTTTAATAATATGTAATACATTATACGGCGCCATTATTATTATTATTTTAATTGAGTGAGTTGAATAACACAAATCTGAAGTGTATGTGGCACATGACGCAGAATTTCTTCTTTGAGATGATTCTATTGGAAATACATGATCCCAAATCACGTTCAGTGTCACAATTATAATTTTTCTTTTTAGTATTCATTTAAAAAGAATACTAGATCTCTATTCTATATGAATTGCTGATTCGCATCTCCTGCATGACCACATTTGGTTTTGATTGTCAGTGTCAAAGTCTTCTAATTTCTTACCTTTAATATTCTGAGCTACTCGAAATTTTATAATAGATAAATTTAGAAAAAAAAAGAATACAACCTGAAAATTGATTATTTGATACGAGTTCTTTTATAACATTAATTCAATGACGAAACAGAGGACTTTATAAAAACATAGATACTATATCACATTTTATAATTAAACAAAAGAAATTTAATTTTACGCTTATCAACAGTCCACTATCGAAACTTCTATTGTGTCTTACTATTTTCCCATCAGCTTTAAGGCGATAACCCATTTTCATTATCTACAATAACTTGGCATTACCAAGCTCAGCGTAACAAAACATCTTACCAGTCGCAACTCACACAATTCTATTAAAACCGTTAAAAAAAAATCAATATGAAACACGTTTAAGCTTCTTTTTATCCAAACACAATGAAAGATTAACAGGCACGTCAAGGTGAGAGTAATGAAGTAAATAATGCGTTTGACAGCGAAGCAGGATCCACTACATTCTATTGAATTTTTAAAAGAACGCACCCGTTTGGGGATTTAAGGGACTAGACTTGGCAATGAAGACTTTATAATACATTGTTAAAAGTATTGCAAATAATATATAGGTTTTCTATGCAGCTCTTGGTTTATTGTTTAGTAAAAATGAGATGTCAGTTAATAGACCAATATCTAGTATCATACCTACTTATTAAAAATAAGGTCTACTTACTCAAAATCTCATAATGCCACCTGCTTTATGAGATTTTAAGTAAGAATGCCAGTAATTTTTTTTATTAAATTCAAACAAAAGTGATTTAAAGAATATGCTAGCAATATTTAAAAATAAATCAACGTGTGTCAAAACAAAAATGTATCTACTTACGAATTCACAAAGTTGAACAATAAATTTTGGTTAAGCAAGGGTAATAAAATTTTTCGCCGCAATACATAAAACGGAAAGAATCAACACATGAACAAGCATACATCCTTTTAAAAAGGGGTAACCACACAATGCTCGTTGTTTCACTGTGGAAATTAAACATTTGATTTACTAGACACATCCGCAGACGACATAACGTCTCGTGGGAACGCCCCTTAATTTATTCCCATAGTTACATATACCTTTAAAAATGTTTAACAACCATTTTGCATTAAGGAACAGTTTGAGTTATTACTGGATCTTGCAACTCCTGTCAAAATATTTTTACCACCTTAACACTATTTAAATGTTAATTGGTACTCATACAAGAGTATTTACCGCAAACGTGGGTTGAGAGCAACTCATAAAACATCAGAATGTATTCAACAACAAATTAAAAGGATCTTTAACAATTCAGACGTTAATGATTCAGTCAAAATTCCAAATATGTCTTCTTTAAGAATCCATCCTATCATGATTTGTGTCCGACTATAAAATATTTTTATTTATTTTAATGGCGCTTTGTAAGATGTCAGATTAATGAATATATTACCAGTAGCGCAGACGGGATATACTTTTTAAAAGGTAATTATTTAAAGAAACGATCTTCGTATAGTGATAAACAAGGTAGATAACAATACATCTCCGACAGCGTTCACGCATTCCGTATCCTCATCCATTACTGTTTCATCTTCAATAACACGTTTCTCTGAGGCAATGTGTGCGCGCTCACGAGCTATAAGAAAACCGACCTTACCGTCATGATCACAGAGCTCAATAGTTAATATTATTCCACCAGCTTTGTGTGTGAGCTAACTCTTTCATCTATCATAATCGTTCATGCTGAAAACAATCAAGATTGATTTTTTTACCATTCTATTTTATACTCTACGTCTGTTGTCTTAGGTGCAACTTTAGCTTGAGTGTGTTAGCTATATCGGTTGGTAGCTAACCACTGTCGGAGGCGGCGGCGGCGTAACGAAGGGACCCACGGATCGTGGAAAATGACAAATGACATCTGTCTACCGCCTGTCAAATAACGGACAGATAATAAATGACCCTGATTGTTTATCATCAAATATCGCATATATCATTATCGTGTACGCGCTAGGAGTGGGGAAAGGGGGAAGTATGATTAATACTGTTTGGTTTATTTTGAGACAGGCCCGTAATGCGAACACTTGGAGGGTGAGTTTTAGCGTTGTCATTGCGGGTTGATTACTTTAATGGCGATTGTGTTTATTCGATTTTTGTTACGCTTAATCAGGACCAGTATGATTAATTTACTAAAACCCTCTTTCAAAGTTGGTATTCTTTGGCTATCATTTACGTTAATATGCTGTTTAGTTTGTTGAAATTACTTTGTCATTCTAACTCTAGTACAAATTACTGTTTATTAATAATAATGAAAAATATTAAATAAAGTTATTTATTCTGAATGCTGTGAAACAATTTCTATTAAATGCACTATATCAATCAAGTGCAACTGTCTCATACAATTGTTTACAAACAAGCTGCCCAACATTTCAGTGACAGCACGTTGAGTACATCTACAACTTGGAACAAACAAAAATGTGCTTTATTCCAAGATTATTAAGGTTCATATGAAGAGCTGTAGCGATCTGTTGATCTGGACAGTCGGTTGTCTTGTGACACGGAGCAAGCGTGAGTTGATTAATTCAGACCTGACCTGCCTTCGATGTTTCCCGTGCCTTGGGCGTCGGTGTGTAATGAATGAATGACAGAAAGATTTTAGCTTAGACATTCAGAAATGTCATTCTATGTAAATTTAGTTATAGTTTGATACTAATAACAGTTAGACTTAACTGTGGGTAAATATTTGTAAAATAGTTGTGGTCACGAGAAAAATGTGATGGTACAAAAAAAACAAAAATTAAAACTAATCATAATATTAAATTTCTTGTTTATTAATGATGTTTACAATGTTTTCATTATTAAAGTAAATTTGTTTGATATATTAATGCTACCCACTATAAATTTTAGTATATTACATACAGGCTAAAATTAATGATCTCTGAAGTCTGTTAAAAAGTGAAACTTTTTAGTATTTGTCTATTTTGGTCATGCACTAGTACTGTCTCCTGTAAGCTATCACAAAACAAAAGCTAATATAAATAGTTTATAAGCTTATCTCGTTGATAATTACAGGAACGTTACAAGTTCTTTTAAAAATCATGAACAGAGCCCACCCGCTTTTACCGGTAAGTCATTTTTCATGAATACCACCCCATAAGGCGATACGTCAAAATCAGTGTTCGCGTAAATTTTGCTTGACGTCTCACACCACTCAACTTGGCTTCAAGTTATAAACTGATTACTGTATGATGTATTTTCTTTTATTTTGTATTCTTGCTTGTGTAGTGTCTCTCTCCAGATCATGGCACTTATTGTCCTGCACTGGACCTGTACAATGCCACAGGTAATGCACTATTAGTGGCTGCGTACTGGTGCTCACAAATTGACTAGCTCATGTCGACATGCTAATAAGAAGAAGATTGAAACGTCCAAGTTGTTTACTGTACAACACAAGTCTATAAATTGTACCGATGCATTAATTTTCAGAACGGAACAGTAAGCTTGATAAATGAGTGTCGGAATTTCAAAGGGGGCACAAAGGAGATCTGACCCGCGAGACGGATCATTAATCAAAAAATGTCTATGACGTCAAGGTGAAAGGGAGTAAAAAAATTTGAAGGTGGTAAGGCTAAGATGTTTGCGCATATAATCATTTATCACTATCTGCAGAGAATTATGATGTATATACTATCAAATTGTTAGATAACAAATCTGTTTGTCATGTTGCTAGTATAATGTTGATTCGATCCGCATCAAAATTAAATATATTTGTCAAACAATATATAAATTTATGACATATAAACAATAATATGCATAAAACCCTTGTTCTAACGTAACCTATGCATATATTCTGAAGCTTATGTTTTTGTAATCGAGTTTGCTACAAATATGTGCAAAATGCGCCAATTTTATTTTAGCTGATAAAATTTTGCAAATTTTATCTCTTAGTTGATCATTTTTGACTACCAAAATTTAGATTGTCTTTGTTGTTTCTTTGCTAGATGTGATAATTGCTTTAATTAAAAGTGTGGGAAGAAGTGAAACTTTACTTCACTGAACATAACTCTTCAGTCAGTGGAATCCAGAAGTGGTGGACACCATTCCAATAGTCAAACTACTAATATTTACTCTCTTGATGAAATGATGAATACTAAGACAAAACCGTAATAAGAACTGTGCAGAATAAGTTCTTAAAATATGACCTAGTTTGTAATAATTTAAGATATTATTACTGTCACATCTGTTAGTATATTCCTGTCACTCATAATAATAAAATAAAATAGTAAGAGTACTCACATATCAACCTTTGCTCATTATCAGAACTTTCATTTCAAATACACGAGAGTAATTAATCTATTAAAAACGAGAGCTTTGCTGTTTCATTCTAAATATAGTGCTGCAAACATTATTTCGTAATGAGTACTCAAATATCAAATACGTAATTTGGACCATCAAACAGAGTAATCAATCCTCAAAGGTTTCGATTCATTCCACACCAATTTCAAAAATCGATCATATGAAACGTAAAATTTCAATTGATAGTATTGACTTTTTACGAGCGAAAGACTACTCTTTTATTTATTGAAGCAAAAGTTTCCTAGAAAATTGTTGTAACACAGCAAACAGGATGCGAGGCAAATAAAGTCGGACCGGATACGAAAATCGCTACATCGACAAATTTATGCAGTTGTTAAGGCAGATTTATACTTGAAGAGGCGACGTGTGAAATTGATGTGACATACGGATGTACAAGAATGCGAGCCAACTTCAAACGATTTGTGGATTACATGACTAATTGCTGCTAATTGCAGTCACCACTTTATGTAGTTTTGCATCAAAATAAATCTTTGCGGACTGAACTTAAATTTATAGTGAGGCATTTGCAGACAGGAATGTTTTATTGTAGTCAATCAAATCAAAAAGTAGATATATTATGGTATTGAGACGCAATCACAATCAACGTCAAATTGACATTCATTAATCTACTTACAATTACATGTAATTAGAGTAGCCTACATTTATACCAACAACCACTTACTTTAGCAGTGAAAAGAAAATATTTAATTCCGATTTGTATAGACTTATATAGAACTTTCACACTCAAAACGCATGGCTGTTTATGATAACCATTCTTTAAAATATTTTCATCTGCTATAGTTTCACGATTTGGATGATCTGTGTGTCACAAAACGATTTCCATGTCTAATAACGCGTAGAGTTCTCTTTATGTTACGTCGAAAAATTTATTGCAATGAAAAAAATGACATCAAAGGAATAGTATAATGTAGACTACGTGTAAACCTTGGTAATAGTTGATAAAGTCACATTTACAAATCATCAGATATCTTCAAGTACATCAATAAATTCTGAGCATTAGAACTTTTTGATGAAATTATTAAGGAAATGAATGACGGTATGGTGATTTGAGTTGTGATTTACAACATTTCGTTCTGTGTGGTAACGATGTGTGAACATAATATGATAGTAAAGTGCTTAAAGATGAAGACGAAATATTTTCAGATGTTTACGATGCAAGCGCAAGTTTGTATTACGATGTATAAAATTTAATAACTAAAAAAACGTTATTTGGAATTTAAAATATTACTGGGTCTACTTCAAATTTCAATATCTAAGGCTATAACGTATGAACTGAAAGATATTAATTTAAGAATACCTATTTCTGAAACTCAGAAAAATAAGTATAGTTGGGGAAATAAGTAGCACAAAGAAAAGCAATATGCTGCTATAATACGAGAAATATCATATCCGTACCATTTGATTTCGATTATACCTAGTCATGCTAGCAGACAAACATATAAGGTACTAGCAAATTTACATTAACAGATTTCTAGTTACTAAACTAAAGCAATCAATCCTTTACCCTACGGTATACCATAGTTAAGGAACACTACTTTAATAGTGTCGTATTCTTGTCGATGAATAGCACTTTCATTTTCATAACTGCCGTTTGTTTCTGCGATGATGATCTTATTTTACTAGTTATAATTTTGAATAGGGCTGATTTAGTACAATAAATGTAATTAAAGTACGTATGACCACGGTGATGAATTAGTTTGAAATATCAATAAATAATTTAACAACAAATACAAAATAGAGGATACAGCGATGAATGATTCCGTCTATTTGTTTCATTTCACATGTCTTTGAATAAGTTTAGTTTTTTATGAAATGGATTATTCAGTATTTTCATTGATTCATGATATTTTGCATAAAGTTGTCGCGCAACAGAATTTTATTAATATCAAAAGTGACAATCTGATATTTATAAATTTCATTTGTGCGAAATTTTATGCAAAAGCTTTTAAAAAATGTTTTTAATTTGTGCAGTGCAGTTACGTTATGTTGTTAAATAAACCATCGAAGTAAGAAATTCAATAAAAGTCTCTAATATATCAAAATTAAAAAAAAAAGTAAGTAAAGGTGAAGAAAAAAGTAAAGCTTAAAGGCTTGAAGTAAAGTTAGTATGATAAAATAACCAATAATATTAATTGATTTTATAATTTATAATTTTATTATAATTTACAAAAAACACCTTCATAGAAAAAGTTGCCAGAGAATAAATTGCTAGATTTGTGCTAAATAAGTTATTTAAATACACAATTTGAATATTTCGCCAGTTATATATAATTAACGACGTTATTAAGGATGTGAAGTAACAAATAAATATAAAAATAAAACTTAGCATAATTCCAGTTAATTATTTTAGATAAATACGTTGATACTCTTATGCAAACATTAACAATATAAAATTGTTATTTCTTTGTTACTTGTTATAGTCGTTACGCTTAATAAATTAAAAATAAATGTACTTTTGCTATTGTTTTATGTTAATAAAAATAATCGTCGAATACATTTTAGTATTATTTTTAGCTTTTCTAGTTATATTTATACTGTATAATAATATAATATATATTTAAATTTATACTCATGCAATAAAGCAAGAGAATTTGTTTGTTTGAGCACGATAATCTTTTAAATTAGTCAAATTAGTAAGTATCTTTTTGTATTAGATAGTCTGTTTTTTAGGAAAGGTTGTAGGGTATTTAACATCACGCTACAACCTATTTAAAGAGAACAGTAAAACCATAGACGTAACTTTACTTGGATTAAATCTAATACAATGATTGTATTTTACATAATTTTACATTACTTTTCATTATCTTCTTTTCTCAAAGGTTTATTGTTAGAGACTTAACCTGTTAAACTTTAATCTTCTTAGTTAACCTCGGCTTTGGCAATACTGTTAAAGACTGTAGTGTATTTTAGTTATAATAGTCAAAATAACTTTACATTATGATAAAAAATATTGAAGATTACAGATAAAGTATTTATTATAACAATAATAGAATATATTTTATATTATAATACTTATAAACATTTAAAAATTACAATATACAAGTAATTTCTAATTAAAATAAGTTATGGTTTGTTAAACAGGACGTCATTGGACTGGTAACGATAATGATAACACGAGTTTTTCTTTTGACAACTAATCTTAAAGACCAAATTATTATATTTCCTATTAAAATAAATAAGTATTTATTATATACTTATTTCATAGTACTTTCTAAGTTTTTCTTGTGACATTTCTGATTGACGGTGAAGGAAAACATCGCAAGGAAACCTGGACTTAAAAGTCTGAAATTGTCAATCTGCCTTGAGCAAGCGTGGTGATTAATGCTCATGCCTTCTCCATTTATGAGAAGAGGCCTTAGCCCTGCAGTGGGACAATAAACAGGCTGATATTATTATTATTATTATGTATTTAATATCAGTTTATGTTACTGATACTCAGATTCGCGACGCAAGTAATGTACATTTCAAATGCGTCATTCACTTGAAACAAAACGAACAAGAGCTACAAGAGTAAAGTCATGTCACCAGCAGTTTAATTTTCAGTTGTTTATATATCTTTTGAAGAATTTAATAAATTTACAATAAATGTATTTCTATAACTTTCATTCAAATCTCAAATAAAACATTCTATTTATTTTAAACTTTACCAAGCTTAATTTAAAAACGTCGTAAAGCATTCGTTTATCTCCAAAGGTTCAAGAGTTTAACAACAATAGCTACCTGCTGATCTTGGTTCTGTTTATTAAAAACGAAGTGAATTCAATAAAAGAAAACTATGAACTACATCTTTCCATACATGTCTAACAGACTGAACAACAATATTTATTCGCCTGCCTATTGTTTGAACGAATGAGTAAGCAAGTACCGTTCACTTGGAAGAATTTAATGACTAACATTCAAGTCCACTCTAAATATTTGATTAAGTTTTTTGTTTGTAATCAAAATATTTCTTGTTTGATGTTAATGGTGTGCAAATTGCGTCCGCATATTTTAAATCGATTTTAAATAATTGCTTTGTTTCCTCACTGCGTTGCTTTATATTAATTCGATGATGGCTGTTATTTGCATTGCATTAGCATAATATTTTGTTCTTAGCTTTAATTTTTTTAATTCAACAGCTGAGGAAAATATTTCCTTCCTTGTTATTAAACTATTATTGTTTTTATTTGCGCTTAATTGTTTTTATAATTAGAAATTACTATAATATTTTATGAGTATAAGTAATGATGATAAGTATACTTAATAAGAGTTATTCAAAACTGCAAAAAAAGGCATCCTTCTTTCATGTTTATTTATTTTTGCAAATTTTAGTGTAGGTTTAAAATTGCTGTAATTTGTGGTTTTGCAAACAAATTTACCTTAATCAATAAAAGAAATAAAAACAAGTTTCGTATTAGTTATGTTGTGTTGTTATGTGTATTGGTGCAGGTTGCGTTAGTGTTTTTTTTTGCCCTCGGTGACAGTCGAGCCAATGGGCTATCTGGTAAGTGATAACTGTCGCTCATGAACTTCTTCAATGCCAAGGATACTGCGAAACCGAAAAAGGATTGCTGTAGGTGAAAAAAATGATATAAGTGAGAAAAAAGGAATAGAATTTTACGGTAGTAGATCCACGCTGGTTTCAGCATGAATGGGCCGGATCGTCCGGGGAAGTACTACCTTCTCATAGAAGATCGACGTAAGAGTAGTAGTATCTGTGTTTCGCTCGGTGAGTGAGAGCGCTGGAGGCCCAACTTCCCCTCTTTCCCCTTTCCTTACCTCCCTCATTCCCTTCACCTAACCTTATTCTCAGCCGCCATAGTGGAGGCCACCATACCAGCAGTTTAAGACTATGACTTTTGGTATGATGACCACCACTTCTGGATTCCACTAACTGCTTACCATCAGGTGGGGTGGAGTCACTTTGGTGGGCTAATATAAAAAAAAAAATAGAGGGAAACTTGGGCCTTGGGTGCGGCGCTCTCACTCATTGAACGAAACGCAATAGTATGGATACTCCTATTCTTACGTTGATCTTCCATGAGAGGGTAGTGGGAAGTACTACCCTCTATCTGTCACAAAAAAATGAATGGGTCGATCCGGCCCATTCATTTTTTTGTGACAGATGAAGTCAAAAAAGAATATAATTTACTCCTACTTAACACCTACTATTAAAATTTAAGATCCTTTAATGATACCTTAAACATTTCTTAATCTTTTCAAATATTCCAGTTAAAATTGAACTGCATTATGTTATAATACGCAAGCATATAATATGCACTTGGAAAGTAATATGCGATAAACATAATATGCACTAACCGCTTATAATGAAGGGCTTACGCTAAACTCAAAGATGAGCCTTGATTACTACGTTCAGATCACACATAATTTTAGTAAGGTGAGTGAAAATAATAAAGTTCAGCGTGCAGTTGTTCAAGCACAAAATCAGGCGGGCAGTCGTTTAAGGATTGGAACTACACTTGCACGCTAGCTTGGAACTATCCACACCTGGACAAATTATCTTTAGTTCGGCCAACCTGTGCCCGAAGTCTATGTAAAGACTTCCAGGTAGGCCATGGTAAATTATGGCCAGATGGATATTGGCTGATCTTTCAATCATGCACGTAAGCACGTTTCATCATATTATGAATAATATTTTTACTAAATAGATTTTTTTTTAAATATGAATGGAAACTTTACAACTTTATTATGAATAAAGTTTCCTTATTTACTACTAAAGTTAGATTTTTTTGTGATGGTTAATTTATTTGTTATTTAATACGAAAAATTAATAATATTTATTGTGATAATCAATCAGTTACATTGCTAGGTTTTATGTAGGTTTATCTTAATTTTGATTTATCACTTTACAAAGTTTATTCTAGGTAAAATGATTGTCAGTAGCATATTATGTTATTTGCAAACTTTAATTTATAACAGATACTACAAGTGACATAAAATATACAGCCAATTTTTTACACCTTTTATCCCTTAAGAGTAAGACAGAGGTGTTTAACCACCTACGTTTCGCAATTTTATTTTGGGTCGGTATAAAGTATATGGGTATCTAGGTTTTTCTGTCGAAAAATTCTCAGTATTAGCCCTGTTACATGGGCCTGTAAAAATGGCAAAAAGTGGGTGTTTAAACGCCCTACCTCTTTGGAGATAAAAGGCGTGAAGTATGTATGATAATGATAATTTAGATCATCGAACACCAAAATACTGACTTCGATTCCTAAATAGATTGGTGATAAGCGTCCATAGTCTACACACGCACGACAATTATTTACCGCGCCTCTACGAACTGCATCACATTTATATACAAATAGCTTCGATAAATCTAACATCCTTTACCGATCATCGATAGTAATAATGATTGTAAACACTCGAGAATCGATTTGAAGTAACGATTATTCGATTCTTTTGAATGGATTGCCGTGAATTATGTTATTATGACTACAGGTTTTTTTTAGAACGTGGTAGTGAAAAGGCCAAGTTCTAATACAAATAATGATATGTTTTTATACTAATTATTGTATACTTTGCATTTATGAAGTGGCATCTGTGCAATTTAATGATTTTCATTTATCTAAAATAAGTATGAAATTACAGAATAAAAAGTTTTTCACCAACCGAAGAACTTTTTCCAGGACTACTTTGGGCACTTGCCTTGACTAAGCTATGACATGCGGCTTTGTGCCCGCGAGTAAAATAAGTATTGTCTCTTTCAGGAACCATACCGATTTTCATCAAAATCCGTTTAATCGTTTAGGCGCTGAGTGGTAACAAACACAAACACAAATTGTCCAGTAGTTCACATTTTCAGACTGATACGAAAAAGAGAACACTCGAATATGTACTTAAAACATATAATATTTAACCGTTAACTTACCATTGATTCAACAATCATGAAACTGTTTAACGATGTTCGATTCTAGAAATTGTAATTTTAATCGATAATAAACTATATGACGGTTATAACCATTGTGCATCGTATTCTCGAGTAACTGTATGTTAAATTAATTACTTGTTCATGTTGTAATTAACGTCTATTTATTGGATGTAATAATTTAGTTTTTATGTTTAAAATGGAGTATGCTGAGACTTAATTAATAGATAGAATTAAACGCCTACTCTTAAACATAAATACGAATTATAGCTAGGTAATATATAAAATAAATTACTTGTCAAAATACAAATCGAATTCATTTGGATTTAGTAGCCACACGTCATCGTAGAATTAAAGAAATACTAGCTGTTGCCCGCGACTTCGTTTGGATGAAAATTCAGATGAAAAACCAATTGCAAATATCTCGATTCAGAAAGACCGACCAATTCTGGAATTTTGCGACTAATTTCGATTAATCACCGACTGATTCTGGGCATAATCAGATATTTACTAAGTACTATGGTTTTCGAGATACAGAGGTGGCTTTGCCAACCTGAGCGCTCAGTTTGGCACAGCCATCAATACCCCCATATAACTTTTAAACGGTGGACTGACTAATTCTGGAATTTTGCGAATAACTTCGACTAATTACTTCGATTTTCATTTCGCAATGGTGGCTATGCCAAGATGAGCCATACCGTGAATTAGCCCATCACAGTGTTCAAAATCTTTAGTCCGTGTCAATGAAAACGCACCTTAAGCAGCAACTTCATTTGACGTAGGTTGATTGAGTTTTCAAACATGTGTCAAAATAAAATATTTTTAAATCAAAAGCACTAAGGAGTGTTGATATCAACTTCGAAAAAAATTATCCCCAAAATTACTTTCTTTCCCCTTTTTAACCCCGATATAGGATTATTTTTAATAAAATACGAAACATGTCTTTCATCAATTCTGTTAAAAAATGTTTATGCAAAATTTTAAGTAGATACAAACTTTGTTCCCACTTTTCACTCCCTTATTAGGGGTCGAATTCTGCAAAATCCTGTCTTAGTGAGCACCTACGTTCTAAAAGGAATCTCCATGCAAATTTGAGACCGTTAAGCACGCGTGATGTTTCTGAGATTTCGTGATGAGTGAGTCAGTGAGTGACCTTTCTCTTTTATATAATAATATATAGATTGTAAAATAAATCGATGTGTCATACATAATATAATAAATGATATGTCCATCGTTAATCATACTTTTTATTTTATTAACCGATATTATTATCGATATTCATACTGGTTATTTTGTAAATTTATTTTAAGGCAATTACTTTGTTTATACTTACGACTAAGACAAGTATCCACATAAGCAAGAGTAAAAGTAGGCAGTTACCATAGCGTGTAATGAAATACAGACGAATAGCTGTAGGAGATCCACGCTAGTTTCAGCGTGAATGGGCCATATCGACTGGAGAAGTACTACCCTCTCATAGGAGATCGACGTAAGAATATTAGTTTTTATGCTAATGTGTTTCGCTCGGTGAGTGAGAGTGCCGGCAGCCCAAAATTCCTTTGGTCCTGATCTTTTTCCCTTTTCCTTCCTCATACCCTTCTCCTTGGTCGGCAACGATTTGGTTGTGTTTAATAAGTATTGCTACTTTCGTACTGCTTGGAAAACACAACCATCTCTATAGGTGACAGTTGCCACTAACCATTAGCTGGACCATATACTTGTTAGCCACCAAAGACGTATAAAAAATACTTTTTATTATTAAGAAAATTGCTTTTATATTTTGAAAATTAAATTTAGGTATAAGGTATTTTGAACACAGTACAAATATGTAAACTAAAACCAAACTAAATGTTGCGTCAATAGTATTAATTTATAATAAGTAATAATTATACTATTATCACCTTAACTTCTCTATAGTCTGTTATAACTAGTAAGTAAATTTCGGCACAGATACACACAACATTTGTCAGATCCGTTGTCAGTATAAGAGAATAATTATAATTACCGAGAGCCGCGAGAGGCGGACTTTATTAAATTATAGTGGACATGAATTAAAACATTAATCGATGTCATTAATACATGAACAGCGTATCAGATAAATATGTGGTTCGACTGAAAGCGATTGAAACGTATTTTGGAACCAGACTTACCTACATAATTATGTTTTTATATAAGCTCATTAAATCTACTACCAGCAGCTTTAACTAGCGGTGGATATAATGCCATCAAACGCTATCAATTATTTAGCATGGTAGCTTTAACTATTAATAGCAGTTATGTGATACGCTTTTAAATGTCCCGCAAGACAGTATCTAAGCATATTTATCCACACAAGCTACATGTAACCATAGCTACCTACTTTGGGTCTACAAAGTACTGTATAATGTTGTTTTATTATTGTACATATAGCTTACGATCGTCGTTCATCTTTAGACAAAGCACTTCGATCGCGTATACAAATACAAAACGCTCATCGCTCTCATTAGAACCTCGCTTATATTGATTTACGACGACTCGTGAATTATACTGTTACTGCATTACGACACTCACCAGTCACTTGGACAGGCTTCAAATTATCTTAAGAAATAATGACTATTATTTTTAAGAATGAAAGCTCGCTATTTCGGTACGTTGGGAATTTGGATTTGACGTTGTGTATTTTAAAAATAATTAGAAGGAATTAGTAAAAAAATATTGATAATTTATTGTGTTAGAAACATTTTTAAATATTCTATTACATTTATTAACATATAGTGCATATTTCATTATATTATTTTATCATTGTGTGTCATCACCAAGCAGATTTATGAAGGGAATTTCCAACGACAGTTCTAGCACTTCCAAATTACATGACCGGTGATTACGGCCTTGCTGTTCTAGCAACATGCAATTGAAAAAACACGCAGATTCTTATTATACTCTGTTGTTCTATTTCTATAATTAAAGCTTTAGATAAAAATATATATTTTTATTTTAACAATAATAACACGCTATTTTCAACAACCCTATATTGGACGACTTGATACTCGAACGTATCTCCGGTTATTAGTTTATGCCACAAAATTAAGGGCATGCAGTTTATAGCAGTACCGGCTACTGTTTTACGTTTATTGCAAGAACGCAATGTTAATTAGGTAGGAGCTTCACACTTCCATGGCCATTTAATTAAGCCGCCGTGTTAATAATTACGTGTCAGTAAATGATGGATGTACGTTCGTGAATCAACAAGCTGCTACAACCGCTGTGTGTACATATAATTTAAACTCAAGATTAACAGCAAGGTAAACCTGAAAAGTAAATCAGATGAGATGATCAGTTGATTTCAATTTGAGGAATAATAGAGATATGAAATCAGATCTGTTTTAAAGCTTTCTAAGCTTAGGCAAATGCGTTTCTATTTTACAATCCCAAACAATAATAAGTTATCCACAGTCAACCCTAGAACCCTACACAATACATAGTTCATATGCTGGCTGCCAATTTGATCCCGGGCCTTTAAGCGATCGTGAAACAGCATTACACGATTGCATCAGATTGAAGACACTTACCAATTTATCGTAATAGCTATTCAAATGGTATCCACTACCCGCGAGCTTAAACACACACACACATCACGTGATTATGTGACAGAGCTTCTATGTAGGGCTGCCTCTACTACAAAATAAAGTACGCCTTTTGTATTAATTTGTGCATGAACATGTATATTTGTATTGGTCTGGGTGTTTTTATGTATAAACATTTAATATGTCTCCATTCTATAACTCATAAGTCATAACACAAGCTATAACCTATATGCTTACTTTGGGTCTAGATGGCGTTGTGTGTAGTTGTGGTGATATTATTATTATTATGTTTTAAGGGATTACAACAAACTTTCTTGTTAATAGTCAGACAAATTCTAAAATCAGACTTATGTGATTTTAAGAATTACGTTCTGATCATAGATCTCGTACTCGTATCTGTGTGTTACTGGCGCCATCAAATGCAGACTGCCAGACTCAAAAATCAAATATTGTATCTTCAGCCATATGCAACTGTAGCTAGTAGAGAATGTGCATAAGGCTGAAAATGCAATATTTTGGGTACAATTACTGAGAGCTACAGCACAGCTTTTTTGGTAATTTTGCAATGTTTGAAATTGCTAATCCGCCTTGAGCAATTGTCGTGATCAATGCTCAGGCCTTCTCTGTAACAGAGCAGACATTTAGTGCAATGTGAATAAATTATAGCTCGCAGAACTGACGGCCGCTGGGGCAGAAAGGTTCTAGAGTGGCGACCACGAACCGAAAGACGCAGCGTGGGCAGACCCCTCACAAGGTGGACCGACAACCTTATAAGGGTGGCGGGCAACCGATGGATGAGGGTGGCGAACGACCGGCTACGATGGCGAGAATTGGGGGAGGCCTATGTCCAGTAGTGGACGTCTTCTGGCTGATATGATGATGATGATAATGATGAAAATATTCAGCAAATTTTTTGTGAGTTAGAAAATGTTTACCATTTTGTTTTTATTTCCAGCCTCTTAAGAGAAACTGCGCCCTATTAAAATCTCCATGATAATTATTTTTAATAACAATAATTCTTTCGCTGTCGGCAAATTAGAATTTAATGTTATTAGATTTTGAAATTAATTGATTTATCATCTCGTTCAGCCCTAGTCATCCTTGTCACGCCATCAATACGAGGTGGCGGGAGTATGTCACGTACGTATTGTGGCCAGTACTATTCATCGTGGGTTGTATTTTTATTTTATTATGAGTTACTTGACTCTTATTGTATACCATGTGCTTTCATATCATTGAGTGCTTCATGTCTGAGAATAAACTACTGCTTGACGTCACTATTATGGTCGTATAAAGGTAAACCAAGTGGTTGAGCTGCAAGAAAATTGGGTCTTTTATAAATCACATAATAATATCTGATATGAAAGACTTCTTTTATATCTCTATCCTAGGTATAGTAGCACATATAAACAATATTCAAAGTTTCTTTCTGTTAATATTTGGTTTTATGTAGTGGCCACGACTTGTCAAGATGAACATACTCGTAGTGTTGCCTGCCTACGTTCAGCAGTCTTACAGGACGTTTTAAAAGTAAAATTATCAATACGATAAAGACTCAGATAATAACATTTTTTTATGTATTTAAATTTTTTTATCGTTACATACATAGTATGTATACAAAAAATAGCGTAAAATTTTTCATACATACGTAATTATAATACCGTTATGAAACTAATTACCGAATTAGCCTTTAATTACCCATTTTATTATTAGCCATATTTACAAATAATATATGTAAGTCCAATACTTATTAGTATGTCGTAAAGCTTATCAAAATCCATATTTGTACATTCAGCACAGGCTATCTTAATTGTGAAACTTTATAGACGTGTAAAATGACACTTAGCTATAAATTTTATAGACGCGCGTAATTGAAATTTGCTTTAGCGGTATTTATACTAATAACATTGGTATGTATGTGTAGCAGGTACTTATTTGAAATAGCTTCTGGCACACTTTCAATACTGCTAATGAGAGTCAATATGCTCATAACTTTTCTTAAACATAGTGCATATAGTTTCTAGGTCGCCTGCTTTTGCCGTGCTACCACCTCATGTCTTTCTTTCTAAATACATATTATTACAATCAGCTAATCGTAGAGACATAGGTCTCACGCAATTTACACCATTACACTTGGTCTCCTTCTAAATGTATATGGGGTTTAAGTAATCCTATGCTTACACCGTGTATGAGTCTTACCTAATTCAAAAGATGTGTGATACCTAAATATTTGTTTTAGAGTACAGAATTTTAGAACTTTTCCTCAATAAAGATCGAACTTACGAGTACATTAGTCATACAAGTATGTGTGAACGCAACTGTATTCCGTATTTTATAATAACTTTTATAAATAATATGACGAGACATCACTTTGACGCGTTTGGAAGAAACGAGTTGAGTACTGCAATTAGAAATAACCTTTTTGTATCATACTTTAAAATCATTTTATAAAGTGGCTGCGACGACAGCTTACTTAATATTTCAAGGCGCACATCAAGTATTACGATCACTCTATAATGAAATATAAGCTCCCTATAATAACTTCATTCGCTGATAAATTTTTAATACAAACTGTACCTAATAATTTGCCTTTAGTTATAGTTTGATAATAAGAGTATTGAGAGACCTGTAATTTTGCACTTAATTGTATTTCTTGAAGAACAACTTTGTTTATTGTTTTAAGTTTGTTTTTATATTATTCTTGTAATTAACTCAGGTTAGACTTCTAAAACCTTTTTAATGCTAGAAATTTATAATTGTAATGACAGAGAATAGATAAGACTTATGGGACCAATTCTATCCAATTTTGATCCTGAATCTTTCAAACGGGGTGTTAAAAGGATTTTAAAATGCCGCTATAGTGCAGACTATCATACTTTCAGTTTCACATGATTGCTTTTTGGAAGATATCAACCACTCCTCGAACTTACTGACTACTTGCAATTTTCATCGTCGTTATTTTGGAAGAGGATAAGAATCTCACTTTCTTAAATCAGCTACAATCAACAGAAAATATACTAATTCTCAATAATTTTTTGTATGAGTTTACCATAATAGTTCCATTTTAAAGCCTAATAAAATCAAATGTTTAAGCTCGCGGGTAGTGGATACCATTTGAATAGCTATTACGATAAATTGGTAAGTGTCTTCAATCTGATGCGATCGTGAAACAGCATTACACGATTGCATCAGATTGAAGACACTTACCAATTTATCGTAATAGCTATTCAAATGGTATCCACTACCCGCGAGCTTAAACATTTGATTTTATTAGGCTTTAAAATGGAACTATTATGGTAAACTCATACAAAAAATTATTGAGAATTAGTATATTTTCTGTTGATTGTAGCTGATTTAAGAAAGTGAGATTCTTATCCTCTTCCAAAATAACGACGATGAAAATTGCAAGTAGTCAGTAAGTTCGAGGAGTGGTTGATATCTTCCAAAAAGCAATCATGTGAAACTGAAAGTATGATAGTCTGCACTATAGCGGCATTTTAAAATCCTTTTAACACCCCGTTTGAAAGATTCAGGATCAAAATTGGATAGAATTGGTCCCATAAGTCTTATCTATTCTCTGTCATTACAATTATAAATTTCTAGCATTAAAAAGGTTTTAGAAGTCTAACCTGAGTTAATTACAAGAATAATATAAAAACAAACTTAAAACAATAAACAAAGTTGTTCTTCAAGAAATACAATTAAGTGCAAAATTACAGGTCTCTCAATACTCTTATTATCAAACTATAACTAAAGGCAAATTATTAGGTACAGTTTGTATTAAAAATTTATCAGCGAATGAAGTTATTATAGGGAGCTTATATTTCATTATAGAGTGATCGTAATACTTGATGTGCGCCTTGAAATATTAAGTAAGCTGTCGTCGCAGCCACTTTATAAAATGATTTTAAAGTATGATACAAAAAGGTTATTTATAATTGCAGTACTCAACTCGTTTCTTCCAAACGCGTCAAAGTGATGTCTCGTCATATTATTTATAAAAGTTATTATAAAATACGGAATACAGTTGCGTTCACACATACTTGTATGACTAATGTACTCGTAAGTTCGATCTTTATTGAGGAAAAGTTCTAAAATTCTGTACTCTAAAACAAATATTTAGGTATCACACATCTTTTGAATTAGGTAAGACTCATACACGGTGTAAGCATAGGATTACTTAAACCCCATATACATTTAGAAGGAGACCAAGTGTAATGGTGTAAATTGCGTGAGACCTATGTCTCTACGATTAGCTGATTGTAATAATATGTATTTAGAAAGAAAGACATGAGGTGGTAGCACGGCAAAAGCAGGCGACCTAGAAACTATATGCACTATGTTTAAGAAAAGTTATGAGCATATTGACTCTCATTAGCAGTATTGAAAGTGTGCCAGAAGCTATTTCAAATAAGTACCTGCTACACATACATACCAATGTTATTAGTATAAATACCGCTAAAGCAAATTTCAATTACGCGCGTCTATAAAATTTATAGCTAAGTGTCATTTTACACGTCTATAAAGTTTCACAATTAAGATAGCCTGTGCTGAATGTACAAATATGGATTTTGATAAGCTTTACGACATACTAATAAGTATTGGACTTACATATATTATTTGTAAATATGGCTAATAATAAAATGGGTAATTAAAGGCTAATTCGGTAATTAGTTTCATAACGGTATTATAATTACGTATGTATGAAAAATTTTACGCTATTTTTTGTATACATACTATGTATGTAACGATAAAAAAATTTAAATACATAAAAAAATGTTATTATCTGAGTCTTTATCGTATTGATAATTTTACTTTTAAAACGTCCTGTAAGACTGCTGAACGTAGGCAGGCAACACTACGAGTATGTTCATCTTGACAAGTCGTGGCCACTACATAAAACCAAATATTAACAGAAAGAAACTTTGAATATTGTTTATATGTGCTACTATACCTAGGATAGAGATATAAAAGAAGTCTTTCATATCAGATATTATTATGTGATTTATAAAAGACCCAATTTTCTTGCAGCTCAACCACTTGGTTTACCTTTATACGACCATAATAGTGACGTCAAGCAGTAGTTTATTCTCAGACATGAAGCACTCAATGATATGAAAGCACATGGTATACAATAAGAGTCAAGTAACTCATAATAAAATAAAAATACAACCCACGATGAATAGTACTGGCCACAATACGTACGTGACATACTCCCGCCACCTCGTATTGATGGCGTGACAAGGATGACTAGGGCTGAACGAGATGATAAATCAATTAATTTCAAAATCTAATAACATTAAATTCTAATTTGCCGACAGCGAAAGAATTATTGTTATTAAAAATAATTATCATGGAGATTTTAATAGGGCGCAGTTTCTCTTAAGAGGCTGGAAATAAAAACAAAATGGTAAACATTTTCTAACTCACAAAAAATTTGCTGAATATTTTCATCATTATCATCATCATCATATCAGCCAGAAGACGTCCACTACTGGACATAGGCCTCCCCCAATTCTCGCCATCGTAGCCGGTCGTTCGCCACCCTCATCCATCGGTTGCCCGCCACCCTTATAAGGTTGTCGGTCCACCTTGTGAGGGGTCTGCCCACGCTGCGTCTTTCGGTTCGTGGTCGCCACTCTAGAACCTTTCTGCCCCAGCGGCCGTCAGTTCTGCGAGCTATAATTTATTCACATTGCACTAAATGTCTGCTCTGTTACAGAGAAGGCCTGAGCATTGATCACGACAATTGCTCAAGGCGGATTAGCAATTTCAAACATTGCAAAATTACCAAAAAAGCTGTGCTGTAGCTCTCAGTAATTGTACCCAAAATATTGCATTTTCAGCCTTATGCACATTCTCTACTAGCTACAGTTGCATATGGCTGAAGATACAATATTTGATTTTTGAGTCTGGCAGTCTGCATTTGATGGCGCCAGTAACACACAGATACGAGTACGAGATCTATGATCAGAACGTAATTCTTAAAATCACATAAGTCTGATTTTAGAATTTGTCTGACTATTAACAAGAAAGTTTGTTGTAATCCCTTAAAACATAATAATAATAATATCACCACAACTACACACAACGCCATCTAGACCCAAAGTAAGCATATAGGTTATAGCTTGTGTTATGACTTATGAGTTATAGAATGGAGACATATTAAATGTTTATACATAAAAACACCCAGACCAATACAAATATACATGTTCATGCACAAATTAATACAAAAGGCGTACTTTATTTTGTAGTAGAGGCAGCCCTACATAGAAGCTCTGTCACATAATCACGTGATGTGACAACAATGCGACAACTGTCGATGTGTCAACTGCAGAGTGTAGGCTTGACAAGTAATTTGACGTGATTGAACCGTTGACAACTCTTAAGGGTATTGAATGTTCACCATTTTTTGATAGGATATTTTTAATTGTTATTTAAATAATGGTGGAATTTAGTAGCTTGACTGGGAAAGATCGTAAGTGAAGACGCGTGTTCTAGAAGTACTACTGTAATAGGTTTTGTTGATCTAAATGCTTATATATTCTGTAACTATACCATGAAGTGCGCATTACTATAATAGCGTAAAATATTTTGTTTGTAAAATTTTACAGCGCTCCTGGTATTGGAACCTAGTACTACTTCGACGTAATACTTCAGTTTGCCGGTCTAGTGGCGTTGATGTAATAATGTTACTTTCTTACGTGGTTCTAAAGAAGTGTGATTATGTGCAAAGAATAATCCATGTCTGGTTTTTGGTTTATTTGCGACATCAGCATGACGATTTGATCGTTGTGAGTAGTGCCGTAAAAAATAGCGTATTAAAGTTTTAAAATCTGACAGCTCAGTAACTACTAAATGTATGAATCAGATAAATCAACTTTAAATTTGTTAAATTATTATTCGCCATATTTCAGTCATACAGAAATGTGCAGTCATTACTTTCAAAACTAAGACGTTTTTCATTTAAATTAAATTTTATTTATTTGTCTGTGTAAAATATTAATCACCTAAGTAATAAATGTATTTAACTGTCTGTATATAAAAATAGTAATTAACAAAGTTCATATATTATAAACACCCTCTCAATTACGCTGCGCAAATTAAAACTAAAGAAGTATAAATTACAAAAAGCGAATATCAAATAAAAATATTTTAATAATAATTGCTAGTAGAGACTACAATAACTTAAGGCTATAATAAAATAACATTATAACTGTTATTATGTGCAATAAAACTTGTTATTGAATTATTCAAGAAACGGTCCGTAAATTTAGCTTTTATCTGGCCACGAAAATTGTTTTGGCATGGTTAATTTAGCGTTGTAGGTGAAGTATTATCTATTGTTAATTGTTTATCTTTTGTCATAGTTTTTGTCTTTTTGACTGTTGTTATTTATCTACAACACAAGAGACCATAAATTGTTGAACCTTAATATGCTTTACTATAGGTAATAGTCCTTCATAGTATTTCAGTAACGTTAAATATAGTATATCTATACTCTATACTAATAGATAAAACGGCAGAGTTTGTTTGTTTGTTTATTTGAACGTGCTTTAATCTCTGGAACTACCAGTCGTATTTAAATATATTTTTTGCGTACGATAAGAACGAACTGGTAAGAAACTAAAGCCAGGTGTTTGCAATCGCCAAATACAATTTGCATGAATTTGCAATCATTGTTAAAAGCCAAAATATCATAATAATGATTATGAAACTACTATACAATATTTCTTTTTAACTTATGTAGCCCGGCCATACAAATGCCTCATCCAAGACATATATTAGGTATCACCTGATATACTCATTCGATTATCAGCAGAAATATCTAGGTCATCACTATTAACGTTGATTATCATTCAATCTATAGCACCCT
This sequence comes from Parascotia fuliginaria, assembly GCA_963082885.1. Taxonomy (NCBI): domain Eukaryota; kingdom Metazoa; phylum Arthropoda; class Insecta; order Lepidoptera; family Erebidae; genus Parascotia; species Parascotia fuliginaria. The sequence continues at coordinate 18,296,515 of OY720179.1, read as the reverse complement.
GTTCTTAGTTTTTCAACTTAGCGAACTTAAAATTCATTTCAGTAACTTAATTACTTAATAGGAAAAAAAAATAAGGAGCAGGACCAGATATATCATTTTAATTGCTTTTTATCAAAAATTATTTAGGTCTTTCAATGTCATCAGCTTGCTAAATTATCCTCTGTATGATTAATTTCGTTTCTTTATGAGGTATTGCAGCACCACCTGACTACATAACGCCGTAAGCACATCGTGAGTATACATTACAAAATAATTATCAGACATTCATTTTATTCCCAATTGCAGCAATTATTTACCAAACAACATGTAATTGCATCCAATTATGTAAAATATATTTAATTTCAAAATAAATATACGTGGAATCGATTTTGTCGATTTCAAGAAGCTTGTACTACGACCTTTCTTGGTTATTTGTTTTTCAATTGCAATGATATGTAAATTTAATACGGTAGTAGATCCACGCTGGATTTAGCATGAATAGGTCGGATCGACCGAGGAAGTACTACCCTCTTATAGAAATAGAAGATCGACGTAAAAGTAGTAGTATCCGTACTATTGTGTTTAGTCATTTAGTGAGAGCGCCGGAGCCCCAATTTGCCTCCTTTCCCTTTTTTTCATATTCTTCAATCCCTTCACTTACCCACTTCCTTCACGGTAAGCAGCGGCTTCGCAGAATCCCTGGCATTTTAGAGCAATGCGAAGGACTCTGAGTCATCCATGAGCGACAGTTACTACTTACCATCAGGTGGGCTGTTAACTTGTCTCCCACTGTAGGCAATAAAAGAATTTTTTATTGCCTACAGTGGGAGACGAGTTTCTCAGCTTTAAACATAACATAACATAACATGACAATAAATTAGATTCAAACTCAAATGAAGAACAATATTCTTTCAATTCCAACCATGGCAATATCACGGTGGCCTTATAAGGTATTTTTCACGTCCCAATTAAAAACCACAACCAGAAATATATGCACCAATTAATTAATTATGTGGTCTGTATAATTATTTGCTACTTAAATTGTGAAAAAAGGAAACATTTTTTTAATGCATACCCTTAAAAAAAGTAGTAATTTTAAAAGCCATTATAGTTATAATTATAGCAACCTGCCTGCCATTAACGTTTCTGATAAATATCAAATGAAACGACAAGAACTTTTCAATAAAACGGTGAATTATCCAATTAACGTTTTATATAAAAAAAACTGTATAGAATTAATTTTTTGACGTCTGTGTGTAAAGGGGAAATTAAGCTATTAGCCTCAAACAACATGGTAGTGTAATTAAAACAGCCCACAACTTTTGTAACAATGCAAACCCACATTTCGGTGTTAAGGTTTAAGACAATTAGGAGGGGAAAGTAACAAATATGTTTAGCTTACGTTGAAACATTGTGACGTTGAGATACTACGAAATTGCATTGGAAAAATTACAGAGTTTACTTTTGTTATTAATAACAAAGAAAATAGAAATAAGTAAGAAATAAGATTGTATCAAGAATTGCATTGGTAGAATTTCAATACCAGTTGACAAAGAATTTGTTAACTTTAACAGAATCATTATCAGCATCTATAATATTATTAGTTTTAAAATAAAGCTTAAAAAACACATAAGTGACAATATATACTAAACTGATAACACAGGCAAGCGTACACGCACACACACACCTACACCTACAGACATACATACACATATATACATGCACATACACACGTACACATACATACACAACTACTCAAACAGAAAAAAAAGAAAATAAAATTGATATATTTAAATACAGTAAACACGCACAAAGTACTTTTTGAGTCATTGACGTTAAAGTTATACATACCAAATTTTATTCATTGTATCAACGAACTACTGGTACCTATTGATTATGTGTTCTACAATTTGTTAAAATTCTCATTAAGCGAACTATGTTCTTGTTCTTTTGAGATTGTAATAAAGTTCTTTAAACATATCTCAATCGAAAGACGTTTAATACTGGACATAAACATTTCGTAAGTAGGTATTGATACTCAGACTGGTCATGGGTCGCATTTACGCAAACATAAACAAACTATAATACTTACTTGAAATTTATAAGTTTAAATAAATAACTATAAAAATATTTACGATAAGTAGATATTGCTGAATTCCTAAATCCTAAGAACAAAACTCCAATGATATTCATTACAAATTCATGTTAACGTAAGCTAAATATATTTTCATAAAACGTCTACAATAACTAATTATAATTAAGATTGTGTGTAATTAATTAAATTCGACGTTAACAAAAAATGATAAAAAAGGCATATGATCACACCTTTTTATGAATAAATTTATCGACCGGAAATAACAGCGGAGACATTATTCTACAAAAAGTTATTACCAAGGTTCTAATTATGTTTTCGGTTCCTTTCTTTTAGCTGTAATTAAAATTAATATATTTTGTATATAATGTCATCATTTGCTCATGCAAAAGACACAACGTAGACAGAGAGATTGATGACTTTATAAAGGTAGGTGCAAATCGGTGAATAAGAATTAGGTCAAAGAGGAAGAGAGAAAGCCTATGTGCAGCAGTGGACGGTTTCCCTTTGTGGCCTTCTACAAGCATTTATGCTGTTTACCCATTGGTAGTCTAGTTTTAGTTTACCCGTGCATTTCTGAAAAATAATAAACAAAGCGAACGACGTTGAGAGATCGTGATCAAATCATGATCTCGCTTGTTTACTTCGAATGCTATACCTAAAACACGATGGAAAATCTATAGATTAGTGATCAATAGTGAGTCTACGTATCGGTCAAAGTCCTATTTGAAAACATTATCATAACTAGAGTCGCAAATTTTAATATCGCACAAAAACTTAATTGGTTGATTCCTAACAAACAAACAGAACAAACTTCCAGTTGTATGATTTAAAAATCGATTTTAACATAACATTATTTTAACATGACAAGCAGCTGACACAATTACCAGATTAGAAAAATTAAACGCTATCAAATAATCGCACTTAATGACATTCTAGCACCATAACTCAACTTGTCAATTAATGTCATTAATGTCAACTATGTTTTTTAAAAGCTCATAAATAATTCTATACATAAGTAGCCTATTAAAGCTACCGAATCGACGGTGAAATGTCCTACAATAAATTAAGGACAATTATTTTCTCACCCTTAATGTATGAGGGTTAGTTATGCCCCTATTTGATATCCATGTTTATTAGTTAATGACTGGTTATTATACGTAGAGCTGCAACAGACTAAATGAAACGTAATGTCATTATTTTATTATTTTTATTCTTGACTCTCATTGATATCGTACAGAAAATAATTTTAGATTAAGAATAGCGGAATTTGGCTGGCAATCGCTGGATGCAAGAAGCTGTGTATCATGTTCTTACTCAAAAAGACCTTCGTACTTCACCACTCAGAAATCTTTATCATTAGATCGTAGGCTTATAGCGATGATAATGATATAGACAAAGTATGTATGTAAATTTTGTAGTACTTTTCCAAGTCAACAGGAAAGAGGAAAATATATTTATATTTTTTAACTGTTTATGATATTAGTAAAAACATAGTCACGCCACGCAGAGGTCGGGGGTTCGATTCCTGCTCATTGCAAATATTTGTGTGCTTTGGTCTGGGTGTTTCTATGTATAATATAGATGTATTTCTAGAGTGGCGACCACGAACCGGAAAACGCAGCGTGGGCAGACCCCTCGCAAGGTGGACCGACGACCTTATAAGGGTGGCGGGCAACCGATGGATGAGGGCGGCGAACGACCGGCCACGGTGGCGAAAATTGGGGAAGGCCGATGTCCAGTAGTGGACGTCTTTTGGCTGATATGCTATAGATGTATTTATTAAAAAAAGTATTTAAGTACCTATATATATTCGCATTCTAGAACCCATAACACAAGCTATAATAAATATGATTACTTCGAATCCAGATGGCGTTGTGTGTAGGTAGTTGTTGAGATATTATTATTATAGTACTGTTAATGTTGATTTGCGACACATATAATTTTTTGGTAGTTCGGTATTTGATCGGAAAACAAATATCTAGAGTTAAGTTTTTTTTGTCTTACCCAAGCATCTCTATTTTGACTTTTTGATAGATGATTAGAATAATATGATTATGATAATAATTTGCAGTTTGTATTTAATTATAATAAAGACGAAAAATCTAAAAATAAGGACTATCGTTCAAGGCTAAAATATGAATGAACTTCAATGAATCTGATTAAAACCTCATCAAAATATGATCGTATGAGTGCAGACCAGGCTCTCAACCCTATAACCATTATACAGTTTTTACGTGACTCTGCATAAATCTGTTCAGTTTAAGAAACAATGTACAAATAATAAAATAGGTGGTAAATTTCAAAGAATATTCAAATGTTCCGTATATCTAACTAACTTTTGATTTAATGCTAAAATCTGACAAGGACTGTTGTCTAGAAACACGTAAGTGTAAAAAGTGCTTTTTAAATTTAGAATACTCGAGCATTTGATTTATCAGCAATTTTCGAAATCAAAAGACAGGTTGCAAGATTTCATAAAGTATTATTGTCGGTCTTCAATTAGAATATATAAGAGTTAATGGAGATATTATGTTGGTGCTAGGTTAAACTCGGGAAATTTAATCTATCATAGCCACTTATCATTAAGAACCATTATTCGAGAAAGATTCAAAACTTAATTGCCTCTGTGACGAATGTCCCTAAGACTACCGTGAAAATGTTTTCAATTCCTAATCTCTGTGTGGTGCATAAATATTATGTGTTCAGAGTTTGTGTGTCTCACGGCACAGAAGTTGTTTCCAAGTCTCAAGTGAAGTCAAGTCTTCAAAAAAAATTTAAATGAGTATTAATTACCTATTCTTTTACTGTAATCGTGACAAATACACAAACTCCACCGGGAAGTACATGTTACATGATATTGTGTATCGTGATTATTGTGTGAATAATATGTATTAATGGTACAAGATCTTATCATATAAAATTTATTAACAGCAGCATACATTTTACTTCCGTCAACTTCTTTAAAACGACTTTGTAATACTCATTCTACTTTATTAACTTTTGCAAAATTTTAAAATTTATAAATGTACGCGTATTTCTATTTTGCTGAATATAATTCAAATTCCATTTCATACCCAAACCACTTGAAATCAAGAGGTGTCGTTTAACCTTTTCAATTACTGGTCCCTAAAAAAATACAAAATGGCGTCGGCGTGCGTTTGTTTTACTGCAAATGGGGTTCGCGCTTCGTTGTATGCACATATTAATTTTATTGCCGCGCGGAATACTGATTGCAAAGTGCCAAGTTTTTGATGTCCTTGCTGTTTTTATGTGGCATTATTTCTGTCAAATGAAGATTTATATCTGTTGGATGAGTGTGTGCTGTGACTTTGGATGGAGAAATTATTAATATATGAAATTAGAAACTAATGCTGAATATATATTATTTGAATTCAAGAGAATTAAAAAAATGAGATTCAAGTAGAAAAATCAAGCACACTAAGTACACTAGAAAACCTTTTACAAAATACGTATGGTAAATAAGAAAATTGTAAAATAGAAGTAGTCATGAACAGACTTTTTACAGACGATGTAAATATTATGGACTCAATAGATTCTAGCAATCTAAAAACTGTCACAAGCGCCATCTAACGACGGTGGCTGGCAAACGTCACACATATCATGTGCACACGCAGCCATCAATTACGTTTATAAAACGAACAGCGAACGTCCGCCCGCTGCGGCAAGTGATTTACTGCACATTGCACTACACTGTTGACTGGAATAAGGCCTATACACTTGCTTTTCGGAAATATTTCATTCTTAGATTTTTGAATAAAACTAACTAGTATCAAAAAGATTTTCAATCTCTTTTTCGTAAGTTGCTGTTTGCTTGGCTGTTTTAAGCCTTTGAACTTTTGAGAGATTTGTTTTATATTTTTATTCCAGTTCAGGATTTCTCATAGCATTTTCTTCTTCTTTTATTTTTAAATGCATATTATTTAAAAATAATTCCATCGTGTGTTACGGTTACATCATATCTAAAAACTAATCACTATAACTATACGTAATTTAGAAACTATTTTTAAACATTATCTGTGACTAAACAGGTATTACCATAAAACATTAAAACCCACAACAGGTCTACCATCCCCTTAAACAGAAGACATTAGAGTTAATAATCACACCACATCAATCGTCGGTTCAAAGAAAACCGTTGCAATTGGCCTTTGAGTCTTCGCTCATTAGCGCCGAGCTTGACACATCAAAGAGCTCAAACGTCACATGTCACATACATCAGTTGTCGCGCGCTGTCACCATACGTCACCTGTCAAAAATGACAGCCGTTGTATGATTAATAGATGTACCGATTATTCGGCCGTTGCTTTTTTGTTTTCACTTTTTTGTCAACACAAAAGTTGTCAAGCGTTTATGTGACAAGTATGTCGATAGTTATTGAGATGTATTGAAGTGTTGTTGTATTTTGGTTAGGAGGACATTAGCTAATATTTTTCTTTATAGTTGGTTATTTGTTTCGACTAAAAACTACAAGAATAAAATGTATTGATTCCAAGCTTTACTTTATTACATTGTATATGTATAATGTCATATTACATGTGCATGGTATAGTTTGTATTCTACATTTCTTACATGTTTTATTTGTATATATTACATAAAAACATTTAAATAAAAACATCGACCTGTAACCTCGACGTTGTGCATCACTAACAGTGCGCAGACATAAATTACTTCAAAAGTGATTTACTCGCGCTATACAAATCGCCGTCGACTAGTCGTTGCGTCCCGTCTCCGCCTGTCTGTGCCGTTCAAAGACTCTGACTGACAGGTGTGAATGATGGCCAACTAGACGCACGCAGACTGACAAACGCAATCACCAAACAACTTCTCCGTTTTCTTTGAAGATAATCGTTTTGTTTTTGGTTCATTGGAAACCGTTTATTTTACTTACACCGCAAACAAAACATTAGTAAGTAGTTTCAAGAAATATTTCAAAACTTTTTCAATTCAATGCAAATTGCTTTTTTGTGTGAAAAGATTACTAACGTCTACTGCTTTGTAATTTTGAAACATTTTAACGGTGGAATCGTTTCAAGCGTTTTAAAACTCTAACGTTCGGCGTCTTTTTTATCGTGGCCTCTTGACGAGCCTGTCACGAACATAACTCACAAAATAAAACACGTGCGGAGTGGCAGCCACAAATCACATTTTTTAATCGAACTCACGTCTCTGTGCAGAACAACATACTGCGAACACATACATGCAACCTTATTATTTATGACTTAAAGTTCAATATCCTTTCCAACGACGGTAGAAGATTCTTTGGCGCATTTCAGTGTGCAGTCACGTCGCACCGCGCGGAATGCTATCGACATCCGCTAAACTATCGAGGTTGGCACAACACTAATTGCTCTTTTTGTGTGCCCCGTTTCTCACAATGATTTACGTAATACTCCTACAAAGAGCGTAATCGTATCATTAATGATTTAAAATGACTTTAACGGCCCATTCTAATGATTTAGATTGATTACAGCGAGAGCAGAATATAAGCCTGCTTGTAAGTGATGTCATATATTCTAAGTTCCAATGTGTGTTCCTCACGTCAATTGTTATTGTTATTTGTTCAGGGTAGCGACATTTATGAAACTTAAGATTTACTTGGTACTTAAATTACAAGGATAAAAAGAAACATGACAGAAATGCATAAATTCCTTCTTGAGGACCTATAACTGGACTTGAGTGTTTTGAATAGGTACTTAGATTTTAAGAGCAATAACCTGAACTATGTATAAAATTAAAAAACGTTTTATTGGTCGTATAACCAATAAAAATAAAATCATTTTAAGCCTAGGTAAAAAAAACAGAACTAATGTGTTTGACTTTTTGTCAGCTACTGTTTCAAAATCCCAAGTTTGATGCACAAACAACTTCTCCGTTTTCTTTGAAGATAATCGTTTTGTTTTTGGTTCATTGGAAACCGTTTATTTTACTTACACCGCAAACAAAACATTAGTAAGTAGTTTCAAGAAATATTTCAAAACTTTTTCAATTCAATGCAAATTGCTTTTTTGTGTGAAAAGATTACTAACGTCTACTGCTTTGTAATTTTGAAACATTTTAACGGTGGAATCGTTTCAAGCGTTTTAAAACTCTAACGTTCGGCGTCTTTTTTATCGTGGCCTCTTGACGAGCCTGTCACGAACATAACTCACAAAATAAAACACGTGCGGAGTGGCAGCCACAAATCACATTTTTTAATCGAACTCACGTCTCTGTGCAGAACAACATACTGCGAACACATACATGCAACCTTATTATTTATGACTTAAAGTTCAATATCCTTTCCAACGACGGTAGAAGATTCTTTGGCGCATTTCAGTGTGCAGTCACGTCGCACCGCGCGGAATGCTATCGACATCCGCTAAACTATCGAGGTTGGCACAACACTAATTGCTCTTTTTGTGTGCCCCGTTTCTCACAATGATTTACGTAATACTCCTACAAAGAGCGTAATCGTATCATTAATGATTTAAAATGACTTTAACGGCCCATTCTAATGATTTAGATTGATTACAGCGAGAGCAGAATATAAGCCTGCTTGTAAGTGATGTCATATATTCTAAGTTCCAATGTGTGTTCCTCACGTCAATTGTTATTGTTATTTGTTCAGGGTAGCGACATTTATGAAACTTAAGATTTACTTGGTACTTAAATTACAAGGATAAAAAGAAACATGACAGAAATGCATAAATTCCTTCTTGAGGGCCTATAACTGGACTTGAGTGTTTTGAATAGGTACTTAGATTTTAAGAGCAATAACCTGAACTATGTATAAAATTAAAAAACGTTTTATTGGTCGTATAACCAATAAAAATAAAATCATTTTAAGCCTAGGTAAAAAAAACAGAACTAATGTGTTTGACTTTTTGTCAGCTACTGTTTCAAAATCCCAAGTTTGATGCAATAAAAACACCACAAACAGCTACCCACTTAACATTATAAATATGTATGCTAAACATTATATTTGCACGACCGTAACGACGCGAAATGTCACACAGTTCGTGCCGAAACCAGGCATAGCGTGTTAATGTGAACGGACCTTAACTAGTGAAGTACACCTACGACAAAAAGAATATCGATGAAATATCTAAATTAAAATAGTGGTGGACACGATGCATTTGTCATGTAATCGGCAAGATAAGGTGGGTCAATTAAAAATTTATTCGTCGGCGGCTTGGTGTAATTAAGATAGCAGGTGAACATAGATTATGCGAGTTACGACGTGCCGTTATCTCTGACAGTGGAATGGCGGGAAGCGATTTTCATTTGTAATTAGCGGCACCGCTCAGATAAGTTCAACTTGTGTTTTGAGTATGTCAATATCTTTATGGTTTAAGGTGCAGTTGGGACTTCTGATTTGTCTGATAAGAGTGATGTACTCGTTATTTTATATTCTCTTTCATTTAGTTTCTCACTGGTTTGTAGCAGATTACTCAAGGACGTTTGTCATTAAGCTGTTATTTCTTTACGTATGTAATTGTTTTATTTGTACTGTCATTTAAACTACTGTGTGTTTTATTTTTGTACTGGACGTAGTACTAAAAGGAGTATAAATTTTATGCATAATGTTACTTGGCATTGACGGCAAAATATGTTTAACCGGATAAATAGAACTAACCTAATATACTCAAATACCTATTAATATCATCGATTTTGTAATAGTTTAATCAGCTGATCCTATTAACAAAATGATATACTAAACGATATTCTCATTATCGACTAAAACTAATGTTAATCGACAGTGGAAATCTCTAAAGAGCTTATTGAAGGCTAATGGCCTAAATCTGACTACAAACATGTGATCTCGATACGGTTAAACGGCAACAAATTGTCGTTCTCGCAATATTGATGGTATATAGTGATAAACTAAATTGTATTGACACGGTGTGGTGTGCAATGTGAATAGTGATTGGTTTATAAATATTAGTAATTACTATATTGTGCGAGGAATTGTAATATTATCAGGCTCTATTTTTTTCATTATGATAAAAATTAAAATATACAGTAGCCTACTTGCTCTTGTGAATTGTACAGATTGACAAAAATAGTATACAATACAATTTGTGCCAGATATTAATCTATAGCAAATACATTTATTACATTGATATCTGTTATATCTTAATAATCATTATTATATCAGTTACCAACTCATGCAACACCATGATCGCATGATACTATTAATCAAAAGTGTAACATAATTCTAGATCTTACTTCGTATTTTTTTTTCTTTCTAAGAAAGTATTAGAAACCTTGGCACCAAATTACACCAATTTGCTTTGCGGTTATCCAGCCACGTATCTCTTACTTTACAGCCGTATCCGAAAGATAAAGTCACTTACTTTATATCCGTAGCCGTTATCCGAATTAAGGTCTATTCTACGATAGAGTTAGATTAGATCGAGACAGCTTGATTGTGTTACGTAAATAGGTTTTAGTGCTCTTATTAGTTTAAGCTCTTTACTATCGATGTTTGTATTAATAATGATAAGTTGTATGCATTTAGGTTTATATTATTATTTTACTAGCTGTCTGCAGCGTGGTGTTACCCGCGTTATGTTACATCTTTGGTTACTGCCCCACACCCGTCGCTCCTAGCATGATGTTATATAGCCTACCTTCCTCAAAACTAACCTATCAAACACAAAATCAAAAGAATTATTCAAATTCAATTAGTAGGTTCAGAGATTAGCGCGTTTAAATAAACAAAGTCTTTAACTTTTTATTAGTAACAAATAATGGAATAGATTTTCCTTTTTATGGATTTGCCATTTTTTTGCAATATCATTTAATTTTGTGTTTGTGACAAAGTATAGAATAAAATTGTAAATTCAATATATTATTTAATTGATTTCCAAGCCATCCAACTTTTACTATTCTAGTAAGTTTAGCTATTAATAACCTTATTAAATTTATGTGTGAATCAGAGAGCCATTTTGATAATAAATGATAATTTATAGTGGCAATATTTAAATTATATTGATATATGATAATTTATTAAGATTATAGATCTATATTTATCTATAAGGGAAAACACTATGGCTCAATCTCCATATTAAAGAGTTTATGGTGGTTTTGAATAGCACCAACTAAATAGAAGCGATTGGAGTCTTTGGTCAAATTCATCATATCATTTTATCAGTCAAAAGTCATCCACTGCTGGCGAAAAATGTGGGAAGCCTATGTACAGCAGTGGACTCTAAAGAAACTCCTATAATAACAAAACCTATAAACCTCAAAGTTTGGAGACTCCAAACAAAGGCATCAAACTGACAGATGAAGCAATTCATTCGCACCTAAAGATTAGCAAACATAAAAGATTTCCTATTTTTCTTTAAAGTAAGTGCATCTTTGCTAATAATATCTTTTACAAAACACTTGCTTCACCTTGTACTGACGAATACAAAGAGTTTTGGACTTAATCCATCTTATCTTTTACAGATCTTTTCTGAAATATATCTTAGATCAAGCCGACGTGCGTAATATCTTTTGTTGCGGTCAGCTTAAGAATTTTGAATTTTGAGTTTTAGTAATAGTTAAAATCTATCAAATAAATATCTTTTGAGAGTTTTTTTGCTTAATCTTTGTCGTTCGTTTTTAATTTAACACATTATATTTGTTCAATTAAAGCGCTAATAGTAAACATTAATGAATTGAGATCGCAAATACATTCTGCAAGCGCCAGGATCCAGACATGTGCTACTTAGTAAGACGTGTATGATTTATGTTTGTACTTACATATAATAACTGAAATTGGATTATTATCAATGAGTTCCTGTTTTACAAGTAATAATACCTGTTAGTAATTAAATCAAATTTATTTGTTTAAAAGTAGAGTTTCTTACCGAGGAATGGCCATAGGCGTAGATACCACAATTGAACGAAATTTGATATTGCGGGAATGCATTGAAAACAAACATACTCTAATCTAAGCTTTGTATATAATACAAAAATATGGATCAAATCCATTAACAAAAGTTCAAAACACCTATTAACTTTGAGAATTTAATAAAATTAATTTATGAAACGGATTAACTCATATTTTGACTTTCAAAAACATTGGACCAGTTTAATATAATACTATAAATAATAATTATGTGTAAAATATTCATGTGAATGGTTGGACGAATATATTATGATGTTTTGGTTTGTGGTGGTCAGACATTTGTCAAATATGTAATTTTATAAAAAAATACATTTTTAGGAAGTTTTTAGGTTAATGATAGTAATTATAGTTTTAACAAAATATGTAGTAATAATAATTTAATTGATAATAAAGATTCGATATTCAGGATGACCGTTACTCAAGCAGACTACGTCCCAAAAGCTGATAATATCGTACATGACTTCAACTTTCTTTAAAATAACCAGTTAACTACGTGTCAATTTAAATCGTGCATTAAGGGTTTCTGCATAATTAACTTGTCAGGGGAACTTGTGTGCCATTAAACCAACATTTTCGTGTTTCGTAATGAAGTAAGCTTGATGTAAAAGTTTCAAGCTTGTCGAACGAATTCTGATAAATCATTAATTACGCGTTACTTTGTTGCTACAGGTCGCTACTTTACATTCATATCACCACTATTTTGAAAGTTGATATGTATAAATTTTGAGACAAAGAATGATTAAAATTCTACTCCAATAAATATTATTCATTTATGAGTTATAATAACGATATTATTAAGGTGATGCATTTTACTATCTCGATTTATTTGTGTTTAAACTAATTTGGTACTATAGGATCTTATTGAAACTTGAACAGAGTTGTATGATGAAGATGAAAATACTTTCTTTCTACTTTAATATCTAAATACCAGCCAGGCCAAGGCTTTTCACGGATGGAACAATGTTAATTGTAGTGCACATTGTAGCTTGTAAAAGAATAAAAATATTTTTATACTTTTAGTGCAAGGTCTCCCCTACAGTAACATGTATTTAACTGATTGTTGATATCATGCAAATTATGCACTATCATAAATAAATATTTGTTTTCTGAAGGTTAAGATTTGTAGAATATGTATTATTATTTAAATTTAATGTTGTAACAATAATTATAGAAAATTAAATGCCTACGTAAGAATGTAGTGATTGCAATGGTTAAAAAATTAGGTACTGCTTAATATACCATGATTAGAGGATTATAACTGGTTTTATTTATTTAAATCTGATTACCTCTGTGATTTGGTGGTGCCTACTATGTACGAACTGGCACGAAGAGGTCGCGGGTTCGATTCTCGCTCAGTGCAAATATTTGTGTGCATGTACATTGCTATTTGCATTGACCAGGATGTTTCTATGTATAATATGTATGTATTTACAAAAAAGTATGTATGTCACATCACACAAGCTATATTATATGCTTACTTTGGGTCTAGAGGGTGTTGTGTGTAGTTGTGATGATATTATATTATATTATATATTATTTATATTAGCCACAACGATTCTACTACCTGATGGTAAATTGTCAGTTCCAGTAGTAAACACCAGCCTAAAGCCTTTGTGGTGAAATGGTATGGCGGCTTTGTAACATAGGTGCTTTTTTAAGTCTTACTTAATAGACACGGAAGCAATAATCAATTTATTGTAACTATATTTTTAGCTTAATTTTTTAATTAAACGGTTTAACTATCTTCTTAATCATAGACAACATAATCAAGAACAAAGTCACGAACACCATCAAGTATTAAAAATATTTAAACTTTAATAAAAAACTGACAGTTAATTTCCGTTAGTACTAACAGCTTAACGGAAAATTGTTCAACACGCTATGAGTTATATCTCAATCTGATACAAAAATCACATCAACTTATACAAATTGACTGGCCTGTTGGTCTAGTGGTTAGTGACCCTGACTGCTAAGCCGGAGGTCGTGGGTTGGATTCCCACCCAGGACAAACCTTTGTGATGAGCATGATTGTTTGTTCTGTGTCTGGGTGTAATTTATCTATAATATGTATGTATTTACAAAAAAAGAAGTATTTAAGTATGTATATCCGTATTCTAGAACCCATAATACAAGCATATAATATGCTTAGGTACTTTGGGTCTAGATGGCGTTGTGTAGTTGTTGAAATATTATTATTATTATTAAATTAATTATCATGCTGACCGTGACATGGAACAATTAAATTCATTTCCGTCATTGAATGATAATGAATGTATTGATTTAGATCTGGCGGTCTATTTCTTGTTTAGTAGTAGTATAGATTTTACAACCATTAAACAACCATTTTAAACATATAATGGTTGTAAAGTCTATCTGTTGCACCAACTTTTCTTTTACTGATAAAAATTTTTAATAATTAATTTTCAGTAAATCTTATGCATCATTTTGAGACTAACTTTAAACTTTAATATCAATCGTTCAATTAAATTTAGATTATAAATTGGACAAACGCGATTATAAGAAAATAACATATTCTAAGATTTCTCGTTACCTTATGTTTTGTAATTACGACAGTTTTTACATTAGGAACTTAGCAGAGAACTGTAGAATTGCACTTGCAAATCATTCCTATAATTCGTTCGCCTTCAGTGAAACAAAATAATAACTACATTATTACTTTCTTCTATCTCTCTTTATATGTATACACAGCTTGGTATCTCTTATTTATTTTATTTATTGCTACACATATTTTCATTTAATTACATTATACAAATAAAATCTATAATTAAGTATACGATTTACGTCCGTGACCACCTCATAGGTCCAGTTGAAAACCAGCGTCAGACACTAGCGGTCTGGCATACTGCTGAACTGGGCCTATTTGGCGCAGCCGTGAGACACAATAATTTTAACTTAACTTTTTAATTGTGTTATTATAAGTATTTATTTGTATTTGTGTTTACTTTGTAAGAACTTGTGTCTCTTCTTGTCTGTGTCAAATTAATATATTTTCTTTCTTTCTTTCTTTCTTTCTTTCTTTCTTTTCTAGAAATATGCAATTAAGGACTGAATCTCCAAACTAAAGGAGACCACAGATTAAAAACCCTACCTTGTTAGATTGTGGTGGTTTAACGGTAGTAGATCCACGCTGGTTTCAGCATGTAAGAGCCGGATCGTCCGGGGAAGTACCACCCTCTCATAGAAGATCGACGTAAGAGTAGTAGTATCCGTACTACTGCGTTTTGTTAGGTTAGTGAGAGCACCGGAGACCCAACTTCCCCCCTTACCTCTTTCCTCACCTTCCTCATTCCTTTCTCCTAACCCTATTCCCAGCCGCCATAGTTTCCACCATACCATTAGTTTAATGATGGCTTTTAGTATGGTGGTCACGACTTATGGATTCCACTGACTGCTTACCATCAGGCGGGGTGGAGTCACTTTTGTAGAATAATATAAAAAAAAGTATTTATATATATTACCAGGTGGATCCCAAGCTAACGTCCTACTTTGCTATCAAAACCGTTAAAATCACTTAAAAGCTAAACATGATTAAATGTAACATCATCAATCAAACAATATGGCGGAAGTCTGGCTATCATGTTGTAAACTATATCTGATTTAATATCAATAAAGCGATATATTATCGATATTTATGATCATAAACACATTTTGTACGTAAAATAGATTAATGTTATCTGGCTATATTTATCTTTTGGCAGATATTTTAGTGATGATTGATGAAAAAGCTTCATGTCATACATACAGCTGTTGTTACATATTTTTTGGGTGACGAATATTTTCTTTTTTACACAAATTATACTGAAGCTTTCAATATCCATGACAAAACATATCTTTTCATCAGTTTAGTTGATAGTGTAATTTTTTAGAACAATTAAAATTAAATACTGGCTCCTTATACGACCGTTGAAACCTTTTCACACAGAGAAGACGTAAGCATTGATCACCACGCTTGCTCAAAATGAATCGACAATTTCAGATTTTGTACAAATCTAGGTTTACGATGATCACTTTACTCTCCTTTATCAGTTAGTTATGTCCAAAAGAAATTTGGAAACATTCGAACTTACAACCTCATGTAGGTAATAGGAGGCGCGTGCCTAAAAGCACTAGGCCTAGAGGCCATCGCGACTGTTTATTTTGCAGTAAATATCCTTCATGTGATAGTACAATTACTACTAGAACTTTTCTCGTACTCGATGACAAAAATTTATGACTGTAATTGTTTGTCCAACTCGGTATCGTGAAATCGCAATTCAATTGTGCAAATACCTTGAAGTATAGATGCGATGATTATCATGTTTCTATAAAAAATATTATTGTATAATTTTTATAAATAATACAAGACCCAACTAGGTTTAAGTACGTATCAGTGGCGAAGCGCCCATATAACACGATTCCTGCCGGCTTCCCTTTTAAAATATGTCCTGACCTTCTTATACCTATCACTGCTTGCGTGTCTACTCAAAGACTAACTAGCCTTCCGAAACACAAAATATTTTAGACCCGCCGGCTTCCCTCCTCGGAAAAGTGACTCTTCGCTACTGGTACGTATTGTGCTAAGCTTTTGATTTCAAATTCTCGCTAGTAAAATAGCTCTTTTTTAGACACGTCAATAACCTCCCTGATGGTAAGAGGCTGTCGCTTATGGACTTCTGAAATACCAGGAACTCTGCAAAGCCGCTGTCTACCATGAAGAGCGTGGAGTAGGCAAAGTGCATGAGCAAGGTGAGAAACAACTAAAGGTCTTATCCAAAAATTTTAAATTTTCATATGTTTGTTGACTGGGCTCAAATACTTAGATACTAGTAAACTTTAAGTTAGATTAAAAACTATTTATGTCTCTCAAGGTTATATTAGAGTGACAAAGATAAAGTTAAAGGTTCACATAAGTCTTTTAAAATTTTTCAATAATATTTTACACAGTGAGACGACCCTAACATTTCTTAGAGTGAGGAAGCAACAAACATACAAACAGTAGCTGACGTGAACGTATCTATCACTGACATCGAGGAGATAGTGTCAACGACAGCTTAGTCGCGAGACTGGAGATGCAACTGATAGCACGCTGAGTAATCGAACTAAGAATTACGCTTGTATGTCTACTCACTTATTGGACAATCTAGTACCTTGACGAGAAATGATACGAGTAAATTGAGTTAAGATTTTACTAATAGAAAGGTAAACGCTTCAGTTTCTCGGAATCCTAATTAAGGATCTAACTATGTCAGAAATATATATCAATCTTTTAGAATCATTCAGCTCTTTATACTTTTGTCTTTCAATTAAGGCTTGGAACTCTTTACCAGCGCATGTGTTTCCATCTTATTTTGATCCTGAGTCTTTTAAGCGGGGCGTAAAAAAGCTTCTCACTAAGCCATAGTGGAGGCCACTATACCATTAAACACCGTAAGGAAAGCTAAACTTTGCAATATACACTCGTACAAAGTTGAGGCGGAATTTTAATTTATTATAAAACCAACAACATATTCGTATCCGCATCTACTTACAACACTATAAATACTTCTACCCACTTTACAATTCAATCCACAAAATCAATACAAAATCGATACATCAAAGTTGCCGCATCCACCGGACGCGACTCCTGCGCATCGCGCCACATAAATCAAGATGGCGGCGATAACCAGCAACCACTCATAAAAGCAACTACGGGAACGATTTTACGATTCATAATTGTACTTTATTAAAATAGCCGCCACTTGCATTTTAATGGAAGAATTTTGTGTAATAAAAGTTTTGTTCGTTATCATAGAGTAGGTGGTATGCAGAAAGGTTGAAGCCGTAAGTAGGTCAAACGATTTGCATAATTGTTTTACTTTATTACGGTGATACTGTAACTGATATGGTTTTAATAAATATTGATGTAAATGAGATTAGACGGTAAAATGTTGCTTTTATTTTTATTACAATATGCTAAATATAAAAAGGGAGATTTATTTGTTTATTGATAGTCGTGGGTTTTATGTTTAACGATTATGTGGTCCATAATTGAGCATAATTGCTTAGGGCTTAGAATATATCTATGCACTTGCGACTTGAAGACACCTATAGTATGTGAAACTAGTCAGGACTCAGGAAACATAGACCCTCACAAGTTATTCCGTTTTTAAGTTATGCGAAATGTTGAAAAACAATTAAATGACACCAAAACAAAATTATTTAACTTTAGACAAAGCATCGGTCAGGAAAAAATTAATGTCAGTAATGTCCAAAATAATATAATAATAATAATAATATATCACAACAACTACACAGAACGCCATCTAAACTCAAAGTAAGCATATATTATATAAAATGAAAAACAAAAAAATGAAAATGAAGAAGAAACACATTGACGCTTGCTTTAGAACTGTCAAGCTCATTCATATGCTACACTAACTGTAAACCTATCATCATATTTAACAAACAACAGTATAAATAGATTTATAAGGAAAATAACATTACCATAGACTGTCGTATCTGTTGTGTGAGCGATCAGCGGTTCTGACAGCCGTCCGCCATATATTTACACCCGCTAATTAAATTATAAATCTTGTCGATAAGCGAAACGAGAATGTCATAGAGCTGATGATATACATACTCAAAATGTTATTTCATTTTTTGTTTTATTTTTAAATGTCAAACATCTTGCTAGATAGCAGCTCTTTGTTTTATCACATACGAAGACATACAACAGACACAAAATCCACCAAAGCGAATATTTGATGAAAAACTCTGAATCTGAGATGGTCCTCGATAAATGGCAATAGACTCGCTTCTTGTTACATAGTTTTCATCTAAAGTAGCTAGCAAAACGGGTACCACTGCTTGGCCCTTCGGAGAAAAAAGCGTAATGAGTTTGTCAGAGAGTAAAATATATAACCAATTTATTAATTCACCATGAAAGCAAAAAAAATATTTTAATTGTGCTATTTACTTATTTTATACTTTTTTTCGCGTGTTAATTATAATGAAATAATTTAAATGTTACAAAGCAGTACCACACAGTGTTGCAATATTCTTGCCTGAACACTCTTGAGAAATCTACTGTTTAAACCATTAGCTGGTTTTATAAGCGTGAAAGGGTATGTATACGTAATTAACATTAATTATAACAATGATTATAGCACCAATTTAATTAAATTAAACATTTATTCTTATAATCTCTGAGAGAGTCCGTGTTAGAAACAATGGAAGGTTGATACTATTGTTTTGTTTTATGGAATGAAGTAATAAATCAACAGTTGATTTTACTTGTCAACGATAGTATGTGCTACTTAGTTGTACAAAACAGTTACTGAGTGGGTTTATAGTCATTATTTTATTAGGTAAATGGACTGTACAATTAATTACTGTTTAAGTAACTCCACAGTACAGCGCCCCTAGTACTTACTCCGAGAACTATTTGTTCTAACAATTTTTTACGTTGTCACATTGGACAAATTAATGTCATAGTAATTTGCGGTAGAACTATTACCTTATTACCAGTTTTAGTACCAATTCCAAAAGCAATACTTATGACAGAGTATCAATTACAGACACAATACCGAACAATATCTTGTGTATGAAAATTTTCGTACTTTTTTGTGTTTAATTCAACATAATTATTTCTTAATTGTTTTATTCTTGAAGTCATAATATACTTTACATACAAAAATCGTAATAATAAATGAGCTAATCAAAAAGCTTATGCAGGGGTCGTCAATCACAAAATTAATTATAATAAAATTGCAATAGTTTAATTTCCTTTAAATATAACGGGAGGATATAACAAGGTGATATTTAAATGATATACAGAACAAAATAATATCATAATCACAGGAAGTTATATATAATAGGGTGTAAATCACAGTTATCAGGTATCTTGCGATCTGACAGCCGTACGCGCAGTTACGTTGTACCGTTAGATAATACGAGAATTGTTATTCATTTGCATTTGTTTCGTGGCTTTGCATTAAAATATGAATTAATTATTGTGACTAGAGTAAATCGATCAATTAAAAGAGGGTTTTTTGCAGTCAATTAACGAATCTGTTTTAATAGTACTTTTATTAAAAAAATGAACATATCCTTTTTGTTTTATAAATACATAATATATATAATTTTTCACTACTGAATGCATTTACCAAGTGTTTATGTCGGGGTCACGGGAGACGCTCGCGCATTCATCTGCGACCCCACGGGCCACGGCCTGCTCACCAAACGCGAGCGGGCCCCGTCCGATTTAGGGGACCTAGCTCCTCCTCCCTCGAGAGGCGCGTGCGGAACACGCGCGCTGCCGTTTCAGGCCCGTGCTGTTGCCCGTTCGCCGCCCGCAGGCCACCTTCTAATTCGGCCGCAGAGGATAGGGAGAACGTTGCGTCGCAATACCGGCACTCCTCTTCCCCTGTGGCCCCACCGCATCCGCAATCTGGCGGTTGCGGCTTCGCCGAGGCCACGGAAGGTAGGGAGAGCGGCGCGCCGTTATACCAGCACTCCAGTGTCGCCGAAGCAACACCGCAGCCCGACCCAGTTGCGGTGCCACTCATACAGCACCGCAACCCTCCTGAGCCACTCCATCATGGGCTACCACCAAAGCCCAGAGAAGCGGCGCCTCCTTCAGGTTCCTCTTGGTTTGACAAGGCGAGAACCCCGTTTGGGAGGGAAGTTTTATCTCTGCATTAAATCCGCCTTTGTACATTTACTTTGTATTTTATGCAAGAAGAAATAATAATCTGTGTAATCTAGGTTAAATTGTTTTCTTCTTTACTTTTCTCTGCTATTTCATTTCTTGATTGTACACTTCATATACTCTCACTACTACTACTACTACTAATGTTACTTCCTCTTCCAGTCTTAAGGTATGCTATTAGAGAACTCAGTTCTGAGTTAAGCTCGCTTTTGTACATAATTTTTATTTATATATTTTCTTTGCTACTTATCTTTTTGTGTGCAATAAATAAGAATCCTATTAATATTATAAATGTTTTATTGTTTATATTATTATTAATTTTGTGTGTGTGTGTTTGTTACCACTCAGCGCCTAATGGCTAAACCGATTTCGATGAAAATTGGTATGTAGATACAATAGGTGCCGGAGACGGACATAGGTTTTTTATCCCGAAAATCGGTCTGGTTTTCAAGGGATACAACAAAACATATTTTACGCACGGGTGAAGCCGTGGTGCGCAGCTAGTAAATAAATAAACTACTTCTCTGAAACAAAACACCGCTTAAAAGCTACTATATTTTAAAACAAATCGTAATTTACTTGACTTGTCCCATTATCACGTTATCAGATAGCCCAGGGATATCTAGACAGTGCCTACAATCCATTACTGGTATAGAGAACGACTCACAAACTTGCTAGCATACAAATTGCAAGTGCTGGCAATTAGCTGAGGAGGTAATACTAACAGCTGGACACAGTGTAAGTAAACCAGAAGGTATAGGCAGTACCTATGATTTCTTAAAACTTTTGAATTTAATTTTTAAAGTAAAAGCGGAGCGGTTTCACCCGCGTCTTTGCTTACTGCTCTGCTCCCGTCACCAGTAGCGTGATGTTACATAGCCTATAACCTTCCTAAAAAACTGGGCTATCAAACACAAAAAAAGTTATTCAAATCCGATTGGTAGTTCTAGAGATTAGCGCGCTCAAACAAACAAACAAACTCTTCCGCTTTAAATAGTAAGACATTAAAATTGAGAAAGCATGACACTGACCCCATGTAAAGGTCTTTATATTTTATTATCTTTTGCCGCCAATGAGTTAATATTTTTATTCGCTATTCGACCGCACCGTTCACCTTTAACCCTGTCATGTAATTAAAGTTCACATCCTGACATTTATTTTACAAGATAATTAACATTTCAATATGTATTGTGTAAATATCACATTTCAACAACTGTTTTAATCCTTGGAATGATCCAATGTCAATTTATTGTAAAATTAAATTCAATATTTTGTGTACACCCGTAGGGCTTAATTTGACATGTGCATATTTATGGTGATCTAAAGCCATTGCAACAGAGGATAACAATGAAAATTGTTTATATAAATCACAAGCGAATAATAAATTTAATAAATAATTCATAATTGCAATCCCTATTAAAACAAATAAACACATGTTCAAACATTTGCATCACAATAAAATTAAATAGAATGTTGGTCTACTGTTAATCGTTACCTGTGGCGATATCGTGTTCAGAGCCCGTTCGTCGCAGCATTAGCATATCGGAATTATTCCATTACAGCGTTAATAATTTAAAAATAATACGCCGCCGGCGCACGCGACCTAAAGTTATGAGTCCCTGGAGATGCGATTGCGAAACGAAACATCCACCAATCAAAAATAATCTCTAAATCAAAGAGTTCAGAGTTTAGTTATATTTATGCTTGCGTTTATAAATTTCAGTGGTGCTAAACATTTTATTATGTTAATAGACAGACAATATGAGTGAAGATTATTTGTATTATGATTTATTGTTATGCATTTCTGCTGTGCGGTGTATTAAATTTGAAACATAATAGGCTGTGATATCTTTAGATTTTCAAAGCGATATATCATTCCAATTTAAATTATGCAATTTAATTGGTGGTATAAATTATGACCATAATGACTTAAGTAAAGGGCATGTAAATAATATTTTATAATATTAATATAGGCTAGAAAGCAAAGTTAATGTTATAGAACGCTTGAAATATATAAATCAACGGCTGTATTAATAAATTCTTTTTATAAGTTGTTACATTGGCTTTTTGACATTTAATTAAAAATGCAATATGTATTATTACCCTTTTAATCTGTGTGCACTATACACTTGTAATTTTATAGCAAACCTTCTACAATCTAAATCCGCAGCTGATTGTGACATGCAATACTAAATAATACATATTAATACCAGCAAATAAAACACAACACAAAAAACAAAAACTATCATATTAAAAACAATTCAGTGTAAATGCACAGTTCATCAAAATTTCAAGGTTCAGATCACAAATCACGTACATCCCAGTGGTTGACAGTATGACATCCGGGCTGTGACGTCAAAGGGAGGGGGAAGGGTTACGAACGGTCCAATAAATCAGCCGCGAATGCCGCCTGCAGGTGTTACGCCACTGCAATACACGTTGAAATATTACAGCAGAGATTAATACTTTAAATACAAGAGACGTGACAATGCGGATTGTTTTTGGAGATGGTAAAACTTTGGAGTTCGTGTTGTATTAAATGGTGTTTAGTATATTGTAAGTAGCAAGTAGAACTGATGGTTAGTGATAATCACTTAGAAGTAGAAGCACCGTTGGCTATGCAATATAATTGTATTTAGTTTTGTCACGTTCTCCAAAACATTGTCTTTACAACACTGCTGTCAATTCATAAAGTGGTTATGACAGATACAAGAAAACACGGTTTGGTTCCTGTAGGTCCAGTCAAGTCACGAGAAAACAATGTTTTCGGTGAACCTAGTGGCGACGTAGTGCAACCAAACCGAAACAGAAGAACCAAGGCGTTGCCAACAGTAATAAAATGAGAGATGAAAAATGAAATCGAGGAGATAATTGATTCTCCACTCCCAACAATTATAACGTAAAGACTAATAATAAGTTTACAGCCTTTTCTGCATAAAACTTAATCATTGTCAGAAATATAGCTCCTGTCAATAGTGGCCTAATAATTAACCACTCGATTCAATCAGATACAATTTATATCTCAATTATGTGTTGGGAACTAGTAGCTTACATTCATCTTGTTTTAATTGGACATCATCGGCCTGTGTCGATTCGTATTGTTCGTTCACCGAAACATGGCGTTATAAAACTATTTAATTATTACATTCATCAATGATTAAATACGACTGTTATTTTTATTCATTTAGCTATAAAAGTATAATAATCAATCGGAGTGAGCGTCTTGTGTTTAATATCAGGTTTTTATAGTAGCAATAAACATAACGTTGTTTATGAAAACCTTGAGTCCTTACAAAATTTGTGTTGTTACTTATTTTAATTTAGATTTTATTGTTTATCTATCTTCTGTTATTTTGTTCTTCTGTGGGGTCGTACGGCGAAGGGGATAGGAACTAACGGACAGAAACATCAGGTAATATGGTTATAAATACGCTTGTTTGTGATGACTATGTTAAACTAATCCTTTTGTGGAAGGTTAGGTTAGGTCTAGCAGTTCTTCAGACTGATAGAAGACAGTTAACTATGTTTAAGCATTTTTATTCACAGTAAAATATAACAAAATCACTTTTAGCTATGACATTCACAGAAGTCACAATTCTATTATTTACAGGAAAACAGTCATTAATAAAATTTACACGTTAATATATTAGTGCAAATGCAATAATTTCAACTGAATGTGATTGCCAACAGTTTCATCATTCTTTGATAATCTCAGCACTGTTCATGAAAGCGAAAGAATTAACAAACACATAAATAATTTGTTTAAAAGAAAACATTTCCTCGCCGCGACAGTTTTATTACTAACATAATATATTTTTCTTTTCATATATATTTTTATCTAATAATTTAGCGATCACGTTCAAACGCTCGCTTTGCAATAAATTTGGACAAATTTAGAGGGAATAATTTATTTTATGGGTCGAGCTGTCTCTATTTTTATTCAGTAGTCTGTGTGACTCAGTTACAGTCATAAAAAATATAATGTTCAGGGTTGTCGCGTTGCCAAATTTATAATACGACATAATGTTTTGACAAAACACATTATATAGTTATGTAGAAGGAAGGAAGCTTTGATAGTTTCCTGTCGTTTGTTTGTGATACTATTTTGTTCATATATCTTTGGGTGTCAGACTGAGTTTTACTGAATACTGATATTTTACGTCAGTTACAATAGTTTAGAGAAGACTCATGCATTTAGATCACATGAATGACCACGGAAGTAGATCTAGCTAGATCTAGTTCCATGTAAATGACACTGACGACCCTATACTATTATATAAAACGACAGAGTTTGTTTGTTTGAACGCGATAATCTCTGAAACAACCAGTGGGATTTTAAAAAATCTTTAAAATTTTTGCTTAGTTCTCGAGGTCGGCTATGCGAAGGCAACGGTGACGGGAGTAGAGTGGTAATCAAAGACGCGGGTGCACCTGCGTCCGAGGAAACTAGAATCAAGATAACCAAACGAAAATGTCACTAGAGTTAATGTCACAGTTCAATTCGTTGACTAGACGTTTTGGTTATTTTGAGTTTGGTTTCGAACTTCAAAAAATGCAGGTCATTCTTTACTCACCGTATTCTTACTACTATACTGAGTTATAATTTCGAGTAGCATGTGAAATAACGCACACAAAAACACTACAATCGTTATGATGAAAAAAGGAAGTTTATACTGCCTATCTACCTTATATCCAATATCATTTGCCTACATAGTGCAGCCATGCCATGTGCACGATATGCTGTAGTGTGATAA
Organism: Parascotia fuliginaria; assembly: GCA_963082885.1. Classification (NCBI taxonomy): domain Eukaryota; kingdom Metazoa; phylum Arthropoda; class Insecta; order Lepidoptera; family Erebidae; genus Parascotia; species Parascotia fuliginaria. The sequence continues at coordinate 18,271,097 of OY720179.1, read as the reverse complement.
CATACCATATACGGGCGTTGCATACCATGTACCTTAACAGTTCATAAGTCGATTAGAAGTAGTATATCTATTTTATAAGTTTGATTAGTCTTTTAAGAAGACTGTAAATTAACAAAGCAAAGTCCAAGACATTTATTAATTTGGAATAACACTTATAAACGATAAAATCACACAGACTTCTTACCTTACATAAGGTCATTTTAATAAGCAAATTTGACAAATACAATGTATTTAATCTTTTTGCTTATTTATTTCCAACTTGTCCTACTAGTAGGACCACAAAACATACCTATTTCTGTCTGTCCTAGTAGTAGGACCACAAGAGAGACCTTTCATCGCATGCTTGGTCATAAGACCTTTAGAACCATAACTTATATTAATACTTATTATTCATTTTGCATAATCATAAAGAAAAGATAAAATAAAATATAAAATTTATTAACAAATCTATAACAAGAACACTTAATCACTTTAAAACTATAAAAGAAACGATCACAAAATGTATCATAATTTTTACGATCGACAATATTCAACATCGATCCATATCGAGTTTCGATTTTAATTTATTCGATTGCTCAGTTTTATATCTGCAATCGATTGATAGACAATCGTAAAAATATACATACTTTATATTCCGAGAAATAGCTATAAATGTCATTAATATTAATTATCATTATTGTTGGTATTTATGGCTCGTTAAACAAAAACGTATTAATCCAATGAAATTGTCAATTCACAACGAATGAATGGCCGTCAAAATTGATTGGTGTTTTAAAATTTATTTATTGTGTTTCCTTCTTTTAATGTTTTTTTGCCTATAGTGGAAGACAAGCCACCTGACGGTAAATGACAACTATCGCCCATGGACTTCTTAAATGTCAGGGGTACTACAAAGCCATTGCGTACCATTATATTAATGCTCTCTTAAAACCATACCACCCAAACTCCCCAACCCATAGTTTGAAGAAGGACATGTCATAGCGCTCGGGAAAAACCGCAGCTGGTAGTTCGTTCCAGAGCCTGAACACGTCAGAGAAATGAACGCTGGAAACGAACCATGCTAGACGAGATCGTGTCTAGGTAGTATGGATGAACTTTGCTGCGATGTCAAGTGGTGTAATGATAGAAAGGAGACGATGGCACCAAGTCAAACAATTCCTCAGAGCACTCTCCTTGAAACATACAGCAGAATACGCTTAGAACTCCGATGCTTATGTGACTCCAGTTTGTTCTTGAGATTGGGATCACTGACAATTCGAACAGCTTGCCGTTGGAGGGAGTAATTGCAAGTGGATCGAACTGGTATTTGGGGGCTCCCGCCCACAGGTGATATACATAACTCACTTGGATTATAATGTTAAGTGTTAATAATTTTAATACAGTTTGACAGTTTTAATTTGACAATTACCGATATTTTGTAGGTTATTTTTTACTATTTTATCACTGTCATATCAGCCGAAAGACACCATGATATGAGCCTGCTCCAATTTTCATTACCAAGGCCGGTCGTTTGCCGCGTAATACTTTTTATCACACCAAAATTCTGTTTATAAAACGTATCAAAAAATTAGGTTATGCTTTCCTACATATACAGATACATAACTTCACTTTTGTCTTCCATTAATGGGGTAAGCAGAGACTATAGAACACCATTTGCTACATTGCAAACATACCTCCTTTACCTCTTTAACATTCATCAATCTTTTCATATACACACGTCAAAACTGCTGGCTTAATATATCTAGCTTCATTACAACTTTCTTATATAGAAGTTTCAATTAAATCCAAGTATTGAATATTTCAAAACCAAATAAAACTTCCAACTAAGAGGCCTCAAGTAAGATTTAATTAACAAGTCACAGATATTTCTTCATACGTAATTAATTACCATTACACGCCTTCGGGCTCATAAAAACATTCACAATAGCCTTTGAAAGGATTGACCGATAGCTTTACACTTTATTAAGCTTTTATGCTAATTTGCATAGAGTTGGTTTTAGCCTGTTTTTGCTTTGTGGACTATGTGGTGTTACGAAAAAGTGGTATACGATGGCCATTCATTATTCGTATAACAACCGAACGTAAATAACATATTTAGATGGTTTATTCCTCTTTGTTAACCTGTGATTATACTTGCTAGGATTTTACGATGTTGGCGTTATTCCCTTTTAAAACTACAGGACTACATAGAGAACGATTCATTAGACACTTTACGTAACATCCTATTATTTTTATATATTGCCCTTTTTTATATTTCTGAAATTTCATTGTTCAAGAATAAGTTTAAGTTTGATTTATTGAAATATTATAAGCATAAAAAAGAGGTCTTTGCCTGCACTGGAAAAATGTAACATCACGCTAATGGAGACGAAAGCAGCGCAGTAGCCAAATACGCGGGTAAACCGCCGTAGGTAACTAATATCGCGCTGGAATAATGATGATGATGATGTTTAATAAAATATAAAATATACATTTGAACATTTTTCTAGTACTTTGTAAATAAAACAGTAAAACTTAAATTTTAAAATATATATTTTACTATTTACAAGTTCAAAGCGGAACATAGCATTTAACCAATAATTCAGAACACCGATAACAAGGTTATATTACAGCAATTAGGAGCCATTTTACATTTGATTTTATTGTGTCATAATTAGACGCGGTTTACGAGCGATGCCACGACGGTTGTGATCCACCGGTCTTGTAATAACTAATGATATAAGTTAACAAGTATGTATTCATTTTATTATTTATTGCTTTAGCTAGTTCCAGGCTTGATTTGGAGCTTCTTGTTTTTAAACTAAAGGTGCTTATATTTATTTTTATCCTTTAGCCTACCAAAGTGACTCCACCCCGCCTGATGGTAAGCAGTCAGTGTAATCCAGAAGTGGTGGCCACTATACCAATAGCCATCGTCTTAAACTGCTGGTATGGTGGCCTACACTATGGCGGCTGGGAATGGAGTTAGAGAAAGGGAATAAGGGAGGTGAGGAAAGAGGAAAGTGGGGGGGGAATTGGGCCTCCGGCGCTATCACTCATCGAACGAAATGCAGTAGTACGGATACTACTACTCTTACGTCGATCTTCTATGAGAGGGTAGTACTTCCCCGGACGATCCGGCCCATTCATGCTGAAATCAGCGCGGATCTACTATATTGTATTATATTATTAAATATTCATTTATTATCTATTTAGTTTTTATATTATGCAAGTGGCAATAAAGCATAAGATAACTGATGGTAAGTATTTATTACAATCAATGTAGCTGTGTTCTTTAAATTTCGTAGAAACGATGCTAATAAAACACGATGATTAAATAGCTGACTATAAGGAAAAGGTGGAGACAGAATGAATAAATTGACTTTTGAACGAGAACTAATAGAAAATTTTAGCCTTTCGGTTATTTTATATTATATCACAGTAAACACAGTAAGTAAACACAGGTTTGTTCACAACGATGTCCTTCACTGCAAATAAAGTCCAAAGTAAACTTAAAAAATATTCTCAGATCTTAACTCAAGCAAAAGACGTAAAACTACTTGGACCATCTTCTTCTGCTAAAAAAGTGACTCATAGAACAAACAGTGAGTTAAACATACCAGGTTATTTTTACTCCTTAGAGCAAAACCTAACATTACATGCAACCATTAATTACATAGTTTTTATTGCCCGATTTGTTCAGCACTCGATTAGGTACGTCTGATTTATCTTCGAACAAATGTATCCACTGTTATAATTAGTGACGGAGTGTTGAACAGACAAACATGATATGAAGGTAAGCAACATGGCGCTTATAATAAATACATTAATTAATATACTATTTATGATTTAATACTGCTGAGCGGATTATAAAATTGTGAGGTTAATTCTTGTCATGGTCTATAGCAGTCGTGGATATGCAAACTTTTTGTGTGTAGGAAATTAAAAATTAAGCATTAAATTCGTAACATAAAAATAATGCCTAACAGTAAAGTGGTCCTTATTCATAGAAGGCGTTAATACAAAGATTGCTTAAAGGCTAACTGATGATTTCCGGCTCATTTGTTTTAGAAGTCTGGATTTCCTTACGATGTTTCCTTTATTATACACAAAAATACACTGGTGTTTAATGGTTTTTAATCTACAACCTTATTCTTAAGAGGTGTCTTAATCATTTCTATATTACTATAATTTAATTAAATTACGTGGTTAGTTATGTAACTATATATTCACATCAGATAAGCCTCGTAACCAATAAAAAAAGAAGTCTTAAAATCTATCAATCACTATTACTGCACACGTAAGTACCTAAATCCATTTAACCAACAAATGAATAAAATATTCACAATTACAATTCGTGAATAAATCGATTGTTTGTATCGAATTAATTAATCGATTGAATTATATTATTAACAGAATCGTAAAACATGGATAACTGCGCCAGAGATTATAAATTTAATTGTATCCGCCATATTTGATTCGATTATACAACGCTCAATAAATTTCTGTATAACGGAAAATGTTTATGCTATTTGATAAATGTGTGTTAATTATACTGTAGAATTTATTATGAATTGAATTTTTACTTTATTATACAAGATGTATTAAACACGTGGAAAGATTTATGAATAAGTGAAGTCATATATCATGTATACGATGGAGATAACTGCATTTCAAGTCATGAACTCGACATTAAGGTGCGTTGCGCGGCTAGTATTGAAAGTTGGTCAGCAGTTCTAATATTGAGATAAGGTTTATGGTGACAGACAAACGACCTGCCTACTTGATAGAGTAGTAGCCACTGACCCTTTGGAGCCATAGATTAGATAGATTTTATACTTGTAGACGAAGTTACAATCTTTAAAGTTGCTATTACTAAATATCTCGCTAACCAACTTACAGAAATTTAGTTCTAGAAATTGTTGCTATTCTTCAAATTTAAATTAGAAGTCTTAATAGAAATCTTGCTGCATCTTACTTTTATTAAAATATAAATTTACGTTATCGATATCATCAAGAAAAAACGTATCTTAAGAGATACGTTTCTCTTTAGCTGATAAGAATCTTATCTATTGCTTAATTTTTTATTTATTTAATAGATTATCTATAGATATTATATCCACAACGTTTAAAAATATTAAGCTACAAAAGTAATTCATACAAAATTCAAGAAAACCACCAAAGTGATCATTGAATATCATATAAATGGGTTTTGTTGACGAACAAAATGGAGTTATTGCCTATAATATTTTAATTATTGCAATCGATTCGATGAATAATCGCTTTGAATGGTATTGCCCAAGGCTTTCTCAGAACAAATAAAAATATTGTTACTCATAGTATTTTCCGAAGGCTTTTAATAATAATTTATGGCAAGGCATGACTCCATCGCAATATTATTTACAAAGTTAATCTTTTTACTCCATAACAGAAGGTAATTAAGGAAATGCGTCAGAAACTTTTTCTACTATCAATAATTAATTTAAGCATATTCTTTATTCTATAATATATCTCTCTACTACTTATCTATAGGCATTTCCTCTCCTTATACAAAAAATATAAATTAAATCAAGTGACGAATTTTAATTATTGACCTGTCTACAAAACAACATTTATTTAATAGCAACAAGAAGAACCCAATACACTCTATACTATTTATTTTTAATAAAATAAACTCTCTATTTAAAAAATTATAATATTTTTCATCTAAATTATTATAAGTAGGTGTCAAAACACAGCGGTCATAACCATTAGTGAAACTCATAGAAAACATACAATAAACGTATTTCATTAATTTACCATTAAATGTCTTAATAAATAATGATCGAGCCGACGGATGCGCCCACGCATGTGTTTTATTACTACGCATTTAGAGTTCCCTTGGTGAATAGTTAGCGATGTCCTACTGACCTTGTTTGAAACATTTTATAATAATATTAATCATGTTAATTTTATTTAAATATTTAACAAAGTAGTGCGGTGTTTAATTTTAGCAGTTTGCTTTACGTAGATAGAATATTACTTGTACCTACTTGTTTTATTGAATTCAATTTTAATAACATCTTTGCATTTTAAATAAAGTAGAAGTTAGTTGGATTTTTATTTATTTATTTTATTATTTTTATTTATTTAGTAAATACTTATAAGCTAACAGAATTTATCCAAAGCACTTACAAGCCCAAATCTATAACGTTTTATTCTAAATATTACAATTAAAATGTCAAGTACATCAATTTGATAATGTTAATAGTCAATGAGTTTGTTATATGTCAATACAATATTATAAAAATTCAATTCAATAATGTCGATTAATTATTCAAATCAATAATATCAAATAAATCAATTCAATAATAAAAGATTGACGACAGATACAAAGAACAAGCAGAATATAACGTCCATTAACCACATATTTATTTAAGCACACACACAAATGTACGTTCGCGGCTTGTGCCATTTTTCAATTTGAATTTAGATTTCTATTTGAATCTTAGAAAACTTTTTGGTGTCTTATTGCCAGGAAACTATGATGCTAACGTGTCTTCAAGTAGAAGTTGACACGAAACGTGTTACGCGCCTTTCGTTGATTTAAAAACTCGTCGTGTACGGAACTCATAACACTAAACCTAAACAAGCATCAATGTTTGACTTTTTTTACGATTATTTTGTGGAAATTAATGTATGTTGTCTGTTTATTGTGATTTCTACCGTTGTTTGTTTGTTCTGTATCTGCGTGATGACAGCTGGCCGCCATATTTTATTGTACGTCTGTTATGTATGTAACGTTAAGTTCGTTCAAATTAATGGGTTGTGTTTACATGATTTGTTTTTACTATATTTGTAAAGTTTTTATGTATGAGTTATGAGATATAAAATATTTATATATTAACGCATAGAGTGATCATACAATATACACGCAAAATTAATTCTTCAAACCACTAATCAAATTAATATTATTAGTATTAGTACTCTATGAGTATAAGTATTAGCTGTCGCTCACGGACGACTTACAGTATCTGGCATTACTACTGCAATGAAAGGAGTGGCCAGCTAGAGAGGTTGGTCATAATTGATTTATTTTTATTAGTATTTGGTTATCCTATGGCTTAATAGGGACCTATATCCTTTTCCTCAATTACATAACAGCTTAAATCATTTGTAAATAAGTACATTTGAAGTAGTAAATCATACTTTTAGTAAACTGTTATATTAAACCCAAATTGAATCATATATTAAACAAAGTTTATGCATGATTATAATATTCAGTTATTCTATCAATAACATAAATTCGTAGATCAGAATGTTTGTGATGCAACTATCATCTGCCCTTATGTAAACTACTGTATTCATGTCAACTCGCTAAGTGCGGCATTTACATACAAATTGTATGAATTAATACAACGCCAATCGACACCAGCTTTAAATCACACATTATAATGAACCCGTTTCTAATCTGAAAGATTGTGACGCAGACAGGCAATGTTTACATTAGATTTTTGCCTAAAAGTATTCTGCCTATAAAGGTAACTATAAGTTTGTTCAAAATTAAGTAATATTAAGTATAGGTTCCTTAACCAAAATAGTTTTGAAGACGCTTACACTTGAGAAACAAGTGAGTTACATATCGAATGATCTAAAATTCAGGAATAACTTTTAAGATGGATTATTTGATTATTGAAACTTGTTCTAGTTACTATTTATACAACTTTGGTGGCAAACAAGGATACGACCCACTTGAAGGTAAGTGGTAACCGTAACCTGTAGAGATGACTGTGTTTTCTAAGCATTGCAGATGTATTAATACTTAGCAAAGACAACCAAGCCGTTGCCGACCACTCTTTAAATTTAGATTTAGATTGCCCGTTTTGATGCTAATCGTGGATTGTTTAAAATTCATCGCCACTCATTCAACGGAAATTATCATGTTGACGAATTATTATTGTTACGTGTCAGGATGGGGTTCGATGTAAAATGCCAGTTACGCGTTAATGAGTTTATTAGAGACTCGCACAATACACTATCAGTAACAAAATAATGCAACAAACACTTATACTGCACTATCACGCTTCGTATATCGCTCTTCGTAAACTTCCGTATCGCTTCGATGTTCGCTCGAGATCGCTGTATTCACAACTGAACGAAGTGCCGACGTTCGAATCCTTTTTATAGTCCTTCAATAGATTTCTAGAACCTTCCAGTTATTACTACAAAGATGCCGACAATTCTCGAAAACAGAACAATGAGTGTAGGTACCTAGCTGCGACGCGTAGGTATGCCTACCGCCGATGAGCTATTGTTATATGTGTAGGTAGGTACATGTGAACGTTCTAGCGTAGGTATTTGTTGTATACGAGTAGGTAGGTACTTGCGAATGTTCTAGAGCGTAGGTATTCGTCGCAACATTGCCCCCCTCTTAATCATGCTCGTCCCGAGCAGCGTTAGAACCGTGATAGGGTGTTAGTCGATCGATGTGGACGATCTTCGGCTTCTTTCTATCGCCCTGTCTTATGCGATAGGTCACGTCATTGATCCTTGTGATCACTTTATAGGGACCCTCCCAGCGGGCCTGTAGCTTCGGTGACTTGCCGATTTTCCTGAGAGGATTATGTAACCACACGAGCGTACCTTCCTCGAAGCCATGATTACTTGCTTTCCTGTCATAACGAGTTTTCATCTTCTCATTAGCCTTGAGGTTGTTATCTCGCACTAGATCATGTGTCTTATCCAGCTGTGCTTGCAAGTTTGCGACGTACTCTACTGTCGGCTTTGGCGTATCAGGAGGTGTTCCGGTAATCAAGTCTACTGGTAGGCGTATGTCTCTTCCAAAGTTGACTTTGGCCGGCGTAAATCCTGTAGTGTCATGAACCGCGGACCGATATGATAACAGGAAGAGTGGAATGTAACGGTCCCAGTCTCGTTGATGGTCTTCGACAACCTTGGCCAGATGGTTTTCCAATGTCTGGTTAAACCGTTCTACCATGCCGTCAGACTGCGGGTGCGCTGGTGTTGTCCGTGTTTTGTGTATGCCGAGTAGATTACACATCTCTTGAAACAGGGCTGACTCGAAATTTCTTCCCTGGTCACTATGCAGTTCCAACGGCACACCAAATCGACACACTACCTCCTGGATCAACTTTTTGGCCACGGTCTGAGCCTCTTGGTTTGGTGTCGCAAACACTTCGGGCCATTTGGTAAAGTAATCTTGAACTACTACTATAAAGCGGTTGCCGTCTTCTGTCACGGGAAATGGTCCAGCTACGTCAATGGCAATTCTCTCCCATGGGGCTCCGACACTGTACAGCTGTAGCTTGCCTCTTGATCTAGTACGAGGTCCTTTTACTGAAGCACACGTAGAGCACTTTCTGCACCACTCCTCGATGTCTTCCCGACAGCGTACCCAGTAGAACCGTTCTCTCACCTTCACCAAAGTCTTCTTCACACCAAGATGACCACCTGATGCACCATCATGCAATAAGCGCAGAACAGGTGCAACTTTGTTTCTCGGGATCACCATCTGTAGAACTTGGTCCTTCCCGTCAGGTGATTCCCACTTTCTATATAGCACGCCTTGTTCCAAACTCAGACTGTCCCACTGAGCCCAGTAGGCCTTTGTGATTGGGCTTGCGGCTGATACGTCCTGCCATAATGGTTTCCGACCCTGAGCCTTCCAGTCCATTATTAGTTTAAGATCTCTGTCTTCTTTCTGTACCTTACTGATTTCCTCTTTGTCCCAGGATTCATCGGTCCCCTGAGTCCTGACAATTTTCACTACCTCCTGGACTCATGCTTCAAACAGTGTTTACAATCCTGGGAGCATGGACGTCGCGATAAGGCATCTGCATTGGAGTGAATCCTTCCACTGCGGTGTTCTATTACAAAGTTGTACTCCTGTAGTTGTTCGATCCATCTCGCGACTTGGCCTTCAGGATTCTTGAACTGGAGTAACCACTTCAGTGCTGCATGGTCTGTTCGTAGTGTGAACTCTCTTCCTAGCAAGTATTTATTAAAGTGTTGTAAGGTCTTCACAACTGCTAGTAATTCACGCCGAGTTACACAGTAGTTTCTCTCAGGCTTCGATAGAGACTTGTTGAAGTAGGCGATGACCACTTGCTGTCCATTTTGCTCCTGAGATAACACACCTCCGATTCCAGTATTACTGGCGTCTGTGTCCACAATAAATCTGCCTTCTCTATTAGGGTAGCACAGGACTGGAGCTGAACACAGCAACTCTTTGAGTCGTGTAAATGCACGTTGACAATCCGAGTCCCAAACGAAGTTCCTCTTCTCTTCTGTCAAGTGGTGTAATGGCTTGGCTACTTCAGAGAAGTTCTTCACAAAACGCCGGTAGTAAGCACTGAGGCCCAGGAAAGCTCTTACTTCGGTTTTAGTTTTTGGTACAGGCCACTCTTGCACCGCTTTTATTTTGTCTGGGTCCGTTCGAACACCTCTATCCGAAATAATATGGCCTAAGAACGAAACTTCTTTCTTGAAAAAGGCGCACTTCTTCGGGTTAAGTTTCAAATTTGATTCACGAAATCTCTTAAAAACTTTCTCAAGATTCCTGCGATGTTCCGTGAAACTGCGTCCCATAACTATTACGTCATCTAAGTACACCAGACAGGCATCTCCCAAAAGACCCACTAGTACGCGTTCCATAAGCCTTTCGAACGTAGCTGGTGCATTACACAATCCAAATGGCATTACCCGGAACTGCCACAGGCCTTTGCCAGTACCGGTGGTAAATGCAGTCTTCTCCTTATCTTCTGGCCGGAGTTCCACTTGCCAGTAGCCACTTTTCAGATCTACCGTAGAGAACCACTTCATGCCTCCAAGCATGTCCAAAGTGTCGTCAATACGGGGCAAAGGATAGCTGTCTTTCTTGGTCACGTTATTCAGCATCCTGTAGTCTACACAAAACCTAGTACTGCCATCTTTCTTCTTCACGAGTACCACAGGTGAAGACCATGGGCTGGATGATGGCTCTATGATCTTGGTTCGTGCCATATTCCCAATCAGCTCGGCTACTTCTTGTTCTTTTGCTAGTGGCACTCGTCTAGGTCTTTGTTTAATAGGCTGTGTAGCACCTGTGTCGATCGGGTGTTTCACTAACCCCGTTCTTCCAAGGTCGTTTTCTTCTTTAGTGAAAATGTCCTTGTAGTCCAGTAGCAGCTTCTCTGCTTCCCGATATTCGTTGGATGACAAACTTTTCTTCGTGGTCTCTAGCAATGGGCCCATATGATTTTCCGAAGAGGCAGTCTGGACGTTCTCTAGGATCTTCCTCAGACTGCTCACAGCCTCACATCGTCCAACGATCGCGTTCTTCCGTAATAACATCGCCGAATTTCTGAGGTTGGCAATTTTAACTTTTGCTCCACTTCTAGTCATAACCAAAGTTCTGGCTGTAATTAGACTGGTATAGCGCCCAGGATCTTCCACCATGACGCAACGATCAGCAGTCACACCCTCAGGGAACCTTACGTCGACTAAGGTTTCTGACCTCGGTGCCAAGGTTACCGTTTTGGCACTGTAGACCGCTATCGAAGAACAGCCTTCCAGAAAGACTTCTTGATCTGGGAAGCTTAGAACACCTTTAGCAATATCGACAACGCACTGCTGCATTCGTAGGAAGTCTAAGCCGATAATGCAGTCATCCGTTATGCTCGCCACCAAAACAGATTGATGATAAATCTTCTCTCCTAGTTTGATCTTCACATCTGTAGCTCCGAGGACAGTCACTGGCTGGCCAGTCGCTGTTTGCAATTTGCAAGATGGTCGTGCGTCTTCCCACTGAATTGTTCGCCGCAGAAGTTCTGGTCGTACGATGGTCTTTGACGCGCCCGTATCTATTGTAAAGCGAACAGGTTTACCATTTATTTCTCCAGCTGTTACCAGGCTATTACCGTCACATGCCTGTGATACTTGGACTGTGGGGGCTTGACGTAACCCAGCCAGTGCCCGCCCCGCGGCCCTGGCTCCGATTAGTTTAACGGATCTTGACTAGCGTCAACCTGAGTAGTGGTTGACACCGTTCTACTTCCTCTCTGAGCCGGACAGTTAACTCGGATATGTCCTCACTTGCCGCATCCGTAGCATACAGGCTCACCCCTTGGTCTAACAGCTGCAACAACTTCCCGTACTTTATGCGACTTGTAGTCGTTTCGCACAGCTTCCACCTCAAGGGCATGTGCTAAGGCCGCTTCTAAAGTTGTATGGTGTGCCAACCGTACAGTTACTCTGACCTCAAGGTCTCTTATACCATCCACAAATGCTTGTACCACTGTGTGGTCCACAGATGATAGACTGGAGGCATAGGCTCGTCGTACTAGGCGTTCAATTTCAGCAACCCATTGTTGAAGTCCCTCACTCGACTTCTGAGTTCGATCCTTCAGCTGAGCTCGATAAACATGCTCCAGGTGCTTATCGCCAAATCGAGCTTCCAAAGCCTTAAGGAGTGCGTCTAAGCTTCTTCGGTCTGCAGGTAAGTTCTCTAGGATCAGCAGTGCATCCCCTCTAAGTGCCAAAGTAAGCGCCGTCAGTGCGTGACCATCTTCCCATCCATTTCCTTTGGCAACTACTTCGAACTGGTGACGAAAGGCCGTCCAGGAAGACGAGCCGTCAAAGGAGGGAAGTTTAAACTTGGGACCTCCGGAAGTAACTGCCGCGGCCACAGGCGTAGCACTTGAATAAAGAACCTTGGTCTTCTGCAGCTCTTTAATCATTTTGTCATGATGGTTCATGGTGGTCTGGACATCTTCGAGAATTTCATCATGTTTGCTGGTACGTTTTTTCATCACTTCAACGTCTTCTTGAAGAGAACTGATGACGGTGCTGAACCCTTCCCACTTAGAGTCCATCATTTCTTGAAGGTCCTCACGGATAGCCCCCTTAAGATCCAGAAAAGCTTGACGTTGAGCTCTTCAGCTTGGCGTTGGAGCTCTTCAGCTTGGCGTTGGCGCTCTTAAGCTTGGCGTTGGCCTTCCTTCAACTCCTCCATGGCTTGACGTTGCCGTTCTTCAGCTTGGCGTTGGCGCTCTTCAGCTTGGCGTTGGCCCTCCTGTATAACGGCTAAAAGGGACGACATGTCAAAGCCAGAGCCTATACCCGTCGACGCCGCAGAAGTGCCGGGATCACTAAATACTGCTGCGCTAGACTCTTCAGTATCGGCCATAATCGATGGTTCACGAGTTTCGTCTACCGCCGCCTGTCGTCGAGTGCGTACTCCCTCGTCGCGTGGTGTGACTGGCATTCTCACTTCTGTCACCAATTGTTACGTGTCAGGATGGGGTTCGATGTAAAATGCCAGTTACGCGTTAATGAGTTTATTAGAGACTCGCACAATACACTAACAGTAACAAAATAATGCAACAAACACTTATACTGCACTATCACGCTTCGTATATCGCTCTTCGTAAACTTCCGTATCGCTTCGATGTTCGCTCGAGATCGCTGTATTCACAACTGAACGAAGTGCCGACGTTCGAATCCTTTTTATAGTCCTTCAATAGATTTCTAGAACCTTCCAGTTATTACTACAAAGATGCCGACAATTCTCGAAAACAGAACAATGAGTGTAGGTACCTAGCTGCGACGCGTAGGTATGCCTACCGCCGATGAGCTATTGTTATATGTGTAGGTAGGTACATGTGAACGTTCTAGCGTAGGTATTTGTTGTATACGAGTAGGTAGGTACTTGCAAATGTTCTAGAGCGTAGGTATTCGTCGCAACATTATTAATGAATTTTGCTAAAACGAAATGATATTTTCTAAACAGAGCAGCATAGAAAATCTGAAGGTTTTAAGTGTTTGAGAAACATAAGATCCTACAAAAACGTTTTTACCATACAATAAGATGAAAAAAATATAGAATGCTAATTTCAGATCGCATTACGAAGTGTACAGTCTAATATAATAATCTATGGTCAAAATAATAATCGTAAAGCAGCTAGCGAGGTGGATCATAAATTTAACTGCCGTTTTCTAAAATTAATAACGCATAATTCTAATATAAAACCTTAATGAGTGGCGAATAAAGCGATAAACGTGTAATTTACGATCTGGCCGGTCAATAAAAACTTTGAGATAAGTAATCTTAGAAATGGAAATCAATTATTTTGTTTACGTCAGACTGTTGGAATTGATGTATTTTTTAAATTAATTTATTATAACTAACATTAGTTTGAATTTTAAGAATATATTTTAATGTGTCTGGAAGAGATCGCTTTTAGCGATAAGATCGCCCATTGTACAGCTACTATATTACTTAAATGAATGTATTGTTAGTTAACATGTTTTGTAAACTTTATAATGTGTACTGTACAATAATGAATTTTCTATCTTTATATCTAATAGGTTAGTTATAGATAGATATTTCTGAGAAACTTACTAGATTTTAATACACTTTTTAAGACATTTATAGAACCAGTCCCGTGTTACGTCGCACTAATACTTTTATTTAATCCCCTTAGATCCCCATAAACTATGTTTTATGGCGGAAAAGGATTAATTAGTAGGTTTTCAGCAACTCTATTTAACGCCTAGTATTTGTATTTTGTGGTTCAAAGTCTTCTAAGCTCGATGCAGTCCCGAATGCAATTGAGCCGCGGTTGTTACAGTACCTGCGTGTTGGCTCTTACTAAATAAATTTTCATATTTTTTAGTAAGTGTTTACCTACGCTAATATTTACGCTTTAATGCAAAACTTCACGGTTCTAAACTCACTAGAATAAACTGTGCTTTGTTATTAAATAGGCATGATATTTCATTACAATTTTAACTATATATTTTAATGTAAATGAAATATTTAAAAGAGTATAACGAAGTCAATATTTACAGTCTTTTATATTTCATATTTATTAACAATATAATTAGTATATTTTCTCGATTTTGCTTTCAGCGACGATTTCGATAAAACTATTTTACGAACGTCCTAGCCGAATAACTGCAACGCACTAAAACTAGTTTAACAGGTTCCTGGTGTAATTTATATAATTTAAGTAGACACGTACGGATATATAATTAATAAAAAATAATTGGTATAGCGAGTAGCTCGTGTACTCCTTCACATTTTACGGCAGCCATTCCACCAATCACTTTTATTATCACAGCATAAACTTTTTGTAGGAGTTCCGCTATCAGAATACGATGGTCTGTTAATGGTGTTACAAGTACATTTATACAGCTTCTTGTCCCTCATTACCGTCCATAAAGACTGTCAGATTAAATTAATGTCATAAGCATTTGATAACATCAAATTAAAATAATATGTAATTAAAATTTAGTAGGACACGATAACAATTAACATAATTACGTTACGAAATTATTCAAATTTAACTGTATAAAATGATAATTATTTTTTGTTAATTATCTCTTATATTACTATAGTAATGTTAAATGTTGAAACTGAATACAGTAACAGTGGATTAACATCGTGGGCATTTGTTTTTATGGTAAACATAAATATGGTAATTATTGGTACTGATCTTGTTCTCACAAACTTTATCAATAGTGGTTCATCTTCGATATCAATTTAATTTGGTTTAGTTCATTTAATAATTTTATTTAAATAGATTTTTCTTGTTTTACTGTACTGTTATACGAGTAGTAGGTACGAAAACTTAGATTAGCATATATATTTTACATATTTATCCTTGAATTTACAGTCACAGTTATTTATATTCGCTACATCATTATCATGATATAAGCCAAAAGACGTCTACTGCTGGACATAGGCCTCCTCCAATTTTCGCCACCGTGGCCGGTCGTTCGACGCCCTCATCCATCGGTTGCCAGTCACCCTTATAAGTTCGTCGGTCCACCTTGTGAGGGGTCTTAGAATCTCTTCATACTTAATAATTTAAACCCGTCGACACCTAAAGTGTTTAAATGTATACCTAACGGATTCTTATAAAGATCTCTTTATCAGTAATTGGCCTCGCATTCTGCACCCAAGTAAATGAACGTAAATTTTTATACAATTTTATTATCAAAAATAAATTATGAAAAGGTCTTTTAGCGGAATTAAAATGTCGGGGATATAAAAAAATAACGTTAATTTGCACAAAAATACAAGTAATATAACATTGGTATTTAAATTTTTACGAGTATGCAATAAGTGTATAATCCACATAACAAGTTTTTAACACCAACCTCATATGCGATTCTCGATAAAAAGTTCGCGATCTCGATTTTGCAACGATTAAATTGAATTTTTACGACGTCTCGATAGATAAGGTAATGTGAAGTCGGTTTTCGTTATTATTAGTGTTTAAGAACGTTGATAGTGTAATATGGTAGCTGATTGTAAGCGGCCTCGGATTTAAGGATTTAAATGCGATTTGCGAATTGCGATTTTAAATGTTAAGTAGAAAATATATAACAATAAATTTTGTGGCTGGAATATTCAAATAAATAATATTTAAAAAAAGTTTAATTACAAATGACAACACTATAGGCAATTAAATTTTGATCAAAAGTCGGGCTTTTGAACCGAGAGTAAAAACAAAACGAGCTTAAAAAAGCTCGTTTTGTTTTATCTAAATCTAATCTAATATTTTTTAAGCGGAAGATTGGATTTTTTGTATTTTGTTTATTTGCAACGATTTAACTAAAAATATACGTTACCGATTTGAAAAATTCTTTTAACTTTACAAATTAATAAATGAAGCAAGTAACATAGGCTATATTTTATTATGTATGACATATTTTTTCAGACATTCGATATTTATCAGAAATGCAATATTTTAAGCGCCTTTGTAAATCAGAATGATGCAGTACGACACTATAGCTATGATATTTTCCGTAGGCGTTATGAGACCGAATACAACTTTTGATGCCGAAGCGAAGGCGGACATCTAGTAGTAAAATAAAATAAACAAAAGCAGCACCGTTATATGACTACCTTCTCTATTGCTTTTAAAGCGATAAAATATATTCTTTCAGCGATGTGTAATATATCGCCCTGAAAATGCCTATTGCTGAATACTGATGCAACGTTATAGTACAATTTACAAGAAACCACATCCAAAATCTCATTCAGCACGAACCTCAGATTTAAAACCTTTTGCTTCATACTTACAATTCTCACACTATCGTATCTTATATAAATTGGCGGCCAACCAAAGGCGTAAGCTTGTTACCGGGAATACATAAAAAGTAAAATGTTTCAATTTAAAACAAAAAATTGTTACACGTCTTCGAAAGATTGCCGCTAGACGTGACATAAGTGTCGTGAGAATTCGCGATAAGTGGTAAATTTGTTGAGAATCAATCTCATAATCCTATTTATAATGGTTGCTACTGCGATATGAGATTGAATGAACGTATGTCAGATTGTTGGTGATGAGAAAACTAAAAAAATATATTTGACATGATCATATTATTAATCTTTATATGACCACTGCTGGATATAGGCCTCCCCCAATTTTCACCACCTTGCTCGGTCATAAGCCGACTAATTACCGCTCTCATACATCGGTATCGACCTCATACATAAAAAGCTGTAGTTATTTAACTATTGAGATAATTGTATTGCCTGCGTCACTTTGCATGCTACTTGAAATTGTAAGTTACAAAAATTGTAATAACCTGGCGATTAAAAAGAGTGGCCAAGTTTCTTTACAGTACGCGTTCTTCTCATGGCCATACCTCGGTGATCCCCAGCGATCTGGGTGCAGGTTCATCAGCTAACAATTTGTAATTTTTAATGTATGTGTTATTTTAATTAACCTAAATGAATAAATACTCAAATATATTTTATCTGACAAAGTCAACTTGTAGAGCGACTAGATAGACAGTTAAAAATGAATAAAATAACTGTAATGCAATCTTTATAAGCACAGCCGTAGTACCTACATACGGTCGACATTTGCAATATTCCGGTTGTATAAGTTTTTGCTATAATTACGCATTCTCAATACATAGTTATACGTAGAATGCACAGCAGGACTCCCGATAGGATTTTGTAGAATTTTTATAGGCAATATGTACAAATATGTAGACATTCAAAGAATGGTAAGACCTTACCCAGGCGCCTTTTATGTTTGCACTAGCTTTCACTCGTAGTTTCACCTGCGTCTTGATAGTTTTTGGCACTAGCAAGATTTTGATAAAAATTTAATACAATTTTTTTGTTTATAAATTCATCCAAAGTCAGTTTAGTTTAGACACATGACACACATTGCGTTTTTGTATTTTACTTTAAAATCATAATACCAAGAGGAAAATAAAGGAGAGTTTTAAATATAATACTTACTGCGGTCATCTACGACGTGAGGTAAACATGGCAATATTCTCATCTTCGAAGAAGCTTTTAAATTCTAGGTGCTAAACAGTCTGAACTTAAACTACTCGATTTTATTAACAATCGAATTAATTCAAAATATTTAAAAAATCTTACCTTTCACGTTAATGTTCATTCAAATTCAAATTCAAATTCAAATTCATTTATTGTTTGTAACAGGTGGAAGAAAGTTATTACACAATGTTAAGTCTCGCTGCAACATACCATAGAGGTGTACAATATTATTATGTCATATTAATTAGTGATTTTAATACGGTTTACAACACACTTACATAATATTATATACTATACATAGTCATAAAATTACATTTTTTTTGGGCATCCAGCTTAGTCAAAAACATTTTTGTCATTTAAAAAGTCATTAATTGAGTAATATTCTTTACATAATAATAATTTCTTAAGATTAAATTTAAATTTATTTATTGTATTAATCTCTTTTAGAGAGTCGGGTAGTTTATTATATATTTTCACTCCCATAGCAAATATACTCATTTTAAATTTAGTTGTTCTACACTGTATATTTTTTAATTCATTTTTATGTCTTGTACTTTTCAATGTCTCATATTTGCCAATATTGCTTCTTACCATACTAGCCGCTTCGAGGATATATAACGATGGAAGCGTTAAAATTTTTAGTCTCCTAAATACTGTTCTACATGAATCAGTCTGGCTAAGTCCACAAATACTTCTAACACATTTTTTTTGGGCTATAAATGCTTGTTCTCTATTAGTAGAGTTCCCCCACAATAATATGCCATATTTTAATGTAGCACCAACATGCGCGTGATACACACTAAGTAATGCTTTTTCATTCACTACCTTTCGTAACATATACAAGGCATACGAGAACTGGTTTAGTTTAGTACATATTTGGTCTACCTGCATTTTCCAGTTCAGTTTTGAGTCAATGTGTATTCCGAGAAATTTAGTATCATTAACTTCTTTAATTGGTTCACCTTTGTAGTTAATCATTGTTTTTATTGGTTCTGCATTCGTATTTGTAAAGTTTATGTAGTTCGTCTTGTCAATGTTTATTTTTAAATTGTTTGCTACTAGCCAAGTTACAATATCTTCTAGTGCTTTGTTAATGTCTATTTCATAATTGTCTACCTTGTTATTAGTGAATATAGCTGTGCTATCGTCTGCATATAATATCATATCTTGATCAATGACTTTAGGGAAATCATTTATATAAATGTTGAACAAAAGCGGACCAAGGATACTTCCTTGGGGTACTCCGTATTTAACCATTTTAGGATTCGATCTATATGTTTCTTCCAACCTTGCGTTTGTCATTTTAGTTATCTGTGTCACTTGAATTCTGTCTGTCAGATAGGATCTTATTAAATTTAATGCATTTCCTCTTACACCATATCTTTCTAATTTATCTACAAGTATATCATGATGTACATGGTCGAACGCTTTCGACATGTCCATAAAAATAGCTATTATTTGCAGTTTGTTATCTAGTCCCATCAGGATTTTATTTAAAAAGTTTAAAAGTGCATCATTAGTAGATCTATTTTTACGAAATCCGTATTGTTCATTTACAATTATCTTATTATCTTCAAAGTAGTTAAAGAAATTATTATGTATAACTCTTTCAAATATTTTGGCAATGACTGGTATTAACGCAATTGGTCTATAGTACTTCATGTCCTCCTTATTTTCCTTTTTAAATAAAGGATTTATGACAGTTATTTTTAGCTTTGAAGGAAACACTCCATTTTCAAGACATAAATTTATGATATGACTAAGTACCGGCGCAATGAGATGCGATACGCGTTTAATTATATTAGTGCTTATATCATCATATCCTGTACTGTTGGTATTACGAAGCAATTTTATTATTTTGTCAACCTCATGTGGGGATGTCGGTTTTAAGAAAATGGAATTAGGACTATTGTATGTCAGTGTTTTAATATAAGAATTTTTATCCCTAGCTGTTGGTTTTATATCATCGATGAAGTACCTGTTAAATGATTCAGCTATTTTTTTAGGCTCAGTGATATTTTTTTCATTTATTTTTAAACAAGTTATATTTTCTTTAGGCGTTACTGTCTTGTAGTTATTTATAATTTTCCATGTCGCTTTACCTTTATTTGTTGCTGTATTTATATAATAGTCATTTTGTGATTTTTGCGTTTTTTTTATAATTGTTCTTAATTTTTTAGTATATTCTTTAAAACGCGCTTTAGCCCTTTGGCATGATGTTAACCTATATTGCCACAGTAGCTGACGTTTCCTTTTTGTGCATATCCTAATGCCCTTACTCAGCCAATTAGGTTTCTTGGAAATTGGTATTTTAACTCGTATAGTAGGAAAACACAAGTCGTAAAATAATTTAAATATATCGTAAAATTCATTATAGGCTTTATCAGAGTCATTATTTAAGTAGCACTCTGTATAACCAAGACTCGCTATGCAGCTTATAAATTTTCTAATATTTTCCTCACTATAGTCTCGCTTCAATTTAAACCAGTGTGTGATGTAATAACTTTTTTTTACCGGACATTTTAACAACTGTGCTGTATGATCAGACAAAGACAACTCAAGGATCTCAGCTTTTGAGCCTCTGATATTATGCGCTATATTATCAATACATGATTTACTACATAATCTAGTCGGTTTATCTATGCTTAATTTCAAATTATAACTTGCAAGCAATTGTATAAATTGTCGGGATATGTTGCTATCTTCAATAACGTTAATGTTAAAATCGCCACACACTATGATTTTTTTTTTAGTAAAGCATATTTTATTTAACAAATCGATTAGTCTAGTAAAGAATAGTTCAATGATTTCCTGTTTATTTTTTGGTGGCCGATAAACACATAGTATTATGATTTTATGCTCCGTTAACTCAATACCACTACACTCAAATATATTACTTATACTTAATTTTTTGGCTTCAGTTATGATTTGAAATTTATGAATTTGTTTAATCAGTATACATGACCCTCCTTTCCTGTTAGTCCGTGAAAAAATGTCTCCTAAGTTATAGTTCATAAGTTTAAGTAATTTTATATCCTCGAAAGTCATGTTATGTTCGGTAATACATAGTATATCGATTGGACTGTAACTATTATTCGTACTCATAGTGTGGAGATGTACAGTTAGTTCATCTAATTTCGTAATTAAACCATTTATATTCTGATGCAGTATTTTTATGTATTTATAAGCGAAAAAAATCATTATTTATTTGAGATTTAGTAGAATTTTTATCAACTAGATTATTATTATTTTCAGTCTGTGTGCATTTATCTATGCAAGTACGTATGGTATTAGAACAGTGGGACTTTTCTCGTACATACATATCATAATTTTGTTTATATATCACGCTCAGAATTTCTTTAAGTATTAGCCGACTTACATATAATGGCAAATTAACAAACATTGGCACGTACATTGAGAAGTTCATGTCTACGTAATTTGCATGTGTGTAGTGAGAACAAATAAATTTTAGTACATTATTCAACTTACATTCATTCAAATGTGCATTATACAACACTTCAGAGACCATAACATTGGTATCTCTGGTTTTACATAAAAAATTAATAAGGCAGTGTTGGATTTCATTCGGGTTTTTATCATTTATGCCTCCCAAAACTATTACGAAATCTGATTTGCCTAGTCGATTTATTTCAGTTTTTTCAGTGTCCAATACTTGTTGAAGTGTTGCTCCCGGCTTCCAGAAACATCTAACTAGGAAATCTTCCCCAATAAGTTTTTGTAGTATTCTCTGGACATAACGTCCTTGTTGATCCGCTATAATGATTACTCTCTTCTTTCTATTAGTTTCATGATGTTTTGTTGTATCTAGTGTCTCCGATGTATTGGAATTTTCTTCTAAACATTTTGTCAATAAGTTTGCTTGAATTGTTTTGTCATGGCTGGTAACATTTACCTCTGCATAAGAACTAATCTGGTCACAATTTGATTGTTGGTTGTCTCGGAGGGAGTACTCTTCTATGTGTTTGTTATTTTGTTCTTCCGAAGTAGTTCTGAGTGGAGAGATACCTGTTGTAATTTGTCGTAGTTTTCGTTGTAGTTGTGGAGTGTAATTTTTTTTCGGCGTGAGACATTTTCTCTTGGGGGTTTCATGTACCGCTACCGTTTTTAATAATATTACTTTATTTTCGCATTGATGAAGTTTATGCTGTAATGATTGATTTTCAGTATTTAGTAAGTCTATTTCA
The DNA here is from genome assembly GCA_963082885.1 of Parascotia fuliginaria. Lineage (NCBI taxonomy): Eukaryota > Metazoa > Arthropoda > Insecta > Lepidoptera > Erebidae > Parascotia > Parascotia fuliginaria. Next base: position 18,248,624 of record OY720179.1, on the reverse strand, counting down.
GCATGCGCAGACTCCAATTCTGATTTTAATTTTTGTATCTCCTCTTTTAAAGCATTAATATCTTCTGTGTAGACAGGCAAACTTTGATATGACACATCCATTTCAAACTCACAGTCGCTCATTGTTAAACTACTATTATTTTGCTTGTATTTCCTTTGTGTAATATTCCTATTAAATTCGTCATCCATTATCCTATGTAGTTACTAGTAACCTATGTTGTTTAGTTTAATTATTATTCTAAATTATATTTAATTCAGTGAAAATAATGTTTACGCGGGTTACTTTAGCCTAGAATTATACGAGTGCTGGTTACTTTGGCCCATAATAAGACTTGGGTGGAACGGAACGCGCACTCATGTCAATTGTTATTTAGTTGGTATGACTGGAGTAATGATTAATGTTATTGTTTTTAAATCATTTAACGAGTTTTATTTAGTTTTTTGCACTAATTGTTTAGTATAATGTTTTATTGTTAATTTTTTACACATGAATAGTAACGTATGTGTTGTATACTTCACGATTTCTTCGAATATTATTCGTAGAATTGTTCACATTTACACTTTATATAGTTTTTAGCAGTCACTTTTATTTGCTATTGTTACTGATACACTATGTTAATATACTAATTAAATTGTTTAATAACGATATCACTGTATAATTAAGTCATTATAAATACACATATACAACTTTACTCATGATTATTTGCTTAATTAAATAAAAAAATAATAATGTAAATAAGAGCTTAGTTACTCGCGCCAGTGTTGCCAACGGTTGACTTACTTATCTCATACTTAAATAAACTGAATATTTGATGCTAATTATAGCTGATATTTTTTTTTCTCGGTAGAATAAGTTCTTACGAGCCGTATACGTAGTGGAATGGAAGCAAAAAGCTATGTTCCTCTACTCTATATAAAGACTAATGTATTACGTAATGACGGTTTATTCCATCATTATTTTTTGCACCTTTTATTTGCGTTTTTGTAAGCTTTGTATTAAGAACAGTTTTTGTTGAAACAAGAAGTTAAAAGGTCTACATTATAACCTTTAAGTTACATTATTAAGATTACTTTATTTGTTATCTCGTAATAAATCATCATTGTTTGCAAAGACATTAATTATTACTTCATTGAAATGATTAATTGTTATCGGATTAAAAACTAGCTTTCTGCGGCGCGTTTTTACCCGCGTCTTTGCTCCCGTCAACAGTAGCATGATGTGTATACCCTATAACCTTCCTCGAGAACTGGGCTATCATACACAAAAATAATTTTTTAAAACCTTCTAGTAGTTCCAGAGATTAGCGCGTTCAAACAAACAAACCGCTTGATTTAATTGTATAAAGATAGCAGCTAAAGATTAGTTGCAGCAGCTCTTGCTGGTCAACAGTTTTAGAAGAACTAAATGCTGTCTTTCTTATATTTACCTTCCAAAATAACTATTTTCCTTCTGATGGAAACTGAAATCATAGATACCATCTCGAATTCTTTATATGTTATCCTAAATTGTAGCTATTTATGGATTAGAAAGAGTGACCTGAGTTTCTTTCTCATGGGTCTATGTACCCAAGGGTAGGTAGAAGAAGAAGTTACACGTATACAAATTGACTGACACCGTTTGACCTATAGTAAGCAAAATACAAGTGATCATCATTTTTTTATAGACAGTAGCAGGCGAGCAAACAGTCCACGTAAAAGTAAGTGATAAGATAACTGTAGCTCATGGACGACTCAGAGACCATAGAGACGTTACAAAGCCACTGCCTACAGTGAAGGGAGTGGGGTACGTGAAAGGATTCAGGCAGGTAAGAAAAAAGGAAAGAGAGGAAAAATTTACTTTTAATTCAAAAAGAAAACAATAACTAGCATTTACTGTCATCTCAAATATCAACGATTCTACATTTAAAAGAAAACATACAAAAAGGTTTATGACACAAATAATAAAGAAAAACATTTTCTCCTTGTCAATGTCAAAGTCACTCTTATAACTAATGGGCTTCATACTCATACTCAATTTATTTCCTTTGCTTCTCGAAGCTCAATAAAAACTAGATGTGACGTCATAATAACAGCAACAGTTGCTAGATGGTTTAACGAGCGCAATAACTCAAAAGTATAATTACATAGTGAAGTGTATCTGGTTAAATGTGGCAGTTTGTAGGTTAGTAGTGCGAATGGTTTGAATTGGCATAAATATTTTATAAATAAATACATATTTATGAAATCATATTTTATGTTTCTTTCACGTGCACATTACTTACTCACTGTGACTTAAAACTTTAGTAAGAAATTCTGATAATATTTAAGCGTGGTGTAATGTATTTTTTTTTCTGCAGCCTTTGTCTTGCAATATAACAAAAAAAGCAATTAATTTTAATATTTAAATGTATTGTTATTAAGTTCCTATACTGTTGCCAATTTTTATTGGGGTGGAACCATCTACCTCTTCGTTCGAGAAACGAAGAAATCCGCAGGCGAACCAAAGTAGCCGACGTAGCTCGCAGAATTGCTTCTCTGAAGTGAGGCCTATGTCCAGCAGTGGACGTCTTGTGGCTGATATAATGATGATCTACCTCTTCTGAAACCCGTCACTACTGACCATCAGATAAAGTGAAGACAAAAATTAAACAACGTTGCTACAAATTGGTTTAGGCTATTTTGTCTTTACATATCTATACTAATATTATAAAGAGAAGAGATTTGTTTTTTTTCTATTTTTCGTTGTTTGTTAGTTTTCATCATTCATTCAGTCCCATTTAAAAAATTATTTGACTTTTATAAAGTTACGAAAAAGACTGGTAACATTATATTATGTTTAACATATTTTTCAGTTATTTTCAAAAATTCAATAAATTTTAGCGCCTTCTTAAATCTGAATGTTGCAAAACGAAACTATTGCAATGATATGCGTCTGTTGTGAAACTTAATGAAACTTTTGATACCGAAACAAAACGAAGTCCGTCTAGTTTAATTATAATCATTACCTGAATTTAAAATTGCAAAGAAAACAAACGAAGATGTGCAAAATAAAGATAAACCCGAAAAAAAAATTAAATCTTCACAAATACCTATGTTTATAACCAGCACCAATTTACATAAATTAATAATATTTTTTAAAAAAATCATTCATCTATAACGTACACTAGAAACATCTATAAGTAAAAGAAATACAATTCCGTGTCATATTGATTTATACCCACTGTCATGATTATCAGTGATATAGGTATTTAATGATACGAAATGCCACGTTTAACAGACGTTATTATACCAACCGTCACGCTGTGCGCACAATTATCACAAGTATATGATACACTAGTTGTAACACGCGGCGTTACTTGTAAGGAGCTGATAATAATTACGACATGAAGTACCGTTTAGTTTACCTTGTAGAGCTTCAATGTTGTGGAGGTCAGATGCTTCATGCAACTATGATTTTTTATAGGCTTTTGTTATTATAATGCAGATCATAAGAGCGTTTACGCGTTATGGGTGGCAATGTCGCTATTTAGTGTAATATTTCGTGGTTTTAAATTTGATCGAGGCTATATTTTAAAAATATGTTCTGTCTAGGTATATGCTAGAATTAGGTGAAAGCTGTAAAAAGTAAGAATTTATACTTTTTTTTTTTTTATATTATAGCCTTCCAAAGTGACTCCACCCCGCCTGATGGTAAGCAGTCAGTGGAATCCAGAAGTGGTGGACACTATACCAAAAGCCATCATCTTAAACTGCTGGTATGGTGGCCTCTACTATGGTGGCTGGGAATGGGGTTAGGGGAAGGGAATGAGGGAGGTGAGGAAAGAGGAAAGGGGGGTAATTGGGCCTCCGGCGCTCTCACTCACCGAACGAAACGCAGTAGTACGGATACTACTACTCTTAAGTCGATCTTCTATGAGAGGGTAGTACTTCCCCGGACGATCCGGCCCATTCATGCTGAAATCAGCGTGGATCTACTACCGTAACTCTACTCTATACTCTATACTCCTATTTTTAGGCAAATAATACACATAAAACTTAAGTTGCGTTATTTTCATAGTAAAATATCTGTAAGCATTTACACTATTTACCTAAATCTAGCATATAGACAAAACATATTTTTAAAATATAGCCTCGATTAAATGACAAAAACTTGATCGCCAATTTTTATGCTCAAAATAAAGATGCTGATGAAATTAAGTTGAATTCAATTCTCAGTTCCCACAATTTGTATCACGAGGATGAAAAGATGAATGAAATCAGATAGAGGAGACTTTTGTCATATATTGATACAATGAAGGCTAGTACTAATCTACCTTTTACAATAAACAAATGCACATACATAAGTTACAATGTAGTCACAATACATTTGCGCTCACGGTACTTTTTTGTGCGCAGTATATTTGCACTTATCGAGTTTTTTCCTCGCATCCACTCCGTGTGTAAATCATACTTATTACACTTTATTAACGCACTAATTACATACTTCTTGCCAACTATACAGAATGTGCGAACATTAATATTGTTAACTTTTTTACATAAATATGTATGTGTGTACAAGTAATTGATTTACCATTTATACGGTCTGGTTTCGCAGTTAATTTTATAATGATTCAGTCGTTACGGTTTGCTTTTTGGGACGCTTGAAAGCAAGTATGTATTCAAACGTTGTGATTTTTTCATCTATTATTTATTATGCTGTGTAGTGAGTGTGTATTAGTGAGTATCTACTAATGTAAATTTATAAATACTTAAGACCTTAGTCTTACCTTAGACCTTCTTTAGATCTGTATCGCAAGGACATTATAAATACAAACTAAACTACGGTAGTAGATCCACGCTGGTTTCAGCATGAATGGTCCGGATCGTCCGGGGAAGTACTACCCTCTCATAGAAGATCGACGTAAGAGTAGTAGTATCCGTATTATTGCGTTTCGTTCGGTGAGAGAGAGTGCCGTTCATTTTAGTTTGACTTGGATTCTTTAATATACGGTGAAGCAACACTTCTTTGGCAACCTGGATTTATTATAAATCATGGCATACCATAGAGATGAGATACCATATCGATCTCACTATTTCACGTTACAAGTACAATAATATTCATAATTTTTCAAGCTTTCTATTGTACTTATTCCAAAAAAAATTTCAAATTCCATAAGAATATATTTTTTTAAGAATTTTTTATTTTCATATTTTGTTTTACAACCATAAACAGTGTGGATTTTCTACAAACGTCTTTATAAAATATGTTTTCTTAAAGTATAGCTATGAGTTTAGTTAATCAAGCGATAGCATAAAATAAAAACAGCAATATTGCAACAGCACTGTTACAAAAATGAGTGGCAATAAACAGAATAGTGAATGATATCGCGGCATCAGGATAATGTTCATTAAGCAGCTTCATTACCGCCACTTTGTGGGCTGTACGCGCGTTTAATTGCAAATGAATTATGAATATTTACCGGTGTCATTTGGAAGCTGAAGTGTAGTGGTACAAGTTGGGGGATCCGGCGAGTTGATCATGCAATAATTATTGTTTTCTTTAATATTGTGTATTTTGTTATTGTGTGGAAACTGTCTGAACTTTAGGCTTAGCAAAGTTACTGTCTAATGATGAAATTAATACTGTCTGTAAATTTCGAATGTCTCCTTGAATAATTATATATATATAGGTTAGTTCACCCAAAAGGCTTTTCCTCAGACAGAGAAAAAATAAAATTAGCAATGGTGACCACACTTGTTCAAGTTGGACTGATAATTTCAGTACTTTTTTTATATGACGGTGTTTTCCTTCTCGAAATATAAAGAGATTAGGTACTTATATCCCAAATTAACTAAGAAAAAGTACTAATACTACAGCCTTTAAGCGGGGATGAAAAACATCTCACTAAGCCGCCTTAGTGGATGCCACCATACCAGAAATTTGGCTTTTGGAGTGGTGTCCACCACTTCTGGATTCCATTGACTGCTTACCATCAGGCAGAGTGGATTTACTTTGGTACTCTGATATTAAAAGAAAGCCTCGTGGAATGACCAAATATAAAATTCAAATAGAACGAAATAAAACTCAAAGTCTATTTACGGCATTAAGCATATAATCATTCGCTTGAGCTTACACCTTATGCCCACAAAGCAACAGTTGTTCAGATCACTTGGATACAAACCGCAGATATATTGATTCGGAGCGGATTGTAAACGTCAATTAGTACTGTTATATACGTATTATATTGTACAAAGAGATTTATTGTGCACCATTAACAATGTCTACTTATTGATATACGATATGCTAGTAAGGATCTGATCCAAAATAGAGTTGTAAGTTACATTTCATTTGTTGCTGAACTTGTTGTATTTTTGCTGCTTAAACTGCTGTCTTGTGTAGAGTGTTGCTCATTACTCAATAATGACAATACCTAGTGATACTTCTTTTATTAAGGAGTTTTGTTAGGTTACGGAAGCACTTACCGTCAGGAGACAAGTATATAACAAGTACCAAATCACGTGTAATATAACTTTTTATTACTCAATTTAAAAACAGCAAACTAATTATTATATTAAAATATCCTAAGGATATTTTAATATAATAAGACCAAAGAATTCAGTCATTCTTACTTTATAAGTAGATGTAAATTTTACACTTAACTTTAAGGCATAACAAATTTGCTGTCAAAGAATAATCTCATGACATTTAAATCCAGACGGGCAAAGGCAGAACAAAACAACGGTGAGTATAATGACTACAGACATGTTGACACAGCTCATCTCTCATTCGTCACGCTAATCCTGTGAGTCCGGCGACGGGCGTTAAATCTGCGACGTTGTTGTGACACCTTAATGCCGGATCTAGACAAAGATTATGTACAGTTGGTATATAAATTATAGTATTGTGCCTAATTTTGTTAATGCTTTTTTCAGTTATTATCATTATTTCACCTGTTCACTGTTGGACAAAGAGCCTCCTCAAGTATTGCTATTTTTACTGGTCGTGAATCACCCTCTTCTATCGGTTGCGCACCACCCATTAGGTCGTCGGTACACCTTGTAAGAAATCTGCCCACATTTCGTTTTCGACTTAGATTACTTACGCACAGACATAAATACACATCTTCACGCCTGTCTCCCATTACTGGGGCAAGCAGAGACTATAGAACGTCATTTGCTGCCATCTAAACATATCTCCTTAGCCTCTTCAACATTCATTAGTCTTTTCATACACACATCGGTTACGGATGCTTGTAATTGTGCCCTTTGTCAACAAATCACCTATTTGGTCCGCGTATGTTCGTCTAGGGCAACCCCTTACCAACTTTCCCAGTTATTCACCGTCATGATTTTCATGTTATTCGCTTTTGAATGCCTTATACTCGTAAATATCTCACACTTTCGTTTCAAGAAAAACTCAAAATAAAATGTTACATTTACAGTTATAAATTAAAATATTTATGTTTATTATGATTATAAACCATAACATTGAGTTCAGAGAGTGTTCTATTCTAAAGTTAATTAAAAACACGACATTAGTTTAAATGTTAATTATAGGTAATTATCAAAACATCAGATAGTGATGTAGATGTATATTGATATTTATTTACATAATTTTGTTATTCGTATTGTTGGAATTAAATATCAAAAATTTATGAAATATGTTGTTAAATTTTAAATAGGTACTTTAGATGCAGTGTATCATAATATAATAGTTTGTATATATATCTAATATTATAAAGAGGTACCTAAAGTTCGTGCGTTTGGAAGTTTGTAGTGAAAAATATTTTGGCGTTTGAGAGCCATGTTTTTAAGAAAAGATATAGACTATGTAACATTATGTCATAAATATAATCCACGGAAGCGAAGCAGACGTATCTTAACGCGGGTAAAACCACCTGCGGGCAGCAAGCAACAAATAAACATTAAAAACATCAATACACGTGACTGGCCTGTTGGTCTAGTGGTTAGTGACCCTGACTGCTAAGCCGGAGGTCGTGGGTTCGATTCTCACCCAGGACAAACCTTTGTGTGATGAGCATGATTGTTTGTTCTGTGTCTGGATGTAATTTATCTATAATATGTATGTATTTACAAAAAAAAAAAAAAAAATGTATATAAGTAGTATATCAGTTGTTTAGTACCCATAACACAAGCAAATATAATTGCTTAATTTGGGACTAGATGGCGCTGTGTGAATGTGGTAGAATATTATTATTATTATTATTATTATTATTATTATTACACGTCACGTTATCTTCAAACACGTTACACGTAAGTACGTACGTTAAAATGATTTACACCGACAAGCTACATCGTGATTCTCATCTACAATTTACATACAATGTTGATCTATGTCAGTTAATGCCTCAGGAAGTGAGATTAGATCGCTAAACAAATGTGCTTGGACTGAGTATTAGATGTACGAAATTGGAGCGGGAGTGACGTCATCAATTGCTAGTAGCTTGTTTTGTAATGTAAATGGGTTCTGTTCACCACTTCTGATATGTTATTCTTGAGAAATATTCAGATTTGGTTCTTCATTTTCGCTTCATTTACTGATTATGTGTTTACTACCAAAATCACCCTTCCAAGAAAATAGCAGGACCAAAAAGTGGTGGACACCATTCCACAAAACAATTATGGCAAGCTGCTAATATGCTCATGTCCGTCTTACAAATTTTTTCGTCAAGCCGCCCCGTTTAAACCTTCATGGACGCATATAATAATTTAGATGTTTTATTGTCATCACGGCTTTATTCGTTTACTACCCCGGAAAGTGTTAAAGAATCACGACCTCCTATAGCAGTGTTATTTAATATTACTTTAAGATAAGATAAGATAAGATAAGATAGTTTATTTGCTCAAAATGTAGGTACATATAGATGGTACATGTGTGTCAAAAACAAAACATGTTTGAGAAAAATAAAAAGTCCTGATACATTTTGTCAGTTTTCTGACATGCAAATATTTGGTTACAAAAACATTTTAGACATGCATTAAAAACACTACATATTAAAATAATTTGGCATTCATATTGATGTCATTCAAAATTCTAGTCAAAAATAATACAATTTTCTTATTTAATTAATTGTGACACTGAGTAGTAAGATTTTTCCAACAACCAGAGCTTAAGCTTTTTACAAAATAAGACGTAAGGTAGCTGTTTAAAATGGTCTGGTATAGCGTTAAAAATACGACCACACATTGCGGTGCAATTTTTCAGGTACATAGTAGTCTTAGGTATCTTTGAAAATACAATTCTGTTTGGGTTTCTTGTGTTTCTCGGGTATATGTCACTAGCTATATTGAACAGTTTTGGGTGTGACTTAACAAATTTAGCTGACTCTAGGATGTACATACAAGCCAGAGGAAGGATCTGAAACTTTCGAAAAAGCGGTTTACAGGATTCCCATGGCGGTGCGCCAACTATGGCCCTAACGCATTTCTTTTGCGCCAAGAATGCCTTCTGAACGTCTGTTGAATTTCCCCATAAAACAAGACCGTAGTTTAGGATGGAAGATACATGTCCGTGATAAGCAGCTAATACGGTTTTTTCGTTTGAGGTTTTACGCAATTTATATAACACATATACAAATTTATTTATTCTACTGCATACTTTATCAACATGAGACTTCCAATTCAGATGTTTATCTAAATTTATACCTAGGAATGTGGTTTGATTGACTTCAGTTAAAAGCTGATCTTTGTATTTAACATTTATATTTTTGTGGGGCCTTCCATATGTACTAAATTGAATAAGGTTTGTTTTTTCAAGATTAACTTCTAAATTATTGTGAGTAAGCCAAATTATTATACTATTTATAGTGTTATTTATGTCAGTGGAAAATTGATTAATGTCATAATTTTTATTACATGTCATAATTAAGGAGATGTCATCAGCAAATAAAATAAGTGAATTTGAGGTTATGTCAGGAAGATCATTAATATATAGTAAGAATAAAAGGGGACCCAGGACACTACCTTGGGGCACACCAAAATTATTTACAAGAATGTCAGATCGATATGTCTCTAGCACCTTAAAATCATTTAGCTTCTGAATTTCTACATACTGTTTTCTGTTTTGTAGGTAAGTGTTAAGCCAATTTAACGCTGGACCTCTAATACCATTACGATCGAGTTTTCCTAATAGTGTTTCATGACATACTCGATCAAAAGCCTTAGTCATATCGAAAAAGACGACTATTGTTATTTTACCATCATCTAGATTTTCTATAACCTGTGTTACTAAATCAATGCAGGCAGATGCTGTGGATTTGGCCTTTTGGAAACCATATTGTTCCTTTCGTAAAATATTTTTCGACTGAATGAAGTTACTAAGGCGTTTATACATTGCTGATTCGAACACTTTTGATAAAACGGGTATTAAGGATATAGGCCTATAATTACTCATGCTTGTCGTTTCACCTTTTTTGTACAGAGGTTTTACTCTAGATATCTTTAATGAATTGGGAAATTGACCATCTCTAAATGAGTGATTTATAAGTTCTGTCAGTACTGGGGTAATTTCTATAGCACAAGCTTTAAGAATTTTCGTTGCTATTTCGTCATCGCCCTCAGCATTTGTGTTATTAAGAGACATTATAATGGTGTAAGTTTCTTGATAAGTAAAGGGACACAGGAACATACTATCACGTAAACTAGTGCTGCAGGTATTGACTGTCGAACTCGAATTTGCATATGAGATATTAGTAAAAAAATCATTAAATGTATTTGCTATATTATGTGCATCATCTATTAGCGTATTTTCCTTGTTTATACTATCTATGACCTCCACTTGTTTTAAACAGTCTGATTCTCGTCTTATTAATTGCCAGGACGTTTTACATATATTTTTTGAATTCAATATCATAGTATGATTAAGGTTCTTAATTGACTGATTGATACAGTTGCGTAATAGTTTAGAATATTTTTTATATCTAATTGCGGTTTTTTTACATTTATCGTTATAATATTTATACCTTAGGGAGCGTTTGGTTTTGCAGCTAACAGATAGTCCCTTAGTAATCCATTTCGATTTGCAAGTTCTATTCGTTATTTTTGTTTTGATTTTTGGGAAACACAATTTGTAGAACAAACAAAATGTTTCATAAAAGGTTTGAAATGCAGGTTCCAATTCGTATTCCTTATATACTTCACTAAATGAAAGACTAGATAAGCACTCTTTAAATTTACGCAAGTATTCAATATTGTAGTCTCTTTTATAAACGAAATACTCTACTAATGTCTTTTCTATATTTGTCGTTGGGATATGAAGCATTTGGGCAGTATTGTGGTCAGAAATATCCCAGTGTAGTAGTTCACTTGTAGCCTCAGGTATACTACTTATTATATGGTCAATACATGATCGCTTACGAGTTGGTTCTTTTATGTGCAGGTGCAGGTTATAGTTTTTTGTGATATCTAGTAAGCGTCTCGATTCTTTATTGTTAGGCTGTAAAGTATCAATATTTAGGTCTCCGGTTAGTATTATTTTTTTGTTATATCTACTTGTAATTTTATGTAAAAGTGCTTCTAGTTTATCTAAAAATAAATTACAATTAGAGTCAGGCGTCCGATATATGCAGATTACGAATAATTTTTGAAGAATTAATTCTATTGCACAACATTCAAAGAGTTTATCTGTCAAGTAGTCATTGCAAAAACTAACCAATTTGTACTGTATTCCTTGTCTAACTAGGATGCACACTCCGCCGCGTTTTTGTTTTTTTTGTCTAGAATACGATGCTGCCAAGAAATACCCAGTCACGTTTGCCATGTGGTTGTGACCTATTTGTATAAAGGTTTCCGTAAGACACAGTACATCTATCTGTTTATTATGTATTAAAAGTTCGTTCAAGTTAAGTTCTAATAAATGGCGTTTATTAAACAGCCCAGCAATATTTTGATGTAGTAATCTAAGCCCAGCAATATTTTTCTTTTTATAATTAGTCATGAAAAAACTGATCATTAGAAGTTGTGGGTTTTGTTTCAAGTGCTGGTGAATCGGTTTGAATGGACTGATCCTTAGTCAATTTTATGTGCGCATCTATTCGTAAACCTCTGCTCTTCTTACAAACGGTGGGCATTGTTTGGACTAAGAATTTATGATTATAGTCAAGTTGATCCAATACAGAATTGATTTTTTTACATAAGGTTTCTAGCTTGTCATATGAATATCTATAGTCAACGTTAACGTATGTACAATTCTTATACTGATTAGAAGTATGTCTTAACATATAGTTTAACTTATATCTATTTAAATACATGTTTTTTAACACTTTTATAATCAATACCTGAGATTTTACAAAATTAAGGAATGAGCATAATTCTGATTTAATTTGAAAAGGGTTTGAATCATTTTCACCTATTAATAATATTACTTTATCATTCTGTGAGATATTGAAGAGCCTTGCGCTGCTTAATATTTCCTGTGTCGTAGCGTAGGGTTTTATGAAAGAGATGAATTGATATTCTGAATAACGGGTCCGAAGTCTTGATTTTATAAGACGTGTTGTAAGTCCAGAGCAACCTTGTCCACCAAATATAAATGCTCTTTTTTCGTATGCTTGTTCATTTTTGATTGGAAAACAGTTAGATTTTTTTTCTACCGGTATCGAGAGGCTCTCTGGGAGTATATCTGTTTGTGATCCCTTTGTTTCTGTAGGTTTTGCAACTGGGTTAGTGCCAGGAGCACATGTTGAAGAGTTTTCGAATTCGGGCTGAGTTGGTGGGGTATCAGTAAAAGAGTCTGTTAGTTGACGTTTGGCTTTACTTTTCCGTCGTGACGATAATGGGCTCTTGCAAATTTGTTTAAGTATACTAATTTCATGAGATAACTGAGCAATAACTTTTTTTAAATCCATGTTTTCGAGAATGATATTATCCAACTCATTTTGTGTACTCTGCAATTCAGACTTTAGATTTTTTATCTCTCTCTCTTTGTGTTTTGTCTTTTTCTTTTGTACCATTAAAAACAAGGATAGAGACAAATAAAGTTTATAATAAGATTGCTATAAGAGGTTGTAGTAGGGCCCCAGTCGTCCTACAGCTGAGTTTAAGTCTTATTCAATAATCAATTAAATTCAATTCTATTCACAATATCACTAAGACTTTTTTCGATGACCGACAGTTTTACATCTCTTATAAGCTATTGTTGGAGATATGGTTGTTATACCACACCTTTACTTCTTCTGATTACCTTGACAGGTGTTCAAACTCAATTCTAAAACCAATTAATCTAAGAAAAGGAAGCGTGACTAAATGTAGTCATGACGTCTAATAACTATTTATGCCTTAACTTTTTTGTATGTTTGTTTGTTTGTATATTGCGATTAAACTTAAGACCTACATAACCGTTTTAATTCTTTCACCTTTAGAAGCTGCAAATAGGACGGGTAGCTATATTTTACTATGTTTAAAATTATTTTTCAATTCAAATTTCAATATTTTAAGAGTCTTTGTAAATTTGAATGATGCTATACGTCACTATTGCAGTAATATTTGCCGTGATCAACTTATTAAATAGAATGTTTATCATAGGTCGAATAATAAATCAGTGCACTAACAAAATGAACGTTGACACTCGTATTTAAGATAAACTTGTTTGCAGCAAGGTTGGCTCCTAGTTTGTAAATAAATAGATATGATTCATGAGACGTAATAAACTGAATTATTACTATTAATATCACGTGATTACGAACTGTGCTACATAGACTGTACTAAAAGTCTTCGCTTCGCTTCGGTATCAAATGTTTCATTCGATCTAACAACAGCAATAGTGTCGTATTGTAATCATTTAGATTTACGAAGGCGGTTATAACATGAAATCTGAAAATAACTCAAAATAATATGTTGAACATAATAAAATATTATAACTATTATCCGCTGAGTTTATTGATTTCTAACGGTGAAAGAATTTTTTAAATCAATAACTTAAATTTTAGTCAAATCGTTGCAAACATACAAAATATATTTTTTGTTTTATTAGCCTACCAAAGTGACTCCACTCTGCCTGATGGTGAAGCAGTAAGTGGAATCCCAGAAGTGGCGGACACCATTCCAAAAGCCAAACTACTGGTATGGTGGCTTCCACTATGGCGGCTTAGTGAGATGCTTTTTATAATATTAGTTTAGATACATTTTGTCTGCGTATTTTCAAAAGTTGAGAAATTCGTTGTAAATATTTAATACAAACATGACTTCGCAATTTTTGTTTTTGTGTTTTATTTGCATAGGAATGTTGGGTTGACGGCATGTGTGGTCTAATGGTCTATGCAGTGGCTACTACCGTTACGCTGAGTGTCACTTTCAAAAGTTTGTTTACTACAGACATACATATATATTATGTAATAATATCTTTGATTAAATAAATTATTTAAAGCATTTCTCGATACCAATCTCTGTCGACGAGAGATGTCTTTTAAAAAAGAAAACACAAATTTTTGCAAATCATGTAATTTATTATATCATTTTGTTCATATTGTTTATTCAAGAAGGTCTTTAAGCAAATATAGTTTTTTAAATAAGTCATTATTTTTAAAGCATCTTTCGTCAGCTGCTTAATAGAATAAACTTTATTTTTCGTCGGTACTTAAGCTGTAGAAGAAGTCTTCTGCTGATATGGCAAACAGGCAAGTTCTGACGTTAAACTTATTTTTAATAACAATAATAATAATCTTTTAATGTTCCAAAAGCAATACAGGTATAGTTTTATATGGTCACTAGTCTCTACACTAGGATTTCCTGTGTCGTGGAGACTAGTCTCTTTCGTGTTAACAAGAAAGTTTCTTAAGTATTAATAAAAATAAAAGAAAACTTAAGATAATTTTACTATTTTTGTAACATTTAGACTACCGTGAAATGTTACAAACTACAACCGAAATGTTACAAACCGTATGTATGCATATATATATTCGTGTGTGCGTGTGTATGTGTGTGTGTGTGTGTGTGTGTGTGTGTGTGTGTGTGTGTGTGTGTGTGTGTGTGTGTGTGTGTGTGTGTGTGTGTGTGTGTGTGTGTGTGTGTGTGTGTGTATTACTCCTCTCGGTCGTTTCCTTTTTTCCTCATTCCTTTCTACACGGTCGACAACCGCTTAGTTTCGTTTTCTTAACATTGTGTCAGCATTGCTAAGAGGGCACAAATATATATAAATAGGCTACGGTTACCATTTACCATCACTTCGACAATATGCTTATTTGTCACCGCGGTTATATAAAAAAAACTTTTTAATTACGATCGTCTGTATACTCATCGTACTCTTAATGTTCGTATTCCTTTTTTTTATTTATATCGGTCATTGTGTCCGGAAACCAGCCTTATGTTGTCTGCACAACGATACTTTTACTTTGTCTATATAATACATAAGTGAAAAAGACAACTCCTTCACAAGAGAACAAGTTCTGTGTCGCGGGGGACTTTACTAGCATAAATATAACGGACACAAAGTACACCCAGACTCGTAAAAATATTTTATGGATCACACAAAGTTTTGTCCCGTGTAGAAATTGCACCACGGAAGCAGACTGATATGCTATACAAAAAACTTTTATTAGAGTTTTGTGTCCTGAACACAAAACTCTAATAAAAGTTTTTTGTATAGCTGTTAAAATGGAGAGTCTATTTTAAAGTTTTAACAACCTCTGTGGTTTGGTAGTACTGTGTATGGACTGCCACGCAAAGGTCGTGGGTTTTTGTGTGCTATTTGCATTGGTCTGGGTGTTTCTATGTATAATATATGTATGTATTTACAAAAAAAAGTAGATAAGTATGTTTATCCGCATTCTAGAACCTATAGCACAAGCTATTAATATACGCTTACTTTGGGTCTAGATGGCGTTGTGTGATTGTCGTGGTATTATTATTATTATTATTATTATAAAGTGTTTTATTACTTTACTAAAACTAGTCGGTGGTTCATACAAATAATATACAAAGTACTTCAAAACCACCAATTCCCTCACACTAAAACAAATGCCATAGATTAACAGCCACACACCTTCATTAATTATGGTGTAAATAATTCAGAAATAGCCATAATAGCGACAATTAGCCGCTCGCTGCCTTTCCCATAAACTGATGGTGTTCGTGGTTTATAGGCGGACCTCACGCGATATACTCGTAAAGATGCGCCTGCATCCACTTAATAATTAATTGTTGATCTGATGCCATATCAGTTCACCCCTACTATATTACAGTGAAATATCGCTTCCTAAAATTAGTGTGGAATATTATTATTAAGTTTTCTGGATAATTTAGTCTTTACGCAGAAATAATAATGAGCTCTTTATTACATTTAGGAATTTTTTATATGAATGAGGGTTTTCTAAAATGACACCTACGAGGTGGCAGCACTGAGACGTCAGGTTCTGGCACCTATCAAAGCGCTTTCAATCTCTGATCGATAACCGTGAACGATTCTATTGATTTCAAACTGTAAATGAATTTAGATTTTTTTTTAATAGACCTTTCACCTAAGTGGCGCCAACTGGTAGCGAAAATTTACCAAAAAACCCTCATTACACAGTAATATAGACCCTATTGGTGAGAGAAATTTATAAGTATTCTGAAAAGATTTTGTCAAAAAAAGTAAATATAAAATCTTCATAAAACATGACCTGTAAACTTATTACCCTCCCGTCATTTAAATACATTAATACAATGAAAAATCTGCAATAAATCAGATTTTTGACAAGAGTTTTAATAAAAGCACTATTGTCAAAAAACTCGCAACAAATTTCAAACATAAAGAAGGATCGTGTGATATGCGACAATAAATGATACGTGCACGTTATTGTAAATGCTGTTACTCGCATAAATTCTACATTTTAAAGCCGAAATATTGATTAGGAGGTTTACACACGTACGACTAAATAAAATTGATAATATTCACTGTTTCAATTCAATTCATTTTGATGAAATACTTCAAGAATTTAAAGACGGTGTCACTTTCACTATTGTCTACTTATTATAGAAAAAGGTTAATCATTAATTAGTTATAAATCATTCAAAAAGGTATTGATGAATTAATTGGGTTCGCTACCCTGAGCGTGCAAATATTTGTGTGCATGAAGATGTTTATTTGCATTAGTCTGGGTGTTTGTATGTATAATATGTATGTATTTAAAATATCTTCTTTTTATCCGTATCTAGAACCCATAACACAAGCTATACAATATATGCTTACTTTGGGTTTAGATGGCTTTGTGTGTAGTTATAGTATTAATATTATAATTATTAATATATTTTGCAACTAAAATCCAATAGTTTAGTTTAGTTTTTGAATTTAAAATTGAATTTCAATGTGATTGTGTGAAGTGGAAAAACAAAAAGTAAGACGAAGAAGAAGAAAACGGTTTCACAGCTTTTAATACTACGCCACGACAATTATTAAAATACCACCAAAAAATCGCTGGTCTGCATATTCCTGAACATATCTCCTCAAACAGATGAATAACGAGCGAACTGCCAATTACACTAAAAAATGTCCATAGGCACCAATTAAAATGATTTACATATCAATAAATCGCGCGACTACGCGACCAACGACCGTTTTTATACCGTATCGCGTTGCACACAGGGTCGAGATTTGACTTATTGCTTTTGTGCCCCGCTGTACTAAAATTTGTGGTGGAATTTTGGATAAGAACTTTTCTGGTTTTGGAGCTTAATATTTGTTAGCAAAATCAAAGTACCTATTTCTTTTAAAGAAAAAGCAACTGACTATCAAAAGTTTAACTTTCAGCAAAAGTGTTATTGATCAGAATGAAAGTAAATAATAGTAAATTTACGAAATATTGTATGTATATTCATAATTATACAGAGTGTATACGACGGTATGACTTTAAATGCAATTACGTATAGTATGTGACATTATAAAGCGAGACAAAAAAAAATCTACTAAATATCTTCAATAGTTTAGACACAGGACAAATTTTTTAATTTCTTTAATTCTAAATTAACACTATGTAAGTACGTCAAACGGTCACTGACTTAAGTCATAGTCCACGTCGAAGGATAAACGTTGCCGTTCATTACAGTTCAGTGAACTTGTCATAATAAAATGGTGTATTACTTCGTTACTATTAAAATATTATTTATTTTGTTAGAAAATTTCAAATTTTTGTTTTTTGTCAAATTACTTTTGTGATTAATTAGAAATCATTATATGGGCTAGTAACACCTGCCTTTTCATTTAAAGTCAAACCGTCGTATACACTCTGTATAATACGTAACCTAACAATAAGTTAATTATAATCTAATTAACTTATTATTAATTATAATCTATTATATAAAGCGGAAGAGGTTGTTTGTATGTTTGAACGCGCTAATCTCTGGAACTACCATAAATAATTCATTTTGCGTATGATAGCCCAGTTCTTGAGGATGGTTATAGGCTATTTAACATCACGCTTCTGACGACGGGAACAGAGCAGTAAGCAAAGACGAGGGGAAACTGCGCTGAGGAAATAAGTAGTACAATATAAAATAACAAATTAAGAAATAATAAGTAATTTATCAACTTGTTCTACATGCCTACCATTTACCCACAATGTTGCATGTAAGAAGTCAAATTTGACTTAATGAGTGTCATTGGTGACAATGCATTGCGTGTCAAAAAGTAATATAAATCAAACTAGCACATAAAGAAATACAAACAGACTAAGACTGCCAAGCAAATTTCCACTTTATTGGCAAACCTATACAGTTTAAAATCCCAACGCTAATCAGTGAAACGTTAGAAAAAATACAGTCATAAAATAAAATTGTATAATTAAAGGTAATATAGATATATTATCGTGATGCGACAGGGACAATGTAACGAAATAGATGATTGTTATTGCTCTAATGATAATAAACGTATGAAAACATCTAACCCTGAACGTATTTTAAATGATCACTCTAATGTTTGTTTGTGACAGACGTAGATTAAAGTATAATCAACATGACTGATGGATGACATCTGATTGTTGCATAAATTAGATTTTGACATGTTTGTGTGTATGTATGTATGTATATATGTATGTATGTGTCTTTATCACGCTTTACAGCCTAAATAGCTTAATGATTTTTTAAGTTTGATGTATCATTAGATTCGTATTGATTGTGGGAAGGACATAGGGTATATAAAATTTTAATGTAGTGTCAGCACGAGAGAAAAAATGTGTTTCATTCTTTGCGCTTTGTATCAGGCAGGCGGGCTTTTTATTATATATTGCTTCTGCTTGAAACCATTCATCTATACTATTACTTATAGCGGTAGAGTTTGTTTGTGGAACTGTGGAACCTCCAGACGGGTTTAAAAATGTTGCGTATGATAGCCCAGTTCTCGAGAAAGGATATAAAATCACGCTACTAGCAACGGGAGCAAAGCAGTAAGCGAAGACAGGGTAAAATTGCGCTGCGGAAAGCTATTAGTATTATTTAACTTTAAGTAGAGCTTTATTTTTTGATTCGCATTGAGACTAATGTAATTGTTTACCAAACTAGAAAAACGGCAAAATCGAGTTAAACCTTTCTTAATGTATACTTAAATCTCTTAACGAGGTAAAATCTGTACATACAATATATTTAAGAAAATACTATTGGGGTGGTGATGCCTAAAATGTAATTAAGAAAATGTTTGTCTATCTTTCTGTCTGTCTATGATAATGATGTTGACTATTTTTTTTTTTTTTTTTTTATACGACTAAGGTGACAAACAAGCATACGGCCCGCCTGATGGTAAGCAGTTACCGTAGCCTATGGACGCTTTCAACACCAGGAGCATCACTAGCGCGTTGTCGACCCTGTTAAAAACCTTTTAACTCCTTTCTTGAAGAACTCCATGTTGTAGTCTCTCGGGAAAACCTTGACGGGGAGCTCATTCCACAACCTTATCGTACTTTCTTTTTCTTTTCATATGAAGTGACCTCATCAAGTACAATCAGTAGATCTCACGGGTTATTCCAAAAGTACTCCATTCTTTGTTCTAAAAAGATAAGAATCTCATACATTCACTGAATCAATAATATTTAAAAATTGATTTGTTTCCATTCTGGTTTTACTTGGAGTAGTTTGACAACTCTTTTTGGAGTACATTCGGAATAACACAACCTCATAAATCTTCGAGGAATGAGTAGGTGTATTAAACTACATAATTCTGAACAAACCGCAATCCACTTAATACAACCTACATTGTATAGAAGAAACCACAAACAAAAAAAAACGAAAAACCTTAGACAATATTGAAAATGAAAATGAAAATATATTTATTCATATAAGATAATTAATGAATAAATATATTTTCTGAATTGACTGGCCTGTTGGTCTAGTGGTTAGTGACCCTGACTGCTAAGCCGGAGGTCGTGGGTTCGATTCCCACCCAGGACAAACCTTTGTGTGATGACTGATGAGCATGATTGTTTGTTCTGTGTCTGGGTGTAATTTATCTATAATATGTATGTATTTACAAAAAAAAATGTATATAAGTAGTTTATCAGTTGTTTAGTACCCATAACACAAGCAAATATAATTGCTTAATTTGGGGCTAGATGGCGCTGTGTGAATGTGGTAGAATATTATTATTATTATAATTAAATTACCACTTATGAACGTCAAAATTTACAAAATGTCAGCCATTAACCTACAGCCAGTTCGCTGACGAAGTAGAGCTGTGAGAAGAACTGACAAGAAACTCAGGCAACTCTTTTTAATCGCCAGGTTATTAAAATTTTTGTAAGTTACTTATTCAATTATCATGACTGATAATTGAATAAGTAACTTACAAAAATTTAGTATTTTTGCTCGACTGACTAGTTTTTTGATTAACACAAATCACTTGTTGATTGACTATGCTGTACACTGAGTTGTAGTTAAATCGTGCGTTGCAACTTGTTTACTCGAGTTTGAGTGAACGCAAGTGTATGTTAAGCAATTAATAAGTTATGATCTAGTAGTAATTAGTTGAACGCTAATTCAGCGAGCAGTCGTAAATTTACACTTTAATTAAATGATTTATTTATTAAGAATATTTTTTTTGAGAGTGAATAGCGAATAAATTTGAAGGAGAACTTAATTTTTAATTGAAATAATACTGACGATTAAAGTAATATTGTATTTAGCTACATTTAAGTCAAAGGGAACTTTAATCAACCAAAAACATTTTGTTGAAGTTGGTTACTAAAACTCTAAGATTTTGCTTTTACTATTTAGGTTATGAGATATTTAAGTTATGAGTTGAGTTGCTAGCCGAGCTTTGATACCCACAAACTTCAATTTTAAAATCTTATTAAGATGCTAAATAGTTTTTTTGAGTAGTCATAATACATTTTTAACAACTCTATTATCTCTAACAGCGGACGAGACTGTTGATGAATGAAGTCCTGTATTCAAACAAACTTTTTTTTTATTGCCTATGACAGACGAGCCAACAGCCCACCCAATGATAAGTGGTAACTGTAGCTCACGGACTTCTGCAATACCAGGGCACCACAAAGCCTCTACCTACACAATGTTCGTAAAAATTAAAATTTCCTTTCACTCATTATTTGCCCATACCATATAGAAATATCACCAAACATACAAAATATTTCCTCAAATAATAAATATAAATTTATTGCTTTAATTCTGTATATGGCAATTAATTATATGTTGATTAAACACTACCTGTATAATGATTGGGTCATTAATAACGATGTTATCATTAATACACAACTTCAATGACATTATTAGCATTTAACGTATGTATGTTAATGACCAAACTTTGCGATACCACCTACGGTTTTAGATGGTTTTGTTAAACAATAAGACGGTAAGCTACATTTTTGGGATGAAGATAATTTTTTATTTGATTTAGAGATAAACATTTAGGTTTGCCATGTGGCATAAAGCCCTCCTATGTACACATTTAGTGCAGTTTAAATAAATAAATAAACAACACTTAACTATTATTCAAAATTTCTTACTTTTACTTAATAGATTCAAAAAGCCAAAATAGGCTAAATTACTGACAGCTCAAACATCTAAAAATGTAGTTTGTTTCATTTTCTTCATATGTTTATTTAACTTTTTGACATTATAAATTTAAATATGACGTTAGAAAAGTTTAAATGTATTCTAATTAAGAATTAGTATAATTTGCAATAAATAAATAATTAAATTTAGTGATAACAAAACTAATACTAAATTATTACTATTATTTACGACAGAGATAATAGGATAAACACTCCATAAATATGTATATCTAAATTAAACGACACAATATAATTTATGATTACTTTTTAAATTACCGAAAACAATTATTTATCGCTTTGCCGCCGCATTAATACAGTAAATCAAACAAAGTGAATTACAAGAGCAAAAAACACTAACCCGCTTTTCCACATCCACCGGCGGCGTCCCAATTCGAATCGAATAATGTTTACATAAATTATATTGGCGAAATCGATTGCTAATTAAAACCAAACATATTTTTACGACGCCGTCAATTTTATAACAATATTAATTTATAGCCGGTCAACTTTTTATGTCGCCTCTTGAATATTAATGAAACGTAATTTATTGACACGCTTAACGCTTGATATACCATGTATGTTGATATTTTAATATTTAAAAGTTTAATGATTTTATGCCGCGATATCACGAGCTTTTATGCTGAAATTTCCAAGTGTTTACAACCTTTTGATAGTAGGTGTACTTAATAGGTTACAGCCAGGTGCTTAAGGTTTAAAAGTGTATTTAATGCTTCTGAATTATTTAAGGTGAATAAAGTTAACGACGCCAGCTTTTTAAAACTTGGGAGACAAAAGGTCCCATAATGCCACTTGCTCTGTCAATTTGTAAACGTCACATAGAAATTAAAACACTCACGTTGTTAGGTGTAACTGTTTTGAATGTTATACGGGTTAAGAGACAAATTAATACATTAAAATGGTTGATGAAAAACATTGAAATGTAGGCCTGCTTTATTGCAATACTCTTTTGTAGATCCTTCGTTGCTAATTGTACAATAAAATTTATGATAGTATGAGCCTGTACCTATGAGCATTACATTCAGCCTGCTCTTCGAGCTTTCTTTAATATTTATTGTTTTGTAATGTCGAAACTATACCTATCAAATCAAGATGCAGTTTTGATTTAAAACTAATCTTCAAGCATCTAATTTATAATTTTATAACCATTTGTTTTTAGCTATTCGTGATGAGAATGAACAATAAATGGAATTTTTATGTTTATATAATATATAATATCTAACACATACAACAAATTTAATGTGACGTGAAATATAATATATTTTTACATAAAATTTATGATATTTTTTACGAATCATTGACTTATGTGATAAATTTCAAATGTGGTCTAGAGAAAGGTTGTTTCGTAACGTGTTATTATTATTGCAGAATATGTTCATAACTTACCTCTAATTTATGTTAATGATATTTTAAGTTTTTGATAATATTTTTATGTAACTGAATGTTTACGGCATCCGTATGTTTATTTAAAATGATACCTTTTTCAAGAGATCTTTATCAGGCGCATTAATTTGCGAGATCGAATTTTAATTTGTATTGAAATTCTTGGCATTTCGTTGTTTTTTCATGTTGTGTATCAAGAACACCGACTTTGTGTACACGAGCTAAACAAATATAAGGAAATGCCTGATAGACAGTTATTTTCTGTAACGTAATAATACGGGCAGTATATTACTGGTAATGGCTTCTAATATTGTAGGTGTTTTTTTCAAACTTGTTGTGAGTTGTAGAGTTTAACACAAACAACAGTGTATGTAAAACTAAGAATTCGTTTTAGGCTTAAAATACATTGCACAATATCTTCAATAAAAATGCCAAAGTCTACTACAATGTCGGATACTAGGTTTAGACGATAAATTAATGAAGAAATAAATCACATTTATATAACAAATTTAAATTTATTTACTAAATCTATTATACTATATCAGGCAATTTTCTACCTTTAGTCTCGGGTAATAGAATACAAAATATTGAAGCAACAAATGGCACTATAGCAAATATTAAAGAAGGTATCCAATGTGGATTAATAGTGGCTATGAAAGGTGCAACCATTGCTCCTATTTTTGCTCCAGCTGAACTTAAACCAAACGCCATCGTTCTTAATGAAGTAGGAAATAATTCTGATACGTATACACATAAAATACCAAATATGGTACAAGTAGCTGCAAAACCTATAATTCCTAAAATTGTACATCCTGTGTGACCTGGTGGTACGAATACTAGTATTGTCATTGTAATACCAACTACTGAGAATGATCCAACTAATGATACTTTTCGTCCAAAGGATCGATTCAATATCATAGCTAAAGGACACGTTGGTATCTGAAAAGAATACATAGCAGTCTTTAAAATACGTCCTAAATTAAGATACATAGAGATTATACTAGTAGAAGCAGTATGCAAGCAGACTAACAGTGACTTTCTATGTACAAATTTTAATCCAAGATTCTTGGAAAAACCCATTTTTCGATGAACGCCGAAGCGCTGTTAATAACAGACATATTGGCATTGTAGAAACAATGCAGCGCTGAACGATCCATTGCATACAATCAGATTGTCGAATAAAGATTGATATATAAAAAGATACTGTTAAACATACAGAGAATTAAGTTCTTGGCAAACAATAATACTTACTTGAATACAACCTAAAACAATGACTGTTATATATAAATTAGAACCAATGAATGTAATATATTGGTTGATGCCAAAATAACACGCTCCAGCGGCAATCCAAATGACAATTGAAGCTATTGTCTTAAATGCCATATCTCTTGTTTTAAATAGATCTAAGTAAGTAAACTTGCGTATTTCTTTGTCGTTTACCATTATTTCATCGAATGCTCTCAGAATATTATCTTGTATTTCGTTAGCTGTTATATTTAATTTATTTCTGGAAAGTTGAAAACTAAGCATAATTATTATTGTTTTTGAAACATGACTATAATTCATAGCTTTGAATAAATTATGTTACCTTACCGTTTCGCTGCTTTGGTCATAACATCGAGTAGTTTTTCTGCCTTTCCTTTAGCCAAGAGCCATCTAGGAGTCTCAGGTACACATACAATGAATACATAAATTAATATTGATACAGTGCTGTATTCAAAAAGATACATTCTCCAATCTACTGCAAAGTATGCAAATGCCGATAGTAAGGCTTGAGCAAAACCATCGGGCATAATTGCAAGACTGCCAGCAGCTTCTCTGTATTGCGGTCCTACTATTTCTATTATTAATACCAGGCTAATGACCATTGTGCCTCCAGAAGCCATACCAATAAAGAACCTAAAGGCATTGAAGATCCAGTAGCTAGGTGACAAGGGTACTGCCAACATTAACATAATGTTTATTGATGACGCTATTATTAGCCCAATGCGGCGACCGAATCTACAACAAGTTTTATTTTTAATAACTAATGTTTAAAAAGTGATTTCTTCTCAACTATGAAAATTCATTGAAAATCGCATTGAAATCTGTACATTTATTAATACAATACAAAACAGATACTTATTGAAAACTTTTTTTTTTAATATTTATTTACGTGCAACTAATGATTTGCTGCAAAAAAGAAAAAAAATTAAGTACCTGTCTGATATCCATCCAAACAATGATACTCCAACTAGAAATCCAAACATGATCATTGATTGCGTAAAACTAGCTTTCCAGGCATCATTGCAAATCAACTCAAATTCAGATATAAGATTCTTCTCAAACATAACATCTTGATGAAACTCATATTTAACACAATAATCGTAACAAGTTGAATTTTTAGCAATAAACGTTGCATTATTCTCAAATTGTGCACAAAAAAATCCTGTTGTAGGAGTTAAAAACACTATTGACAGCATATTCCATATTCCTATAGTTCTCACAAATGCTGATATCACACAAACTTTGGCCTGCCAAGGACCAAACTCACCAATAGTTTTCACAATATAATCATCTTTCAATGTATTCGGCAGTAAGTTATCTGTACTACTTATAATTATTTCACTCTCCATAATGATCACTGATTCATTACGCAATTTCGAAAACACAGCGTGATTTTTTAAATTATATGCATGAACTCTTAATGCCATTTATAAACACAATTATTATGTGCTAAATGTTTACTAATATTATAAATGAAATGCTCTTGTAACACATTGTTATTGAAAATAGACATAATAAATACTAAATGATAAGTAAGAACAAATGAAGCGTTTATTATCAATTAATAATACAATTAAGAGTGGAGATCAATGTACAGTTAATTGTTCTAGGTCACAAATGAGTCACATTGTCTTACTTATTCGTATTTGAAGTACTTTCAATCACTGAACTCTTCAATCTATTACGTACACTTACGAAGTAATCATCAATTTGAAGTTTTATGTTTTTGAAAGTCTCCCATGACCGAAAGATTGTTTCCCAGTTAAGAAGAAATTTAAGAAGAAAATAACCTGATTAAATATCTCCACTTTACAAAAAGATCGCACTAGCTAGCTAGCCATATACCTAATTGGTGAGTTTATGAATCTTTGTCAATTGCACTGCTCGACACGTCGTTGCTCGACAATAAACTAGTTTAAGCATTCTTACTATTACGTCAACAGACTTTGATAGAGCATTGAGCAACAGTTGTACGCCATGATAACAAAGTGGGATACGTTTTTATCACCTACATAATTAACTCTTAATTAAAATTGTAAACAATTACTCTTTTCACAATTTCATTTTCTTGTTAAAATACAAGTGTAATTAACATTGTCCAATTTAAACAGTTTAAATTAGAATCTTCGGTGTGTCCAATACGTTACCATAAATAAAGCTTCCAAAACCGCCTTTGTTCGTATCGTTTCGGCGGACGAAACCACACGGGTTGCTTGTCCTCGCATTTTTTATCCGACGCCCAGTCCAATTAATCTTCCTTATCGCTCCATCGCCGCCAGTTAAATAATCGCGGCGCGGACGAGTTTAACATAAATTAAGTTTTCCACGACACCTGAGATACCCCCCTTGTGTTAAGAGCCTCGGCTAAATTTCAAATGCATATAAAGCAGGCAATTTTGATCCTTATACTGAAGTTATAAATGATTTTTGAAGATGTATTCTGAAGTTTGTTGGTCAGTAATAATGAGGCTTCGTCGAGAGATGTATATCGCAAGCCAGAAAGAAAGGTTAAGTGTGAACATTTGTTTGTTAATGCCCTTGTATAATGGATCCGTGGTTCTTTTTCGGTTGGAATGATAAGTTGTTTTACTTTAATTGATCGATCGCATGATTTGTTGGAGTTTTGTAAACAGTGAATGAATTTCTCCTGGTCGGTCAGACAGGTTTAATAAGTGAAACCGTACAGATTGATTGATACCACAATATCAAACACATTTTTTTTTAGTTTTAAATGTTTTATATTATTATCAATACTAGCTGTTGCCCGCAGCTCCGACTGCGTGAATGTCGGTTATATCTCTGTTTACATTGGCGATTTTTCATACAAACTTTCATTCCCTATTTCAACCCCTTTAAGCCATTTTTTCGCGATGAAAAATAGCCTATGTTATTCCCCGAGGTCTAATCTACCTCTATACCAAATTTCATCAAAATCAGTTTAGTGGCTTAGGCGTGAAAGCGTTATAGACAGACAGAGTTACTTTCGCATTTTTATAATGTTAGTATGGATAGTATAAGTATATGGTATATACGAGTATAGTATGGACTGTACAGCAGTAGGCATTTAATCGTTTAGTTAAATAGTTCACATCACAATTAATAATTCAGCAGACGAATTTATTAGCTAACTGAAACGTTAATGTTACTACTATCTAATTATTCTTCTACTATACTTTTTGACTCTACCTGAATTTCTGGCTCTGTGTCGCGAAGAATTCACGAATATGATCTTCTTCTTCTTCTTCTTATCGCGGGCTCGTTTTCCGCATGTGGTCACTTCGTAGTTGGGTCTTTTTGCGTGATGGTGTGGTTAGTGTACCCACTGCCCTACTGCAACCATCCAAGCTCCTTCCAGGAAGCGGCCAGTTTGCCGGGTCTGCTGCAGGCCTCTCGGAGTGTGCTTGGTGTTCCCAGGTGTTGCGCCCGTTGCTCCACGACCTCGCTGCAGTTCATGACTACGTGGGCCGGTGTTTCGTCAGCCCTCATGCACGCTCGGCACAGTGGGCTGTCCGTTTGACCTATAACATACAAATGTTTGTTAAGATTACTGTGCCCTGTTATGGTCCCTACTACATACCGTAGGTCCGCCCTATTTA
The DNA here is from genome assembly GCA_963082885.1 of Parascotia fuliginaria. Classification (NCBI taxonomy): domain Eukaryota; kingdom Metazoa; phylum Arthropoda; class Insecta; order Lepidoptera; family Erebidae; genus Parascotia; species Parascotia fuliginaria. Next base: position 18,220,412 of record OY720179.1, on the reverse strand, counting down.
AGCGCAGCAGTTTTTTAGAGAGTCGTCTGTCTAGAGATGGCATTGCCTCTCTCGATTGACGACATTCACGAATATGATAATTGTTTTATTAATTAACGGCTACGAAGGAAACTCGAAACAGATATTTGAAAATCTGCAGTGTGAATAAAGTGTAGTAGATAAAATGGGTAGCAATAAGTTGACCACGCAGTTAATTAGGAGATAATTTAAAAAGCGAATGAGTTTGTTTGTTTGAACACGCTAATCTCTGGAATTACCAGTCAGATTTGAATTGTTTTGCGTGATAGCCCAGTTCTCGAGGAAATTAAAGGCTATGCAACATTACGCCACTGGCGACGAGAGCAGAGCAGTAATCAAAAACGCAGGTAAAACCGCGGCAAGCTAGTTAGGAGATATTTAAGAAAATATGATGATATTAAAGAAGTATCCGCTAGTGTAAACGTTTTCTTATACGTACTTAACAAGTTTATAAACTATCTAAAAGCTACTTATATTACTTGAAAGGTTATAATAAAAATAAGAATATTACTTAAAACAAACATATTTTACAACTTACAATCAGTAAAGTAGTCGTAGTTTCTGCCGTTTTTCTATATTTAGCGAAGGCAAAATAATAAATGCGGGTTCAAATTACATAATAATGTCTGTCTGTAAATATTACTGTTTACAAAGTGTTGTTATTGGCGAAGTTTGTCTGGGGACAACCAGGGAGCACCTTATTAGTTGATAATCTAAATAAACGTAAACAAAAACTCACGAAAATGTTTCTGCAAACATACTATAAACTAAACTGCCTAATTTAGTTTGTCTAGACCACCTGCAGAAACTGAATCATACAACAGAAAACTTTTAAAACTTTTAAATCCCTCCCTTGTACAAGTATACGACTCCATTCATACTAATAAAGTAACGTAAGTAATATTGGCTGCTGTTGATGGTTGAATTTCAAATTCAAATAATCTATGATCTTCTTGTACCAGTATTGTGAGTTTTCTAATAAATGGCCCAGTGGTGAAGGCTTCGTAAACATGAGGTCGGGAATTCATATTACTGACTGATGATGAAGGCAAACATCGTGAAGAAATCTGAACTTCTATGGAAGTCTAAAATCGTCAATCCACCTTGAGCCAGCGTGGCGATAAATGCCATACCTTTTCTGTATTATTTTTTTATTTTTTTATTTATTTATTTATTGTATAAATGTTTTTTACATAAGTATTACATACGTGATAGCATATGAAAACCAATGAGGTTTATGACTAAGCTATCAGAGTTCACAATATATACATTACAAGGTAGGGTACAAATAATAAAGTTAACGTTCTAAATAAACAAGTTATAAATGAGTTACAATAATAATATAATGCAACATTAATAATAATAATAATAATAATATCATTTATTTCTCAGTATATGGTACATTGTGGTCTTACAAAAACATTGATTCACATACACTACCATTGCTGGTGTAGAAACATTAATTATTTAAACTAAACATGCAACAAAATCGTGATTTTTTTTATTAGTTATTATAATTTATAAATATGCTTTTTATTAGTTTCTAATAGTGGTAAAAATTTAACTCACAATTTTATTTGAAAATATTAAATTACAGCTCAAAATATTTATTACAATGTCAAAATATTAATTACGATGTCGAAATATAAAATAAAATGTCAATTATTATTCAAATGTCTAAATATTATATAGAATGTCAAAATATTATTTATAATGAGATAATGACAAAGTATTATTTATAGTGTTAAAAATTATTAATAACAATGTCAAAAATATTAAATATAATGCTAAAATATTAATTACAATGTCAAAATATTAATTACAATGTCAAAATATTTATCACGATGTCAAAATATAAATTATAATGTCAATTATTATTTAAAATGTCAAAATATTATTTATAATGTCAAATATTATTTTTAATGAGATAATGACAAAGTATTATTTATAGTGTAAAAAATTATTAATAACAATGTCAAAAATATTAATTAAAATGCTAAAATTTAATTACAAATTCAAATGATTAATTGTAATATTAATATAAGAATAATAGCTTTCATAGTATCAAAATGTATGATTAAGAAATTCGTTTACAGAATAAAAGCACTTGTCTAAAATCCAAGAAAACATTTTACTTTTAAAATTTATAATTAAAAAACTCATTAATAGAATAAAAACATCTGTCAAGTAACCATGTGAACAGTCTTCTTTTAAATATATGGATTGATAACATCCGCAGGTCAGTGGGCAGTTTGTTATAAATTTTTATTGTCATACAATACACATTCTTACTATATATATGCAATCTTTGCTTAGGAACAAGTAGTTTGCCCTGGTGTTTGATTTTTAATCTATCAGAAACTTGTTCGTTTATTGGAAACATATGAGAAAATCTTTTTACTAACATACAGATCTCAAAAATATACAAACATGGAAGTGGAAGAATTCTTAATTCTTTGAACAGTGGCGTGCAATGGTTTAGATAATCTGCTCCGCACAGAGCTCGGATACATTTCTTTTGTGCTTTGAAAACTCTTTCTATGTCGACTGAGTTACCCCATATCACTAGACCGTAGCGCAGTACCGATGAAACATAGCCGTGATATGCACATAGCGCTGTTTTTTGATCAGTTGCTAATTTCAGTTTTCTCAAGGCGAATACGAACCTCTCTAGTTTGACACATACGCTATTTATATGCTCTTTCCAGTTTAATTGATTGTCAATAATTATTCCTAAAAATGAGACTGATTGTACTGGTTGCAAAGTAACATTATTGTGTACTATTTTGGTTAGTGCTAATATAGAGTTACGAGTTTGAAAATGCAATAATTTTGTTTTCGCAATGTTCACGTGTAGATTGTTTTCTGCTAACCATTGAATCGCCTTTGCTATCTCACTATTAGTTTCGTCTTCTATATCAGAACTATATGAGCATTGCTATACTAAACTATGAAAATATTTTTTAAGTTTGGATTTAATGTTTTTTTCCGTGATAGCATTAACTAATTCAATAGGCAAGGTATTTATAAATTGCGGTAACATATATCTCGTAGTTCGCTCGCCGTAGGTATTGTTGACGCGCGGAACGACAAGTCGATTCTTAGAAATGGCACGAGTATATACAGGATGTTCAATAAGTGTTTTGAAAGATGTGTTAAAAAAATTTTCTTTTAATAAATTAAATTTAAACTTCAAATGAACAGGCAAGATTTTACAGTGACTAAAAAGGCCACTATTGTTATCCTGATATTTAACTTTAATTTTATTAGATACAATGGTTTTAAGAATCCTAACTTGTAGATTATATATTTGGTCAAGATAAGATTTATAGCTACGTCCATAACTACTGAGACCATACTGAATATGTGATTCAGCTAGGGCATTATACAACATGAGCTTAATATTAAATGGAATGCGATTATTGAGTAAGGTGATATTTGCCAGAAACTGCCTCAGTTTAGTACATACATGCTCAATGTAGTAGCTCCAGTTTATTTTAGCGTCCACAACCAATCCAAGGTATGTGTATCTGTCAACTATTTCTATTTTAGGACAAGAACAAACAGCAGTGTTGTTACTGTGTAGGCAATTATGGTCGTGTGCCACAAGGTTTTTTATTGGTAAGGGCTTGATATAAGGAGACTTAATTACCATCAATTTAGTTTTAGTAGCATTAAGAACGAGTCCAGCATCATGAAGAGATTAGAAGAGGCCTTTCTCTTCAGTGGGATAATAATAGGTCGATATGATAAAATGATACTTTTATTTTATATCGTTGTGCTATTACCTCTTTATAAACACACACATACTCAAACAATCTTACATCAGTCGTTATCATCATAGCTAAACACGAGCTACAAGTTGCATTAATGATTAGAACACTTGAATAAATCAATAAGTGTGTCAATAAGTTACATTCTTGCTTCTTCATATAGAGTTACGAAAATTGGTCAAAGAAATTATCACTATTACCTACCTACTTGCGCTCGTGCTCACTATATTTGAGTTGCCATACCAACGATAGTTATATCAATTTAGTCGCATTAGCTGTATTAGCATCATTACGTTGTTTACTTTCTTTGCTAAGCTTAGGAAATTCAATTTCTCTTGTGTGGTCTACAATGTGTTAAGTGAGTTAACTGTGACAAAAGTAATGTATGCGAATTGCCGTAATTGAGAAGTGACGATACTGACGCTTTGTATATTTTTTTTTGGCAAGATTGATGATGACAATTTTGTGGAGATTAACACTACGTTAAAATGAATTTTGAATATTTATACACAAATATAATATTAAGCAAGGTTATCACTACATTGACTGAACTGCGGTCTGAACTAAACTTCTATCACAGGAATAAAAAAACTATCCTATAAAATAGCTAGCAGCGTCCCGTCAATGTCAATCAGCTTTGTCAAGTTTTCATCATGTTTGTCATAAAAACAGTTTCTTTTGTTTTTTCTTTTTTTTATATCAACGCCCGCAGTGAGATATACTTAAAGTCCTGTACCTAAGTCAATATTTGAGAGTGTGATGTGCCATATTGGTTCTCTAAGATGTTTATTACAATATGGTGAATCAGACCATAATTTTCTCAAATTTACATCAACACCAAACTACGCAATTACAATAACCACGTATTATACCTTCGGGGATGTTAATGAGTATGCTAAAACGCCAGTTATACACTTAATTAACACTGCAAGTCGGTCGTCGATCATTTAGTATGTTTGATGGCCTGTTTGTTCGTGTGTTAGCACGTTTCTAGGTGACTGCTGTAACTGAATATTTTTGTTCAATTGTGCTAATTTGTTGGCTTTAAAAATAATGTTTGGTGCTATTTTTATCTTATATGACTATTTATTAAACACGGAAGAACAGCAACTATTAAGAGTGATAAATGCTATTTATACAAATTCTATTTTATAGTTAAATGATTAATCCCAGAACATTCATACGCTGCTGAATGATATTTCATAACCCTCAAATGAGTTAAATTAAATGAAGAAATTACCTTAGAGGCAATAAATACTATAAAAGGTATATATTATACTTTTTTTTTCAAAGAACATAATTGCCATAATTAAATATTATTAAGACCGTCAAAAGGATTACAACTAACTAAAATGCATGGTGGACTGACGATTTCATTTTGGAAGTGCATATAGACGGTTTTTTTTTACTATTGACAGTCGATATCGACGTCAACACAGGACTTCCCCAAGGAGCTACTATTTCAACTAAGACTGATCAAACTGCAATCGTTTCTAATTTATCAGATCGTTTAGATAATACCATTTAATGTACAGTTTTCCTTGTGTTTAACGTTAACAAGTTCCATTTTAATAAGATTGTGGTATATAACAGTTAAAACCTGTTTAACACAACCCTTTCTCAAGCTCCAATAAAAATAAATCTGCCTGAAAACTCTTGGAACTAACTAACCCCACCGCACAGTGGGCACTCAGCAAAACCAGGTGGGTAAAGAAATAAAAAGCTGGATCGAGTCGTTACTTCGGACGCGAGCCGTCGTCGTTACAAACGAGGGAAGATCTGCGATAACTGGCTGAACTTGTGGGCGGAGCTGCACAGTGGGTCAGATAGGCATATGTGAACACAATTATAATTTTGTAAAGATATCAGAATTTTATGCTGTATTACGCTCTTAAATATAAAATTAAATGTACGTCATTAGTAAATTCTTTAAAAATAATGAGTCTGATCATCAGAAAAATTACAGGACCAAAGTTTATTACCCTCCAAAGACATTTCAAATTATAAGACAACGGTGACTCTTAACCATGAAAAAAAACAAACTTGTTATGATCGACTGCGTCTAAAGTTATTATATTTCGTAATTCATATATCCATATACAAAAACTCGGTTGTGTTATGTGTGTCTATCTACAATACGTTCTCTACTGACCATTACTTCTACTCAAAGGGTGGCAATTATAGCAATTTTCACCCTTTGACAGACAGATTGGTGATGAAAAAAGATAAAGTAGATGTTTGTTTTAGACTAGAAACCATACGACATACCGAATATACATACATACGACATATCTAGTGTATCGAGTGATCAATATTAGACAAGACAGTTGCACACAACTGTATACATATTTTGACGATAATTTAAAACATTATTATTTGTTTACAAGTAATTGAAATATAAAATGTAATCAAAAGTTTAAAAATACCGCTATAAGTTTTTATATCGTTTTCTATTTAAGGATCGTAGCAGCCCACTGTGCACATAGAGTAAGAGACAATCAGAGGCGTCGGGTGTTAACGCTACGTCGTAACGACCTTCGGATAATCCCTGCGATCGACTCTACGAATGCCGATCCAATTTACCGGGCGCTCGACCCCAGCCTGATACCGGGTTGAGTTCACATCGTGTTATTTGAGACAAGTACGCTGGGTTTGGAGCTACCGTTTACGGCTTTAACTCGTGTATTTATAGGTTGTATATTTATAGATAGTATAAAGTAGGTTCGTTTAGTAAATCAACTGCCATCATTGGCCGTTATTATCCCACATTTAGTGAAGGCAGGAGTATTGATCTTCACGTTTGCGCAAAAATTTCAGACCTTTTTATAAGCCAAGGTTTAATGTTTATTTGTGCCACTGCTGTTCGTCTAGTAAATTAGCAACAATACCACTTAAACAATTCGGCAGAATAATTTCAATAGATCAATTTGGTGGATCTACGTTATTGTCTTTAGGTAAAAATTTTGAATTATTATATACTAGCGGCCCGCCCTCCGGCTTCGCACGGGTGGACATTTTTTTAAACATTTTGGGATAAATAAAGATGCTTTTGTATATTATTGTAATTTTTAAATTTTTTACTCCGTAAGAACCATCCTGTTACTTCAAGAGTATTATAAAAAAAGAATTAGTGAAATCGGTTCAGCTGCTCTTGAGATTTGCGCTTAGCAACACATTCAACGATTCATTTTATATTATAAATGAAGCAGGGTGCAGCAGTGAAGCCATTTTAGAAGGTTTTAAATTCTATACATAATTGTGCAACATTATATTTAAAATATCTTAATAGGTGGACTTAATGCCATTATAATATGATAATGCATTTAAAGTTTTATAAAATTAAATAAATAAACGGTATCATTTCAAATCAAATCATTTATTCATAAACTTATTTAGATACAGATTAATATATTATGACTTAATTGTGTAACTATATGTATAACAATTTTAGAAATAATTAATTAGGAATAATTATGTATATTACGTGAAGCTACATGTAACAGTTTTAAAATGAAATTTCATAATTTTATCTTATACAATTATTTTTAGACTCTAATTAAAACATTACTGATCATAATGAACATTAGACGTTAGACAAGAATTTACTCCAATTTGTTCTGCTAAATGCAGATAATCAAATTTAATTTATTATGTATATTAAAATGAATGGTAACAATAATATTGATGCTTGTTTAATTAAATAGGAGAGGTCAGGTTACATAAATGAGTCGCGGTTAAGATTACAAGATAAAACAGTTTATTATGTCAATGTGTCTGGTGGAACGTTTTAAACGATGAGAAATTAAATCAAGATATTGAAATCGGAATAAGCTTAATAGCAAATGCATTTGTATTCAAATATATAATGTCTTGTGTCGATTGCCATAAAATTTAAAATAGATAAATTGAATCAGATTAGTACAATAACCATACTACAGAAATCGATATTATTTACCATTTATTTGACACAGCTCGCATGTTTATTGAATACATTGTACATGATTCACGTCCAGAAAATCAATATGTACAAGAAATAAACATGTTTAATGTCACGGTACCGAAAACGAATGTGTGTTCTGTCGGCATCTTTGTCACTATGCACATTAGCGAGCCATCACTAAATTGACCAATCAGCGTGTTCCTTTTGCTTCGTGACGTCCCGATGCAAGTTAACGTGCACGAATGGTTTGTACAACAAATTTGAAATTCGATTTTTAGAACGCTGTATTGACAATTATTAGTCCTTCTGGGAACGTGTGTGAAGCAAGCCAAATGCAATTTTAACGTGTCCACGCTAAAGGTTGCGGTCAGTTGACGCGCAAAGAAAAATAAATATTTATTTAAATAAGCCGCAACGTTCTAATCATTTTTGTAATTCTATGGAAAAGGTTAATATTTTTGTTTGCGGCTACCATTTTTGTTGCTTTTGTTCGTAGTTTGTTGTTAAATATTGAAATTCCTTAGAGCTAACCTACTGTATTTTTTAAAATGTAGGTGTTTTACAAGACAATTATGACACCTCTAAGAAGTTTATGATGTGTCCAGAAACATAAAATTTATATAACTTCCCAGTTGCATTACATTATACCTACTAGGTCATTAATTTTTTTAGTGATGATGTATGTGTATAATAAAATTGCTGAGCTTGCTACGGTAATCAACCTGTCTATATTATGTTATTACCTAGATGAGATGGAGCTAGCATTACACTGTTTATTACATTTTTAAAGATAATAAAGTTATTATTAACCTCATCATAGTTCTCGATTTAAATGAAAGCGGATGATACTGGCAATATGTTCTGTACACAGAATTAAATCCTACATAAACTGCGCCCAAAAATTAATTAATGCTTGATGCAGTGCCAGAAATTAAACTTTAATCCCACCACATTGGTTGAAATCTATTGATTCATGAGACCTGTGAATATTATATTTCGCTTACAACCAAAAGTTACAGTCAAAATCTGAATTCAATTTAAAAACGTTACCAGCAAAAGACATGTCATAGCCTTCAATAAACTGTTTTCTCTTATTATAATTTTGTATTTATGTCACCATCAACAAACAGTCTAATCAATACATGTGATTTCTCAGTACATAATTCAGAAACAAACACATACTCACGTTATTTACCGACAACTTAACGCCAAGTTTCTTTTCTGATTAACATGACCACACTAAAATGCGTGAGCAAATAAAGTTGCCGCCCGATAATTTATTAACACGCCTAAACGTGTTGTTTGAACTTCAGTTTAACACGCTAGTGCTGGAGAATTTCCAAATTTTCTCATTGTAACACAATTGAGCACCTTATTACTTCAGTTCTAAAGATCATTTTCAAATAAACGTAATTGACAAATGAATTTGCAGTATAAGTCGATGCAAAAATAATTTGAACGGTAAACAATATGAAATGAAATGTTTATTCGCTTCGTCGTGTTTTGACACTTTGTTATTATTAGGTATATATATAGCTGAGATGTTGATGTGTGGATGTCAGTCGATTAGCTAAAAAAAGCACAAATTCAAAACTCTAGAACTTTAAAAGAAGAGGTCACATTTGAAAAATCTATTTTAATTAAAAATGAAGAAATCACAATTACTTTCCGGAAAATACAGCGTGGGCAGTCTTCTCAGAAGTTAAATTGATTACTTGGCAAAGGTGAAAGTCATTCATAAAGGAGAGTGGCTTAGGTTCAGTTAAGCTTGATGAGGTCTTTTATGGTAACGACGGTATAATCCAAAAAATGATTCTGTCAAGGTTACGAATAAAAAAAAAGACTTTAAAATAAAGATACGTGAATACTGATCTCGTTGTTTTAACAGATAATTGAAGTGCGCATGACGTGGTTTCAAACTAAAAAAACGAGCACGCTAAAAATAATATGAAACAAATCTTATTTCGGCAATCATAAAACGATAACATAAGAAATTTTATTTTATATCGAACGATAAAAATAAAAGCAATAAACGAAGTAGATGGCCGAGGGTTCAAAACTGCAAACATAACAAAGAAGAAAGCGATTAAACTTGGCCAGTTTTGGCGACTGTCATTTACGGACATCATAAAATTGAAGGAAATTGTCAAAGGACACATTGGTTAGCACAAAAGTCTTTTATACAGTTCTAGAACAAGCAAACATTCTTATCTATTGAATTATATCTTTAAATTATACTCAAGTCTATTTTAAATCGAAATGGGAAGGCGTTTGTCTTCTTAGTTTTTAAGTGAAGAAGATACAGCAGAACTACAGTCTGCTGTATCTTCTTCTTAGGTCACATTTACAAGTAGGTACGCATTGCAAAAATAATATATTCAATAGAGATGAACAACTTGCTAGTCATTGCAAGATTAAAGACACATTTTAACGTGCCTTCGATGGGAGTAACACAAAAATAATTCGTTACAAAATTTCCAAATCAATTTGAACAGTAACTGTAAGCTCATAGATATCAGTTTGTATGTCGCGCACATGTCTATCAGACGTGACTAGTTGGGAAACGTAAAACGAGTGATCGTAGAGAGCAGCACATTCCGAACGACACATAACTGGCCACTGGGGAGCCACTGCATTGACCATTCCGTATAAAATACGTTTTTACGACTCTACGTTTGTGTAGGGTTGGCAAAATTAGTTTTTTTTTTATTTTGGCTGCCACTGTGAACTTGTCAGCTTTTAATTGCGGACAACTACATTGCTTAGTAATAGAAATCATACAGAAGGCAATACTGGGGCAGAAAGGTTCTAGAGTGGCGACCACGAACCGGAAGACGCAGCGTGGGCAGACTCCTCACAAGGTGGACCGACGACCTTATAAGGGTGGCGGGCAACCGATGGATGAGGGCGGCGACGACGCTTTTTGGCTGATATGATGATGATATGAGAAATCATACCATGGTGCCTGTGTTAAGCGGTTATATAATACATAATTGCCGGTTTATCGTTTGAACGTTATAGTAAGTTATATTTATTAAGGTCATTATGGTCCTTCTTGGCTGGCACCGACTCCAAAATAACTGATTATAAATTAGTAGTAAATAGTATAGTTTTTATAGGTATTAATGATTTCTTTGATTCTCCTTCAATGTTCATTGCTTTTAAGTAATTAAATTATTATTTTGTACTTTTTAGTTAAGGATTAAACATGTAGGTATTTTTTGAAGTCGGTTATCGATTCGATCGGTTAACGGTTTATTTTTCTAAAAAATAATTTTATTTGAGAATAAAGAAAGGGTTCACTTTAATCCTATTTTCTTATCACCAAAGTGACCTATTTGGTAGCAAGCAGTTACCATAGCCTACATGCTTGCAACACACTTATTGATCGATCGATCTGGTAGTGATTAAAGCAATATTATAACCTACAATATTATAACTACTACACTATGGTCGATCAAATTTATGATAGAAAATAGAAGTATAAATAGTAGCACAGGCAACACATTACAATTTGTATTAGCTATTAAAACAATGATTAGTCTATTTCTAAAGAAAATAGGCAGAAATAGACTTATTATTGTTTTAACAGCAGGAATAACTTTGTATACTCGCACTTACCGAACAAAACGGTATAGAAACTAATGCTTTTGCCAATTATCTGGTAAGCTGTTGATCTGTTCTATTTATGTTGAAACCGCCAAAGATTTATTATACTTTATGCACATAGGTACAGAGCAGACTTAAAATTCTACTACCATTAATTCTGTGCCTTGGTAGTTTCGCAATGTTAGCTATCATATTGAAACGTAATAACAATACAAGCGGTGTTTTATATACAAGGAATTTTTCAACAGATTTTTAGCAAAAACAAAAAAAGACATCATTCAAAAAATTTCATATTCGAGTCACAAATTCACTTTTTGCAACAAAAACAAAACGTATTCGACAACCCTGAACGGAAGAACTCAGTTATAGTTCAACGATATTTACGCGGAACGATGTTGCTGAAAATATTGTCGACAATTTATTGTACAGATTTTGTTCTCGATTTATTGTGGCAAGGATAAGAGGCTGGAGTTAACTTTATTTTTATAGTATATACACTGAGATATGTGACAATTCTTGTACCTTACTGTCATAGGCAGTCATCGATAGTAACATTCAATGCTATAAACTGAAAATCCATTCAGTTTTTTTTTTCATTAGTCCATACTTTCTAACTACTGGGTAAAATTTCCTTTGTAATCTTTCTTTCCAGTTTTTTTGGTTTAAAGAACATCTTCACCTTTAGCTTATAGTTACGAATGATCTTTATAAACCCAAATACTTTTGTCTCTGTAACCTTTCGAAAATATCATCCAGAATTGCATGTATTATCCGTGGGCGAACCTCCAGAAAGTGGATGGGAGACCTTATAAGTGTGGCGGGCAACCGATGGATGAACGACGTAAATTAGGGAAGGCCTATATCCAGTCGTAGACGTCTTTTGGCTGATTTAATGATGATCCTTGATCTATCTTAGTAAGTCTAAGATACATTTATAAATACTAAATAGACAAATTTTTTGTTATATTAATACCATATGGAGTTATCTTTATAAACTTCAAGGTATCACCACCCTACTCTATTTTGGACATTACCCTTCCATAAATTTTCACAGCTAATGTTATCAATTTTGTTTGCCATCAACACTCTATATAGCCCTGCATCTCTGCCCAGGATTAGCATCGATTTATCCGGTGTGGAATGTAACAAGGCGTCGGATTTGTATCGACGTGATAGGTTTCACGGAGCGACGACTACGTTGATTTCCTACCGTCTGAGAGCAACATACGAGTAGATACATACGAACATGGACAGGCGAGAACAATTTGATTTGAGGTAGAAATTCTAGAACAATTAGAATAAAATTAATTTAAAGGTTTTATGAACACCTCGCTGCTGGTAATGTATAAGTAGCACCTACTTGTTTTTTAAGTTAAAGGTATCTGTACTTCTGATTACTGACCATCTTGAAATTTTTTATCTAAACACTCATTAAAAATATAAAAAATTCCTTTAAAGAAAATATTGACATTTATTAAAAACAAAAAATAAACCTTTATAATTTAACCTCAAAATATCTAACTGAAATGAAAATTCAATCTCAAACAACCCTAGTTCAACATTTTAATCGAAAAAGCAACGACTACTGCACTTTAAACATTAAAAAAGCACTTGTCACAACCAAGCGTCAAAAGAAAAAGGGCGGGAAAAATGGCAAAAATTGGCAAAAACAAAACCAACGAATCGCCGCAGGTGTCAGTTTTTAATAAAGGCCCAATCAGTCGGCGGCCGGAAGCGACGTCGGCGGCGCTCTTCCGCGCCGGAAATGGAGCTCGTGTTTGCCTGCGCCCTCTGCCGGCTTCCCCCGGAAACGACGGTGTCACCCCCGGGCGTAAGAACCCGACAAAATGAACCTTGTGATACGCTCCCCATCAGCTACGGTACATACAGTTTGTGAACGTAATACGGGATACGCACAAACCATTCGTTTATAGTAAGTACCCTAATGATCCGATGATGACTAATTGTTATGAATTTATTCGTTATCGATAACAGTAGTCAGTGGTGTTACACAGTGGCGAAAGAGTTTAAACCCTCACAAGGGGTTTGATGACCTAATAAAATGGTAATATTTAAATTAGGCTCACGAACAAAGTTTTGATAACTAAAGGGGTGTCTATATCCAGCAATGAACACCGCTTTTTTTATATTAGCCTACCAAAGTGACTCCACTCTGCCTGATGGTTAGCAGTCAATGGAATCCAGAAATGGCGGACACCATTCCAAAAGCCAAACTACTGGTATGGTGACCTCCACTATGGCGGTTTAGTGAGATGCTTTTTCACGCCTCGCTTAAAAGACCCAGGATCAAAATTAGAAGGGAACACATGCGCTGACTAAGTTTTCCAGGCTTTAAAAAAAAAAGTATGAAGTGCAGAACCGTTTTATTCGAGTCCCTTTAGATTCCACTGTGAAAGGGTGGCACTTTAGTCCCGCACGTGTCGTTCTGGATAAAAAGGAAGAAGCTTTGCTGAAATGTGATGATTCATAACCGAGACAAAAATTATTATTTCTGTTTTTCAACATCTTAAAAATTTTCCTGATTAAACTATCAGACTCCAGGACATTCCCCGAACACCCCGCACATATTGTCGTAACACTCGCAATAAACATGTGCCGTATTAAAATCGTTTGAAACGCTTGTTTTTTGTCTCTCTGTTTGTTTTGTGCACTCTTTGATGAGACCGTCGAGTGAATCTCTGCAGTACCAAACTGATAAGCGTTGATGTGTTCAGAGAAAGCCGTTTGAAATAATACAGTTGCAGTTGTCATTGGATTGCAATGTATCTGTTGTGAATTAATACGAGGACTTTGACTGATTTTAACATAACTAAATACTGAGTATGAAAGACAGTATAAATGGGAAAGGTACAATAGTAATTCATTGATCAACTACAAAGGAAATTGAAGCAGTGTCATATTAAGAATAAAACATACAAAAAGCAATATAGTCTCCAATGACAAGAGACAGTAAATCACACAGACATGTTGATTTTCGGCAAATTTTACTAAACCTTTTATCATCATTATATTTTCAATCAAAATACATTTATTGCTGCAGAAAGACCCCCTGCAAGTAATATAATGATAAAGGTATATATTTTCCTAAATTGCCCGACTGTAGACACGCGGATATACGATACTTATAGGTACACTACGACGTGTGTTGAATCATTTTCCTGTCGCCTTTCCATTTGACGGCCGTTATTATTCAGTTTACTGGTTGCTCTAGTACATTATTTGTTGACCAATCCTGACGCTTAAATATTTCAAGCTTTGTATTAAACTAATTTGTTACCACGGACTTATGTTCATACAATTATTACTACAATACCCCACAATACATCTCATTTAAAAGATAAAAAGTTAGCAGAACAATTACTTTCCTTATCATTCCATCTTTCGTTCAAAGAGCACGTTCTTCGCAATAAACAGCTTCACTTAATCACTGGAATCCGACGTGTGAACACCGACAAGGAGTGAATAAAACAACGCCCACTTGCTAGAGATGGGACAAAAATAGACGAAAATGTCCTGACGTTTAGGATACTACCGATTGTCAAAGGGTTTAAGTATTTGGACATGAGTATGCTTTATAGTGTTTAACTCCTATTATTATCTTAGCTACCAAGGCGTTTATAAAATTTACTATTACTATTAGTTTAATTTAAGCCTTTTTTTGAGATGTTGTCGCTTTATTCATGGCAACTAGGATTATAACTTGAGTCCAGAGTCATGCACCATGTACCACTGAACTGCCATACAACATGTTTTAAGATGTCTTCGCTGATTTCAAAATCATTGTTTCCCTATTTTAATAAACGCCAATCTGATACTATTGAATTTTGGTAGAAACAAGTTCATATAACACTAGTGCGGTTTAAAGTACCCTAGCATGTTCACCACTAGTGATAAATGCTAGTGTCACGTTCTCGCGCTGCCACTATCACTCACTACGAGCGAGACGAATGCCCGCGGATTTGTCACGCCGGCGCCGTCACGGCAGACGTGAGAAAAAATGGCGGTCATTTTATATAAGTACCCGCTGTAATTACAGTGAGCTAGTTAAAAGTTAGCTCAACTTTTATAATACTGCAAGAAATGTAAGGAAATAATGTTGATAGTTTGCCTTTTTTAGAGTCCAAGTTAATCTTGAACATTAATATATGCTGAAGAAAATCAAAAGATAACAACCCTTTCAAAGTCTATATTCCTCATAGGAACAGTTTTTACTTTAAAATTAAAATAAATGTTAGAAAACTTAATGCCTAAATGTGAAAATGAATTGATGGCTAATAGTTAAGGCATCGCCTTATATTATACAATGTTGTGCTTCCGAAACCAGTTACCCATGAGAGTTTTTAATGTTTATTCCAAGATTACATTGTATTTATTATGAGCGTTCACACAAAAAGTAAGTAATCATAATGCTTACAGTTCTATTTATATGCAAATAATACATTAAAATCTTCCATTGCGTTATTTTCATTGTAAAATAAGTGTAAGGATTATGGTTACTTACTGTATAAACAGCTTTCACGTAATTCTAAAAAGTGTTCTGAAAACATTTTTAAAATTTAGCTCCGATTAGATATTAAAAATTAAAAACCAAGAAAATATGACAATAAATTGTGACGTTACCAAGACATTCTTCTTAAACAAGCGTGGTGATTGCTCATGCTTTTTTTATTAGAAGAGGTATTTTCCATGCAATAGAAACTAAGTCTGAGGCACCGTAAGTAAGCCGAAAACATTAACTGGAAACGACTTTAGTAAAAAGGTAAGTAACAGTAGTATATTTTTTATAGTTAGCTTTATTTGGATTATTTTCAGATTACGAGGCACTAATCTAAAAACTTACATAACACACTTTGCATATTTAAATTTAAACGTATATAAATACTTTATACAATTTTAAAGAACATAACTAAAACGTTTCTCAGATCATAACGCACATAAATATATTTTCTTGTAAGTAATGATCACATTACCTAGATCATATTTATTCATATTCATGTACACGCAGGTCGTAACTATAAATCGATTCATTGAATACACGCCTACACACATCACTATGAATACATAAACTGTTTACAAAGCTAAAGTCGTCGCATAAAAAGTTTACAATCCACACATAACCATATTATCGAGAAAGGCCAACACTAATGAGTCACTAAGCCGTTGAATTAGTCTATTAAGTCTAATTTACAACCAATCCCACCACTTACAATAAAAACTTTATTTTCAATGCAATATTTTTTCCAATTTTACACTACTATATATTTCTAACAAGAGGTTTTATTCGTCCAACTATAAATTTGATCATATAATAGTGGCTACGTTTCCCGCAGCTAATCCGAAAACATATTATAAAATTCAAAATGATATGCTAACTTTATAAATACTGACATCACTATTTAAAGTTCGCCGCTCTCGAGTTTAGTGCTGTTCGAGACGCATATCGATAAAATATCAATTTGAGTGTTGATACGATGTTAGCACGACATGCTCGTAAAATTTTACAATCAATAAAATGCAAATAGACACCGCATGGATGATGACACTACGATAATCGTCAATCGTTATACATTAATTAACATTAAGGATCGCGTTTCTTCAACGCTATGGTCATGTGGCCATGTCTAATTAATTGTGTTCTAAACTGTTTCTTGCGTAGGCTGTTGAGTGGCAAACTCATTACCATGTTTTATGCAATAATAGTTATAGCTGCCATTTGTCTATATTAGAAAATCAATTAATTATGAGCAATATTATATACATGAGACATGGACAACATGGAGTTCTTCAAGAAAGGAGTTAAAAGGTTTTTAACAGGGTCGGCAACGCGCTAGTGATGCTCCTGGTGTTGCAAGCGTCCATAGGCTACGGTAACTGCTTACCATCAGGCGGGCCGTATGCTTGTTTGTCACCTTAGTAGTATAAAAAAAAATATATATTATATAAGTACAATGTATTTAATTTTTTTTCAACTTAACCACTCTGAAAAACTAAGTCTGTGACGCAGGGTACTTTATAAACATACAACTAATGGGCACAAAGTATAAATAACAAAATGTATAGTGTCTTGATAATCTTCTTTATTCATATTTTTTTCTTGTAGCAGACGTCATTTTAAAATTCATTCCTTTTTTTCATGTAATTAAAACATAATTCAATCATTATTTTGATCTCTCTTTCTTTGTTACGTGCATTCATCCAATCATTTTCATATTTAACTCTTTTAACTACATATTCAAGTATTAGTTAACATTACTTTGACGTAAAAGTATTTTGGCGTCAAAATTCATATTAAAGTTACTACTAACATAGAACCTTATAATTTTATGACTGTTCAATATCTGGATACCCAAAAACAATAAATTCACATTAAAACAATTTAATTAATTCTATACATCTTTGTTTAATGACTTCTGTGGTTCGGTGGTACTGTGTTTGGACTACAACGCAGAGGTCGTGTGTTCGATCCCCGCTCAATGCAATTATTTGCGTGCATGAACATGTCTATTTGCATTGGTCTGGGTGTTTATATATATAATATGTTTGTGTTTATATTATGTATTTTTTTTTGTGTGTAGTTGTTGAAATATTATTATAATTATTTACAAAAAAAGTATTTAAGTATGTATATCCGCATTCTAGAACTCATAACACAAGCTATATAAATATGCTTACTTTGGGCCTAGATGGCGTTGTGTGTAGTTGTTGTGATATTATTATGTACTAGACTCTTGCAATTGGATTCCAGTTTTCCCCCTTAGAGGGGATTTGTGAAATAAGCCATTATGTATCACTTAATTTCTTTCTCTTAAAACAAATATTCAATACACAACCTATTTTCTAATCAGTTACATACGTCCCCTAACTGTTACCCTATCTCTATCGTAAAATCAAACTGCGTATTAATACGTAAATTAACAATATCGGTAATCCCCTTATAATTTCAAGAAGTAAATTGAAATCTATTATAAAAAGCGGAAGAGTTTGTTTGTTTTAACGCACTAATCTCCGGAGTTACCAGTCGGATATGAATACGTATGCGTATGATAGTGATCGGAGTAGGTAGATTGATTTTTGGTACTTGTATCATAAATGCACACAGAAAGAATAACATAGATAAGCCATTTTCCCGGAAATTAATTCCGGTATTTCCGGATTCAATTAAATATTGTTAATGTTGGTAGTGATATTATTCCTACTCAATTCAAAATTTAAAGGAAGGTATCAAAACTAAATTAATTCATTATTTATCTGTTGAATAATAAAAACAATCGAATTCTTTATTTTTAGCCTTTTATGGCTAGAACTTTTATAGATAGACATAAATTGTTGCACTTAAATTTAAATATTTTCATAGGGGTCATGGTAATTTGCATTAAGGGTAGAATAAATGACGGGGCCCCATAGAAGGCCAATGCCTGCTGGGGTCGTGAGACTGTTCTAAGGATGCACCACGACTCTGAAACGTAAAGGGCATACGAAGGAACAGGTTGATTTTAGTCAGATTTTAGGACCAAAAAAAAGGGGTAGAATAAAGAAAAAAGATAAAAATCAACATTGTTTATTGTTAAATATGTACATTTCAATTTATTCACATTTTTAATCTTCATCGATTACAATGTCAGCATCCTGGTAATCCTGATCTTTACAATTAAAATATATAACTATGAGTTTCTCTATATTTTCTATTTTCAACCTATTTCTTTTAACATCTAAAGTCCATTTATAAATGGAAAAAGACCGTTCTACATCTGACGATGTCAAAGGAGCAAATTTTAAAAAAGGTATTAAATTATGTGCTTCATTTTTTCAATGGCCTCACTATATTCTCTAAGTGTGTCTAAATCTGGGTTTCGTTCCATAACACGTTCTATTTAATTTTTATATTTTCTGAATTGCACTGATTTATAGCATCTCTGACGTTGTCAAATGCTAAAAGTGAATCTGTCAACGATAAATTATGCTTTTGCAATTCTTTTAAAGACAAATGAATTATAAAATAATTGTCTTTAATGTAATTTAAATCTTCTTTTAAATTTTCTTTTTCTATAATATTTTTTGCCTCTCGAATAGATACCGCATCAGAGCTGCTTAAACAAGATAATATTTCTTTTATTTTTTCAAAGTTTTGAGCGTAATAAAATGCTGCCTCTAACCAAGTGCCCCATCTTGTAACAACTGGTTGGGGAGGTAGCGGCAAATCTGGATATTTTTCTTTTAAAATTTTGACTCTACTTGGGGCTTTCAAAAATACCTTTTTAACATTTGCTATTAAAATGTTAACATCGTGATATTCTAACCTAATTTGCTTAGATATGCGATGAAGAGAGTGCGCCAAACATGTTACGTGCTTCATTTCAGGTAAGTATTGTTTTAAATTTCGTCCTGCAGACAGCATATATGCAACGCTATCAGTGCAGAGGACAAGAATGTTACCTACCTTCGATTCAAAAGAATCTTCCCAAAAGTTTTCCAAACATTCTAACACAAATAGCGTGATTGTTTGTCCATTAACTACAGTTAGCATTTTACATGCTACCAAATAAGGTCTAGTCAAATTGCTAGGATGTAATGGTTTTATTAAAAAATGGACTATATAGCGACCTAAAAAGTCTGTCGTTTCATCTAATGATATCCATAGTTTCTCATTTTTATAATTTTGCCGAATCGAATTGATTTTATTCTTAAAAAACTTGTCCAAGTAAACTTTCCGTAACTGTGATTCATCTGGCAGAGTACGATTAGTACACGTACAACAACAGGTACTACACATATATTTTTTAAAGAAATCTTGAAAAGTAGTATTTTTCATCTGAGACCACGGAATATTGCACAAAATGAGAAATTTTATAAGATCGAAATAAAATTCCTCTTCGGGCCGCTTAAACTTTCCCTGGTGTACTGCTCCTTCGATAAGTCTTTTAACGTTTCCCTTATTTATGGTTTTCAAATGGCTTTCACATTTTGAACAGTATATTGTACCACTAGCGTGATCGTAAAGTAGTTCGGGATGACCAGATATCCATTTTTCTACAGTTTCAGCCTTGACGTTTGCCATATCTGAACTTTGTTTTAGAGATGGAACCTCGTATATATCACCTAAAACAAAGACATGAAAAAATTACATTTTATTTAGTTTATTTAGCTTACTCCGTTTGTTTTATTTTTCGTGGATCAAATTTAGTCATTGAAATTTCACCCTCTTCCTGTCAACCGATTGATCTAAAATTTGGTATTCGCCTTTGATTCTGGTGACAATACAATTATGTATATTCAATATTATTGTCAATCCAAAATGGCTGCCGCTACAAGATGGCGGACAACTTATTTTTTTTTTAATTCCATCAATATGGGTATCAAATGAAAGGGCTTGTTACGTAGAATATTTTGTAGAGAAGTAGATAAGGCCTATAGTAATTTATTTTACCAATACATTGCAAGAGGACACAGGGCATTCAAATTATATACGGATTGCAGTAAAATGTCGGTTAATAGTGGAGTTAGCTGAATTGCGACTACATTACTAGAATATCATAATTTTGTTTCGCACTAAGCTCACTGGTTCATACTCTATTAAAGATTTAACAATATTAAGACTCATGGTATGTTCAGCAGGTTAAGCAAACAAACACAATACTAAAAATATTCTTATAGTACATCCAAACATGCTTTATACTCCTTGTAACTAGTAAAATATTACTTACCAAAGCTTGGTTTAAATATGTAGATCCAATTCAATAGTAAAAAATCTGAGTCCATATATTCGAGCCAAATCGTGGTTTAGAGCAGATTCCAGAAGTCAGTATGTACACAAGCCAGGTTCAAGTAACGTTTTCACAACACAGTAACAAACAAAGATGCGCACTCTACGAACCGAAGTAAGCGAGTGAGCTACCTGGCATGTCGTCGGCGGGCGTACGCATTGTTCTGATAACCAGTTATTGTACCACCCATGATCCTTTGTTCTGATTGGTCGTTGGGTTTTGTCAAATCGTGACTGTGTGCCGTTAAAAAAAATATGTAGAATAATAAAGAATAATATTGCTCATTTTATTACAATTCCTACCTTTTTTTGAGGATGGCAAATCATCAAATGACTCCTTCCACTCTGGCAGAATAAAATTCCTACATAAGTTCCGGTTTTTTTTTAATAATCCACCAATTCCGGAGGAATGTCCATATTAATATATACGTTTCGGATCAATGACCCCATTTCAATCTACCTACTCCGATCACTGATGATAGCCCAGTTCTCGAGTAAGGTTATAGGCTATGTAACATTATGCTACTGGCGACGGGAGCAGAGCAGTCAGCAAAGACGCAGGTGAAACCAAAAACAAAACACAAAAACTTATCTACATAAGCCGTTAAAGCTCGGGTATAAAACTTAATAAGTGTAATAAGCATTTAGTTTATGCTTGACCTTTAACACACGATATTTAGCTTTTAACAGTGGCAGGCGATGTCAAATAAATACTTGATGCAGCACACTGATAAGCGGTACATTTACATAATTAAATAAATTTTATGTGAGTGTAAAACTTAGCACTTAGGCTTATGACACACTTTGGAATTGATTGTGGGTACTAAAGCACGCTCATTATGACATGTATAAAATATCCTATTAATGATATAAATGCAAAAAATTGTGTGTGTATATGTGTGGGTGTGTGGGTGTTTGTTACCACTCAGCGCCTAAACGGTTGAAGCGATTTCGATGAAAATTCGGTGCCGTAGACTGACATAATATGCTACTTTTTATTCCGAAAATAGGTCTAGTGTCCGAGGGATACAACAAACCATATTTTACGCACGGATGAAGCTGTGGGGCGCAGCTAGTGTAGGTATATGTTTGGACAAACTATGTAGGTATAATATAGATGTTTTTATAGGGCATTGTTTTGTAAATGTAAACATTGTATTTTATAATATTTTATTTTATCATTTTATGCCTTTGTATAGTGTGCACAACACACTGTACAAAGGCATGCATAATGCCAAACGCATTATCAACTAACATATCTTTGTGTGATGCAGAGATGAAACTAGATAGTTAATACAGATAAATTTCTTTATTTTACTGTTTCATTTTTTTTACATTTTTTACTTACTTTCGATCTGCGTCTATATTTGTTATTCTTCTTTATATCTCAAAGGTTTTTACGTAACTTCTATTTGTCTAGCCTTTTTTTTATTATTGTTAAAAGGAAAAATTTAAATATTCTAATAATGTTTCTATTTTTGCTATACAGTATCAAAAAAATAATTTTATACTTTAATTTACAGCTATTTAAACAGTCCACTCAGACTCTTTAATAAGTTTAAGACTTGCATGAATAACAAATATAATATTATAATATTTTCAAAAATAATCAAATATTTAATAATTGAATTATCAAAATAGTGTTGTGAAATTTATAGTATCGATAAATAACAGCGAAAGTTTTTAAACATTATTATCTTGTTTAAGTAATTGTATTTTAAAATTATAACGCTAACCTTTAAACATAATTATTAATACTTAAAAATTATTACTCGTAAATTGTATCTTTTTGTTTATTTATTGATTTAAGCGTTATGTTAAGTTATCTACGATAGTAAATATTTACTGTAATTTTATGGTTCATTTTATAGTCGGGCGAGGTATATTTTACATAAATTAATGTATTAGCACGCGAATAAATTATAAATGTTTTATATCTACTGTATAATTACGAAATCTCGGTAATTTGGAAGACAGGTGCTTTATAAGGTTGATACTATCAAAGCAACCGTAATAAATGTGTTAGATTAAAAGATTACCACGAATTTTAAATATCGATGGTCTGTAGTACGTAACCTGTGAGTATAATAGTTAAAGACTTTATATTCTGAATCGGGACACACGCGCTCATTTGATAACAGGTATGGAGCTTTCATCAAGAGTATTCGCCCTTTGAAGCACAAGTAAGCAGGTGTTTTAAATTTACACTGTCACGATAATGTATGTAATTTCATCACTATAAAAAATAGTAATTTAATTTTCCATTTTGCTTCTTCCGATAATGCCGGAACTTTTCAAAGACAGAGGTATTAAACATAAATATTATGTGCGTCATAATCCTTTTGAAAGTATAAAGTATTATAACGTGTCTGTTCATTAATAGTTATGAAGTCATGACGTTAATAGCAGTGTTATTGACAAGTCTTAAAGGCGTAGCTTTACTGTTTAAACATTTAAAGAAAATATAGGAATATGCTATTAATATTATTTCAGAACTTCTGTGAATATTAAATTTACTAAATGGATCACTTATAGTTTGTAGATACGCAAATAAATTAAATTAACTTCTATAAAAAAACAAAAAGATATTAATGTTATAAAAAAACAAAAAGATAATAATAAAAAAACAGTACTGTATCAGTTTTACTTATCAGAAGAATTATAAAAGCAATGTTTAGTCAAGACCTTGAGAACTGACGACGTAGTGGCCTTCTTACACATAACTATCATTCCGCGGCGCGGTTTCACCCGCGTCTTTGTTTACTGCTCTATTTCAGTCGCCAGTAGCGTGATGTTACATAGCCTCTAACCTTCCTCAATAACTTGGCTATTATACGCAAAAAGAAATATTCAAATCCATCTGCTACGTTTAGAGATAAGCGCGTTCAAACAAACAAATAAACAAACTCTTCGGCTTTGTTTAATACATAATATAAGGTGTTCAAAATCAGACAAGGACCAATATGACTTTTAAGTTTACCTTGGACATTACTGTGAAAGCCAACATTGTAAGGGAAAATTAAAACTGAAAATATCAATCCAGTTTAAGCAAGCGTGGTGATCAATGCTCCTACCTTCTTTCTATGAAAAGGGGTAAGCTGGGACGACAAAGTAGTAATTTGCATCTTAGGTTGAAATGAAAAGATTATGTGTAACTTTAGATTCTTTTAATAATCAGAGAAAAACAATAAATTATCACATATTATTATTAGTTTTCGTTAACCAAATGAGAGAAACGGGACGATTAATATACAGAACTGTATTAATTATAATAAATTAAAATAATATAATGTCAACTTTAACATTGGCACTCACAAGCTCTGTAGTACTGTGGACTTTACAAACAATTAACGAACATAGGTTTTATTTCATAAATACAATGCAAAAACTATCATCAAACACTTGAGCCAGTCATACAAAATCATCATTAAAAAATATTCGAAAATCACACAAATATATAATGTCTCATCGGCATTATACTATATCAATTCAGCAAGCATTAATCTTAATCACTAAAAGCTTAAAACTAAGCGTCATATATCGATAATGTAAACAGAAAGTTTAACTGCAACATTTACGTAACTCGCTATCGATAAACGACTGATCAAACAGACAGACGTGTCGCGTAAATCGACAAGTTTCGACATTCTAATATACACACCGAATTACACGCTTGCTGTATTTTATAAGACAAGTGTTGGCACAAGGAAAGATGTTGAGACTTCTATATTTTTTTTGTTTTTATATAAAAAAAATCTGAGGATTTTATCATAGAACTTTGTATCGTTTTTACAGAGTCACTCTCATTTCACTTCCTTTGTATGCAATTCTAAATACGTGTTATAAAAACGCAAAAGCTTAGAAAAGTAAGATGCTTAAACCCAAAAACATTACAATTTTTAGTTGCTATCTATTTGTTTTTTTTCTGTTTTGATAGCAAAGGCGCAAAATATGGCGATGCTTAATGGTAAATTTAGGTATAAGATGTATTCATATACCTACCCATTATGTGGAATGCATCATAAATAAATGTTAGCTTGCAAAATAAAAATAATTAAAATTAAAAGGTTGTTTTTTCTGACACATAAAAAGTCATACTCAATACAATAAAAATATAAACCAAATTGTCGGCTCCATTACCTTGTCCACGAACGACACCTACGAACGACAACGAGAATAAATTATTATCGATATTTAAATCAACAACCGGTTGTCCCATTAAAACACTATTACGATATTAACATATTTGATAAACAATCGATAATCGAATGACAAGCACAACACTATTCATTTCGAATGTTTATTAGTGACCTTTTACACTTGATTATTAATTTACTGTCAGCGGCAATTAAGTTGATATGTTGCTGTTACTAAATGTATGAGAATTAATTTTATTATGTAAATTTTGGTAGATTTATATTCAGTTGGTGTTATATTTATTATTATTGAATGTTAAGTTTGTATGAGATAAATATAGTTTAACAGTATTACTTTTATTTAAGCCCGTAAGCTAGAAAGCTTTATAAAATTAATAGCTGTTGCCCGCAGCTCCGCCCGCGTAAATGTCAGTTATATCTCTGTTTATAACTTGACGATTTTTCATACAATTTTTCATCCCCTATTTCAACCCTTTTAAATATTTTTTTTTGCGATCAAAGATGTTGTTACCCGAGGTCTAATATGACTAGTTTTATAAAAATCGGTTCAGTGATTTATACGTTAAAGCGTAACAGACAGAGTTACTTTTGCATTTATAGAATATATAATACGGTAGTAGATCCACGCTGGTTTCAGCAGAGATGGGCTGGATCGACCGGGTAAAATATTATTATGAAAAGTTACAAAAGTATATAACCTTCATTGTTTTTTATTGTTGTATCCTATCGACTGATCACGACATTCAACAGAAGCAACAGAGTTTAGCTAAAATATAAGAATATTTAAGACTACTTTATGTTGTCACATACAAGTTTTTTAAATAGTTTATTATTCACTCTTGTTCTTTCATTAAAGCTTTCTATAGCACATATATTTGTACAGTGGTGTATGGCATCTATTCTCAGAACCGTGACAGCGCATACTATTAGTTACTCAAACATGCATAGGTAAGAAAGAAAACACTTAAACTTCTTCGTGAAATAAAGCGATATTTTTAAATATAAAAGTAATATAGATTACTTCAAGGTGGGTACTATTTCAAACAAGCTTACACACTCTATTTCAAGTCTTGGTAAGGGTCGATTAGAAAAATAATTAACAAAATTTAATTTATTTAAATAACAAGTGTTTTCTAGTAATTTGAAAATTCTACTATCAAAACTACAGTAGTTTAATACAAATATTGCCACCCCTTTTTACCCCCGTAGGGGATGAATTTGGCAAAAACACGTCTTAGTGAGCACCTATGTTCTAAAGATAATTCCCATGCAAAATTAGAGACCCCTAGCACTTTTAGTTTCTGAGATTTCGTAATGAGTGAGTGAGTGACATTTCGCTTTTATATAAATAGATTTCTAGAAGATATATTTTGTCAATGATCAAATAAATCTTTGCAGTATTATTACTATTTTATATGCAAATATTGTAATAAAGAACAAAAAAAAATAACTCATTTCTCTCTATTTACTTTATTTCGGTTTATATACTATGGTAAAAAACATTGCAAACGCACATAATTTAAATATATTTGTAATATATAAGTATGTTTATCTGTCTTTTATTTTGTATGTGTGTCTGCAGAAAATTGTTAGTTACTTTTTCTCGTAGTACCTACTTAAATATTTTACACCTCTGTATTATTCTTCAATATCTGTTCGTACTTGAACTGTGCTTACACTCATACGCAACCATAACTCCTTCGCCATAAAAAACTTAATAGT
Source organism: Parascotia fuliginaria (assembly GCA_963082885.1). NCBI lineage: Eukaryota > Metazoa > Arthropoda > Insecta > Lepidoptera > Erebidae > Parascotia > Parascotia fuliginaria. The sequence goes on along the minus strand of OY720179.1, from coordinate 18,193,412 downwards.
ACATATTCACTGCGTAAACAATTTCGATATAAAACAAATTACCATTTACGACAAATAAAAATATTTATTAAATAAGCACGGAACGATAATAAAACGCGAAAATTAAACTTCGATAATAACAACGTTTTAAAGTCAAACCGATGGTCATAAATTTTGTGCTTTTATTGTTCGGTCTTGTGTATGCTTATATTTACTAGAAGGACAAAATAAAAGATATGTGAAAGGTGACAATTATATTCTAGAAGTAAAGTGCAAATCTATCTTATATCTTAATGTTATTGTGTACGGGCTAACTACTACGGGTTTAATTCCCGCTAAGTGCAAATATTTGTGTGCATGAACATGTCTATTTGCATTAGTCTGGGTATTTGTATGTATAATATGTATGTATTTAAAAAAAAGGATTTAAGTATATATATCCGCATACTAAAACCCATAACACAAGCTATTAATGTATGCTTACTTTGGGGCTAGATGGCGTTGTGTGTAGTTGTTGTGATATTATATTATTATTATTATTATCTTGTAAAATACAAAGAAGTTGCGCCACCTATAGTAGAAAGTGCGAACTACATGATTATAATGCAGTCGATCACAGTCAATAAAATTTCTACACATTCATTACCATAATAATCCGACGAATCGACGACTAAAACTAGATTACGACGAGCAAGAGCAATAGTTTATTGAAGGCTATTCAAACCCTTTGAGATAAAGTTACAACTCTTACAAAATTAACTGGACTTACTGTAAGTTAAGCCTGTGCCGCAGACACATTTTATGACGATACTTATTTTATTTTTATGTGACCAGTTTTTATTGCCTGCCAGTGTAACGTGAGGCGAATTGAATTGGCATTTGTGTATTGATAATGCTTAATTTTATGGTTTTGTTTAGTTGTAAATTGGTACGTGTCTTTTATACTAAGCCGACGAATTGAACGTCTACAGACCGCAATGGCATTATCTGTAAATGTTATGTTTTTTAATAAGTTTATATCATTTGTTTCAAGTGGTATAATAGCAATTGGAAGTAATAAAATGTATGCGATAAAGAATTCATGTTATGCTTAGCAATGAAGAGAAGTTTAACTAGTAAAAGTTTAAAATCAATTGAAAATAAGAGGAATGCTTAAATGAATCATATTTGGTGATTAGTAAAACTGCTGAGGTTTGAATTTATTTTTGAAATTGAATAAAACTGATCAAAAGATTTGTATAATGACCACTATCTGATTATGATTTGTAAGTTTGTTTCAAATACACATTCAAACAATAAGGAGTTGGATACAATATTGTTTAAATATGCCCTTAGAAGTAGCTGTAGCTAAACATAATGCTTAACTTTTTAACGAAATTATCAGAAATATGGCAACGCACTTAAGATTCATAATGCATCACTAGGTACTTATTGAAAAATGACATTTAAACGAGACAACTAGACGCCGAAAAAACCTATTTATTCTTGAAAAGGCAGACAAACATGAAACATTTATAGAGACACTTGAAAAATGTCCCAGACGCTGCACTATTTAGTGTCAGTGTCAAGTATAATGTGGGCACTAAGTGACCAGACACATATTATTAAACTGGAGACCACTCGATACCGCCGACCAAATGGTAATTTTATTGAAAAGATGACTATAAAAAAATGTTTAAGACGATGTTTGGATAAAGATTTATTGGTTTTTCAAGTTCATGTTATATTCACAAATGCAGTTGCTAGTGTATGATCAAATATGGAGTTGCTATCTAGAGATAAAATGAGTACTAAAGCAATTGTGTGAACATTATATATAACATTTAGATTTGAAATGTGTATTGATATACAATGTGGAATGATAGTGCAAGCTAGTTTTATGATACAATAAACACTATTACAAAATAATGATTACGTTATAAAGCCAACAAATTGATTGGTGGAACTGAGTAATTTGTACATGAAATTAACCGTATAAACAAGATGAATTAAAACGATGTTATTTAAAACGGTGCTAACAAAACCATTAAAATTGATCGTACAATTAGTTGCATGTTATGGAAAATAGCATCCATAAAACAAACATCATTATAATTTCTATGTCACTAGAAAAACTGAAGGTCCTCTAAAAAAACTGGAAAAATTGAAGACACAGATAACAGCAAAACCTTGAAGCTTATTAATGATAATATTATACGAAAACTGGCTGAAGCACCGAATAAACCACATGTTTATTTCATCGGACATCGGAATAAATATATCGACGACAGATACTTGATGGATGGAGTGTCTTTTGGATTAGATGCAGTTGTCTGCAATTTACGTATAATTCGGCTATTTGAGAGTCCAGGTCACCGTTGCATAACAAATTATCGTCTATGTGTATTTATTAACCTTTGTACTTGTAAATTTTTTTTGGTGCTGTTTTTTGATAATGATTTTTTGTTTTTACATTATAATATTAGTACTTACGAAGTCGAAATGGCCCAATGGATAAGGCGCCCGATTCGAAGACGAGGTAGTGGGTTCAAAACTGGGCAATACCAATGTGCTTTATCAAATAGTGTGTACTCTCTAAGGTTATTTTGGACATTTGTGACTGATGGTGAAAGATAAGATCGTGAGGCAACCTGGACTCAAAAGTTTGAAGTTGTCAATGCGCTTTGAGCAAGCGTGGTGATTAATTCTCATGCCTTCTCTTTAAGAGAAGAGGCCTTTGCTTTGCAGTGCGACGATGAACAGGCTGGTATTATTATTATTATATTAGTATCTATACATAATGCTACATGTTACTTACTTTGTCTTCACTATCTTTAGTGGAGGATAAAAGATTACTAGACTTGTTTTCCGTCAGTCTGGATAATTTTAGTTTTCCAGTTCCATCACCTACTAAAAGCCTCTGTGTTAGTTGTAGAAGTATAGTGTGAAGGCACGCGTAGGATTCTAGGTTCTTTTCTCCGTCGTTACAGACTTCCCCTTTTTATTTATCCCATAAATAATTTGACAGGATGAGATCATATTGATACTTTACTCTATTATAATGAAATCGATCAAGGAACCAAACTTTACTTACACTACAGCAGTGTCGTTTAACTTATCTTTTAACTGTTTATTTTAAAAAGAATATAATAATGACTATATTACCCTTTAAAGTTTAAACAGTGTTGATACAAAAAAAAAATTCATAAAATTGTAACCGCGATGAAAGTATAGTCACTAAAGTTAAATATAATTATGAAACAACATCATTACTCGTATAATATATTAACATTTAAATGACTGGAAACCTGTGGTGAGAATCATTTGATCAAATTAAATTCTATTCTTTATGTCATCATTTAGACTTTTGCTTGAATATTTTTTAATATTTGAGTATACCTATTATATTTTTATACATAATTATTACTTAAGATTTACGTCAAACACAACGTAATTGAAAAACAAAACCTATATCAGGTTTGAACTTTGACTTTATACATGACTTGAACCTTGCCACCATGTTTTAAGAGAGACCTTTTTTATGTTTGCAGTAGTTCTACTAACAATTCCACCAATTGTAGTTTTGCACAAAGATTTAGTGTCAGACACAAAATGGTCTGAATACTTCAACGCCATGTTAGTAAATATAATAGAAAATCTATTGTTTCATTGTCACCAGCTCACTGATATGACGTGGCGTTAAAAGGCTTTGCAAATTATTAAAGATTGGTATGAATAGATACAACAAATACTGAGGAACTATTATCAGAATTCAGTACAAACCAAATTATGACTTCATTCTGAAAAAAAAACTGTAAACGTATAAAAAATGTGAGCACTTATTTATTTCAAGTAGTTCAACACGTGAAGTAATTGTGGATTCAGCCCGCGATGATGGATGCTCCAGACACCAATCTGCAGTTTTTACGCATAACAAACGTCTGGACCCCGTGTCACCTGCATAATGCAAGAATAGTTTGAAATAAAATGTTTTAAATTTCATCTTTTATTTTCGGTGATGTTTCATACTTTTAATTTATTTCCATATTGCATTTTAAAAATCTGTATAAATCTTTATTCTTTTTTTATAGTACTGACGGCCGTTGAGGCAGAAACGTTATAGAGTGGCGACCACGAAACAGAAGACGCAGCGTGAGCAGACTCCTCACAAGGTGGACCGACGATCTTATAAGGGTGGCGGGCAACCGATGGATGAGGGCGGCGAATGACCGGCCAAGTAGGCGAAAATTGGAGGAGGCCTATGTCCAGCAGTGGACGTCTTTTAGCTGATGTGATGATGATAATGTTAATGAATTTTTTTAATTATCAAGCAGTCACGGCCATCTATATAATTCGTTTAAACACACAAAATGTGTTTTTACAAAAGTAACAACATTTTTGTAAATGAACAATTTATTTTTCATTTGTCATTTCTTTGATGTTAAGTCTCAGAATTGTTTACTGCGATTGATAGCCTCAAGGTGTTCGCTAATTAGTATGATAATTAGCTTCTTCTTTTGTTTTCACAACATTGTCTTCGAATTCCAATTGAAGTTTGAAATAAAGTTCTGCTTTTGTTATTTAATAGTGTCAATGTTTTAGGAACTCACATTGGTAATATAATAATTTTTATTCCATAATCTGTATGAGGCGTCTAGCACAAACAATGTTCTAAGACAATGCTTCTGAAGGAAGACTTATAGCATAAAGATAGCCAATGAATCACCAAGTAATAATAGACAGCGGCGTCACTACGGCCACCAATAATCCATCTTCCAAACGTGGCAACGTAACAAATTCCTGACCTTAGAAAAAGCTTATATCCAGTGGACGTTTTTAAGGTAAAGGATATATAGATTAATTTTGTTCAAAATGCTTACAATAAAAGTCGGTGTTTTTCATATAATTGCCTAGAATTTATAGATTTAAAGAAGTCTATAATACAGAGTAAAATAGACTTTTATGCTTTAACAAATATTTCTGCCCTCAGTGCACAACTAACTATAGAATCAAATATGTTTACTTAGTACACAATGCCTAGTTCTCTTTAACAAAGGCCAAATATTGTATTTGCAAGTAGCCGAGGCGTGCAAATCGTTGGTACATTTACATAGCAGATAAGGCTAACGCCCCGCTGTCTGTTAGTACTGACGGCTTGATTACCGGCAATGTGTTTTTGTGTTTAAGTTTACTATGTAGCTACTAAGACCTAGTGTTTTTTTATTTATAAATTAAGTTCTTAAGTTATTAATTGTCTTATTTCACTGTTTGATAGAAAGACTTAGGGACACCGATAGACAAGTCCTTGCGGTCTATCCGTCATCTATGTTCGCCATCTTTATATCAGGTCGTCACGACGACCTGATATAAGCGTCGGTTTACCTTGTAGGGAAATATATGTCAGCTGAAACACAGAGAAAGTTTAACTTATAGCTTAATGGTCAGCATACTATATAAACTTTGTCCCAGCGTTTCTAATTTGATGGATTCGTATTGACTATTAGTTATCTTTTGATTTTCTACCTTAAGGCGACTTTTTTGCGTCAAGTCTCAACGACAAAAAGTTCTGCAAGCTGTTTCTTGATCACTGATAGTTCTGTCTGCAATTTTATGTAATTTAATTCTCCTGCGATGCTTGTGCCCCTGTTCTCTGAAAACAATATTTTCCCATATTATCTACTTATTAAGTCTTGTACTATTAGGAGAAAATTCGTGAACAACAATTACAATCAGAATCGTTTCTTCATCGATCACGTACATGAAAAGTCTCGTAGAAACTTCGCTTGTTCCCAGATTGAGGAGACTTTCTAGAAAGTACTTTCTAATCAACAGCTATATATTCTAAAGACCAAACCGGCTCATTTAACATGAATAGGTACTGAGAATCAGTGCACAAACCATGTTTCGTCATACTAAAATGGCGTGTGAAAACACCATCTAAAATCACTTCACAATGCATAGTAAATCGTTGCAAGACATCGCAACAAGCGATCGGATGAATAATGCAAGTACACGCTTCAGTCGCGACGATAAATAACGATTATAATTTTATCGCGATTCACAATAAATCGCGCGATTGAATGCTAGTGTGCGCGCGGCCTTAGCGTCAACAGAATCAGTGTACGTAATTTTCCTTTTATGTGGAGGTTTTACGAGATATTATTGCATAGAACATATCCAAACTAATATAGCTTGTCACTAAGCAATAAAAGGTGCAACGATGTAATAAAAACTCTCAATAGTCATGTGTGCTTTTACAGATATTGCAAACATTACTGCCAAGAATGATAAGGAAATTGGGTTAGGCCTAAAAGTTCTCAGAAGACAGAAATAGTAAGTATTAAAAATAATACAATATACTTCATTCGTTTCAATTTCTTCCTCTTAATAGTTTGGACCAAAAATTTGCATCTTCCAACGTAGAGTTCTAAATAACAAAATTTGAAAATTTGTGCAATAACATTTATGGTAGTAGATCCACGCTTGTTTCAGCATGAATGGGCCGGATCGACCGGGGAAGTACTACCCTCTCATAGAAGATCGACGTAAGAGTAGTATCCGTACTACTGCGTTTCATTCGGTGAGCGAAAGCGTCGGAGGCCCATTCTCTCCCCTTTCCTCTTTCCTGACCTCCCTCATTCCCTTCCCCTAATCCTATTCCCAGCCGCCATAGTGGAGGCCACCATACTAGCAGTTTAAGACGATGGCTTTTGGTATGGTGGCCACCACTTCTGGATTCCACTGACTGCTTACCATCAGACGGGGTGGAGTTACTTTGGTAGGCTAATATAAAAAAAAAAGATTAACACACAATCTCTTCTGCCTACAATACCAACAAGTTATCCAACAAGCTCGATACAAAACATTTACGTAAATGTGCTTAAGCTGTTTTTGCTCATTCTACGCTTTAGATTTATAACGTGGAAATATTGATTTATTAGTGACAACGAGTATACAATGTACCCGTAATTGTTATGTTGTGCATCATAAGAATTATCGGATATACTCGTAAGTTTTACAAACATTAAATAGACACGTGAGGCCACAGAAGAGAAATGGGAAGTTGACAAACTACATTAACAAATAGTAACAAAAGAGCCCAAGAAAAGAGCCTGAGCCATGTTATCCATACTTCCATAATAATATTATTAAAAGTAACTCTGTCTGTCTGTTGCGCTTTCACGCCTAAACCACTGAACAGATTTTGATAAACTTTCGTATAGAGATAGAATAGACCTTGGAAAACAACATAGGCTATGGCTTGAAGGGGTTGAAATAGGGGATGAGAGTTTGTATGAAAAATCGTCAATATATAAATCGGTTATAAGAGTGTATTTGTTATTCGGGAAATAAAATTATTATGCGATAACCGCCATTCACGCGGGCGGAGCTGCGGGCAACAGCTAGTATAAAAAAATGTCGTAATTATTTTTTTCAACCTACACTGCCTTACTAAGAAAAGACCTCCTCCATAGTTTTCCATCCAAGTCTTCACATAAGTATCTTGTACAAAATAGCCCAAAAACACCTTGATCCGTGATACTTTAGCCGCTGAGTACTTAAACCGCAATCTGCTAACGAGAGATAGACATATTGATATTTAGACCTATTGTGTAGTTAATGAGCAAAAATGTAAAATCAGAATTTTGTTGTACTGCGTATTAGCTCAAGCGTGTGGCGAACGCATTGAGATTTAGTTTATAAGCGAGACAGGTGAATTGACCTTTAGTTCTGAGCAATAATATTACATAGGTATCTTGTATTTCGATTCAGCAAATATTTTTTTTTACTTCTAGTAATTTGTTCCTCGTACAAACAATTATTTTTGTCTTAAAAAGTTAAGCCTTGTTTATGTTTTATACATGAAAGGATCTGATTCATTTAATATTACATTCTCAATAATCTTTGAATGTTTGGCAAACCACCTGCTTAAATTTGTCAAAAAGTAGACCTTATGCGACATGGTCATATCGCTAAATGTCTAGTATGAGATATGGATTTATTGCGACACAGTTGTACCGATAAATAGGTAGGAGAAATACTATTGCGGGCTATTGCAACATTGGTATTTAATCCTAACGCTTATTTCAAATTATATAATATATATTTTTTATATAATATTTATATAATATATATTTTCGCAAAACGCAAAATTGGCAGACTGCGCTTTAGGTACTCAGCGACTAAAAGACTTTTTACTTATTCAAGCGAATTGATTCTAAGGGCTCTAAAAAGGATTGAATCAAACTGCAATCAACATAGGTAACAAGCAATGCGCCTTGAAAACCTAAGTACTCATAATTTACAAAGTAGATAATTGATTGTTACACACGACCATATTACAAACGACGTCTGTAGATTATATTATGCATTTTGTGTACAGATACAATGTCATGAAATACACATAATGCACAGGCATTTGTGCAGCTATATTAATAATATCGATTACAATCAACAAAACATATTATAACCTAAATACTTAAAGAAGAAAATGAGAAGCAATTATGCCAGCAAGTCCCCATAAATTACTCCATACGTGGCATGTAATGCTAGTTTCTTAAATCAACAGGTAATTACTTTGCCGTGTCAACTCGTCGATTATAATAATTATCATTACCATACCTCGGCGCATTACATCTTCCTTCAATGTCGAGTAATTGCGGGTACTTTCGAAAACACTAAAAATTTTTGCTTCTATTTTGTGTTCACGTGGTTAAGTGTTTGTCAATGAAGAAAGGTAGTAAAGGTAATGAGTGATTTTGTAAATTTGTCGTTATATTAACTACTAGCTTCCGCGGTGTGGTTTCACCCACCGTTATATCTTTTATTACTGCTCTGCTCCCGTCGCTCGCAGCGTGATGTTACATAGCCTATAACTATAACCTTCCTCGAGAATTGAGCTAAAAACAAACAAACAAATTCTTCCACTTTGTAATTTAGTAGATAAGCCAGTGCAAATGGATCTCTTAGATTTACGAAATGATTCGAGTTTAGAACACGACTCAGCAAACGTAAAATTAGACGGCCTACTGTTAGATGAGCTAACAAATTACCTAAAAAACTTAGCAGATGTAGACAGGATGCATAAGAGAAATACTAATCGGCGTAAATTTGAAGATCCCGTCACAGTTTGTCCTATGGACTAAAGAAGTTTATAATTACTTCGATGATCTATGTTTACATTCCTCGTAATCATCGATATTTTTTTAACTTTTCTTCAATAGATGTGACAAAAACAACATCAATGTCATCATAGCTGTTAAGTGTAGACACAATAGCAATAAAAATTAATGGTGTAGCCACTGTATACTGTTGTGTTAGTATACAATACTACTTGGTATGTGATTGACAATGATTTCTTTTAACTATTTTTTTATACGTTTAATACATCAACTTGTTTCTTTAATCATTTTTATTCTCTTATCCCACTGCAGTGAAAGGCCTCTTCTCATACAGAGAAGGCATGAGTTTTGATCGCCACGCTTGCTCAAGGCGGAATGACGATTTCAATCTTTCTCAGAAGACCAGGTTACCTCACGATGTTTTCTTCACCGTGAGTAAGAAATGTCTAGATAAACTTAGAAAATACATAATGATTTTGAAAAATCATATAGATACCTCCGATCTCGTGTTTACGAATCGGGTGCCTTACCACTGGGCCAACACGACTGCGCTCCTTAATAATATTTTATAGCTATTTATAGACTTAACAATTATCAATACTTATAGCAATTATTAATAAAATAGATTTCCGTGGCGCGGTTTCACCCGCGCCTTTGCTTACTGCTCTGCTCAAGTTGCCAGTAGCGTGATGAAACATAGCCTATAACCTTCGTCAAGAACTGGGCTATCATACGCAAAGAAATATTCAAATTCGACTGGTAGTACGAGAGATTAGCGCGTTAAAACAAACTTAAAAACTTATAAACTCTTCTGCTTCATATAATAAAATATAATAATAATAATGTATTCATTAATAAGTAATTTGTACATAGCATACAGAGTTGACTTAAATTCTAAGATGTTAAAACAAAAAACCAGTACAACATAATGAAACTAGGTCTAGGATCCTCCTTCCCAAACTGGGCAGGAAACCTGTCTGTATCTTAGAAAAGAGTAATCCAATTTACTGAGTCATATTATATGGTTAGAAATATATATGTGACGTGCAGCGGGCGAACAAAGTACTTATAGGATGTAAAAGAAGAAAAAAGAAAATAGGTGTGTGTGGGTGTGGTTAGTTGTGGTGTCGTGTGTGTCTGTGTATGTGTGTGTGTCTGTGTCTGTCTGTGTGTGTGTGTGTTTGTTTTAGAGTTTGTATACACTTTACTATATTATAGTGGTGAGAAGCTTCTCGGTTTCACTATAATTCAATGTCTGTAGCCAAGAGTTCAGCTTATGTTTTATCTCACATTTAGTCAAGGCGTAGAGAATAATAGTATAGATATACCATAGTATTCTTTATTTGTCTTGTCATCATCGTCAATGTTAACATTACAATTCCCGGGTGGTCTTCACCACACAAAAGTCATTTCAACTCATAAAATTAGATGTACAGCAATAAAAACTTCCATTATACGGGACGTAGCTGCTCCATCATAATTATCGTCACACAAACAGACATTATTTTCTTGCAAATTATTAGCATAAATACGTGTTGGAATTCATTCTTAATATAAGTGGGTCTTAATTGTACTGACGAATTTTACGCGACCCATAACTGGTAACAGACTAATTAAAGTTATATTAAATGGATACGGCTTGTTGAGATCCCGTGATGGTATGTTTACACGGTGCTATAAAATATGGAAGGTTAACTTATTAATATTTGCCATAAATGGTCTGAAAGTTATTGAGTACATACATTGACGTGTCTGGTATTTATTTAATTAACGTTATGTTTTATTTGGTATCGAACGCCTTGCCAGTCTATTATTATATATACTGTATAGTTTTAATAGCAAATACATTTATTCTGATAATCATGTGCTTTATAATTACATATTATTTATTTAAATTTAACGATCTACAACTAAGGCTGTACACAATTGTAACTTAGAGTAAATATAGCAGAATCATGTTTCGTTGCTACTCCTTAAATATAGGAGACCACAACAAAACGGCTACACAAGTCTTCTGTGATAATAAAAAGTATTTTAATTAGACAAGCGATAATATTGTACTGATTTACTGAGGAAAGTAATAACATAACCTCAACAAGTATTTTTGACAAAGTGTTACGTTTTTTGTATTTTATATTGGTAACTTATGAAATTGTACCTTTGAATTTTTTCATTTTCTGAGGTCTAAATTATCATCAAGTGAACTTTTTATTCATCTATCACAATTAGCAAAAAAATGCCGACACAATCCAGAGAATCACATTATAACAGACTTTATTATGGAAAAATGGAAGTCAACAATGCAACCATTCACTTGATCGCGCCATACTTTCACGGAACCTCTATCTCTATCCATCAAACATCACGTAAATTATGAGAAAATAACTTCACAGATATAAAGATCAATTATGCGGATGGTTCATGTAAAAGCAACGTAAAAACTATCCCGAGAATTCCCCCGGTATGTGTGAATGGCTCTTAATGAGTTCTAAATACTAGACAGGTGGTATTTCCTTACTTTACTGTTGGTGGTGCTAATGAATTATAGCTGTTGCACTTGTAAAACTAAGAAAAATGGTAAAACTGAAACTGCCTAGAAATGCATTTTTTGATAAAAGAAAATTAATTATACTATTATTTGAACGCGCTAATCTCTGAAACTACCCGTGAAATATAGTATTTTTCTTGCGTTTGATAGCCCACTTATCGAGGATGGTTATAAGTTATATAAAACGTCACGCTACTGTCGACAGGTGCAGACCAGTAACCATAACCAAAGATGTAACTTAACGCGGGTAAAATGCGCTGCGGAAAGCTAGTCTTTTCATATTTTACGCTGTTTAATAAGCCATACCTCGCACACATACACATACACATACGCACCAATTCTCGTGTCGTGTGTAAGAACGCTTAACATGCATGCACCCGTGACTCACTCAAGGCTTCAGCTGAAAATCAGCGCCGCGGTCCTACATAGCATATGCTGAGCTGCTGCTTTTTAGACATATTTTAAGTTATTTTTGTATTTTGTTTTTGTATTTTAGTTCTGTTTGCTTTTGTTACTTTGTTTTTGTATCTAATATTTTTTTCTTCTCCGCTAAAATAACTGTATGTACTACATCATCGTTTAGCATGAAACGAACAACGAAAATATAGTTATAGCAGCTAAAACAGTTTTTTGATATTTAATTTTTTGGTGTTTAACCATGAAATTTAGTAGTAAATAATGTATATCATGAGCATAACCTACTTATATAAAGCCAAAAAAAATCTAAAAAAAGGACCTAGGTATCAAAGTGCCTCATCAACACAGACGCAAACAAAATATAAAACTAGTAGACCATGGTCACGCCTTTTTTTTACAATAAATATAACAATCTTGTTATTATCTGAATTTCCTTAACAGATACCATATCCGTGACATGAGACCTCGCTTTATTTAATTCGCCCGCTGCAAACACGAGTGTTACAGTTTTTATACGATTCATAGAACCAGTCGCTCACGCAGAATTTAATTAATTAATTTTACCCATTATTAATAAAGTCATGTTTGACAACTTAGTGGAATGTACTTCTTCAGAGGACGGAGACAAATAATTAGAATGTAAGTGATGAAAAAAATCTTACTGAATGAAATAAGGATAAAGAGTAAATAGTTAATCAACTATTAAATTCTATTTATCAAGTTATCAAGGGGCGTGAAAAAGCATCTCACTAATCCATCATAGTGGAGGCCACCATACCAGTAGTTTGGCGTTTGGAATGTGTCCACCATTTCTGGATTCCACTGACTGCTTACCATGAGGCAGAGTGGCGTCATTTTGGTAGGACAATATAAAAAGAAAGTTATAATAACGTTCCTATTTTTATTGAGTGCACCGTTGGTCTAAGTGGTTAGAGTAACTGACTGCGACGCCGGGTGTCGTAGGTTCGATTCCCGCGGAAGGCAAATATTTGTGTGATGAGCATTTGTATCTGTCTTTAGTCTGGGTGTTTCCTATGTATTCTAAGTATGTATTTACAAAAAAAAAAGTATGTATATGTATTATATTTCAGTTATCTAGTACCCATAACACAAGCTCTGCTTAGCTTGAGACTAGATGACGGTGTGTGATAGTGTCCACATATTACTATTAGGTATAATTTGTAAGTCAATTATAAAAACCTCTAAGACGACCTCTGTGGTTCGGTGGTACCATGTACGGACTGCCATGTAGAGGTCGCGAGTTCGACTTTCGCTCGGTACAAATATCTGTGCATGAACATGAATATTTTCATTGGTCTGGGTGTTTCTATGTATAATGTATGTATGAAAGACAGGCGTGAAGTGATGTATGTAGGCCCAATTTCCTCCCTAACCTAACCTAACCTAACCCATTCCCAGCCGCCATAGTGGAGGCCAACATACCAGTATTTTAAGACGATGGCTTTTGGTATGGTGGCCTCCACTTCTGGGTTCAACTGACTGCTTACCATACAGGCGGACTGGATTCACTTTGGTATGCTAATAAAAAAAATTCTTTGTTTTTGTCTAAATGGCTGTTGAAATGTCTTTACTTAAAATTACCATATAATAGTATGACTATAAAATACATGTACATAAAATTGACTGTAATAGCAGAATATGGCCGTTAATAATATTGTTATTAGCCATGGTTAAGGTGAAAAAATATGATGTCCTTTTATAAGCTCCTTTAAAGGACCGACTGCTGCCATTTAATGTAAAACAAAAAGTAAGCTGACATCTTTATTGGTAAAACTACGAGACAGTTCATTTTAGAGTTGGTTACTTGCAAAATAAAATACTAAGGTTGAATAAAAATCCTTACAGTATGTTAGTAAAGAAAAATTTTATCATCGAGGGACTATTTTGACTCTAACAAAAATATAACAAACGGTTCTAAAGTTTGAATGTAATTGCTCTGACATTAGGAACTGTTTATGATAGGCTATGGTTTGATTGAGTTGATAGCAAAGTCGAAAACTGCTATCTATTATCGTAAACAACAGACTTGAAACTGCGGTAGACAATCAAACAAAAGAGACTAGTAACAAGCAAAATATATTATTAAAAAAACAAAAAGGCCGCCTGCCTAAAAAAAAATAAAATGATATAAACCCATTTTATTTGTGCTGATGCTTTATTGCAATATTATATACCTTAAGTCCTCCCTCCGTCCACCTCATAATATGTTAAAATCCATTAAAGGCATAAATCAAGTGCCTATCTATGTACATAGGTATTAGTACTTGATTTACCATGACATTGGTTATGGAGACAGCTTATATTCTGTCTCTGTCAAAGTAAGCGCGCAAGCAACTGCTCGTTGTTTCGATCTCCATACTGGACAAAAATTTGTGTGAGCAACAAAATATTTATTCCGAGTCTGGGTGTACTTTGTCCGTTATTTATGTTTGTGAAGTTCCCAGCGACACAGGGCTTATTCTCTATTCCGGGAATTATCTTTGTAAAGAAAAAATATTTTAGAAACCCTAAAACCTATGACCCAACTCACACTTAACCGCCTTTATGATAATACAGTAATTTCATGTAAATTGTAAGTTGTTACACGAACAGAATTTCAACGTTTTGTAAAACCTGTTAAGCCCTCACAGTTGCGTTGATACTGTACTATCATAATAAATAATTTACAACTTGTAATTTCATCATAAGACATGATATTTGCGTTTAATAACTACTAACGTTTATAAACGTTAAGATAATTACATAATTTGTTGCAGTATTAGTAGGTATAAGCATTTGTATACATCATCAAATCGTCGTCGTCTATAAGCGACAGTTATTATCACTTACCATCACGTGGGCTGTTTGCTTGTCTGCCACAATCAGCAATAAAAAAAAATTGTATAAACTAACAGTTTTAGAATGCGTTTCCACTGACGCGGAGCTGAGCGGAGTGGAGTTCCATTGATGTGGAGTGGAGATTTCGAGCACTGCACCGCGTCAGTGAAAACACATCCTAAAGTTTTTGTGTTTTCTTTGTCATTATTAATTCAAGACACAATGTGTTCGCATAAACTTAAAACTGTTCGACTTTTACAAGTGACAGGTTAACTAGAAACCATAATTTATTAACATAACGACACAACGGTTAAATTGATGATGTCACGGGAGCCTTACATGGCTAGTTGTTATTACAGGTATTAAAGAATCAAATATGAGTGGTCACTATTTTGTCAGTGGAATCCAGAAGTGGCTGCCACTATACCAAAAGCCATCGTCTTAAACTGCTGGTATGGTGGCCTCCACTATGGCGGCTGGGAATGGGGCTAGGGGAAGGGAATGAGGGAGGTGAGGAAAGAGGAAAGGGGGGAAATCGAGCCTCCGGCGCTCTCACTCACCGAACGAAACGCGTACGGATACTACTACTCGTAAGTCGATCTTCTATGAGAGGGTAGTACTTCCCCGGTCGATCCGGCCCATTCATGCTGAAATCAGCGTGGATCTACTACCGTACCGTATTAATAAAAATGTTTTTGTCAAAACGTAAAACAGTTAATTGTATCATACACACATTATTCATCTATATATTGGATTATTCGTTTTAGCGAATATTTACTAAATAAATAAAAAACATTTATCGTCAAAATAATCGTAAAAATACAACATGAAGAGTTTTAACCATTTTATGGACACTACTTTAGACACAATAGATGTTTTATTGTCATCACGGCCATATCTATTTACTGTCCCGGAGAGCGTTAAGATAGTAATATTAATAAAATTTACTACAATAACGAATTAATGAACCACACTACTCAAAATTCAACAAGCATACCCGTATTGTACTATAGTACTCGCAATACCGTCAAGTGGCTGTCTTTCATATAAATTAATAATTAAAAAGGAGTGTTACACAAAACATCGCGTAATGGTCTGGCATTCTTCACAATCAATTTCTTGCAATTCCCGCGAAGAATGACAAGCGGCACTGGCATAACAGCCACCGAGAACTTGCCAATTATAATGGCATTGCCAGTCAATTCATTTTTGACTGCTACTTGAAAACGCTTACTTAAGTACGAAAGCACTAATACAAAATAAAATAATTCTTATCTTATTACAATAAAATACAATTTTGGTTGTATTCAAATCGAGTGCCAGATTTATAATAAATGCGTTCATTTGCAAGTTTAATTTGTTTGGTAGAGTACATAATGTGTTTTAAGTTTGTAGTAAATTTAATGTTTGTTTTTTTTTTATTTAATTAAAGTTGAAGGTAAACTTGTGTAAGTATGTATTTATTGTTGGTTACTGTTTTTCGTATTCTTAAAAATAATGAAAACGTAAAATGCAGTTTTAATAAATGATGTACTGAAATGGATAATATAAGATTAATTTAAAGGCATTTTATGAGAATGTTGTTGTGTTATTTACATAATAATTTGAACGCAAATTAATTCAAAATAAAAAAATATGCAAAAAATTTGTAAATTTGTGTAGCTAATACCCCGCATACAAGCGACATTACAAAATGTCAATACTTTCCAAAAAAAACCCATTAACATTTTAACCCTACAACATCGTTGGCAAATATAGGCATTCGTAATATTCTGTTTCAGGCATTTGAGTTATTCAAACAACATGTACTTACCTACAGCAAGTTGTAAAGTTTTTGTTGTAAGTGTTGCACCATGTACACTTAATTAATTAGTTCTTAAGAAACCGGCTAATTGGTCACTGTTAACTAAATTGTTGATGTTGCTAATGGTATTATGTACCTATTACTTATGTAATGATTTATCTTTTTAATGATGAATAGCATTGAAAAGACTACTTGAATTATATACATCAATTTTGAAACGATTTATGATTTTCTTTGTGTTAAGTAGGAACCTTAGAGCATTAAACCAACCGGAGAGGCCACTGACAGGCGTACCCCTCTGCCAAAGGTACCAGCCCACCGGTCATACCCGTTATATAAAACTAGTTGACGCGCGTTCCGCATCATAAGTCACTTACCAGTGCATGCGTAATAGCGTCTCAATAGAAATGCCGAATTGCAGTGTATTTTGGTGTAAAAAGCGTTCAGCGACATCAAGTCTACAAAAGGATAATATTACATTCCACCTGTAAGTATTATTTTGTTCTAATATTATTAAATAAGGCATTAAATTAGCAATTTAACCAAATAAAATGCTAATCAACAAGTGTTGCCAGGCTTATCATCAATACTCCAATCTGGGGTAATATTTTAAGTTGAATTAACATAAAAACTAACCTTTCCTTTTTTGTATCTCGCCTTGTTGACATATCTAATAAGTTTCATTTTGGATGTACATCATTGTGTCACCGTTCCCATATTTATTTATTTTTAATTAAAACCAATGTTTTTTTTACCAAGTAATGCACAAAATAGTATTAAATGAACAAGTAAAATGAGATTATAAATCCAACAATACAAGATTAGTGCACTTTATTCCGAAAGATAATTACTCATTTCTTACAAAAATAAGCGTATTTATTTTTTAGAAACTGGTCACACTTTAACATAATTAGAGATGAGGCAGTTTAATCACAAATATCGATATTGGTTTTCCAGTATTAAATTATTTTTTTTTGTTTGTTTTAGATTTTCAAAAGAAGCAGCGCCTCGAGTCGCTTGGGTCCAATATTGTAGGAACCATATAAATGGGTTCCTAAGCGTACAAGTATCTGACTAACAGCTTAAAAGTCAAAGCCTTCTGTGCTGCCAGCACTGTTACCTCCTCCCTACCCCCCAAGCAGCGGAGAGCTCAGTTTTTAGCAAGTAAACTCGCTGTGCGCTACCTCCTCTTATTGCATTACCTAGGATTAGTTAAACTAGATTTATAAGGTTAATTTAAATTGCACAGTTTTTCAGTATTTTATTATACCTACTTAAATAAAGACTTTCTGAAATATATTCTGATGTTTTTTTGTTATCTGAACAGATAAAATATCTTTCTAATAAAAATCTACTCATACATTCTCATGTCAGTGTCTTGTTACTATGTAATCAGAACAAAATCCTCCAATTACAAGCTCTGCTTAGTTGGAACGAAATTTAATAGCAACAGACAATTAATTCAAAGTATGATTTGGTTTGAATATACATACATACTTAGGAATAATACACGTAAAATTGACACGTAATAATTAATTACAATCTTTAATCCACACTAGAACAAATTTCAACAGGTGGTGGTTATTGAACATACATCCTTGTGCGCAGTAGTAAAATAAAAAAAAAGAGTGGGTACCCATGTACGCACGTAAGAAGTTATACTTCTTTGGCATAACAATCCAAAAATACCAAATAATAATACAACGCATACATACATAAATATTTGAATTGATATAAACGCCAATATATTTTTTATTTATTCACACAGATTATTTGTACTGATACGACACACAAAGATCCGCAACTAACTTCAGTGTGTAAAAGGTTCGCAACTAACTTCAGGGTGTTGCTTTTTTCTGTCGGTGTGCGCGCGCATCGTAAAAATTCACTCTCATCATTTTTCCCAATCGCGCCAAAAAAAGTATAACTTCAAAAAAAAACGGCTAAATGCCAGTAGGACTCGCGCGCCGAGGGTTCCGTACTATCAGGGATCGGAAGTATTGAATAAACATTAGTAAACATAGTAGGAGAGCCCGACCGCATAACCAGATTTGTTTGTCGAACAATGTTTAACAAATAAATTTAGCCCGACCGTATGACGGGCTTTTTTGATAATAATTACAAAAAAGTGTGCTAGTTAGAAACACTGTTTTATTCTTCCTGTAATATTGACATAAACATGAATTAACAGAATTACTTCTAGTTAATTCATGTTTATGAACTATTTACTTTACTTTCATCTATTTCAAAGTGCTTAAATAAAAAAAAACCTTAAAATTATAATAGATTATTATTACCTAAAACTGTTCTATATAATATAAGATAATGCTCATTTTAATAAGCAAACATAATAATCATGAAAATAATTAAATCTTTCGCGTACTTATATGAAATCCTAAACATCGATACTAAATATCGACAGAGTCAAGCTCTAACTGTTTTACGCTAAGGAAGCGTAAACTGATAGATGTCTCTGTGTTTGAATGTGATTGTGTGTGTTTAGTTTAAGCTAGTGTGTAATAATTTTATTGTGTGCGTGTATAACGACGCGATTTAAAAATGCATTAGTAGTTAACATTGTAATTAGTGTGCGTTGCTCGCGTTACCCCGTCCCCCGCCTAAAGTGGCAGACTTTTGCGCAAGGGAAATAGAGCGCGTGTCCACTCCTGTTGGTTTAATGCTTTAAGGTAGGAACTGATTAACTATCTATATTTACGTATTGTACTCTTGTGTAAAATATGTAAAATCAGCAAAGATTTGAAGAACTTAAATTGTCAAATTGGGTAGGAAACCATATCGTATAGATGTTGTAAACTCTATTATGTATACATTGAGGAAAATTTTAAGTCTTAATTTTTTGTATAACACTACAGAAATTAATAATAACTTAACCCAAAATTGAGTTATCTTTCAATATTCGCAGGTCATTCTTGTAATTATTTTGATGGCCAATATTTCATTTACATAGAAAAACCATCTGCTGAACATACTTGAAAATGAAACAGTGTTCTTAGACAGTATTTAAAGCAGTTTAAAGTTTAGTTGTATAAAAAACCGAGAAAGAGTAATTAAAATTCCCGTCGTCGCCGTAAAGTGGTTGTATTGTGGCCGTGATCGTGGCGCGTTTTTCAATTAGGTGCGTTTCATGGGAGGCGTTGCGTTGTTAGAATTAACCTTTGTCGCACCGACAGGGTTGACTACCAAATATAATTAATTGCTGAGAAAATTGTTATGGGTATTTTGTAGTCCATTATGTTGTTGTAGAGAATATGACTAATGTTTCAGACAAACGATTCTGTAATTACACTTACAATGGCAAAACAAATGGCTAGCATTAAATTTGCAATTTATTATCCTGATTGATAGCTTTAAGGTTACAATTTACACATTACACGACTTTAATAGAAAATTATTTATTGTACATAATAATGTTGAACGCAAATAATAAATAGAATGATTTGGAACAACAGGTACAAATTGTTTGATCTTAGTTTTAAGTTTGACTTTTGGTTTACTTTATAACATTACTAAACAACTAATTTGTTTAAACAACGATAATTATTATGATCTTGATAATAAAATAATTAATAATTGCCACAAATAATAATTTATGGATTACAATATTTTGCATCACGATGAGAGAAGTTCTAAATTTGGCCCAATTACATTATGACATTAAATGTATTCAAAGTTTGCTCAATAAGTTGAGATTAAAATAAACTAATACAAGCTGCATTATGACATCTAAAAAGAGAAATTAAATCACTTTTAAAATTAACCAAGCCAATCATATCTTGACAGCGCTGTCAAGTTCAACTGTCAACCCTAACATCGCGGGTGGCTGGCGCGTGTTCTTATAGTTAAAAGGGTTTGACACGTTACGACGAACCAAAGAAATTAGTAGTAACGCCGCTTCGTTTGAAGACGTATCGCGTTGCAACCTAATTGTACACAACTTTGATCTCGTGGGTATTTTTGTAACGGGTATTTGGGTACCGTAAGTATTGAAGGGTTACAGTGAATTTTTTTTCTTATATCTATTTAGATAAATAATTCAAAGCGTAAAAATGTAATAGATTGTCATAAAAACAGAAACTTTTGATTTTATTTTGTTAAACCTTTATTATTCGACTTTAAAATGTACACTGTGTATATGATGGTAGCAAATAAAGAATTGGAATGCTGGTTTAGTCCTATTAGAACACTCCTTCGAACATAATAGATGTTATGTTCCAATTTTCAAGACTCTAAACTCCTCCTACATATTGTTCATGTACGGGAATGTATCCCGCTACTTTTAAAACTGTAACTTTATTATAAAATCCAGGTTTTCTTAATAATCTTTAGACGGAACCATTACAAATAGCTACAGTTTTTTCTTACCCACCACACAGAACGTTTGAAGGTTGATGAGAAACAGTTTTACTGTAATGGCTCTGTCACGTGAGGGATATTACGTCGCCTCAGATCGTAGCAATTAGCAGCGATCCCGTAAAGTGAACCCGGTAATACATGTTTATTTAAATTTTAAGTAAACAACTTAAATATTTGTGTTAACAAGGACCATTTTTCCATTCACATATTTTTTTTTTTACTTCATTCTATATGACAAAGTGATTATATTCTGCTTGTTGGTAAGTAGTCAGTGAAATCCAGAAGTGGCGGCCATGATTTCAAAAGCCATTACTCCACTATGCTTTGTAAGATGCTTTTTCATGCGTCGTTTAAAATATCCAGTATTAGATGTTAATACATGCGCTGGTAAAGAGTTCCAGGCTTTGAGCGACAAAATTATGAAGTGCTGAACTAATTGGTTAGGTTGGGTTAGCCTTTAAATATGATATTATGAGATTATATTTTGTATTTAGAACTTTGTTTGTGCTCGGGTCACTTGAGCTATTTATTGAGTTGGAAGGTTAGCTCCTGAGGCAAATTGTAGTACATTTGTAGCCTCTGTAAATGTTTATTTATTTGTTTAGGATTGCCAACTGTTATTGCTATGTTCTTGAAAAAATAAAGGTTTGTACTCAAAATTTGGTAAGAGTTACAAACAAAATGTGTAACTTAGAGGTAAACATAGCTGGTTAAAAAGAAAATAAAAATATAATTATAAACATTTCTAATAATAAATACATAGAAGTTAAATAAATTTTCATCGTCATCTTTTTATTGCCACACGACACCACAGCAAAGTGCATCATTGCTTTCAGTGTTAATTTCGCTCAAGTTTGTGAAGTCTCTGGAATGTAATGAGCAACGAGTTTTTGAAAATAAAAACAATATTCTTCAAATCTCACTAAGCCGCCATATTGAAGGCCACCATACCAGTAGTTTGGTTTTTGGAATGGTTTTTAACAACTTCTGGATTCCTCTGACTGCTTACCATTAGTCACTTTGGTAGGCTAATATAAAAAAAATATATCAAAAATAATCGCCATCTTGGTAGGTGTAGGCTTCGCAACCTTCTAGCCCATCTGCTATACATTTCGCATATCCTTCTGGTGATAGTAGATACTTTTGAAGCACATCTAGGTTTCTTTGCAACGCTTGCGTGTTATTTTGCAATTCATGAGAATTTAGGTCTGTTCGCAAACAATATGGACTTAGAGTGCAGGAAACATCTTGGAATAACGTTACTAAAGATGTTGAACTAATTGAACTCAAATGCGATCCTTAAAGCACTCTGACTTAGTTGTATAGCTTACAAAGCCCATTGACACTAAATGAAAATGAGCGCTATTTTACTTAAGTATTATGGTGCTTGGTAATTATGTTTGCATGATCCATACTAATACTAATATTATAAACGCAAAAGTAACTGTCTCTTTGTCTTCTTGTCTATTTGTTTGTTACGCTTTCACTCCTAAACCACTGATTTGATGAAATTTGATATAAAGATAGATTAGACCTCGGGGAACAACAAAAGCTATCTTTAATTGCGGAAAATGGCTTAAAGGGTTGAAATAGGGGATGAAAGTTTGTATGAAAAATCGTGTTTTATCCACTGCCTAAAACCGTTCACTGCAAGGCTTACGCTTCTCTTACTGATCGCAGTAAGAGAAGCAATAGTGAAGGGAGTAGGGTAGTTGAAAAGAGTGGGGTAGATGAAAGCATCGGGAAAGGTGAAAAGACTGGGGTACTTAAAAGAAATAAGGGAGTTGAGAAAAAAGGAACGTGAGGAAATTGGGAATTGCCATAGTAAGCTTAAAATTTTAGTCATAAACACCCTACTGCAATTCAACTTGAAACCAGTTATCATACATTTTATTTATTCCTAATAAAAAGTCTCAAAGCAGAAGAAACAATAGCGTTTACCAACCAACATCAATTTTCGTAAAAAATTTTAGCAATATCAATAATGCATAATTTTTTAACATAAGACTGTTAAATTGTTAACCTAACGAGTAAATTAATTTATGCAATTAATAAATTATAATACAAGTACAATAGCATTACAGCGGGCTATTCATCAAATTCATCAAGGGCATGTGTACACGGGCGTTTTACACGAACAACTGAATAAGTACTAGGCTTTATGTGAACTGAACACGCGATACTTAGATGCGGAGTTGATGTATAAAATATAGCAAAATTTAAATAAGATGCTAATAGTTAATGAAACTAAAGAGACAGTATCAAAGCAAGGTCAAATATAGAAAGGCATATTAAAAGATTACGTTATATGAAAATATCATAGAAAGAAAACCGAGCTAAAGCCTATGATCTAAAGTTTTCTAGCAAAAGAACCAGTGTAATATTATCGTGCCTAAGAGAAAACTTTTTTTAGATTAACCGAAACAGCGCTCGCTATAGCTAACATCTTGACTTAATATCATATTAAGAGTACGAATAGGTATCTTATATTTGTCCCAATTACAGATTAAGATCGATATAAATAGAGTTAACCCTAACCATATCAGAAGAGATCTTCACACGTTGTTAGATAACTTAAGTTGCTCAATACGGTTTAGTAATATCTAAATAATCTATATCTGTATAAAGCGTAAAAGTTTGTTTGTTTGTTTGAACGCACTAATCTCTGAAACTACCTGTTGAATTTAACTCTTATTGAAATTCTTATTGCGTAAGATATTCCAGTTCTTGTGGAAGGTTCAAGGCTATGTAACATGACGCTACTGGTGACGGAAGCAGAGCAGTAAACAAAGATGCGGGTGAAACAGCAGTGCGGGCAGCTAGTATAAGTTATAATTTAACATTCCTTTACTATTTTCTCTTTCACCGTATATCAGTAAAATCCTAAACTAACTAAGAAAACATATACAAATTTTAAAACGTCACATCTTCAAAAATAGTTATAAATTAATGACGATTACATACCTACATCAAACACCATGATTGACGAACTGGCGCCAATGAACCAAAACAAAGTTTGCCGCAAAGAAACCGCAGGTAGGTAGAACATCATTTTTCTTGTATATAATTAAATAATTTTGCAATCATAACGTCGTAACCTAATATCGATGAACATAAAAAACGATCGTTATTCATCACTAGTCCTAAGCACCGGATATGGTCGTTTGAACCACTTGAAACTGACCGTAAAATGGTGTAAAATTAAATATCAATTATCAATGGGTTTTATAGTGATGTGCTTATTTTATTGTCGATATCTTTGTATAGTATTTTTTTATCGTCGTTTTCATATGATATAAGATGAAATCACTGTTGCTAAGTTTTATATAATAACAGTGGACTTCTTTACCGTGTGAAATTAAATCTAGTTTATTTTATTTTCTGACCTTACACATTTTGAACTAATAAAACAAATGTGGGAATATGAATTCGAAGTTAAATTTGTACTCGACTCTCTTGTAATAGTGTTCCAGTGTTTTATCAATTATTTTATGCTATATATAATATTACCTACCTAACAATCACTAGACCAAAGGTCTAGTGATTGTTTGTCGTCTTACAGCCTAAATCGCAATACATAATCTGGGGTTATCATTTTTTTTAGTCAAATGTTATTTAAAAATCGGTTTTATCGACATTCAAAAACTTCATACCAAAGACTACTTTATCCTTATGACCATATCATTAAACACATTAAAGCGTACATTTGGCTGACCGTATCAAAAGCCTTAGTCAGGTCCCTTGATGGTGCCGCATCACAAGGCGCACCGCCAGGCGCCACTTAATTGATAGTTTTGGACGTCTCATTAAAATAATAACGGGCCGCCGGCGTTGAATAAATATTGTATTACAAGCAAATTGACGGAGGAAGCTGTAAAAAATTTAAAACCTCATCCGTTTGTAAATGGGACGGGGTGTAGGAAGGTGTGGCCGAAACGATAGCGAAAATTGTTGGCGAAGAGTTTGAAACAACTAGGGTGTTTTTACTAGCCTTGCATTTTTCTAGTTTTCGATTACCAAATAAGAAATACATTTAGGTAGCATTAAAGCGTATGTAAATTTTAAGTTGGAATGAATGCAATTATAACACTTAAACTAAATTCAAATCAGTGCCTACGGCAGTTTTAGGATCTCTGCCTTTAAAGCGGAATCATGAACATTAATCAGTAAGGTGGATCGGCAAATTTGTATGGCTTACCACATGTTTACTTTAACTCTTTTAACCAAATTTTTCATCAAGATTAAAACTCAATAAGACTCATTATGACAGTGAGAACTGTTTCCGTATTGAGGTCACTTGCAAGCAAATATAGACATTATTGTTTAGTGATGTGCAAACGTAATTTACTCTAAGGCTGGTCCAGGGGGTATAAGCCTAAACTTCTTTTTCTAATCTTTATAATTATTCTGTGTTGTTTATTCTTAGTATTTTTATCTACTACCCTGATTTTTAAGTTATTTTTTTTTTAAATTTCATATCCAGAGGAAGCTTATCTACTTAGCTTTCAAAATGCCACATTTTTATTTGTTCATTTTTAAACCCCTGAATTCGTATTTAAGAAATATGTAAAATAACCACACCATCACGAATTTAGCAAAAATAATAATCAAATTAGCAAAACTAATTGTAATACAGCTTAAAGTAATACATGAAATACAATCGCCATCCAAAAAACTGACAATATTGAAAATCGCTTCGACAAGCTTACCAACCCCGGGCGGGCTCGTTTGATGTTACGGCATGTTTACACTAACCTAACTGAGAAACAAGTCATTTCGTCGGGCGTCTGTGTTCGCCGCCTCTTTGATCTCACCGCACAGTTTTTGCCCCCTTGACTTATTGCCGACATGTTTGATGCGTCAGGGATGGCGAGTTACGCTAGCATTTTTGGTAACTGTCTGTTTCGTGACTCGAGTTTTTACTTCGTTAATGACTTGGTGATTTGTGTTACTATATGATGTTCTATTTTTGTCGTTAACATTTTTGGGGTGCACAGAATTTAAAAGGTAATACAGTGGTTGAAGAGAACTTTCAATTCAATATTGTAAATTGACAATTAACAGTGAAGTAAGTACCTAATACTCTTGCCCATAATGGTGTGTACTCAAATAATAATACCAGCCTGTTTACTGTCTTCTCACATAAAGAAGGAATGAGCATTAATCACCACGCTTGCTCAAGGCGGATTGGCAATTTCAGACTTTTAAGTCCAGGTTTCCTCACGATGTTTTCCTTCACCATCAGTCAGAAATGTCCAAGATAAACTTAGTACTCAGATAAGATTTATTATTTTGTAACCGATCTTTAATCAACTGAGCTTACTCTTGTGTTCGAGATCCAAACCTACATCACTGAGCATGGCCATAATAGAGAGAGTCAGTACACTTAAGACAGCACATATGCTATTAAATAATTGTAAAAAAATATTTTTAATAATTTTGTTTGTTTTAGTGTAAGATTGAATCCAAGGCAGCGGGAAATCGATTGTCGATACTTTGAGGTAGCATAATATCATGACCAGCAGTCTTTGTTTGATAATGCTGATGAAAATAAGATCTCACAAACAAACTACGACTAAAACTATAAATGATTTTATATATAGGTATAATTGTATAAATAAACATATTAAACTGATTAAACAAGCTATAAAACATAGTTAACCTTGGTGTTAATTCATCAGCTAAGAAGTTAATTGATAAATTAAGTTTAATGAATTTATAAATGTTAATTTTTAATTAGTTTTATATTCCCAACAATATATTTTTAGTGTTCTAATTTATGATTATAATGTTTTTTTATTTCTAAATTAATCAACTAAATGTGTAGGTAATTAACAATAACTAGATATTTTTTAATAAACTTTTGCATTATTTTGTTTTAAGCCTATATATATTTATGTAAACAGATAAATAGTCAAACTATCTCGTACTAATGAAGAAATCGTTATGTTTATCTAAATTCAATTCAAAAGATTATAAGAAAAATATTTATTTCAATGTTTTTCTCTTAGATACCTACCAACAAATTTAATTTGTAATTAATACGTAAGTTTAACTTGTATATTTTACACATATGTAGATTATATATAATTAACTAGATAATAGATGCATTTTTTAAGTTTCGTTAAGTACTATTAAAACTAAAATTAAATGTAAATTAATGCACCTAATTCAATGCAAATAAATTTGTATATAATTTACATACATTTAATTACACAATAAGGTAATCGAAACTCTTAGAATTCAAATTCTAAAATTTCAACTTTCGAATAACTCGCGCTAAACAAAAACGATTGAGGCGGGCGATGGAGGCGGGGACACGGGCGCTCCGCCCAGTGACGTCAGACGACAACATGGCCGCTTGCACTTGAGTTGCAACTGCACGACAACCTCCGTTCATGAACTTGTACTAACAAGTTCGTAATAAAAGGCATGCTGAATTCGTATTTTCGATATTATGTAATTTATTTTTATTTTACTAAACTGTTTTATCTATTAATTTAGGCTATAGAATTAGACTGGTAATTAATTATTTTTTTTATTTTTTATTATAAGTTTAAAATAGAAAAAATATGGCAAATAAAATTAATCATATGTATTTTATTGAATTTGTTAAAAAACGAATATCTTCATTAGAATATTTAATATAGGTACTACCTAATTAAAAATGTGTTAGAGCGATTTTATCTTTTCATTTTATATGAAAAAGTTCAAAATCATTTAACAATGTGTAACTACGTCACAGACTTGACACAAATATACGAAGTTTGATTCATTAACTTACATTTCAATATTTAACGATTATTTTATTTGAGGCATTGCTTTTAATAGGTTAAGTTACTCGTGTAACTTGTAACATTAAGCAAAAATATTAAACGGAACATAAATTTATTTTTTGTGTCCGTGTCATTGAAAATAATCATTAATTTTAGCACAATAAATTTAATAAAAGGAATTAAAATTGAATGAGTAATAAATATTAATGCCGGTGTTGTAAACTACTTGTTTATTCATGACTGAATAATTTTACGCTATATTTATTCCACGACTTCAATAAACTTGTTTCAGGTAATAAATTAGTAATATTTTATGTCGTGGCGTTATTTATAAACGGTGATAATTCAACGGTTAAAGTCTTAAGACTAAGAGATCTTGATGCTGATAAAATTAAGTATTAAGTTAATTAATGTTGTTGTGATGACTTAATATTTACAGTTCCGGCTTCTTATAGTAGCTAAAGTTAATAATCAATTAGACCGTTTTCAAGTTGGAAATATCAGGAGGAACCCCTAACTAGAAAGAGAACAAAAATACTAAAACTAAGGATTCTAATGCTGGTCGCAGTACTCTAAGCAGTGAAGTAGTGTAACTAGTCTAAGATAAAGATAAGAATTTGAAACCAAATAGAATAAAAAAGATTGTAACTGTTACCTGATTCTTCAAGTTAACAATTATAAATTTTGCCTATTCTAGATACAAGCAGTATCTACCTAATTACAAATATAAATATTTTTACATAGATATTATTTTAGTACAACAGTTGCTTTCAAAAGGTTCTAATTTAAGAAGAGTTTTTTTCATAAAATATATTCTGGATATAGGTTTATTCACTAAACTTCGTAGCATTGTTGTTCAAAATGCTCATCATTTGTTGGATCTTTGAGAAACCAAAGAGTATCATAATTATACCTGCAAAGAAATAACCATTAAAGAACCGGGGATACTTATTTAGGGTATACTTTGCTTCGATAACGGACTAACGCCATCATTATCTTTAAGTAACAATACTCAAGTTAACCAGGTAGGCTTTAATCATGTAATTCTTTATGATTATGGTTACCGATTGAATACAGGTGCGGATTTACAACGCCACTTAAAATAAAATTCGATTATTTAAATCCTTGGAAAACTTTAAAGATTTTCTGTCTGTAAGCTAAGCTCATTTATTCATTTAGGTCATCCTTCTAATATTATAAATGCGGAAGTTTGTGTGTGTGTATGTTTGTTACCACTCAGCCCCTAAGCAGTTGAATTAGTTTCGATAAAAATTGCTATATATATAGATTTGGTGCCTGTGACGGACATAGGATACTTTTTATTCAAAAAATCGAACTGATTACCGAGTTACATAAATTAAACACATACTATTTTCCGCGCAGGGAAAGCCGCAGGGCGAAGGTAGTATTATTTTATTATACATGCCACTTATAGATGTCTACTAATTTACCTATGACTACAAAAGTAGAGTTTCATAGTTAAGATGTTGAATTGACTAAAGTGAACTACGAGAATGCAGATAAAAACAAAATCACCATAGTTTAGAGTCATAAATTAATTTATTGGTTGGTGTGTAGTTTTCAAGTTCACCTTGGATATTACTGACAATAATGAAGAAAAAATTTAGCACAACATATGTTATTAAAATGTTTCAACTCAAGAACAGCTGGAACTATAACGTATGGACGTTAAACTAGATGTCATTTAAGATATGACACGTGTCTTTTCTGAATTATTCATCAAAAAACACATGAATAATAATGAAATAATTCAAAGTAGTCAACATTACAATTATACACTTAATTTATTGATCGCTTACAATGTTGAAAGCTCTTAAGATGGCATTAAGAATGCCATTCTCAATGGGTTATCTACTGGACTGGTGCCATTAACTATATAAATACAAAAATAAGCTATACCTATTGTAAGAGACTCTGTCTCGAATCGCCCTCATAGGAGTACATTCGTTGAACACAACATCTATTGCTTTCGTCATTAATTTTATGGCAATCTTAAGCAGTCAAGTTTTGATTAAACATAAATATAAAATTTTAGCACATAATATTAAAATACGCCTTCCATCACGATAATCGTCCATGTTTAAAGAACATCAGGGTAGTTTTCAGAGTACACCTACAACAAAGCATCAATAAATTATAAATACATTTTTCTTCCGATTCCGCCTCTGACCACCAAACCATGATTCGGCATTCCCTTCAATAACATAATGACCATCGACCAACGAGGCGCCAACGTTTTCTTTCTTCTTTCGGCTCCGGCCAAATAATATATAATTTAACCAAAACCACAGACACAATCACGCTGCCATTTCACGATGCCAATTAGGAAAGCTAATTCTTTGCGGCCATCACTAAATTACAGATGTACAACTAAAATTGGTCGCTTAATCAGTACTCGCGTGATATTGGTCCAACCCATTCATCATCGGTTATTAAGGCGAGAATTTGCCAAATTTTTGTGTCAAATGTTTGACGAATGGTTTCGTAAACAATTAGTGTTGAACTATGGCGCCAAGTTAGATGTTGGCGCCGGAAGAAGGTATTAATTATTACCTGAAGTCTTTTGTCCATTTAAAAATAAATTTCAAGTAACTTCTTGGGTGGTAAGGAAGTATGAATGAAAATGGTTTTATAAGCTTTTGTTTCTGTTATGGGTGTTAACACCAACCTTAACCAAGATAAAGTATTGTTCTCCTGGTCATATAATTGTAAATGGTAAATGATCCTCTTTTGAGTTTTATTATGGTTTTTGTATAATTTTTACTTCAAAATACTATTATTTACATATAATTCCTTGAGCAATGTCTAGCATAATATATATGAAAGGACACAACTTTAGAGTATTACTAAAGAAGAGTGAAGTATGTGATGATACTATGTCAATAATACACAAACTAAGTGTTCCATACTTGGTCCACCGGTAGACGCGAACAATAAATTTAATTAAATCCTGATAGAGACGAGAGTGACTGTCGCTAACATCCCCTTATTGAACTTTCAAACGCACGCTCGACTTCTATTCATGCAGTTGAACGCGTCCGACATGGCCCGAACGTCTTCCGACGATTTGAATTTCAAACGATTCTAAAATCAAAAGCACCGCGCGTTCGTGACTCGCGGTTACCAATCAGTGATTCCATCGCTTTTTACGGTGAGAAGTGTCCAATTATCGTTGATTGAAATAATAATAGAGGTCTCGAGATAGAAGCGCTTGCAGCATGCGAAATTAGGCGTCGAGCGCTAAAACGGAGTTAGGTATGTCTGGTTTTTGTCGTGCCCCACCCGTGAAGAGTTTGGAACGCGCAGTTGACATTTTTGGACGTGGCGGCGAGCCTGTCGGCGGTATCAGCGCATACTTCCGACGTGTTTTGTACTATTATTTATTCGGGCGGCACTTCTTTTACCGCTAAATCGATTCTCGAGAATCCACAGGCTATAGATGGTGAATTTCGTAAATTTCTCTAGCAGAAACCGTTTCTTTTGTCAATCTTAATCATCCGATGTCGGGAAAGTTGATAGATTTATGCGAGGTGCACTTCTATTGTTTTATCCAGACTTCAAATATAAATGCCGAATGCATTGGTATGTTCTTAACAATCCACGTCTGAGAGCTTTGAAATATATGGTAGTTCTGAATTTGCCAGTCGAAAACAAATTGTATATGATTACAATAAAATTATTCTTCACATACCTATACTTTGTTGTTTAAGTATTTTATTCTAGTTTAAAATGTATGATATTAACATCAGTCGTGTCTTAAAATCCGTAACTAATCTTCTTTATCGTGTCTTCTTATCTTATACTAGCATTCCGCAGCGCGGTTTCACCCACGTCTTTGCTTCCTGCTCTGCTCCCTTCGCCAGTAACGTAATTTTACATAGCCTTATAGGTAGCATAGATTTATTCTATGAAATACTTAACTGTCAAATTTTAACTTCACGTCAAGTAGTTTGTACCATTTTGTATTCAGCCAGTGAAGTTTCATTTATAAATTGACATTATGTTGTTTCGGATCACATTGTCTGACGGTCTGTAACCTTAAAGCTCGTATCTCAATGGTAGGAGCTGTGTGTGTTTAGCAGATAATATGATCTGAAATATCAGATTACATAATATATGTTCAGATCAGTCAGCATTCAAATTTAAACCACCATATTTTGCTAAGAGAAATGACAGTTCAATTACTGTAATTGATATTCTATGCACTTGACGATCTTGAGAACCTGCAACTGACAAATTATTAAACATTTGAGCTTACGAACACCCGAAATCATTAGATATATTTATTCATTTTATATATTTTAATCGTTCGATGTTTAGGATTGTAAATAAAGCGTCGAGTTAAGGTACGAATTGAATTTGTTTCGATTTAACTAACAATGTATTTACCATTTCTTAAACAAAATGTCATTCATTTGTAAATGATCGTGATTATTATTCTTAATGACCTGCTTTATTAAACGTCACCCATTCCCGTTGTGAAATTATGCTACGAAAGCATTTGTGTCAATGTAGTCCTTGACTTGGTCTGACCACCTTAGTGATAGTCCACAAAATATTTTCTCTACAAGTATTAATGCCAAAATGTACAATAATCATTATTTCAGTAGTTGGAGCTTCCTCTCTCTACCTTAATTGACCTTAAGCTTCCCTAACCTATGACAACATAGGTAAATGTTTACCATATTTTTCTCTCAGCACTGAGTTGTGCTACTAGCATTTCGACATTGTCTTCTTGTCAATGATAGAAGGCAACAAAAACATATTATCCACCCAGTATTGTTATCCAAATATCTTTATACATTATAGTCTGAAAATAGGTGCAAAAACTTCACATGCATAATTGGCATCTCGAACGTCATTCTCTCGCAGCACGTCTGTCGCGATCGTTGCTATGACACGCCAGCGCTCGACGTTGACGTATTCGGCACAGCCGCACATTTTTTGTTACTGTACGCGATGTGCATTTATTAGCAAATTATTGACTCCCTATGCATTTTTGTTACACCCTGTAGATGCTTTCAATTCTTCATATGTATAGGTATCTAAATATATAGGTACTAAAAAGTAGTGTCTTTATAATAGTTTTTAATAGTTAACATTGATTTCATTGCATGCAATTAATTTTTTATATCTACAAGAGTTTTTTTCTTATTGTACTCACAGACTTCTGTAATTTCATGTATAGACTTTTTTATTGAAATATCACAATAAACGCTATGAAAATTGACGTCTACAACACGTTACTGATCAAAAAATAGTATCTATGTATAGCCAATTATAATATTTTTCTATCTAAATAACCAATATAATATTTGAAGCAGACGGCTATTCATCAATGCGACAAAAACCTTCAAGCCTTCGTTTCATTGTGTGCTAAGTGCGCGGCAAACGACCCCTTAAACCAACGCCAGCTTTATAAAAATCAACCTTAATTCTTTCCTCATAAATAACGTTATATCTTGTGCCAAGAATAAATTAAGTGTCAATTGATGTTGATTTTAATTTGAACTAAAATGTGTTAAAAATAAGGTTTAGAATACAGAGAAGGGTGAAAATGGTTAAGGTATAGCTCCACATATCGACACCGACAATACAGTATTGACTGAAAAAGTGACATCAATCATCTATGACAATGACGGACAGTATGTTGCGAAGGCGCTTACACAGGAGCTTATTCGTAGAGTTTTTATAATAGAGATAGCAGGTTCCTTGAATGTAAAGAATGTATTAAAGGCTTGATTTATGTTCTTGAAAATGATCACGATGCGTAGAAGAAAGAGTTGGTTATGACAGATGAAAATTACGAAATTGAAAAACTATGTAATTGTAAATGGTTTAGAACTGTAAATATGTTTGAAGGCCTTATTTTTATAAAGCCTATCAATATTTTTGAAAGTTGTTTTGCATTTAAATGCTACACATACAATAGCATTTGAAATAACTATTATTACCTTTCGATAAAGCAACAAAATCATAGTTAATTATTTATATAGCATGAACATAATTTTCACATATACACCATTTCTTACATTTTGAAATGATAATCAAAATGACGCTACCTACGACAAGACACCACCACAAGACAAAAAATAATATTTATTAAATTTAAATGCTGTCCAATATAATAAAGAGCACCTGCTATTGACAGTTTAAGTACTGACTGAAGAATATAGAGCCCAGCTGTTCTGCCTTGAGGCTAATGTCAGATTGTACTGAAGGAAGTAACTGAGTTAATGCTTTCAAGTTAGCCATGGAATAAGCAAACCTGATTAATAGTTCCCGCAGGGCTTTAGTACACTTACATGTGCGATTTCACATCTTAACGATGTTATAGTAATTTTAAATATCTTCTTGTTGCTACCACAAATTAGACAAGGAGACGCTAGTTGCCAGTAGTAGATGTTGATAGTGATAAATGATTTTACCTATCCTCAATTTGTTTGTGATTTGAAATAATACCTAATAGTTCCCGCAGGGCTTTAGTACAATTACATGGGCGATTTCACATCTGAACGATGTTATAGTAATTTTAAATATTTTCTTGTTGCTACCACAAATTATAAAAGAAGACGGTAGTTTTCAGTAGTAGATGCGATAACCTGTTGAAAGTGGTAAATGATTTTAGCTATCCTTAATTTATTTGTGATTTGAAGTAAAAAAATAAATAAGCTATTCTTTTATTAAATATTTAGTAAAACTCAGTATTCAATTCACAATATTTATTCAAAATAAAGTTATTTACAAAATATTGTATTATGAATCAATATAATAATTATGTTACTCGTAATTTATTTATTGGCGTGCATTATATTAAAATGAGTTTTAGTATTTGATAAAAATATTTTTCTAAATCAGATGCCAGGTTTTAAGCTATTATCTACTTTAGCAAAAAGGTAGTGCAATCTATTAGGTTTGCACTTGAATAAACCAATAACAATTGCGTACGTACGTGTAAAAGCATTACTAATAATTAAATATCTAAATATATATTGTCAAACTCAAACTCAAACTCAAAGCATTTATTTCATTTTGATCATAAAGTATGATGCTTATGAAAAGTCAGCATTACATGAAGTCAGCCAATTGACCTACAGCCAGTTCGCTGACGAGGTAGAGCTGTGAGAAGAACTGGCAAGAAACTCACGCCACTCTTTTCAATCGCCAGATAATTACAGTTATTTGTATTAGTTCAAATTTAAACACTCAACGGAACCAAAGAACCATACAAAGTAATTATTACAAATTAACCAAATAATATAATTACTAAGATTAAAGAAACAAAAGAAAGGATTTCAATTATTTAGTTTCATCTAGTATGGTAATTTAACCACGTATTTTAATTAAACTGGTAAATGCACCTCCTGGTCACATTGCACGACAAGGTAATACTGGATTGAATATTAAATGTATGCCATGCCAAGATTGACCAGTCATCTCAAGTAGCACCCGTTCACGAGCATGACGCACGGGCCAGCCATCATCACCCTCGCCATATTAGAGGGAAGGTGATAACTCGGCCAATACGACACCACAAACAATAACATTTTAGTGAGCATAAAATTCAAATTATGTTAAAGATTTAATAATCACACTTTATTATAGATTAACGTATCGCGTAGATAAAGAATATAACACTTCAAAATGCCGTTATGTACATAAAATGCGAACAGCGGCAGTTAATTCCCAAATATAATGTGGTCGACATCATTTTTATCGATAACTTGTTGAAGTATAAGTGCCGCCAATGGAGCATGTGTCGTTACAATGATAAAACTGTAACTTAAATTTAAAATTTCAAGATAAAAGCCGGCGTTTTAAAAGTGTTCTTAATTATGAGACGTTATGTTATCTTTCGAGAACTCTCTTGTGAATTTTATCTTCTGATTTTTCGAAATTTTAATTGATCTCTTACACTTACGATGCATGAGAGTTAGGTTGGCCATGATGTGAGGAAATAATTAAGTTTGAATAATAGCACTTCGCTTTTTTCAGATGTGCCGTGATAATTTAATTAATCTTTCTTTTCAATATAGTTTTTTTTTGAAATCATCAAAAAAAGTCAAGTCAAATTCTTTTAAAGTATATTTCAAAAAATGAACACATGATGAAAGAAAATACTACTAAGATACCTAGACCGTAACATATAAGTCCGAAATAATCTTAAAAGTCTAATTGCATTAAGAAGAGACTGAATCAAGACAAGGACAAAGCTTAACATTTTCAAGTTTTCAGCTTTGAAATACTACAAAAGTAAAAAAAAAATATGTAACCTCATCGAACATCAAAAGCACCTACTCAATTGGGTTTTAGTATCTTTGAGATTATTTTTCTCTTAGACCATCCTTATTTACTAAATAACTATTGAGTGATTAAAAATGCCATAATAACAGCTGTTTTTCTTAGCGTACTATAAATTTATTCTTCTCGTTGATAATTTTATTTTTTTATTATATAAAAAAAGGATATATTATAAGAGATTAAATCTAATAACTGTTGTTAAGAATACAGGAGCTATGCAATAATATAACAATTAATTAGATATATCAACAGTAAGTTATCTTTCCATGAGCCATAAAGCAACCTTATCATCGTCATCAAACTCACGCGCAGGATTAATGGGATAGTCTTTAAAGGCATCATGCAATTTGTCACCCTACTGGAGCTACAAGCTTTAATAATAAACGAATGTTTTAGGATTACTTTTCGAGTGGTAATTAAGTCGTTTTATGCTAAAACATTTTAAATCATCGTAAATTTTCATTAATTCAAGGCTATTACTTATACTCTTAAACATATTTTGTTTATCGTTTAACTTGAAAGCTTATTGTGGTTCTTTCATTATACTTACCTACAAGTCTCAATGTTATTTCTTAGTATTTACAAAAGTTATTGTTTCAGCAAATAAGCCCACACATTTCTTGAGAATCATAGTTTTAGAAACTAAATTCAACTTTATTGCTTTACGTTACAGTTAGTATTAGAAAAGCTGGTAAAAATAAATATGTTTAATTTAGAAGGAGCGTTGAAATCATAGGTAAAAAGCAAACAGTAGCTGGCCACCCGCGGATTTTTAAAATGTCGGTATCGAGTGTTGAGTGTGTAAACACGATTAACTGAGCGCAAGTCGCGTCCCGATCATCGATCATACAAAACTGTGCTCACTGATGAGTGTTTGTTTTGGTTATGGTATAGTGACGTTCTAATGATAGGTGCCAGTTCACAATTTTATATCGATGTTTCTGATGATGATCTTTTTTTTTGTCTTATTGTATTTTATATAGATACCAAGCGGGTAGATTTACACTGATTATGAAGCGATTTCTACATTTTGCAGCCCAAAAAAAAATCTTGTACCTTAAACACTGAATTTCATATTACAAAATCAAACAACCAACAAAAGTGTGATATATAAATCAAAATTTTATTTTATTACCTACTTACAATGGTATATTTGTAAGCACATAGTTCATTCATTTGAATTTCATATTTACAGTTAAATTTCTCTTTTAATGAAATATATATTATTATTTAATAATAATACATTTGTCTAATTTTTGTTAATTGAACTGTAGTAAGTAAAACAAAGGGTGTAAATGGTAACAATTATTTACACCTAAATACATTTGGCGTATCCCATCCCTACATCCTATACTAACAAAATGCACAATTATTCACTTGCTCTCAACAGTGTTGACACAGCCGAGTAAACAAAACACTCGCTACCGTGGCGTGGTCGAGTGATTCGTTCAAGTACTCACCGCAATGTCAACACTCCATGACTTTTGACAGCTCAACATTTTGTCGATGTAATAATCTGTTGAAGCGTATGATTTTATTATATCTTATTTGAATAGATGTTGCAATGGTAATGTTTGATAATATCAATATATTTTGTATCTGTTTATGAGTTGGCAATTGTTGTATACAGATTTTCTGCAACGTGCTAGTGATATTTCTATTGTTGCAAGCGTCGATAAACTATCAACTGGACCCGCAGGTTACTTCTGTGAGGGTCCAATCGACTAAAGAACAACATAACTGCTTATCATCAGGTGGGCCGTATAGACCATGAAGTCTAAGTATGTATGTTAGAAAAGTTCCTTCAGACACAGAACATGCGTGACAGTCATATTTCAAAAATATATCATAACAAATAAAGAATGATTGTTTTTCATAAGCATTTCCGAAGGCAAAAGCTAGTATAAACAAGATTTTGCTAAATAAAGACACTGCGCTGAGTGGTATTATTATAATGAATGGTAATCAATCACTGCACTGATGGAGAGCCAAATCAACAACAATTTGAGTGATCTCGAAAACCTCAAGAAAAAATTAATAACACGCTGAAGTACCTAATATGGTTTAACGGGTATACATGGAGTTACCTATATCTTGGTGGTACATTGGGAATGTATGCGACCCCTGTGCACGAGGTTGTTTATACCATAAATATTTGATTCGAGTCTGGGTCTACTTTATGATTATGTTTAATTGTATGTTTATCATGTCTCCCGTGACACAGAGCTTTAACTCAGTTACAGTAGTTGTGCTTTTTTTTTGCTAAATGTTGTAAATCAGGATGCGGTGTCCCTGATGATAAATAGTAATTATAATAATTGCTGCTTATGGATCTTTAACACACCAGTTGCCTCTTCCAACTATCACTGTCGCCATATGATATTACAAGGAAATACTTACTTGCGTAGATCAGATACATGAATTAGTAAATGATATACCAAATGCATTCAGGTCAGGAACCAGATCAGTGAAAATCTGTAAAATTATTTGCTATCGCCATAGAAGCCTACTCCTCCCAATTATTACAATAAGAACAAAGAAATGGCCACTTACAGGTAGTTTTTTGTTTAGCCATTAACCCAGAAAACGACGTAATTGTTGAGGTTGAATTGTGGTCATATTATTCTTTAGCCCGAGGTACGGTAGTGGGTTCGCTAATTATATGGTTTGTGGATCCGTGACGCTGTTTTTTTTTTTTGTAGAACAGCGTTATTTTTGGCGACTTTAAATATCTAATAAGAGATGATAATTTGATTATATACGTA
Organism: Parascotia fuliginaria; assembly: GCA_963082885.1. Classification (NCBI taxonomy): domain Eukaryota; kingdom Metazoa; phylum Arthropoda; class Insecta; order Lepidoptera; family Erebidae; genus Parascotia; species Parascotia fuliginaria. The sequence continues at coordinate 18,154,488 of OY720179.1, read as the reverse complement.
TCTGAGTTCACCTGTACTTTGCACCTATTTTTATAACAAGTAGCTTTACATATTAATACGCACTTTATTGATATCGTCATTTTTATTAATATGAACTATGGTCGTGTGGTCTAGAACATGAAACTACCTTAACTTTATCTATGCGTGACGTAATGGGTCACAGAAAATACCAGCCAACAAATAGCAGTGTTACTTGGTCACCAATCCATCTGCGACACTGGTTTGAAAGAATATGTAACTCATTGCCAATCATAAAGTAAAAACTATCGTAGAAAAGCAAAAGAAAGAAATACACTCGATAGCTTGCAGCGGTGAACAGTCCGTATCATCGAAAGCCTGGAGGCTACTAAGATCCTTGAGCCTTTACAGCTGCGAAGAGACATCGCCTCAATGGCCGTCTTCTATCGCCTTTACCACGGAGAGTGTTCTGAAGAGCTCTTTGAATTATTCCTACCCTCTCCCATTTTATCCAAAACGATACGTGTGGGACTAAAGTGCCACCCTTTCATAGTGGAATCTAAAGGTCTCGAACCAAACGGTTCAGCACTTCATACTTTTGTCGCTCAATTAAATCCTGGAACTCTTTGTCAGCGCATGTGTTCCCTTCTAATTTTGATCCTGGGTCTTTTAAGCGGGGCGTGAAAAAGCATCTCACTAAGCCGCCAAAGTGGAGGCCACCATACCAGTAGTTTGACTGTTGGAATGGTGTCCGCCACTTCTGGATTCCACTGACTGCTTACCATCAGGCAGAGTGCAGTCTGTTTGGTAGGCCAATATAAAAAACATAAAATTTGGTGTTAAGTTGTTTTAGCTCAGTGATACCATATTTGGTGTACAAATATAGTATCTAATTATTTATTAAATTAAATGTCTAATACCATTATTCAATTTCGAATCGAATTACTTAATGTCAAATACAGTTATTACATATCAAATAGAATTATTAAAATGTCAAATACAATTAACTATTGTTACGTTTCAAATAGAATTATTAAAATGTCAAATACAATTACCTAATGTCAAATATAATTATTACAAGTCAAAAAGAATTATAAAAATATCAAATACAATTATGAAATTATGTATTTGATAAATGTTTCAATACAATGATTAAATGTGAATTACAATTTCTTAATAGACTCAGGAAGGAAGGGAAAGTATTTACACTCTCATACAACATATATGAAAATAATCATTTTAATTCAAGTGCATTTCATTCGATAAGTGAAAGCACTAGGGAGGCGGTGGTAGGTATATTACTGATAACAAATTTGTAACTTGACTTTTTAAATTATATTACTATGTAAGCACAATTAACTTTTTTAGATTTAACTTTATTAGATATTTTCGGCCCTCCCCGACTCCGCACGGGTGGACATTTTTTTAAACATTTTGGGATAAATAAAGATACTTTTGTATGGGAATATAGAATTATCTTTTTTCCTCATGCAATTTTTAAATTTTTTCTCTCCTCATACTTCAAGGAATATTATAAAAAAAGAATTAGTGAAATCGGTTCGGCTCTTGAGATTTGCGCTTAGCAACACATTCAGCCATTCATTTTTTTACCAACTTCAAAAAAAGGAGGAGGTTTCTCAATTCGATCGTATATATTTTTTTTTTATGTGTGCTCGCGGATAACTTCGTCGTTTATGAACCGATTTTGATAATTCTTTTTTTGTTGGAAAGGAAATATTCCAAGAGTGGTACCATGAGAAACCAGGATCTGATGATGGCATCCCAGAGAAATCGAGGAGAATTTTCGAAAATCGTACTGACGACTAGTGCATTTGTTTTGTTGTTCTTTTTCATTAAGTATTTTAATACACTACTATTTAGTGAAGGTTTGAAATCGTTCTGATGATGGAGCACAAAGACAGTCGAGGGAACTTCTCAACGATTTACAGCAATAACTTGGTGTTTGGACTTAATTCATTTCTAATGATGAGAACTTTGCTCCCTTATGGGTTATAAATGTTATTACAGGTGACCATAGACAGTCGAGAAAATTCCTCAACAGCAGTCATGTCGGGCTTACTTCATACGGTTCAATATGCCAAAATGTTTAGTCTGTACAAAAATAATACCTAAGTAAGATTTAGGTTAATTTTGAAGTTGGTGCCAAGTAAATACTAAATAACTAAATACTAAAACCTTACTACAATAGCAAATTAAGTTTGATAATACCTATAGGTACTTAGGTAATGTTTTAAATACTATATGGACCTTACTACAATAGCAAATTAAGATTGATAATACCTATAGGTACTTGTTATTGTTTTACTTGTCACCAACTTCAAAATTATAAAATACTTATATAATTAATTCTGATTAACTAAATCAAAATACGAATTACTTTATGCTATGTAAATTTATTTTTTACTTTTTAGTTTCCTTCCTGTTTCAGGTCGGTTTTCTTTTTGTTAAAAATTATTTTATATTATAGATTTGTATGTCATGTCAATGGTAAATGTGCTGGACTTCCACTGCAATAACACTGATATGTATCCAGATTTAAACAATTAAATGTATTTCATTTAATCAATAATATCATCAATACATACAATACAATCGATGGAAGGTGGTGGCTCAAGGTCGCCGGTCACAGTGGCAATTCTCGGGAGAGACTTTTTTTCAGTAATGGGCATTTGTCGGCTGAAATGATAAAATACAGAATACAAATATACCTATTATAATAGTATAGATTCCTATGTTTATTAACTGTTTAAATATACTTGTCAAAGTCTTTCAAAACCAAACTGTAAAAGATTAGTAAAAATATGCTTCATTAAAATGTCTTTGATTCTGTATTGTAGCTCTAAATGTCTATTTTACCGATGACAACGCAAACATATTTACTTTATGAACTAAACTTTTCAAAACTAGGCCCTAGACAAGTGAAATAGATGTTTATTTTATTCTAAGATAAGATAAGATAAGATAAGATAATTTTATTTGCTTAAACATGTGTGTACTTATAATTGCATGCAAGATGTTACAGTTTGTTTTAATCCGACATGTTTGTCATTATACAATGGCGTGCAAATGTTATCAGGTAAATAATCATTAAATTAATTCAATCACAATTTTACATTTTCATAAATTTGATGACTACGTTTAAAATATAATGTTATTTGTATACTGGCCTGTTGGTCTAGTGGTTAGTGACCCTGACTGCTAAGCCGGAGGTCGTAGGTTCGATTCCCACCCAGGACAAACCTTTGTGTGATGAGCATGATTGTTTGTTCTGTGTCTGGGTGTAATTTATCTATAATATGTATGTATTTACAAAAAAAAAATGTATTTAAGTAGTATATCAGTTGTTTAGTACCCATAACACAAGCAAATATAATTGCTTAATTTGGGGCTAAATGGCGCTGTGTGAATGTGGTAGAATATTATTATTATTATTATTATTATTAATAATTATGGATTACAATTTATCTTGTATATTATAGCTTGCTTTTAAAAGCCACATTTGTAAGTTCTTTCCAACCCTTAGGAATTTTATTAAATATTGTCGGTGCCATGCATATAACACTCTTGCGCATAAGTGCAGTTTTAGCAGGATGTAGACACAATCTATCTTTATCACGTCTGCTTCGTGGTACAACATCTGCCAGTCTTGGAAACAAATCAGGATTTGACTTCACAAACATCACAACTTCTAAGATGTATATAGACGGCAAAGTCAATATTTTATACTGTTTAAAGTAAGGTTTACAGCTATCTGTCATATTGAGGTTAAACATTGATCTTAAACATCTCTTTTGGGCTTTGAATATAATTTCTCTATCTGTAGAGTTGCCCCAAAATATTACTCCGTATCTTAGAACCGATTCAACTAGTCCATAATAAGCAGTAAGGAGTGCATCCTTGCTAAGAGTTTTCGATACCTTGTATAGAGAATATGAACTCTTACTTATTCTTTTACTTAGTATTTCTATATGTGACTTCCAATTAAGAGCCCTATCTATCGTCAGCCCTAAAAACTTTGTCGTGTTAACTGCGTCAATCTTAGTATTTTTGTAATTAATGTCAAAACTTTTGGATGTCAAACGTTGGCAAAATTCATTATTGATGTCTTATTAGTATTAATTTTCAAATTATTATTATATAACCATTCTACAATACTACTTAATGCATTATTTATATCATTTTCAAAGGATTCTCGGCGTTTACATGTTATGGTAACTGTACTGTCGTCAGCAAAAAGAGACATATGGTGTGAGTTACAGCTAGGTAAATCATTAATGTAGATTGTGAACAAAAGTGGTCCTAGCACGCTGCCCTGTGGGACTCCATAAATAATTTTGCGTTCTTTTGATAAAAATGTTTCTTCCACTTTCCTATTGTTAATACTACTAATGTGTGTTATTTGTCTTCTGTCATTAAGATAGGATTCTAAGAGTTTTAAGATGTTTCCTCTAACGCCGTATGCGTCAAGTTTTTTTAAAAGAACATTATGCTGGACATGGTCAAATGCCTGTGACATATCACAAAATATAGAAGAGACCGGTGTATTACTATCCATGTTGCCTTCATACTTGAAACTGTAACTTACAAAAATTTTAGATTAAAAAAGAGTGGCCTGAGTTTCTTGCCAGTTCTTTTCATGGCTCTACTTCGTCAGCGAACTTGTTGTAGGTTAATTTGCTGACATTTTGTAAACTTTGACGTTCATAAGTGTTAATTTAATTAACCTATATGAATAAACATATTTCATTTCATTTCATAGAATAGATTGAAAATGTATGGAATTGACATAAGCTAAGATAAATTCTATGAATAGAATAGAAATCTTTGCCACTTGCCTAGGCCCATAGAGTTTAGAGTAAATATATAGAGAGCTTTAGGGGTATCGTTAGGTTTGACATATCAGTATACTAATGTAAAACTTTTACTGGTTAAAATTAAATACTTACACATTAAATTTTTCCTTTGGAATAGAAATAGTATTTGTCCTCTGTATGTTTTCTTCTTTTAGATCCTTCTTTAGCATGCAGCAAAGCCTGGAACGTAAAATGAAACATAAATAATTAATGTATTGTAATTTATAAATCATACAAATTAAATTCAAATAATATTTACCTCAAAGTCACAAAATAGACGATCTCAACCAAACTCAAAAACGAGAACCCTAAAAATAAACCTAACAGTCCACCAATGTTAGCAAGGAAATCTGTCAAACCGAACAGCTCTGAACGTCGCATAGCCAAGAACTGGGGTCTCTTGAAATATATCTCCAATCTTGAGAATTCCGTCCTGAATAAATAATAATAATAATAATTTACCAACAAAGCATCAAGGAAAACCGTCAAAGTAGAGGCGACCATTCCACTGACTGCTTACCATCAGACAGGGGGCGGGTCTGGGCCTACGCTTTCACGGTTTCCTATACGACATGCTAGCATGGTAGCATAGGTGCAGGCCTACCCTACCATCTCCTTCTGAGACGGTAGGGGGGCGCTGGTCTTGGGAGTAGCGCAGGTCGCTAAGATCCCCAAGGCAAGTTCGGTGGACTAACCTTCTCGAGGTTGCCAGCCCTGTTGTTGGTCTAGTTCACTCTGAAATAGACATAACTGAAACCACCGAGCGCTTTTTAGATATATTACATGCATGTATGTCTATTCATATCACTCATTTATATATGTATTAATATAATTATAACCAATCTAAGGTGTGATCCGAACCGTGCCAAGAGATGCATGGCTGAGGGTGTGCTCAGTCGTCAACGGTGGCTACTCGACACCAGGACGAATCGGGTAGTATTTTAGTCCTCCCTTCGGCATGCGGGGCTCTGCTGTTGGGTATTTTTAGTTCCCTAGCTACTCGTGGGAATCATATGGATGAAACCGCAAAAAACCAACTAAAACCGTCTTCTCCGGTTAGAGAACAGTTCTCTCCTCTATTAGGGGAGACTATAGTACTTATGGAGGAGGTTCTATTAGCCTCTCCTCAAAGTACCAATATGACGTTGGAAGGGACTAGTCCGGCTAAGGCAGGAGGCTCCTGTGACTCTGCTCCAAAGACGGAAGAGAACCCGAAACGTCATACCAAGCTAAGTGGTGCAGCACGGAAAAGATTCCGAAGGCTATTAGCAGCCAATGTGCAGGTCGACGACGCCCGTAAATTGGCTATAAAGCCTTGGAAGGAAATTCCAATCACCAACCTACCTCCAGACCCGAAGGCCAAAAAAAGGCCTAGGTCGGAGGAAGAATCTCCAAAGGAGCAGCCGAAAAAAGCTCTCCGTGCGGAGGAGCCCGTAACCAAGCGCAGCTTCAAATTGGTCGTTGAGCAAACGCGCGTGGGTATCAGAAATCTGAAACCCATGAGCGAAGACCAAATGAAGCTGGTGCATCGCTCCCTGACCCTGGCGATGTTAAACATCGCTGACAAGGGAAAGGGGCCTAAATTTACGGGCTTTACACACAGACCAGGGTTTATTATTGTCACTTGCGAGGACCAGGCTAGTCTCAAATGGCTGTCTGACAAGGTCCCCAGTATAAAACCCTGGGATGGGGCTTTGCTCTCGATCGTTCCGGAGGGGGAATTACCAAAGCCGACGGTAGGGACCATCTTCATCCCCAGCACTGAGGCAGAGTCGCTAGACGAAGCTACCCAGCTGCTGGGGATACAGAATGAAGGGCTAAACACCGAGCTTTGGAGGGTCGCGCACAGTAGGGTTGAGGGAAATGGACATGTGGTGTCCTTCTTCCTGGATGAACCCTCTGTCTCGGCTCTCCGGGCTAGGAACTTTGAGGTGGCTCTTGGTTTTAAGAAGCTTGTTTTTAAGATCAGGAACGACCCAATGGTTGGCCCTTCAACAACTGCTCCTGTGGGACCACAGCCTTCTACATCGAGGGGCTCTGAGAGGCAAGACAGGGCGAATCCGGAAGTGCGGTCAGCCGCGGCCAAGGAGACGCCCAAACCAGCGCCTCGGAGCAATGAAAGGCCTGTGGAACCACAGCCGAGCACATCAAACAGGTGCCCAGTCCTTGTGAGGCAGGAGAGAGTCGCGACCACGCCGCAGTCTGCTGTGGCTAGGGGGTCTCAAAGGACAGTGCATCGGGGTAGAGGCGGACATAAGCCTAGGGTAGCAGTTTCCCAAGGCGAATCAGCAAACGCTTGGCGTACGAGCCGAGGACGGTCACGTCCTAAGCCTGTACGCACCAAGCCGGCGGGAAACTGCTAGCGGCTACCCAGGTGGGAGTGGTGAGGGTCCTGCAAGCCAACCTCCACCATGCTGTGGCAGCAACTGCGGTAATGGAGTGTTGTCTTGTTGAGGGCAAAGCTAGCCTCGCCTTGATCCAGGAACCTTGGGTAGCAAATACTCAGGTTTTAGGACTCAGTGCTGCTGGTAAGATTCTCAGTCATAACAATGGCAATAGACCTAGAGCCTGTATTTTATTCAATAACCTTGTTGACTTTTTACCGATTACAGAAGTTTGCAATGACGACTTGGTAGCTGCTTTTGTCAACCTCAAAGGATGGAATGGGGCTAGGGTGATAATGTGCTCTGCCTATCTATCTGGAGAGAGAGACAACCCGACAGAAGATTTGGCGAAAGTGGTAGATTATGCCACCAAACACAACGCCGAGCTACTAATCGGATGTGATGCCAACGCCCACCACACATCTTGGGGCAGCACAGACATCAACAGAAGGGGTGAGTTACTTTTTGACTTCCTTATCTCTAACCATCTAATAACGCTAAACGTAGGTTGTAAACCAACCTTTGTTACCCGTACCAGGCAGGAAGTATTAGATATCACGATCGCTACGACTAACTTAGCCAGACACATTAAAAACTGGCAAGTCAGTAGTGAAAACTCAATGTCAGATCATAGGCATTTAAAGTTTGAGATTAGGGCTGCTCTAGACACCCAAATCACAACATACAGGGATCCCAAACTAACAGACTGGGTTGACTTCAGGAGTCAACTCAGGCTTCATCTTGAATCCTTTCCCAAAGCCATCAGATCAACTGAGAGTCTAGAGATTGCTGTGACAATCTTGACAGAAGGCATACTTAAAGCCTATGAAGAGAGTTGTCCGCTCAAGACAAAGACCTCAGTAAGGAAGGTACCTTGGTGGAACTCAAAGCTGACGAAGCTTCGAGATAAAACCAGGAAATTATTTAACAAGGCTAAACAGACTCATATGTGGGAGATCTACAGTAAAGCCTTGACGGAATACAATAAAGAGATTAGGAAAGCGAAGAGAGAATCTTGGAGGAAGCTCTGTGAAGAGATCAATAGTCTCCCACAAGCAGCAAGACTTCATAAACTGCTCTCAAAAACGAAACCTAATCAGATTGGGCTCCTTAAAAAGGACGATGGCTCCTTTACGAATAACGTGAAGGAGACCTTAGAGTTGCTGGCCACGACCCACTTTCCTGGGTCCAGTGTAAGGGACTCGACATGTCAGCAGCCAGTGCCTCACAGTAAACCTCGCAATGAGGACTGGCGCATGGCTGCAAAAGTCGTAAGACCCAGGCAAGTCCAGTGGGCCGTTGACTCCTTTAAACCAAATAAAGCGTGTGGTGAGGATGGAATAAAACCTATGTTCCTACAACAAGGGATTGACATCCTTACCCCCTATCTGATCAAAATCTACAGGACGAGCCTCGCCTGGGGATACGTACCAGAACAATGGACTTTGGTCAAAGTCATATTTATACCTAAAAATGGAAGGAAAGATTATAGCCAGCCAAAGTCTTTCAGACCAATAAGCCTCTCATCATTTCTACTAAAGACAATGGAGAAGGTTATAGACAGGTATATTAGAGATGTAGCTTTGGATAAATACCCAATCCATCACACCCAACACGCCTATCGCAAGGGAAAGTCGACAGAGACTGCCATCACCAGCCTCATCGACAGGGTGGAAAAGGCTACAGAGGACAAGGAAATAGCACTATGCGCATTCCTCGACATTGAAGGAGCTTTTGATAACTCACCAACCACACTGTTGGTGAATGGGCTGATAAGTAAAGATGTCGACCCTACAACGGTGAAATGGGTGAATTCAATGCTTGCACATAGGAGTGCAAAAATAGCCCTTCATGAAATCGCAATTGTAGTATCTACAGCAAGGGGTTGTCCACAAGGTGGAGTTCTATCGCCACTACTCTGGACCCTTGCTGTGGACGAACTCCTAGTTGATTTGGCAAAACTTCAGATTGATGCGCAAGCCTATGCAGATGACTTGGTAATTATAGTCAGAGGATTTTGTCAATCAACCATCTCATGTATTATGCAAAAGGGACTGAACACTGTTAGCAGGTGGTGTGTCAAAAGTGACCTCTCCGTTAATGCTGACAAAACAGTAATCGTACCTTTTACACAAAAGAAGCGATTGGATAAACTAAAAATGCCAAAGCTTAATGGTAAAACGATTGCGTTTTCCACAGAAGTCAAATACTTGGGCGTCACAATCGACCAAAAGTTGACTTGGAATTCACACTTGGACAATGTACTAAAGAAAGCCAAGATGACGATGGGAATTAGCGGCCGTATGATGGGCAGCAATTGGGGCATAACCCCTAGAACAACTATTTGGCTGTACACTGCCATTGTGAGGCCGATCATTACGTACGCATCAGTTGTGTGGTATAACAAGACGCGTCAAACGACCACCATAAAGAAATTAGACAGCTTACAGAGAACTGTCTGCCTCATGGCCTCGGGAGCTATGTCGACTAGCCCCGGAATGGCGCTAAATGCTTTACTTGGATTACCGCCTCTTCATGTATTCATACAAAAAGAGGCGAAAGCTAGCATGTACAGGGCTCATATCCAAGGCAGAAGCAATTGGATCTCCCAGAAGTTGAGGACTTTACAGAACTCAATACTGGAAATACCAATACTTTGCATGCCTACGGATGCCACCCTACCCCGGTTTGTATTTGGAAAACAATACACAATAGAATTGCCATCTAGGGAAAACTGGCTCGAAGACCAGATATCTTTTGAGTCTGGTTGCCTAGTATGGTATACCGATGGCTCCAAAATAGGACAAAAAGTAGGCTGTGGAATATATGGGGAGCGACCAAAGCTCAAAAAAAGCGTGTTTTTGGGACAAAACGCCTCCATCTTCCAAGCAGAAGTATACGCCATTGTGGAATGCGCGGAAGCCAATCTGCAAAAGCGCTACACCAATCAGACTATATATATAAATTCTGATAGCCAAGCCGCTCTACTAGCACTGGATTCGAACGTAGTAACATCGAAACTAGTTGAAGAGTGCATGGATCGTTTAAACTCTCTAGGTAATATGAATAGAGTAGTTCTCAGATGGGTACCAGGTCATGCAGGTGTCATCGGTAATGAGTGCGCCGATGAACTTGCGAGAGCGGGAGCTAATGGAACTCAGCAGGGCCCAGAGCCCTTCTGTGGAATACCAAAAAGCCTAGCTCAAAATGCCCTTACAAACTCATGCATCGAAACAGCCATCAAACTCTGGTCGGAATCGCCAGGAATGAACCACTCTAAAGCCCTGATCAAAGGCTTTAACAGAAGGTACAATAACCTTATCCTTGCGTTGAGTAGGAACAATCTACGCATTGTGTCAAGAGCCTTGACAGGTCATTGTTGCTTAAACAAGCACATGCATAATCTAAGGCTAAGCGAAACACGCACCTGCAGGCGATGTAAAGAGGCAGATGAAACGCCCCTCCATCTTCTGGGGGAATGTGGCCCGCTCATACACAGGCGTCAGTTTCTTCTAGGGAAACACACTCTGGGCCCTGAAGAAATTAAGGAGCTCACCCCTAAGCAAATACTGCAATATATCATAGCTGCAGGGTTTAGTGGTGAACTCTAGCTTGATAAAGCGGCGATCACAATAGACCATTCATGGTCGCAGTGACATTACAGCCGCATCACAGAAATAAAAAAAAAAAAAAAAATAAATACCATCAGACAGGGTTGAGTCATTTTTGTATACTAATATAAGAACAAAAATCTCTAATTCAAGAAACATACAGTTATATCGCGCAGTACCGTAACTTATTTATACAGTCTAGTATGTAAGACTTCTGAGAGAACTTAGCGCTGGTTAAAGAACATATACTGGGAGACAGCAACAAAAATAACTGATGGTAGTTGTATTATTTTTAAATGATAAGTGTCTTTTGTGATAGTCAGTAAGTAAATAAGGAGGAAGAGATATCTATTATATTGAAAATTTAAATGATTTTAAATTAAACAATTGAACAAGCGGTACAAGCGGGCACCTCAAAAATTTGAGAAAAAGAATGGGCTCAGGGTGCGAATTTCAGGAGACCTGGAATGACGGACCAGGGAATGGGTACTACTCCGTAAAATAACCTACTTACCCTTTTGTTGAGGATGCGTCATACAATTTGTGGTATTGATTGAACAGTTTGTCAAGGTTGAAATCCGTTCTATGTATTTCTGCCTCATAATCGATACTATGGCATGCAGGAAGGCAATTACACTTTTTGGCCATGGTCAATCTTGCTCTGTCCACCATCTTTCCTGTAATGTTTTTTATTTGTAATTCTTATTAATTATTTTACACCTAGGAATTTCTTTCCCAATGTTTGATGTGTACAACACTAGTCAACAATATTTAAATAAAAAGTATTTTTATGATACATTACTTTGTACACTTATCAGGCAATCCAATGTTTGAACGTTGCATATTGGCATATCGTTTGTACCTAAAAATAATGGAAACAGATTGATGAATGAAATGTCAATTTTTTGTTGACCAAGAATTTAAAAATAAATTTACGTGGCATGTAGAATCCAACGCAGTGACAATGTCGGTAAGTAAAGTTTGCAATACACTCAATCCTACAGTTATTTGCTGTGTATATTTTAAAATATTTCAATTTGCGTTCCTCCGAGAAGTAACATTGCCGTCTGTAAGCACAAAATTGTACATATTTAGTATTTTTTAATTATTAACAATAATTAAAAAAGTTTGACGACCTCTGCGTTTCTGTGGTACTGTGTATGGACTGCCACGCAGAGGTCGCGGGTTCGATTCCCGCACAGTGCAAATATTTGTGTGCATAAACATGTCTATTTGCATTGGTCTGGGTGTTTCTATGTAAGTATAATATGTATGTATTTACAAAAAAAAAGAACGTATATCCGCATTCTAGAACCCATAACACAAGCTATATAAATATGGTTACTTTGGGTCTAGATGGCGTTGTTGTAGTTGTTGTGATATTATGTGATATTATAATTTAAAAAAAATATATAAGCTACACGAAGTGCTGCGCAGAGATGTTAGGTTTGATTCCCGGATTAGGCCAAGTGGAATTAGGTTTTCCTGTGAAGAAAGTGTTAGTATCAGCCCCGAATCTTCAATTGTTCTTCGTAAATAGCAAATGGTTTGTCCCTTGTAAGAAAAAGCTGATGCTGAAGTTAGGTCATGTTAAATAGACCGCACTTAATAGTATATAATAACTTTATAATAAAATCTTACATTTCTGGATCATATTTCCTCAAACTTTCAGTTGTATTCAGTGTGCTAAAACTAACCGCCATTGACGATACTTGATTGTTCAAAATCGTATAGTAATATCGTGACGATTGAGGTAAATCTGCGGGATGTTGTACATATACCTGAAAACAATGTATTCATCAGTGCATCAAAGGTAAAATTTTATACAAATTTAATGTAAGTATCCGAATAAGAGACGAGATGATAAGCTATAACGCTATTATGCATTTATTAACTCACTAGACCTCCCCCCCTTGAAATCAAAAGTTTTATTCTCTAAAAATATATTTTCAATATTGTCTTATTATATCATTCAGTATTACAAAGGCAGCTTAAAATATAGATAAAAAATTGGTTGAACATAATAAAATATAGACCATGTTAGCCGTTCTATTTGTAGCTTTCTAAAGGTGAAAAAGATTTCTAAATCCATTACGTAGATCTTGGGTTAAATGGGAACATACAAACAAACTCAAATATTTTTCTTTATAATATTAGTTTAGAGGCAAAAAACTATACTTATCTGGCGATTGAAAAGAGTTGCCTGAGATTTTTGCCAGTTCTTCTCCCGGCTCTACCTCGTCAGCGAACTGGCTATAGGTTAATTGGCTGACTTTATGTAATTTTGACGTTATTAAACATAATATTTTATGAGCCATATAAAATGAATACGTTGAGATTTTTTTGAGTTTTAACAAAAATTTATAAAAGGAACTCTAACACAGATAAAGAAAACGCAAAGGTTACAACATTCAAGGATGTCAAAGAATTAGGGGTGGGTCTCAGGAATTCCGTTGACTAGTTTCATTAATAGACGAAAATTAAATAACTGCATCAATAAGAGGTAAGCTCATAAGTAAATAGATAGACCGGTTTACAAAATGTAATGTTCTGGAAAGATCTAGAGATTTTATTAAATAATTAACTACATTACACAAAACTTGAAAAAGGATTCAATAAAAAGAGGAAAACTGATGATACAACTTTCAATAAGCTAGAAATCAAAACAAAGGCACTTACTTTAAAGCCTGAGTAGACTACATTACACACTTGATCGCGGTCTGCAATATAGTCTTTCAACATTATCTGCAAATCGGGTTCTATTGAATTCTCCTGAGTAAGTAGAATTCAAATACTTTAGTATTGCATATACATGACGCTATTAATTTATTTAATATAAATATAATAGTACGAGCACATCATACACGTTACAAATACATTTATAAATATTAATAGTTAGCGATATGCATGACAAATCTAGTGTACATAAGATTTACTATAATTTAGCAGAAAATATTAACTATTATAATTCTTATTATAACATAAGATATATAAAGTACAGACAACAATCACACTTTTGACGTTCATGAGCAACGATGTCTACTTATATTTATCAGTGGCTTGCATTCGTTTTTTAGACCTAGGTAAGTCGTAATTAACGAAAAGTTATAATTTGTTAGGCAATGTCCAAAATGTATCATCCACATCTCCCCTATTTATAGAAGTATAGAATGATTAGGGACATAAATTTAAAAAAAAAATCTGAATCATCAATTTGGATATTCTTTTTTTATAAAATTATCGGTATGTAGTGGTACTGCTTTCTTGCAATGCGAGCTACTTATGAACACAGGTATGCATCATACACATCAAGTATACGAAAAAACTCACTTTGCCAGGAGCTGGGTAAACGTCAGAACTGAAGACACTATAACCGTGTTCCATGCTCCAATTTTTAGTGGAAGTATTAGCTTTTAAATATGCGTAGTCCTTGGTAATACTGAAACATTTTGTAATTCAAAATTAAATTAATTAAATGAAATGCAACAACAAAAAATGTATTTGAGTCCTAAACTAAATAAACTAGCTTCAGTATTTCAAATATGAGTTTTTCTCACCAACAACGTGACAACGTAAAAACTATGTTAGAAAACAATTGCATAACTGAGAAGAAAATATGGGATGTGCAAGCGGGATTTAGAAAAGGAATAGGAGTACGTGTTAAGTCCTTTCTCTTAGGTGTATCGCGAAAAAGACCTTAGCAAAACACCAATAGGTGTGCCACGCATTTATGGACCTAGAAAAGGCTTATTACGGAGTGGTGAGGAATGAACTATGGTCAACTTTATTTATGTATAACGACGGCAATTTGATACGGGCACTCAAATTATTTTAATAATACATAAGAATGCAAGTGTCTGTGTTAGGTTAAACGGGCATTCCACGAATTGGTTTGCTGCCAATTAAGGCTTAAGGCAGGAGTGTTTCGCGTCTCCATGGCTGTTCAACTTAAACATAGATAGTTGTCTGAATGATTTAAAAGAGTCTGATTGCAGATTACGGATGAATTAGTCATTGTTTAAAACCATTTTATATTCCGACGATCGTGTAAGTACTTCTTGCGTCATCGGCATATGAATTGCAAAAAATGGTAACTGTCATGTATGATACATTGGAATGAAGATCATGAAAGTTAATGTAAATAAAACTAATCAAGAGGAATAAAACTATGACAGAGTGCCATATAATGGCTGCATATGTAAGAGAGGAGCAAGTGAAAGTTTGTTTATTTAAGTTCAATGTTCATAAGAGATGGAAAACGTGAGGGAGATATTGAAAAAAAATAAAAGAGGGTAATAGAGTCAATGGCATCTTAAATTCGGTAACCGCTAGCGAAATAATACCAAACCAAATAGGCTCGCCTAGCCATAGCACAAGCAGTACTAGCGCCGACACTTATCGTGTCTTTATCCATCTTGTGTATGGCAGAAAAAGCATGAAAGCAGAATAAATGTTGTAGAGATGAAAGCACTGAGAAGCATGTTTGGAATCAAACTGACAGAATAAGGAATAGAGTGTTAAGAGAAGAATGTAGATTAAATGATGATATAGTGACTAAAATTAAAAGGAATATGGTCGTTCGTCAGCACGTGTTGTTCTGGATAAAAAGACAGAGACTGGGATTAATTCAAAGAGCTCTTCAGAACACTCTCCGTGGTAGAGGCGATAGAAGACGGTCAATGAAAATAAAATTAAAATTTAGTTCTTAGAGTAAATACCAAGAGCGCTGTTCTTTTTACGTTCTCAACTATGCGTTAACCCAATAAAAGAAAGTGTCTTTTGACTAAGAGTTTATACAAAATCGTAAAATTGTTGAAATTAAAAATGCTACATACACATTTTTCTTTAATATTTCATCGGCTGCCAACGAATTGATATTAAAACACAATCCATCCCGAGTAAGAACTTCAGTAGCAGTAACTTCACATTCAATGTCAAAAAGGCCACGCCATACACAGTATTGAAATATATCTTCTCTTTTTGGAGCAACCTACAATATAACAGTAGATGTGAACATCAATTGTGTAAAGTTCTTATAAGGTTTAAAAACATTATGAATATATCTTACTTCGATTATGTTGGCAACTACACCAGCATCGGAAAAGTTGCGAGGAAACATCGATTCCATTTCAAAGAGATAGAAACTGGATCCACATACCTGTGTTATATCTTCATACTTTGCAAACTCATTATTATAGCTAAAAAAATTAGGTATTAAATTACAACAAACATGATGAATATAGTATAAAGTAATAGAAAGGTGCTTGCAATAGCTTCCCTCAATTGTGATAAAGCATTCGACATGATAAAGTTTTTAATACACTCAAAATTTTATATTAAATTTATTAAAAAAGTAAACTTCTGAAATATATATAGACAGAGCAAGCCGGAATAAAGTTGTCACAATCGTATAACAATGTCAGACAATAATAAAAATTTTGTCCGTAGTAGATACACGCTGGTTGCCGTTCGGTGAGTGAGAGTGCCGGAGGCCCAATTTCCACTCTTTCCTCATCTCCCTCAATTCTTTACCTACTCCATTCTCTTCATGGTAGGCAGCGGCTTCGCAAAGTCACTGGCATTGCAGGGACTGAGTCGTCCATGAGCGATAGTCACCACTATCCAGCACGTGGACTGTTTACTCGTCGCAAAATCGTAAGGAGTTAAATCATGGTTTTAAGCTATTGCATAGCTTTTATCGCGGGCTTTGAGCGCGGCGACCGAATCAAGAAATTCCGTAACGAAAATAAAACCTAACACCCCCCCTACTCCGCCTGATGCTCAGCTTTGTAGGTCGAATTGCGAATGACCGCGTCAGTGTCGCTGTTTGGCGGGATTTGCGGAAATTTAAATCTCGCGGCTGCGCAGTTTTATTATCGTGATATCTTTTAATTATTATATGGCAGGTGTCTATAAAACGTATGTCATTGAAATTGTCATTTAAATAAACAAAACGTATATTAGGTCCGTATTATGAGCTTTAAGCTATTGCATAGCTTTTATCGCGGGCTTTGGGCGCGGCGACCGAATCAAGAAATTACGTAACTAAAATAACACCCCCCACTCCGCCTACCATAAAATTTATTTCTCAGGATAAACATTAGTGGCCCAAATTTTTACCACACATAAATATTTTGTCACATTTGCGATAAATTTTATCTGGTAGAACTATAAAAATGAAACTAAGATTTTAATAAATAACGTGTAATGATGATGCATCAATGTAATGTTATGTCCCAGTTTTATTTTTTTTCGGAGTAAAAATACTTAGTAGGATGATAAAAATTCCTGAATAACCTACGTGTATTGTAAGATAATAAAAATATTTTAAACGATATTGTACTTGTTTTCTTATTGGTCACCACGCTCAAAAAGTGTAACTTGAATTAATATCAAAGAAAAAAAATACTGCATTTAAAACATAAATAAATAATTATAATTGCCTAAGTTGATAAAAAATGCTATGCAATAGCTTTACCGCGGCAGTTCCCTAGTGCCACAAGTTTTTTTTTTTTTCAGAAATTGACATAAAATTTTAACAATGGAATTCACGATATTTCACAAAGATATATTTAAAAAAAAACTATATTGCTTGATAACTTAGTGAGTATACATACGGTGAAAAATCTGATACATTTTGGTACCACCATAACTCACGAAATTTTAACATTTCAGCAGTATAATTGTATACTGTTGCTTTAGATTTTGAGGACGGACAGATTATCACCGATGGAAAGGGAACCTAGAAAACAGATTAAATTATTAGTAAAGTTAAAAGCAAGTTAATTATTTTTTATAAAAATATAAATGGAACATTACCTTTTCCACCGATACGAGCTGTTCACTAATTGTGACTATAACTGGACTAGTTTTCCATTTAATCCAAACATTATTAATCAAGTAGGCACACAGACAAATGCTGATAATAAAAGTGATTAGCCAGAAAATCCTTAAAAAAATATTTTATATTAATCTTCTACAAAATTAAGACTAAATCTTACTTTTCGTAAATTTTCTATAGAATTTTTATCTAAAATGAGCATTGACTGCCGCGCTTGCTCAAAGCGGGTCGACGACTTCAGTTTTTCTCAGAAGCCTAGGTTTCCTTACGATGTTTTACTTCACCGTCAGCCAGTAAAGTCCAGATTAACTTAGAAAGTACAACATCCACATTGGTGGCTGGAATTTGAATCCCCGACCTCGTGTTTACGAAGCAGTTCCCTCACCACTGGGCTATCATGACTTTCTTCGGTATCATTTTATATTCATGAAACTTTAATCGAAGTTTAATCATGTAAAGACATGGTTAAAACTCGATAACACTAATCATAGAGCGCTCATTACTAAATTTGTACTTATGCTGATTACTAAATTTGCGTAGCAAATAGTAAAATGTCACTAACATTTTATTAAATTTTGTAGAGGTGTTTGGATGTATGTTTGATATTTGATTATTTGTGTAACTTACTTTTCAATTAGTGTAAGACTTCTTTTTGTAGTATAAGCCAATCCATGAAGAGTTGTATTATTTGCATAGTCATAAAACATTTCACGGACTAATACTTTTTGTCGTTTTCTTCTTGCCTTTCGTACAGAAAAGTCTCCATTCACGTTTGAAACAATAACCTCTTCTCTTTGATTCTTTTCATCACCTCTGCAATTCGTTAAAAGTATTTGACATTATATTTTTATTTGGTTATACATTTATACGAATTGATGAATATCGGTCGCGAAATATTTGTATGAGAAAATTCTTTTCTTCGATTAAAAAGATATAGTATTTTTATACACGTATTTTAGTTTGAAGGTATCCCTTAGGAGTATGACAAAGAAATTAATGAAAATGAGTTCAAATTATTTACGATAACATTGATATAAATAGATTAGATGACCGAGAGATTATTAAAAAAATTAAAATTGTAGGTACTCACTCCATGGCTTATTGCTATATTCTTGCAAGTCAAAGTAAACGCACAAAGCGTTCGCGTCCTAACACAAAAATGGTTTATGCGCAACTGAGTACAGTATTTTAATATGATAACGTAATAGTTTATTAATTTGGTAGGTTGGTTTTGTGTCATTGTACCTTAGAGACGTTATGGAATTATCATTTATCAGCTCTGTAATTTACTTTGCAAAATTATCAGTACCGTGACATCATTTTAGGGGTGTGTTACATGAAAAACCGTATGCCAGTATAAATCAAACCTTTTGGCACGTCGCGTTAATGAATTAATATTTAAATACTTTATGCACTAAATGTAGGTATTAAAGGGCTTAATGCCAACTGGCATTCTCTACTAGCCAACCAAATATCGTAAAATATATTATGTTCATCCTCATCGTCTGAGCCATAAGAAGTCGACTGCTGAACAATAGCATCTCCCATCGATTGCCAAAGAGGCTTTTAAGAAACACCCTGTATCTAGATCGTCTTTATGGTCTTTCAATTTAAAATAATATGTTCATAATATGAAGTAACAGCATTCACGTTAAATAAAACCAATTACAATAAGCCAAATTATTTGAATTATAATGAATGACTTTTTCCTAACATGAGTTAAGCATTTTTTTTTTCATTTATCGATCTGCAATCAGCCCACTAAACTATAATCAGATTTGTGTCTTGTCTTGATTACCAGTTCGAGATTCTTCACATCCAGTGATGTGTCATCTCCACATTTGTTAGGGTTACATTGACGCTATTCGCTTTCTTTTAAGTCTATAGGTAGACTCTGAGGACTCTAGTAGTGTCACAGCTGGTTCATTTTTGTGGTGTTTCAGTCTTCCTTTACAATTATTGAAGGACTTTTCTATAACCTCTTTGACAGTTGGTATGTACTTCAGTGTTCTTTGTGAACCAAGGTGCGCCACTTAAGATGTTTAGTGCTTTATTTTGATATTGTTGCAGAATTTCAATATTAAAATGGCTTGCTAAACCCCAGAGCTCTATCCCATACGTCCAGATTGGTTTTCAGACGGATTTATAGATAAGGAGTTTATTTTTCAAGCTAAGTGATGACTGTCTACCTATAAGCCAGTGAATATCTTTTAGTTTTCGTTTCTTCTGATGTCTTTTGGTTTTTATAATTGTTCTCGCCAGGTAAGTCTTCTGTCAATGTACATACCTAGGTACTCTACGACACTTTTTTGTGGGAGAATGTCATCACCAAGTTTCACCGGTGGGCAGTCTCCTCTTCTGAGACTGAAGGTAATGTGGATGGACTTGACAGCACTAGCTGTAATTCTCCATTTTTTAAGCCATGTTTCTATCTTATTAAGGTGATTTTGGAGTTTTGTAGATGCCGTAATTTGATCATTATCACAAGACAGGATTGCGGTGTCATCAGCATAAGTTGCAGTGACTATAGTGTTTGAAGTGGGTAGATCGGCAGTGTATACGGTGTACAGGATAGGACCCAGCACAGAGCCTTGAGGTACTCCTGCTTCTATGTTATAAAATAAAGATATGCAATCTCCAGTCCTAACTTGGAACACTTGGTTTTCTAGATATGATCTGAGAAGCATATATGCGGGGTGTGATAAGCACATTTTAATTTTACACAGGAGACCCTTGTGCTATACTCGGTCAAATGCCGGTTGTATGTCAAGGAAAACGGCGGAACAGTACTCTTTTTATTCTAAGGATTGCCGAATTGTGTGGATCACTCTGTGTATTTGCTCTGTTGTTCCATGGTTCGCTCGAAAACCAAATTGATACTGTGGGATTGTTCCTTGTTCTTCTAGTATAGATAGCAACCGTTGTAAGAGTACTTTTTCAAAGAGTTTGAACAATAGTGGCAGCAAACTTATTGCCCATATGATGAAACTTCAGAAGAAGGCTTTCCTGGTTTACATATCATGTTAATGATTGAGATTTTCCAAATCAGTGGGCAATATTGTAATCTTATTATTGCATTAAACAGAATAGTTAGCATTACAATGCCTTTCTTTGGCAGGTGATTTAGGACTTCAGCTGTAATCAAGTCAAATCCTGGGACCTTTCTCTTTTTCAGATTTTTAATAGTGTGTACTTCAGTTGGGGTGCGTAATCGCAAACGAAGGGGCATTTGTTGATCACTTTTGATTTTGATTTCACTGATGATTTGATCAATTTCTTCTTCTGTATTCCTGCTGTCGTTCTTTGGGTTTGAATACGTCTTTTAGAAAATTTGCAAATACTTCAGCTTTATCCACAGGTTTTCTCGTCCATTCACAATTTGATTGTCTTATTGGAGGTATGTGTTCTTGTGGTTATTTCAAAGACTTGGTTATTTTTCAAAGGGAGTAATAATCTGCCCTATAATGTGATAAAGTTTTTAGTTTTTCTTGCAGGGTGTCATTTTCATTCTCCTTGAGCATTCGAGTCAATTTATTTTGTGCTTTATTGTCGTGTGCATTCCTGCTTGTGTGCCACTGTCGCCTATTGAGCCAATATATAATATAATAGGCTCACCTGTTGTCAGTATATTGAGTGATTTTGAGTCTATTTTCTTCTTTAATTGCCTGCCTCTGGTTGTGGTCAGTCTGGAGCCCCAGAAAGTATTTTTAGCGTTCCATTTCCATCCGGCAACGTATCTGCTACCAAGTGTGTGAAGGAGTTGATTGCACAATGACGAAGTGCATAGGAAGTGTAGTTTATAAGTTTATATTATGTATGTATGTTAGTCTGTAAGGTATTTATAATATGTATAGTATTAATAAATGATTATTATTATTATTATTATTATTATTAAACAATTGCTCATTAACTCGATGCCGAGGCGGGCAGTACACAGCTGCGATGTTGAGTGAACCTTGCCAGTCCTCTAATGATATAACAGTACCCTGTAGGTATGCTTGTATGAAATTCAGAAGGTGGTGGTGTTGGATGTTTCCTATTATTATAATCGATGACCCATTATTTTTTATAAACAGCTCAATTTCCTGTTTGTTGGGAGACAGGCCATTAATAATCCATGCAGCAATTCGTAGAAATTTCATCATTTTTTATATTGGGCAATGATAGTTGTAAGGTTTTGTTTGATTAGTATAATATATGTTCTAGTGAACTTGTTGACTGAAATTGCGTGTTCTCCTTTTTCATGTACCAGTGAGTAATATTATCGGGATCTTGACTTCGTAAGCCTGGAGGTTGTTCTTTAGCATGAATGCTTGGTTTTAGTGGAAGGAAGTCCTCTGTTTGAAAGCAACATTATTAGTTCTTGGGTGCTTTATGTTTGTTGCAGCATTTTGTGGGATGAAACCATTTTTCTTGAGCGGATCTCTTTGTATACTTGGCACCCCTTGTAGTTTGCAGGATGGTCTCCAAGGCACAATGTACAGGTAGCAGGTGTATTTCTGTCTTTTTTTGGACAATCTATAGAACTATGTCTTTCTGCACATTTAACGCAACGATAGGGGCGAATGCAATTGTTTTTAGTGTGCCCATATTGCTGACATCTAGCGCATTGACGAATTTCATTTGTTTTTCGTGGATCTTCTATCTTAACTTTGGTGTGGTATATGGAATCTATATGCTTTAGTTCTGGGTTATTTGGGCCAGGTTCTACATTCACGAAAAACATATTTAACGTTTTTTGTTTCTTCTAGAAAGTGCACATATAATTTCTTCTTTGATCATATTACCGATTTTCCTATTTCCTCAAAAATGGCTTCTTTTGGAGTTGTGTGGTGCAAATGTTTAATCACAATTTCACAGCTTCTATTATCTTTGGGAACAGAACTATCTAGAAGCTCTGTCAATTTAATTATATCCATAATTTCATAAAGGATTATTGGAGGTGATTTGCTGGCTTTCTTGGATTGCGTTTGGCTTTCCAATGGGCTCATCAGGTATGTCTACTGAAAGTTCAGTATATCTGTAAAAAGTGTTGATGGAATTCTGTGATGTTTGAGTTGAGTTCTTTTTCAGTAGTCCCGTGGAAGGTGGGCTATTGGATAGCTTTTTTTCTTTTAGGATTTCGTTAAGTGGGCATTCTTGGCCATTTGAGGGGACAGTTGTTATCTTCATCATCAATGGTGATAGTCTCCGACGCACGGTCTGTTATTTTGCCTTAGTTGCGGCCATCCTTATTTTTTGAGGCTTTTATAAAGACAATAACCAAACAAAACTTCTAGTAAAACCCCCGTGGTTTTATGTGTCATAGTTTTCAAAATATTTCGATAATCGAGAAAATCCATAGAAACCATAGAAACTTGTTTTATTCTCTCATAATGGACATTTTACAATGAATGTTTCATGGGACGCTAGCCATTAACTTAATGCATCATTACATATATTTAAACTTAAAAAAATGCGTTCTCCTAGGCGTCAATTTCATAATAATTTTTCTATGGTCATTCTTAACGTGGTTCATTTTATTTTTGTGTGTAAATGTTTAGTACAATACTAAGCATTACCACAAAAAAAATAAGAAGCAACGAACACAAGAACTCGGAGATATTCATTTTTTTAGTTTTATTTTAGGGTTGTCAACTGATGTAGGCGCCTTTAACAAACGACCAATTTCGCTCGGAATAAATTGGCTTCTTCAATTATTATAATTTCCTATTACTATTTCTGAAGCAATATCCTTGGACTAATCATGTCTTAACTAACACGCTTTCATTAGATTCACCTGTAACAACCAAATCATGAAACAAATCTTGTTTATTATTCTTTTTTGTTTTGTAAGTGCACAAGCACTTACATCAAAATGAATCTTCGATGAAGGATATTATGTGGATTTGGGAAGGGGTCCGCCCTCGTTAGATAGAATGTCAAAACCCAATTCCCATACATAATATCTGGAGAAGCGGGTTGAGGTGTCATGGAACCGTCAAAGACCCATGGCACTGCTTTACCTCAGCAGGTACTGACCCGTGCTGCTGGGGGATGTCTTGACTTGTTTCACCGCGCGCTAGTCTTTTGACCCATTCCGATCGCTCATGTCCATTGGCAACCGACATAAAAAGAATAAACGTTCCGTTCTTACCGGCAAGGTTCTGTCACTCTTAAAACCGACAATGGAGAATGTTATTACCCATGATCCACTACCGCAAAGTTTTGCCGATAGTCCTAAGACTGAATTGGTAACAGACACTTCTGATGATAATATACTCGTATCTCGTATCGTACCTCAGAAGAAGTTTTGACAAACTCCGATGCGACAACCCTATTTCCATAGAAATTTCAAAAATATTTAGAAACGCTCTATCTTCGTATTCCTGCTATTGACGTATGTCATATTTTAGGGTATTATTGACAATAACATTACGCATATATTTAAATGAAAATAAAATGCCACCGTGATAAGAAAACATGAAAAAAAATGTTTTGTGTTAATCGGTAAAAGTAAAAAATCTCCTATTACATCAAAGGTACAATGCCCCTTTTTTTAATCTAAATATATATTATGCTATTATTTTATTTAAAGGACTAGCTAAATATGTATTACAACAATTTTCGAAATTAAAAAATAATTTTGTTTTTCTCACTTTTAAATGAAATCTTCATAACTTTATAATTATAAAAAAAAATACTATAGGTATTTTTGCCAAACCTTTATCGTCACTACATTTATCGAATAAAAACATGAAATTGACATGACCGCAACTGAGGCAAAATAACAGACAATGCGACCGTGTTTGTGACAAATTTTTCTTCTTTGTGGTGCTGCCTGTGCTAAGATTTCCAAGTGAGGAAGATCTAGTTCTTGAGATAAAGAGGCTGGGATGAAATGCTTGCTGTACAAGTTTTTTAGTGCTGCCATGAACATTCTCCGTTACAGGGGCCTGGTCGCCTAATTTCACACTCGCAGGTACCCGGGCCTGCTCGCGGGGCGTTAGCCGGATCGCATAACAAATCTGTTTCGCTATCATTCATACTTTCATATTACAAGTTGGGATATACGCGCATCACTTGCCCAATGCGGTCGCATTTTTAAGAGGGATTTAGTCCTTCCGAGGCCTGCGAATGCCTCTATGTGGGTTATTTGTCGCCGCCCTTGCTCGGCGATGCTGCTCATTTAGCACTACCCGGGAGACACGTGTAGGGTGGGCCTAGAAAAAGGTTGTAATTCCTACGGATGCGAGCAGCTGTGCCGCCCGCATGAGTTAAGCATTTAACTTTTTTTTAATGACGTTAAACGAGTAAGTAGTTAGTAGAATATTAACGTCACTGCTCCACTTGAAGCTCAAGTGGCTCTGATATCTGATAGCCGTCTCAGTTTAAGTTAAGCTTTTCCTTTGCGACCGCATTCTTTGATCTCACTCAAGTGTTTCTGTTTTACATTAGCGGTGTACATTTAAATGATTTTATTGTTTTGAGATTTGACGTTTATGGCTAACAGATTTAATTTAATTTAATTTGTTTTTTAATTTACGCAATATCGTTACATTTATGCGTAAACATTTGTGGGTTTCAGGATGAATAGATTGAATTATCCGGGGAAGTACTACACTCTCATATAGTAGATTGTTAAAAATTTGTTAAAACACAAATGCATTTCGTATGATAAGTGAAAGCGCCATGGAAGCCTAATGGAATGGTGTCCACCATTTCTGGATTCCACTGACTGCTTACCATCAGGCAGAGTGGAGTCACTTTGGTAGGCTATAAAAAAATTATCACCTAGAAGCCTTTTTCCCTTTTCCTTGCTCATTCCTTTCTCTTCAAACGCAACTGGATGGATGTTTTAGGGTGTACTAAGCAGGTATAGAAAATTCAAAATCAATGTATTATTGTTAATGAATACATGACTATGACTGCTCGATTGTGCTTTCTTAGTAATATTTCTACAATGTTAGAACATCATAACAACACATAATCTATGTTTAAGATTACGGTTATCATTTACCATGGGATAGGCAGCATGCCTGCTTGCCATCTAAGTTGTAGATAAAGTTAGATTGTGATCTTTAATTATGTAGCTTCAAGAGATTGATTACGCACTGGCTAAAATTGCCTAAGTAACTCAAGGGATCACTTTCTTACATGACTCTTCAAATTTCCTTAGCAACCTTCATAAGTTAAAAAATACACCAATTCTATAAAAGCAAGAAAAGTATGCAAGCAAGTATAAGTATTAAATCGAAAACCAACAAATATCGATATAGATGAGCATCTATATCGATATTTGTTGGTTTTCGATTTGTTAAGCCACGTGCGTTCGTTAGCAAGCCATAAATTATCATAATCTGACGGCTCATAAATTCCACCTTTGATCCCGTGCGCAGGAGTTGCACTAACGTCCTGTTTGCGCTAATATTGCTACATCCGAGCTAAATCAAATTTGATACTCACTTTTGTAATTCGTTATACTCTGTAGTTACTAGTTTTGGTTCCTCAAAAAGCCGGCGCAGCTTCGTGTACATAGACCATACGGGCTATACGAGCAAGAGCTAGCAGCCCAATTACGCCATCTTTTCTCTTCCTTTTCCCTTTCCCTTCTTTGGTTTTTAAGCATTATTTCATAGCCATATTCATAGGTTACGGTTACCACTTACCATCTGGTGAGCCGTATGATTTTTGTCACCAAAGTTGTTTAAAAAAAGACAGTGTCAATTAATTCACGATTTTCTGGTTTTACTTTTTTGTAAACATTTTTATTTCTTTTAATTATATTTAGTACAATAAAACATTTGAACAAATCAATTGTCTCTTTCCATAGTTTTTTTACAACAAGAATCATAGGAACTGATAGAATTTTTGCAGGTGGATGCACCTGGCTTTTAGGGGGTGCATCTTCATTTTATTAAGCAAACTGTGACGAAATTTTTCTTGACAGGGGAGTATAACTGCATCCCTTTGAACCATGCTGCCGGCACCCATGACAAGAATGGAGTCAGTATATTTTGAAAACCGAATATAAATTGCAAAAATGTAAAGTTTATCTGATTTATGATTACAATAAAAAAGTTGTTTTTATTCTCTAATATATAAAATCAATTGATGAAGGTAGTTCCGTGCCACTCAGAGTGGCTATTCTCGGGGAAGACTTCTGATTAGCAGTGGGCATATTTTGGCTGAAACGATAAAATATGAAATAAATTTTATTAATTATTAACTGTTTAAAAATACTTGTAAATTCGATCAAAACCAAACTGTCAATGATTATGACAAATATGCTTGAATAAAATGTCTTTGATTTTATATTGTGGTTCATCAAGTGTCTATTTACCCGATGACAACATAAACATTTTGGTATGTAAAAGTCAACAACGCTCCTGGTATTTACTTTAAGAACTAAACTTTTTAGAATTTATTTTACGTTGTCAAACTCATGGTAACTAATAACTCATTAACATATTACACAGAATATAAGGTCTATCGTTAGGTTTGGCATATTATCAGTTTTATTACTGTTAACTTATACAAGTTGAAGAAATATAATATATTTCAGTAACTTATGCCTACTTTGGGTCTAAATGTTGTGTAGCTTTGTGTGTTGTAATTATTGTTATTATTATTATAAAGTAAATACTTACACTTTAAATTTTTCTTTTGGTATAGAAATAGTTTTTGTTCTCTGTATTTTTTCTTCTTTTAGATCCTTTTTTAGCATACAGTAAAGCCTAGAACGTAATATGAAACATAAACTTATTGTAGTGACTAAATCATACAAATTAAATTCAAATAATATTTACCTCAAAGTAACAAAATAGAAGATTTCAACTAAACTCAAAAACGAAAATCCTAAAAATAAACCTAGAAGTCCACCAATGTTAGCAAGGAAATCTGTCAAACCGAACAGCTCTGAACGTCGCATTGATAAAAACCGGGGTCTTTTAAAATACATCTCCAACTTTGAGAATTCCGTTCTGAAAAACAAAAAGACAGAAATTAATTTACCACGAAAGTATCTCGTAGAACCGTCATAATAGACGTGACCATTACTAACAGTTTGGCACCAGGAGTAGTAGACACCATTTTACTGACTGCTTACTATCAGGCAGAGTGGAGTCATTTTTGTATAATAATAATAATAATAATACCAGCCTATTTACTGTCCCACTGCAGGGCAAAGGCCTTTTCTCATATAGAGAAGGTATGAGCATTAATCACCACGCTTGCTCAAGGAGGATTGGCAATTTCAGACATTTAAGTCCAGGTTTCCTCACGATGTTTTTCCTTCACCGTTAGTCAGAAATGTCCAAGATAAACTTAGAAAGTACATATGATTTGTAAAATCACATTGGTACTTGCCCGGATTCGAACCCACTACCTCGTGTTTATCTCGTGTTTTTGTATACTGATATAAAAAAAACTAAATTTATTTTGCTATGCTAATTTAAAAAAATAATATTTACTTTTAAACTTTCTCGTTGCATGATATAATTTATAAACATACAGGAATTTACGCGATCATGCATTAGGTATTTACATACATTATTTTGCTTGACGTTTTGACCAGGTTAAACCGGCCGTGGTCACAAGCAGAATGGTGAGGCGATCGAGCATCGAGCACCATAATGTCAGGACCAATGGGTGCCCCATAAAATAACCTACTTACCCATTTCTTGTTAGCGACATGTTATAAATTTTGTCAGCTTGAGTAATTAGTTTGTTAAGGTTGAATTCCGTTTTAAGTATTTCTGCTTCATAATCGATACTGTGGCATGCAGGAAGGCAATTGCACTTCTCTTCATCTATTCTTTCCCTGTCTACTATATTTTCTGTAATATTATTTTTATTTGTAAGTTTTATTAATTACTTTATACCTAAGAATTTTTGCCTGACGTGTGACATACAGTTCAATTCCAGTTAACAATATTTGAATAAAAAGTATTTGATGTGTAAAATATTTTACCTTGTAAACTCGTCATGCAATTCGAATTTTGAACATTGCATATTGGCATATCGTCTGTACCTAAAAATAAGTGAAATAAATTGATTGAATATTGTAAATTTTTTGTAGACCAAGTATTCAAAAATCAACTTACGTGGCATGTAGAAACCAACGCAGTGACAATTTCGGTAAGTTAAGTTTGCAATACACTCAATCCTACAGTTATTTGCTGTGTATATTTTAAAATATTTCAATTTGCGTTCCCCTGGGAAATAACATTGCCGGCTGTAAGCACAAAATTGTACATATTTAGTTTTTTTTTATATAATAAACAATAATTAAATTAAAAATCTGCACGGACTGCTACGCAGAGATCTCAGGTTTAATCCGCCGATTATGCAAGGAGAAATTTGGTTTTTCTGGATTTTGTTGAGAAAGTTTTAGTATTAGCCCCGAATTTGGAATTGCTCTCAGTAAACAGCAACTGGTTCGTCCTTTGTAAGTAAAAACTGATGCTGATGTTAGGTCGTGTTAAATTTACAGACGTTAATACTATTTTAATAACTTTATAATAAAATCTTACATTTCTGCATCATATTTCCTTAAACTTTCAGTTGTATTCAATGTGCTAAAACTAAGCGCCATAGATGATACTTGAGTGTTTAAAATCGCATAGTAATACCGTGACGATTGAGGTAAATCTGCGGGATGTTGTACATACACCTGAAAACAATTTATTCATCACTGCATCAAAAATAATACCGGATTTTATACTACAATTCACATATCAAAGATAACAACCATTCAATTAATAAAAGTACTTCAAAACGATAATAAAATGGACTAACAAGTAAGAGACAAAATAATAAACTACAACGCCATTATTCATTCAATAAAAAATCATAAAAGGAAAGCTTTATAATACAGATACAGAAAAAGCAAAGGTTACAACATACAAGGATGTAAAGGAATAAGGCTTGGTCCCAGTAGTTCTGATGATTAAAAGAGAAAATCCAAAAGAACTGCACTAATAAAAGTCATGCTCTTAAGTAAATAGACAAAACGGCTTACAAAGCTCAAAAAAGTATTCAATTAAATGAAGAAGTTTGATGATAAAACTTACAATAAAGAAATCAAAACAGAGAGAAATAACTTACTTTAAATCCGGAGTTGAGTACATTACATACTGGATCGCGGTCTGGAACATAGTCTTTCAATATTATCTGCAAATCTGGCTCTATTCCATTCTCCTATACATAAAGAATTGAAATACTTTAGCATCAAATATGATGACAATGACACATAATTGTGCGGACACTAACTATACTTTTGACGTTCATGAGTAACGATTTCTACTTAGTTTGACCAATGATTTGCATTGGTTTTTCGTTGGACGAAATTGCACGAATCGTGATATTTTTTAGACAATGGTAAAAATGTATCATATAAATCTCACCTATAAAAAAGTATAAAATGATTACGTGAATTTTGAAAATTATTTTCATGGTCATCAATTTGGGTATTTATTTTTATTTTTTTAATGGTGCGTAGTGGTACTGTATTACTGCAATGCACTCTGCTTGTCAACACAATTTTACGCATCATACACATCAAGCACACTAAGTAACTCACTTTTCCAGGAGCTGGGTAGACGTCAGAACTGAAGACACTATAACCATGTGCCATGCTCCAATTTTTGGTGGAAGTATTAGCTTTTAATAATGTGTAGTCCTTTGTAATACTGGAACAGTTGTAATTCTAAATAAAATGCCATCATAGAAATGCACTCAAATACTGTCTTTCTTGTTCAAAGACAGTATTTGAATCCTAAAACTAGCTTCATTATTTCAAAATATGGGTTTTCTCATCGTGACAAAGTTAAAATTAGGTTAAAAAATAATTTAGTTCTTAGAGTAAATACCAGGAGCGCTGTTCATTTTTACGTTCTCAACTATGCGATATATTTTAATATATACGTTACCTCATAGTATTCAATAAAAAAATGTATTTTTTGACTGAATGGGTATAATAATATGCGAAATCGTAAAGTGGTTGAAATTAAATGTGCTACATACTTTTCACTTAATATTTCATCTGCTGCCAACGAATTTATATTATAACACAACCCTTCACTAGTAAGAACTTCAGTAACAGTATCCTCACAATCAAAGTCAAATTTGCCACGCCATGCACAGAAATGAAATATATCCTTTATTTTTGGAGCAACCTAAAATAAAGCAGTCAATAACAACATCAATTAACTAAAGTTCTTATAAGATTTAAAAATATTTTGTATATATCTTACTTCGATTATGTTACGAACAACTACACGAGCATCTGAAATATTGCGAGGAAAAATCGACACCATTTCGTCGTCATACAAACCGGATCCACATACGTGTGTTAAATCTTCAAACTTTGCAAACTCATTTTTGTAGCTAAAAAATTTAGAAATTAAATTGCAACAAATTATGATGAATAGAGGAATAAAATAATAAATAAAAATTAAACAGTAACTGTAGTAAAAAAGTTAACTTTATAAATGAATTTAGACAGAACAAGTCGAAGAATAAAGTTGTAACAAAATGTATATTTTTTTTTTTTTTTTATATTATAGCCTACCAAAGTGACTCCACCCCGCCTGATGGTAAGCAGTCAGTGGAATCCAGAAGTGGCGGCCACTATACCAAAAGCCATCGTCTTAAACTGCTGGTATGGTGGCCTCCACTATGGCGGCTGGGAATGGGGTTAGGGGAAGGGAATGAGGGAGGTGAGGAAAGAGGAAAGGGGGGAAGTTAGGCCTCCGGCGCTCTCACTCACCGAACGAAACGCAGTAGTACGGATACTACTACTCTTAAGTCGATCTTCTATGAGAGGGTAGTACTTCCCCGGACGATCCGGCCCATTCATGCTGAAATCAGCGTGGATCTACTACCGTACAATATATAACATTGAAAGACAAGAATAAAATTATCTTAAGGAATTAAATCATGATTGTTCAGAAATTGTAGTAAAATCCTAATTTTGAAATTCACGATGCTTCATAAAGATATATTTGTAATAACTATATTGTACGATAACTAAGTAGATAAAGGTACATACGATAAAATATCTGATTCATTTTGTTCCATTAAATCACGAAATTTTAACATTTCAGCCGTATAATTGTACACGGTTGCTTTAGATTTTAAAGACGGACATATCGTCACCGATGGAAAAGGAACCTAGAACACAAATTAAATTATTAGTGAAGGTATAAGCATGTTATTTGATCAGTGTGTGTTGTCATACGGAGCAGAAACGTGGTCGCTAACTATGGATCTTATCAGAAGGCTCAAAGACAGGACACATAGCTCGTAGGATTAATGGCCGATGGAGCAGAAAGCACTTGCAAGGTGGACCGACGATCTTTTATGGATGGCGGGCAACCCATGGATGAGGGTGGCGAATGACCAGTCTAGGTGGCGGCTAAAAGTTAGGAGAGGCTTATGTCCAGTAGTGAATTTATTTTGGCTGATATGATAAAGCATGTTAATTATTTTTGTGAAAAATATAGATGAAACATTACCTTTCCCACCGATACGAGCTGTTCACTAACTGTGACTAGAACTGGACTAGTTTTCCATTTACACCAAACATCGTTAATTAAGTAGGCACACAGACAAACGCTTGCAATAAAAGTGATAAGCCAAAAAATCCTAAAATAAAAAAAATATTAATATAAAACATTTTAAATTAATCTTTTACAAAATTTAGACACTATCTTGCTTTTTTTTAATTAAAAATTTTCATCTAAAATGGGCATTGCTTGCTACGCTTGCTCAAGGTGGATTGGCAATTTCAGGTTTCCTCAGAAGCCTAGGTTTCCTCACGATGCTTTACATCACCGTCAGTCAGTCTCTGGAAAATCCAAATCAACTTATATCAACTATATATGATTTGAAAAATCACATTGCTACTTGCTGGAGTACGGATCCCTGACCTCGTGTTTACGAAGCAGGTCCCTCACTACTGGGCAGTCCCGATTTTCATTGATATCATTTTATATTCATGAAACTTTAATTGAGGTTTAATCATGTAAGAGAATCACGGTTAAACTCGATTACACTAATCATTGAGAGCCCATTTAAAACCTAAATTTGTATAGCAAATAATAAAATATATATATATTTATTATTTTGATGTTTGCCTAAATATTTCTGTAACTTACTTTTCGATAAGAGTAAGACCTCTTTTTGTAGTATAAGACAATCCATGAAGAGTTGTATTATTTGCATAGTCATAAAACATTTCACGAACTAATGCTTTTTGACGTTTTCTTCTTGCTTTTCGTACACAAAAGTCTCCATACACGTTTGAAACAATAACCGTTTCTCCTTCGTTGTTTTCTTCACCTCTGCAAATCGTTAAAAGTATTTTACATTCTATTTTTATTTGGTTATTTAGCCGAATTGATGAATATCGGTCACGAAATATTAAAGTTTGTATGAAATAATATTATTCTCCGAGTAAAAATGAAATGCGTATTTTACACGTATTTTACACTACAACCCGACAGACAAACTTAAAACGTATAATGCTTTTAAATTCAATTAAAAATTTTACGGAATAAAAATCAATTTAAAAATTAATCATAGTTGAAGGTATCCTACAGGGGTAAGAAAAAAAAGAGCATAAATTATTTACTAAAAACGATAGCATTGATATAAACAGGCGTAATAGTTAACCAAGAGATTATCTCAAATTAAAAATTGTAGGTACTCACTCCATGGCTCAGTGCTATATTTTTGCGAGTCCAAGTCTGTAATCGTACAAAGCGTCCTAACGCAGAAATGGTTTATGCACAACTAAATACAGTTTTTAATATAATAACGTGAAAGTTTATTAATTGGGTTAATGGTCTACACCTCATTGGACTTTAGGGACGTTCTGGAATTATCAGCTAGTTCTATCAGCTCTGTAATTAACTTTGCAAAATGATCGTTGTGACATCATTTTAGGGATGTGATATATGAAAAACCGTATGCAAATATAAATGAAACCTTTTTAATCAAACGAGGTTTAAAGAGAGCATTAATATCACGGTAGGCAGCGGCTTCGCAGAGCCCCTGGCATTGCAGAAGTCTACGAGCGACAGTTACCACTCTTACCATCAGGTGGGCTGTTGGCTCGTCTGCCACTGTAGGCAATAAAAATAAAATAAAAAAAATAGTAAGTCGCGTTAAATATTATTTTAAATATCGAAATATATAATGTTCATCCTAATCGTCTGAGCCATAAGACGTCTACTGTTGAACATAGACATCTCTCATCGATTGCCAAAGAGGCCTATTAGAAACAGCCTGCATCTAGCGTCTTCCAGCCGATTTAAAATATTATGTTCATATTAAGTAACAAGCATTTTTCATCTAAAATAATGTAATAAAGAGAAAAGACTAGATTTTTTGTATGTTTGTTTTTTGCAAAGATTTAACTAAAAATCTACGTTATCTACAGATTTGAAAAATTCTTACCTCTTTTGAAAGAGACAAAATAGGACGGATAACTTAGGCTATATTTTATTATGCTTAACATATTTTTCAATTACTTTCGAAAGTTCAATATTTACGCGCCCTTGTAAATCTGAATGATGCAATATGTCACTATCGCTATGATATTTTCTGTAGACGTTTGTTGTGAGACCGAATAAAACTTTTTATACCAAAGCGAAGAAGACGCCTAGTGTTAAATAAAAATGATTAAAATAAGAAAAATTATTGGAATTATGATGAATGATTAAATAAAAAAAACACCGGCTCATTTCAAACATGACTTAACATGAGTCTAGCATTAAACTTTTTTTTAATGACGTAAATACAAGTTAGTAGTTCGTGATAGAAAAACAAAAATTATGTGACTCAAACTACATATTAGTTTTAACACATCACTATTAATTATTATGGCGTAGACAGTACCCATGCATGTAATTAAGTAATTGAACCCTTGTACGTGCTATTAATTTATCAGCATATAGAACTAATTATTGTATAATTCAGCAATATTTTTACATCAAAGTTATTTATGTGCTATTATCTGACCCATATCTATGAAAACTAGGAAGTGTATTTAATTAGTTACCTAATAAATAAATTGATGAACAGATAACCTATTAAAAATATCGATCACCAGACAAATGAAAGTGAAAATGATTAGACGAATGAAAAGCCTTTGTACAGATGTGATGATTTACCTGAACATTGTATCTCTTTCCATATTTAAAGTAAAGTGACGCTATGCTCTGTTACCATCTTGGATAAAAAGCTAACGTTAATTTAAATGCATCAACTACCAAGCAGCCGAAAACAGTACGAGTGCAGCGCCAACCAAAATATTTATAAGACTAGTTAAATAGAAGCTAGGTTCAAAACAAAATAAAAATTAATATCTATCAGTGATACTAGACTACTTCTTGTTTTAACCCGTTACAAACATAAATAATGAACAACAATCAATAGAATAATGATACTGACATGAACAGCACACAGCTACTATAAACCAGAAAAACGTTGACAAGATTTATATCTTATTTATTTTAAAATATGAACAAAGAAGAGACCAGATAAACAAGTCTTTCGAATAAGAAAATTGATGCGGAGACGCGTGATCGTGTTGTTAATTCTTTAGAGCTTTCACTAAGTATGTAACAATTCGAGATCGAAGTGGTAAATGTAATAATTTTTCTTACATATCCAATGATAGCCATTGATACAATATTTATTTCTAAAGAGAATACTAATATTCATTTGATTATATTAGATATGAAATACCAAGCAAAAACTATCACCTAAAATATTCCAACATATGATTATGGTTATTCAGTATACCATAAGCCTAAGAGAGACAAATTCGGGCAAATCTTTAAATTGACTTTCAGACAAGTATGTTCAATATACGTA
Organism: Parascotia fuliginaria; assembly: GCA_963082885.1. Lineage (NCBI taxonomy): Eukaryota > Metazoa > Arthropoda > Insecta > Lepidoptera > Erebidae > Parascotia > Parascotia fuliginaria. Next base: position 18,118,955 of record OY720179.1, on the reverse strand, counting down.
TGATGTTTTACATTAACTTTTTTTATAAATGTCAAATCTTTGCTCACTTAAAATTGATCTTCTATGCATACTATACGTCTATATACCTTTCCCCAGTTCGTATTCAAACTCATAGTTCATGTTTCATTAACCTTCTTTAATATATTCTATATGGAAAATATCATCATATGCGGTTTACTCAAAGCTGTCAAAGTTATTGAGCACTTCCTGCACCAATTTGATATATTACACGATCAATTAATTCATAATATTGACTGCATGTACTTCAGCTAATTTGTCTTTACCGGTTGTCAAACTTGCGTTGCATACAAAATTAGCTCTTATTACAATGTTCTTAATTGTCTGTTATGTTTCTGTTGTAAGTAAATGTTAAGTTTGCTATTTATTTAATGTGGGACACAGCTGTATTTTAATATGACAGCATTTCAATGATATGTTAAGTTGTAAATGATTGTAATACTATTGTAAGGTTAAAATATAATAGGTTTAAATCAACTTTGTGTTGTGGGTCATAGCAATGATTATTATTGACATTTCCGTGTTTGACTAGTTTCAATTAAATGGAATTAAAACGTCATGCTGATTTAATAATAAACAAATTAAGTCTTCATGGAAAGTGAAATAGATTAGTATCTAAAACTGGTTATTTTAATCAGAATATCTATGGAGCAGTCGGAGAGATGTGGGAACATCACTGCAGTTAAGTATTATTATTTGAATCTTATCAGCTAGTTTTGTTTCTTTTTAATCCTTATTGATTTTTTATATCTTATTGGATTTTTGTTATTGTTCAGGTTTCTTTTCGATAGTTTCAATAAAAATATGTTACTTATTATTTAATTTTGAAGTCTCAACTTGTCTTAGGTACTGATGCCGTAACCAATAAGTAGTCAAGAAACCCATCAAATTACTAAACCCGAATCTTTACTTATGCCTACAGAAATCAAAATTAATAATAGCACAAACAACAAATCAGTTTTAATCGACCACATCTAACATTATCGTTATACATCTATTTGATCTGGCTACTTTCATTAAGCGACAATACATTAGTTTTTATCGGCTTGCATTGTGAGTGGATTGCTGCTGTCAATGTTATCACAGCTGTATCTGGCCTGTCAAAAGTATATCATTTAAACAGTCGGCAACCGGTTGCGGGAGACGTCGATCTACTGGTATAGTTGCGACGGTTGTTAGTACGGTCAGCAACGCTATTACTTTAGCATACAACTTATTAATATAAACTTATACTACCTAATACAAATCATTTTCACACTAATCTTTAAGTTAAAATCAATAATACTGTTAAAATTCTAAATTTTGTATTAAGCGTAATTATTATCACTATAGTTGGCAAAAAAGAGACTATAATATTTTACAAGTAGGTTATTACACTCTCAGAAAATTTCTAACGTGTACAAAACTTAAGATAGATACTTGACTTCAGTATATTAAAATTATCACTAATTGACACACTGACTCCGTAATGTCACCGAAATTTTTACATTAACATTATCCATCCCATCCATAATTTAAGAGTTAGACTCTTGTCGGTGGAACTGATGCAATTCCTGCCACTTCTCCCTGTCCAGAGCCATCTCTTTAACCTCCTTATACGACATGGCACCAGCACTTTTCTTTATTTGACTCATGTAGTTTATCCCTGGACTTCCTCTACCTCGCTTTCCTTCTATTTTCCCTTCTATAATGTTTCTTATAAAGCTGTCATGTCGTATAATGTGGCCAATCATCTTTCCTCTTCTACTTTCTATTGTCCTGAGCAAGGTCCGCTTTTCTTTCACTCTTCTCAACACATCTTCGTTTGTGATCCTCTCATTACTCTCTTATCTCTTAACATTATAATATCTGTTATATTTATAAAAGCAATGTGCAATATTTTAACTGATTTTAAGATTGATTAAAGATAGTACATTACATTTATTGCTTACTTCCAATTATGATTCAAGGCTTTGTAATACATATTAATATTTTTATTGCAATGATTTTTTTAGATTACAAAAATATGATACCCAGTTTTTTATAGCTAATAAACCCTTGGATGTCAGACGTCATATTGGGGAACTTATTTTCATCTGCATCTTTTTATTTATTGGTATTCTCAGTCATATTGCATCAGCTGTTGTTCAATTATGAATGTCATGTTTCATTTACGTGTTCAATATTTTTTTGATCAATTATTGTTTTATGTTTGCTTATCTTGATTCTAGAGTGGAAGACGCAGCGTGGGCAGATTCCTCACAAGGTGGACCGACGATCTTATAAGGATGGCGGGCAACCGATGGACAAGACGGATCAAAATTAGAAGGATATTCTTGTGGTTGCACTGATTTGATTTTCCCTTATTCTCAGTCTACTGTAATATGCAAGTACTGTCCTAGCTAGTTTGCTTTAATATAACCTTTAAGTGATCTAAGAGAAAGTTATCTCTGAACCTCTTATATTGTGAGTCTATAACCGAATATTTTATAAACTAACTTCAAGCCGTTAGGTTGTGGAATTCTCTTTCTCATGTCATTCGTGAAAGTACTTCTGTGGATGTGTTTAGGAGAAGAACAAGAGAACATTTCCTGTCATTGGTTCATTAGTATACTCGTATTTATTATCGGTCATAATTAATGTATGTAAGTTTATCAATTTTATAATATATATAATTATTATATTATTATGTGTGTATTATTAGTGTGTAAGTTTATTTGTTTAAGTATACACTATAGTATACAAAATAAATAGTTAAGTATTAGGTTAATAAACTCTATCTCTTTTCATTTTTATCTTTATTTCGGTTGTACACTTCACTCGTTCTTACACTAATATTTTTCCTCTACACTCTGGGTTTGCTGGTAGAAAACTCATTACTGAGTTAAGCTCGCCTTTGTACATCAACAATTTGTTAAAAAATATGTAAATGGTTTTTTTTTTGTGTGTACAATAAAGAATTAAAGAATAAAGAAAGACTAAATATAATAAATTCTTGAAAGTAATTTAGTAATGTTTTCTGCAGTAGCTGATAAGTAGTCACCAGTTTGCAGCAAATTTTCATGGTCATCTTAATAAATTTATTAAATTGACAACTAGTTTAGTGAAATATTTATTGTTTTGCTATCGGTCCAAGCAGCGGGCGCTACAATCGGCTACCGGATAAAATTTAACGAATCACCCGCCATCATTTTAATGCTATCGTAATGAATGTAATATACGAGCGAGTTTTATCGGTTACTGATTCTGTCCCATCAATTTTTTATTCTTACCAATTGGTTCATGTAATCGATTTAAGAGGTGTGCCATAGAATAAATAAATTACGTAATTTTTCAAGATACGAGTTTAATATACGGTGTACTGTAGATAATATAATATATTTTCTGTTAATAAACATATCCACGCTGGATTTGGGCATGAATAGGTCGGATCGACCGGGAAAGTACTACCCTCTCATAGAAGATCGACGTAATAGTAGTAATATCCGTACTACTGCCGTACTACTGCGAATTGTTCGGTGACTTAGAGCACCGGTGGCCCAATTTCCCTCCTTTCCTCTTTTCTTACCTTTTCATTCCCAGCCGCCAAAATGGAGGCCACCATGTTTCAGACGAAAGCTTTTGGTATGGTGGGCACCACTTTTGGATTCCACTACTGCTTACCATCAGGCGGGTTGGAGTCACTTTAGTAGGATGACAAAATAACAACCTTATTTAAAGGTAAATAAAAACCTGTAATAAAATTACCAAAATATAAGGTGATGTTAAAAAACTGGTTATCAAAACAGTCAGATGGATGTAGTTATCTCAATTTTGTTGCTACCAAAAATGGCTTTAGCGTCAATATCATATATATTTATAAATACGTTCGGTGCAAAAAATTGAAAAATTTATCACGACAGACAGACTATTGTTTTGGGCATGCCATTTCACGCAACTCACCAGACTTCACCAACAGACCATAATTTCAGTACATTTATTACCCGTATAAGAATGTCGTATTCAGAATTAATATCACCATTGTCTACAAATGTTCCTCTTTTATTTGACTCCCTATCGGGCCGGTAGCTGCATATCCAAAGCCTGAGTTATCTCGATCTACTGCCAATCAATCTACATCACATCACTACGTAAAAAGTCAACCTAATTTTGCGTCTGCTGAATTTCAAAATGAACTGTATGCTGTGAGCAATAAAGTCGATGATATAATAAATTGTCTGGTTGATTTAAATTTGTGAAGGATTCAATCGGTCGTAACAATCGATTTTGATTGACAGATAAAAGAAATCGATGCAACGCTTTGTTCTTAGATCGATTATTGTGTCTGCGTAATTGGGTAACGGTGTAATGGTGATAGTTTGATGCTATTTAAAGCTGTAACAATAATAATGATACATTTAATTTTTAAAGCTAATACTTTTTCTATGGCATATCTGTAACCTGTGTGTGCGACGGTCATTTTATATTAAATGCCTTTTACATTTTCATTTTGTGCTCGACAATAAAGTGTTTGGCCAAAGTTCCAGCTATATTCTTCTTATAAAGTGCTTTCGTTTTTTAAAGTTCAGCTAACAACCTAAAGAAATCTTTTATTTTATTAGCTTACATCAACAAGAAAACTCACCATCAATAATATGATAATGATCAAAAATTGTATTTGGGTATATTAGGTGTTATCTTGATATGAGCTTTAAAGTAAATAAATATATTACAAATGATATACCTGGACGCATATCCAGTTTGCCCAGGCTTCGTTACTTTAACCCAGTTTTGATGACCCAGTCATGACTCTAAGAAATAATTTTAGAACTAATAATATAAGGTGAATCAGGAAAGAAGTTTATAACGCAATAACTATTATAAGCAATAATTGAATTAAACACATAAAATGAGTTTCATAACGAGAGTGGCGGATTGTTCAGTCAGTCATCGAAAGAAAAGCCAAAAAATTTATTGACTAATGGCAAATTCAATTGACAATGAAAAGGATAGCTATAAAAATTGCCGGAGTGAGTCTTAACACTTTGTATATGACTAATGAGTAGTATAATTCCTTAGTTTAAATAACAATGATTAGGTACCTATCCATTTTATATCTACGAACCAAAGTTGATTCAGCCTTATTGATCACAGTCGGCAAAAATTGATTCATGACTGCGATTAGCATGTACACACAGACAGGCCAATTTACCCTAATAATAACCTTAATATAATCACAAAGCTCCCTTGGTAATGGCCGCAGTGGTTTTCATATTAAATTATACGTTACCATCGCCGCAAGGTATGTCCGTTCGTCCGTCTTTTTTTATTAATGCCTACTTAACTGTTGGTCTTTTTTGTGATGAATGGTAATAAGCTTTGTTTGAGTGCCTTTATTTTTTAAGCCTTGGTATTTTCATCTTTAGGCATTAGTATCAGTAATTGCTTGCAGTAATCAAATAACTATTAAATTATTCAAGGACCTAAAGTCAATTCAATGAACTATGATGGGTTTTGTTTTATTAAATTAGCTGCCAATTGGCAGCTACCTAATAGAAACAACATAATAATATAGACATTTAATACAGAACTACTTTTATGTATCGCATTCGTCTAGAATATTCTTGCTTTAGTAAAAAGTATAGTTCCAGTGTCAAATTTCTATCATGGCACCAGTAAGCACCGAGTTCATCTATAATACCTAGCTACGATCTTAGCTAGTATTATGACATACTTATATGCTTTTACAAACGAAGTTTAAAGAGAACGCCAACGTAGATTTTGTGATGTAATCGAAAACACTATTAATTGGTCAGCTAATTAACCTATTAATTGTAGTAAATGGTTACCCATTTACAATTCGGTAGACTATTGTCTCATTCGTCAAAATTAGCAATAATATTTTCTCCGCAACCAAATTACGGTGCATGATTTCAATGAAAGCAAAATTAATAAACGGTAATAATAACTCCACAGAGCTTATTTATTGCTAAAACATGGTAAGACCATTAAGCTAGCCTGTAATAAAGTAACAAACTTTTAAAACAACTCCAAGACTCACTTGTATTAATACAAAAGTGTGTCTCTACCCTAAACACTAAAACTGAAACCACTTTTTGTTGGCTGTCTGCAAACGCCACTACGCTAGATCTATGCTCATCGTCGTTCACATTTTTATCTTACAAAGTGCTTGGATAGACACTGGAGGAAGTTTGTGGGAAATTCATCACGTTGTTGACTGCTGTTAAACGCTGTAAGATACAACTAAACATCAACATATAATGTGCTTTATTGTCTAAATAATAAGGTTGACTATCAGTTTAAGGTTGTTGTGTATAAAAGTGGTGTTTCATAAACTTGAGGCTTGTTGAATGCCAGAGCTGGGGTATAAATGTATGAAGGTACATTAATCCAAACAGACGCGCTTCTTTGTGAGGCTAGAGTTGAAATGGCGTGAAAATATGACTTGTTATTTATATCCGTACTTGTTCAGGTTTGTACTGACTTTACTTTTTGTATGGGGATTTTAATTTCATTTTCTGGCATTGCTTTCTGGCATAGTTTTAAGAAAACTCACGCAGTTATAAACTCTGACTATAATGTCATAAGAAAACTAAGTAGAACTCAATATGAGTAACAAGTAGTAGTAGTAGTTTAGCTTTTGGAATAGTGTCCACCACTTCTGGATTCCACTGATTGCTTACCACCAGGCAGAGTGGAATCACTTTGGTAGGCTAATATAAAAAAAAAATATAAAACTACATCTATATCTAAAGTTAAAATCTACACCATTAGCTCACTTCGATAATAATTTCAGATGTATAAGCTATGATATGTTCGTCAGAATTAGTCGATCATTTGTGAAGACATAATTTACTATGATGATTAACGTTGCGCGCAAGCCTCTATGAGTATTCAATTTACCTCGTTATTATGTTATTATAAACACAATCAAAACAACAAACAACACAATCAATTACACCACCAGATGATTCAGAGCATCGTCCCTCAGACCAACAAATCCGTATCATCCAAACAGATCCAAGATGTTGTATCATGAAATGGCTACGCTTACAGCGATATGTTCCTCTAAAGCTTTCGATATATTGCGTGGACAAAGTATTTCGATTTCTTTTTATATATTTTAGTTCTGTTGCATCTACAAATTAACGATATTGTTGATTCTGAAATTTTAGTTAATCTGTATCCTTGTTTTCATCTCACGGGGTAGAAGTATGGATGGATTTCAGAATCAAACTAGTTTAATTATTGCCGTATTTGACCGATAGATAAATATTTGCTGAAATAATCCTTAACCGTCATATTTTATTTTTGGCTTACGCCTTTACTTTTACTCTTATTTATCTAATTGTTTAGGGAGTCCCTTCTGTCAGATTTAGACGCTTGAAGTAAACCTGTACTATTACACCGCAGATTGTTTGCCTAGCCAAGACATGTTTTAACACGGCTCCTAAAATAAAAAGACGCTTGAAGCGCTGTCGGATCACGATCATACAAGTTATGACGTCATTACAGCGCGCTCAGCACTGCAGCTTTTTCCAGAGCGGCTTTACTGCCAAATTTATTTGACAATTATTAAGGTGTCCGCATTAAAGGAGCATTACTGGCCCGCTCCGCGTGGAAATTCATGTTTTTCTTGGGATGTTTTCACCAGTAACTCAGCATAAAGACCGACACGTGCAAACTATTAGCTTCCCGACGTTCGGATTAGAAAATAATTCACCACTCTGAATGTTATTATGGAGGCGAGTCGGATTTATTTTATTGCTCTGCGAGATATATGCTAGTCTTTCGGCTTTATCCGTACGTTTCTCCGGTTTGTTTATTGAGAAAGCTTTGAGTTCGAGATAAACGCGTGTAGCAAATTTCATAGTGGGGGGAGATACGGCTCACCGTTTAGGCGTAAATCTTGTTTATGTCCTACGTTCTGTAATTATTGCTTTATTCGCTTGAGTAACTCGCGTTCTACATGTTATTGAATGCCGCTATAAAATATTATTGATCGCGGCAATAAAACGTTATTTATGTACGATCTGGGGTTTTTATACTTTTTTTTCTTTTTAACTAGCCATTTGTTTGACTATTTCTGTTTCGGGATCGCGTATTTGTTTTCTTTGAGTATTATTGTTCTTGTTTCTAGAATTTATAGTCACGAGGCCATTGTAAAAGCAATTTCTTGTATTTTGTTGATGATGATTTTTATTTCAGCAGAAGGGTTTATCAGTAGTTTGAGGAATAATTTATGTTGTTAAATAAATCTTGTTAGAAATAACCGCCAATTTTATGTTTTACAGTTACTTGTTTGTTACTACTGTGGTTATGCCTTGGTAATATTCGAATCATCATTATCGTCATCAGCTAGAAGATAGTCACTGCTAAATGAGTGGACCCATATTCAGCAGCGAATATCTTCTCAAGGATTTTTACAAAGACCGATGCTAAGCGGACTACATCCATTTTCCAAGCTGTCTTTGCAGGATATTTAATTTGTCCGTCAGATGTGAACATTTTATTCAATTACATGTTTGATTTAAAAATTCAATTCATTTCATCTTAATTTTGTATTACCACAAATAATTTAGTTTCAAAGGATATGGCTGGATCCACACATGGGCCTCAACAACGGCACTTGTCCAACGTGTAGATCTAGAAAATATTACTACCCCAACCTCCAACGTTGGTTCGCCAATGCTATTTTCTAGATCCACGCGTAGTACCGTTGGGGACAACGTTGTAAAGGAATATAGCTTTACAGCTTTAAATTATGACAAACACTTATCAAAGATAATAACCAGAGGAACAGTGACAAAAATGTATGAGATTGACATAATATTGTTAATCCCATAATTTTATTTAATCTATTCTATGAATAGAAAAGAAATCTATGCCACTTGTCTAGGGCCTCTGAGGATTTATGAGGTATAATAAATTTAATTGTGACATATACTCAGTCATACATATACCTAATACATACACATTTATAGTAATCTATTTATTTATTTATTAAAAACTTCATATACAAAGTATATTGGCGGACTTAATGCCTGAGGCATTCTCTACCAGTCAACCATTACGGGTGATGCAGAGAACAACAAAATAGGTGTATCTGAAGACAGTATGAAGAGATTATCACAAGGAGTTACAATACTAAATAAACATACATTCAATCATACATACACATACATAGCCTTACGTTCAAAAATATACCTACATAAATATAAAATATAAATATACACATATACATAAACTTAATAATATATATTTGATCTGAATCATTGTGATGAGCCTGCTTTTTTATTCAAAAGAAGTTCACGCACCTTCACCTTAAATGTAAAACGGTTAGTGGACATCCTGATTTCAAGAGGGAGCATATAATGTTTACTTGCCATTACAAATAGTATAACATTAATGATTATTATAGTTAATGGTTTAAGTAACGTTTAAGATTCATTATGTAATAACCAACCGACTGTGACGAATTATGGAGTTTTGTTTTTTATATGTTACGGTTCGAAGAATTGCCATTTATAATAATAAAATAAGTAGCCATTAGCTCTTTAGGGTTAAGCTAAAGTACGTTTGTCTAAATATTGATAGCTTATAAATTCTAAACATTAATGACGCAGTAGAAGTGAGGGTGATTGTTTGTAGAAGAGTTAGTATGATGTCTGCATAGGACAAAGTTTTGTTTAGTCGATATTTTTTTGCTTCCTGATTCTTAATATACATTTTGTATATAAAAAGCATGCCCTTAAAGTATCACAGGGCATGTCCTTTAAAGTGCTATTAAAAATTTCATTCATTTATTTCTATTAAGAAGAAAATAAACATTCTAAATAGCTCAGCAGAAATATAGGTAATAATTATATCACATCATAACCAACAACACAATGACAAACAGCATCCATTAATGGATACAAAACAGGGAACAAAATACGAGTTAGTCACATTGCCATATTGCCTCACGTGGTAGACAGAAGACATTATTTAGAACCACCTGTGAAATTACACCACTAATGTAGCCTTGGAAAACTAGCAGATATTGTTCACGACGGATATTAGGTTTATGACTTAGTTATGGACATAGAAGTTAATAGATCAAGTGAAGAAGAAATTCAAAGAAGAAATGTAGTTATTTCTTTTAAATTAGTATAAGAATGTTTTGAATTTGCCCAAAATACGCGGATTTACTACAATTATTATTTATGTATCCCTTGAATTGGATTATGGCTCTTGTAATACTCGAACTAGAACAGCAGATTCAAAGCCGAGTAATAATGATTTCTATCCAGTTAAAATACTTGTGTGAATTAGCGACTTAAAAGAGGATGTAAGCAAAAGTATAGTTAGATTGGGACAATCCCTTCCACATGTCCATTACTGTGACTTCTGTAAGCCAGGATTAATATTGATATCCAATACAAAACACCGACACTCGGGAGCCCTGGAGACTGCTAAACTTACTGTCTTGGACCCCGCAACGACTTTAATCAGAAGTAAAAAGGAGGAGTTGGAAATAAAATGTCTACTTCTCTCCATTGCAAAACGGGAGATAAATTTAACCTGTATAGGATTATGACCTACTAAAAGAGAGCAACACGGACAATTAATATTAAGGGACCTATGTAAGCTATATCTAATTCCAGTAATATTTTTTTTTATTGTCTAAATATGTATGGCAGAAACGCTTAAACCCACGGCAATTCACCCTAGATGACACAAAAACCTCATAAACTGGTCCTGATGTAACTTGTAAACTATTTAACATTATGTCGCGGTCTTTACGCCAAACACTACATTCCCAAAAAATGTGATATTTAAATGTAAAACAAATATTTACAAAATACAAGGGTGAAGTTCTTTCGTCTTCATACCTCCTCCATATATAAACAAAATGGCCGTATCCAATAACTTTTCGCCAAAGAACATAAATCCTGCGAAGAGTTGGTTTAAGTCATAACTACAATAACTTGAGACTCATAATCCTGTACGGTCCTAACTTTGGCGTAACGGTCAGGTTGAGTGAGTAAGTTTACTGGTCTAATTTGTACATAATACAATCGTATCTTTAGAAGAGGAAAATATGTAAAAATAAATATGGTTAATAGTACCTACTTAGATTGTTTTAATGAAAAAAGAGGTATAGAATTTTAATCCTTTTTTGGAAACAGATTAATTTTAAGGCATGTTTGTAAACGTTCACAGCAAATAATTAAGTTCTAATTTACTGACTAAAGTTAACCAAATTACTGGATCACCATCTCACACTCTATATTGTAAGAGATGCCTAAGTAGTCTATTTGCTTTCTTTTTATATATTTTTTATGTACCACGTGGACAATGGTGTGGGTTATATGCTTGATGAAATTGTAAAAAGAACTCTTCTGTAATATTTAGCATGTAACTGTTTTTTGACTTTGATTTATTTATGGCGTTATATTTAATACAATTTTAATAAGATGTATGTTTATACATAATATGAGAAGACAACTATTTTAAATGTAATTCTCATGAAGTTACTACTAATAAGTTTAAAACACTATAAATGTTAAGCCAGCACGCTCAATCAGCTGCAACATACGAAATCCTGGTCTGTTTCAACAAATAAGCGCTTAAAGCGATTTATTAGCGTGATAAGCGCTAAGTGCTCGCGGTGCAAATATTTCGCGTCTAAAGTCTTCCTTGCGTTAGTTAGCGCTTACTTACTCGTTTATGTCTGCGTTTCACGTGATGTATGTCTATGTGTGGTGTAAGAGTTAAGCGAATTACAACAATACTAATTTCGTATCAGAAACTTTTACCGTCATAGTGACCTGTGATCTCAAGGACCGAAAATATGATAGAATGGAGAACACAAACATTGTAAAATAAATTATAGGTAGGTACTATTCCTAAATTATAATCTTACATTACAAAGATAAGAACTGTACGAGGGCTAAAATGTGATGAAACCGTGTTAGTATAGCCAAAAATCTACTAATCTTAAAATTAACTGTTTGATTTATTTTAAAGTAAGAGAGATTTGTGAATTAATGTAACTACAGAAACAATTCTTTTCTGTTTTTGCTCCGCATTATGTAACGTAATATGTATTTTTAAAGGGCTAACCAAACGTCAATAACGACTATCATCATTAAAGAACTAAATCGCTTAAATATTCTAATTTATACCCTCATAGAGTTCCTTCGTCAGTCTTAACTAGGTTGCTTACAATTTACGTGTGATGTTACTTGTACTATCGTGGTCACTTATTCACATCTATTTAACTAGAGAACTGTTATATAGCTTTAAGTTAATATGTAGACTCATGATAGTGTTAATAATGAATAATTTTAATTAACTTGGACTATGAGTCCTCTACTGCGAAACTTTAACAAATATATAAGTACCTACAATTATATTTCAAATGTGTGTCCGTCAATTATGTTATTTAGTAAAAACAGGACTGATTTTCAGTATTTTTTTTTCTTCTTTTGATTTAAAAATCAAAATAATGTTGTTCTCATCACACACAGACAAAATTTAGTTCTCAGAGTCAACACCAGTGGCACTGTTCATTTCTCATACAAAATATTGTACGTTGTTACCGGCAAGATAAAATGGAACTTAACTCATATTAAAACTAGTATTTTGCATCTGAAAAGTTTACAAATAAATTAAAACTAACAAGAAACTGAAACATTTGCTCGCAAACCACACTTCAAACATAGATGCTCGTTACAACTTTCACATCAAAGTCGAAGAAATATCGTCCTCGCATTTAAGTTTACTAAAGCCCAGTTTAATGTACTTACTCTTTAAAGTTGATAGCAGAATGTACTATTTTTAAATTCTTGCTACTATTGTTTTTAGTGTCAGTAGTGATCTATAACATTTGTAGCATTTTAAAGAGAGGTATGATTTTGTGAAATTCATTTTTTGGGACGGACCACCAGGGCAAAGGCAGACCACAATACATTTAAATTTTCTATTAAAATTTAAGCTCTGACAAGAAGCTATTGTAAATATATTTTTAAGACGTATATACATATAAGATATTCGTATAAGATACTACTTCAAAAACTGTATGGTTATGGTATCAGAGGAAACGTCCTGAAACTAGTAGAATCGTATCTAAGCGACAGATATCAGTGCACAGAGGTTACTAGAATTTGTCCTAAGACTAAATTGGTTACAACGTATACATCTGAACCAAGGCGCATAAATTATGGCGTGCCTCAAGGAAGTGTTTTGGGCCCATTACTGTTTTTAATATACATTAACGATCTTCCGAAAGCTACATGTCATAAAATGGTTCTATTCGCAGATGATAGCACTGCCATAGTTGAATGCAATAATCCACACAATTATCAAAACGATATTAACAATTCTCTTTCTGAAATCATTAATTGGCTTGATAACAACAATTTGATTATAAACTTAAATAAGACAAAAGTAATGCACTTTTATCAGCGACGAAAGAATCATCCTGTAAATGTTGCATATAAATGTAGCAAAATAGAAGAATCTAATCATGTCAAGTTCTTAGGTATTACGATTGACAATAAACTTACATGGAAGCCTCATACTGAAGAATTATGCAAGCGATTAAGCCAATCTGCATATGCACTCTTTCAGTTGTCGAAAAAAGTAAATGTTGAAACTTTACTAATAGCATATCATGGACTAGTTGGTTCAGTTTTACGATACGGGCTTATTTTTTGAGGGCATTCTACTAACAGAGAACTTGTTTTCAAAATGCAAAAGCGATGTATAAGGTCAATGTGTAATATAAAAGTAACAGATAGTTGTATACCTTTCTTCAAATCTTTAAAATTACTTACACTGCCATCACTGTATATTTTGGAAACATCATGTTTTGTGAAAACCAATTTGAACTTATTCGTTAAATTGTCAGATGTTAAAAAAACTCCTATGCGTGCTAAATATGTAAATCAATTATGTCATACAAAATGTAAATCATCTCTTATGTACAAAAGTTTCTTTGGCATTGCTCCAAGAATTTATAATAAAGTACCTGATCAGATAAAAAGTCTACCTGTTCACAAGTTCAAGATAATTTTACAAAAAATTCTAATTGATAAATGTTATTATACGGTTGACGAGTTCTTTAACGACAATATTTGTAACAATTAATGTGACATTGTAATAATTTATATGTAATAATTAATTGGACATTGTAATAATAATAGGTAATTTATTTGTTATAATTAATGTGACATTATAATAATTTATTTGTAATAATTAATGTGACATAGTAATATTCTTTTTTTTTTTTAATTTTATTGTAGACCTATAAATTAGCCATATTTGTATGTCTTTACATAGACAAAACATAGCGCACTTTAACGTATTTATAAGATCTGCATTTTTTCGTTTACCTATGTTTTACAAATAATAAATGATTTGATTTGATTTGATTTGATTGACGTCACAGTGATAATCATAATTTTAATCCTAGAGATTATTGCTTTTTCAATATTACAATTTTTTTTTATTTCTCTCTTAGTTTCTACGGTAGTAGATCCACGCTGATTTCAGCATGAATGGGCCGGATCGTCCGGGGAAGTACTACCCTCTCATAGAAGATCGACTTAAGAGTAGTAGCATTCGTACTACTGCGTTTCGTTCGGTGAGTGAGAGTGCCGGAGGCCCAATTTCCCCCTTTCCTCTTTCCTCACTGCCCTCATTCCCTTCCCCTAACCCCATTCCCAGCCGGATTAGTGGAGACCACCATACCAGCAGTTTAAGACGATGGTTTTGGTAGTAGCCGCTACTTCTGGATTCCACTGACTGCTTACCATCAGGCGGGGTTTAACTTTTTTTTTACATATTATAGCCTACCAAACTGACTCCCAGTTTGGTAGGCTATAATATGTAAAAAAAAAGTTGCAAATTGCTACATTATCCGAATGTATCGAATTTAATTTTATCTCGATAGAAGCTTATTTAACAGCTGATTCCAATAGGCAGTTGATAGTTACGTCAACTGAATGCAAAGCTAATACTGTTGAGTGTCGTATAGTTCCAATTTGCGATTATAGTTAACATGATACAACCTTATCCGACTGAGGACGATTCACATTTAAAAAGTGACAGATAAATTTAAACTTTGTGGTAAACAAGTTATGGTTGAAATTAGAATGGATCTAAACAAGTTAAAAGAGTTAGAAGACAAGGTGTTGCGTGAAATGTACAGAACTGTTTTAAAAGCGTGTCTGTTGATTTCAAGAAACTCATGAAAATAGTCGTGTGCTATTTGTAAAATAATGCTGCTGCAGTATAAAATGTCGTAGTAAAAAAAACTGTGTCTAAGATTTAATTAAAACTTATTTTATTTTACTTTTGTTTAAAATCTTTCACAAAAATACAGTTTAAATATAAGTTTATAAAAAAACATAAGTATATTTAAAAATATAAAATATAGAGATAAAATATTTATTGCAATGTATTTTTTTAAACTTCTAACACAGTGTGGTTTTTCTGAACTTACAAAATTTTACGTAAGGCTTTGATACAAATTCAAATTCAGCGATTGCTTTAACTTTATTTCTGTTATCCTAGAAAGAAGTAATATAAATTCTGATAATAATGATATTTGCATTGATCCCGAATATATAAATAAAACAGAGGTTCTCTTACAACTTTCCACCCGTATGTTTAAAGCAAAAGCGAATACTGTTAGCGCAATCTCCATTATCGATAAAGATAAAGCTGGGAAGGTGGTTATTAGAACGAATAAGGCTCTATTATGTTGTACTAGTACCGGACCGTATCTGTTTTACGTTTATTGTGGCATCTAAGTATTGTGTCACGTTTTTATGATTCACGGAAATCTGGTCATAGCTGCTTAGATAGAAATAACAGCGTTATTAAGAACATTACATTCAAAGCAATCTCTGATCAATAGCATTATTATTAAGTAGGTCATTAGAGATGAATTAAATATTGCTACAGTCTTTTCGAAAGCTTTTAGATATGGCAAACAAAAAATAAATATAAAACAGATTCTAAGAAGATAAATTTAACACATTATATAGGTTTGGCTGCATGAAACTTCTGGGTCAGCATAACTGGGTATCGTGGACCTTTTGATTTAATCCAAGTAGATATGATTTTTAAGGCTTATAGACGTTTTTTTCTAAGATTTCCACTGAAATGAAATAAATGATTTTTTAAGAATCTTAGGTATATTTCATGAAAACATTTTGTTTATTTATATTCTTAACTAAACAATTACTTTACTTTAGTATACTTTTACTATACTTTGTTTATACTGTGTTTATTTTCTTTAACATTATTCCGTTTGAATAGATTAAATGTTTAAAAAGATAACTTCAGATAATAACAACTGTTTGTAAAACGTAAAAGTGTGACCTTGTGAAGTGAGATAAGAAAGTGAAGTCAACAGGAAATAGCACAATAAGCAAGACAGACATTAACATAGTTGCCAAACTATCAGATAAACAGCAAATCTTTTCGACGATCTAGAAGTCAGGGTTGTCTCTTTAGCATCTTGTAAACTTTTAAGTGCTGATGTGGAAGTCTAAGATTTGACATGACATTTTTCTTCTTAGTCGTCCTCACGATCGCTCCTTTGCTATGCGTCTCCATTTGAGGCGTTGTGAGAGCAGTCGGACATTGTGGTGTTTGTGAGGGACTTAATTAGGTCAGCCCATCTGGCGCGCGACCACGAGATCTCTTGCCCTCTTCTCCGCCTTGGACTACAAGTCACTCTATTGAGTCTTTATTTCGGGTTATATGGCCAAATAACTAAATACTTAGGTATTCGTAATTGCACAGTCATCTCTCTGTAATGTAAAGTTCTTTTAAAATCGACACATTAGTATGAAACATATAGTTCATGGAATACGAAGCAAACGTCTCCAGCACCACATCTCCAGAACTTCAATTTTCCTCCTTTTCTTCAGTCTGACATGACATTACAAACTGTCTGTTGAAATTCCAACAACTTCGCCGAGAAAGGACCTTCATTCTATGGAATATCATAAACTCGTAAATCCTATATTATAGACGAACGTATGAGAAAGAAAATAAATATTGAATATTAGTCAGACTTTTGATACCAATAGCAGTAAACCTGTTTTGCTACAAATCTGAGCCTAACGTACACGGGAAATAGCTATCTGAAAGCTAACTTAATATCCACGTACAACCTTCCTTCCTACGTAAGCAATGCAGGAACCTTGATGCAGATTATTGGTTTTCAATATTGCCAAACAAATTGTGTTTGCGAACAGTCTTCACCTGGTTCACTAAAATGTTGTTTTAGAATGTTTTGAAAATAAAAAGCTTTTACAAAAACGTATACTTAATTTAAAGTATTTAAAATATTTTGTTTAGCCGTTGATTGTGACCAGATTGTGAAAGTATTATACTGAAACTGACTGAAATCAATAAAAATAATGACTTGAAAATATTATTTTAGTTGCATTAAAAATCGGCAATTTCAGTTGCGAATATTGCTTTATGTACATTCTTATTGTCAACGAATCTATCTTCTTCATAATTATTTAAGAGCACAGCTTTTGTCGGTAGAGCATTCGCCTCTGTGCAGTGCTCTCTTCTCTGCCTTCTTGGGGTCTTTTTGACCTCTTGATACGGCTTTACTTTAAAGTCTAAAACTTTGCTCATATAAATAATCTCGCTGTATTTGTATAAGCAAACACAGCTACAGCCTTACATTAAGTGTCATTATAAACCAAACGCCAAAACAATATTCGTTCAAAATATGAACACAAACACATTAACTAATACAGCTCCTAAAAATAATACCCGAACACATCAGAGTTTTAGTTAACACAGTTTATTAACTTGGTAGCATCCCTAATCCGGTTTAAACCAGATACATGCTCGTTGGGAACGGGGAAAAGCGTCGGATTAAGGATGCCCAAAATAACATTTACATAGAAATGGACCTCTATACGAATACATTTTTACTGGCCTTATTCATTGGGGAGTAAATTTTTCACTGTTAAACTACTCCCTTTATGCGCAGCTTGAATTTTTATGAACATGTTATTTACTTTTAACCTAATGGAATATAATTTGGTTTCTTTTTTGGTTGGTTACTTAGCCTTTAATAATTAGAGAGATAACAAAAGTCGTCACTCGCTTTTAAGGGACCCACAGTAGGTAGTTAAATGATATGTGTATACCGTTAACATTTGTAATTATTTTATTTTTAGATTGGTTTAACCTATCAATTTCAAAACAATTTGTATTTTAAGTATTTTTATCTATTTTGTACAGTTTAACATAAAATCAATCAACCAAAGTTACATTGCAACTCAACGTAGTATTAATAAGTAAGTATTTAAATTTAATGTAAAATAGTGCTCGTAAAAAAATTACGAAATTACTATTCTTTTTTCTTATTATTCAAAAGTCAAAATTAAACTCATACTTAATTCTTTAGATTAAATTAAATATATAGAACTGTCATAATATTCCTTAACTCTAAAATAACTACTAATATTTTAAGCTAAACAAACTGTTTAATCCGTCCAAATCCTTTACGCAACGTTTAACTTCACCGTGAGTTAAAAACTACGTAATTTGTATGCTAATCATATTAGATAGTCTAATCCCGGTAACCAAACTACTCATTGCAGGAAAGCTTCAGATTATAACATTGTAAAATAGCTTCATGATTATGTTACTGTGAACGGTTCTGACGGAAAATTATATTTATTTATTTATTTATTTATTTATTTATTTATTAGGATTACCAACTAGAGAAACACATACATAAAAAAGTAACAAAACATAGGAAATGCATGCCTGGTACTCTCTCAATTATAGGCAACCACATCTAACTTAAAATATTTATACTGCTAAACTATCACAATATAATGAGTAAAAGTAAAAACACAATAATAAGTTGTAATGAATAATAAAATGAAATGAAATTATGACAAAAAAATAGAATAAGTATAAGTAGGTAATTACAAAGGCCAATAAAATGTGAGTAGACAACAAACGTAATAAATACCACTAAGAACGCATATATTCCATAATTTTACACCTGAAATTAGACTGAGTATTACCAAAAATGTCCAAATCCAATGATCGGGAAAGATCGTTGTATTGTTTGTACATTCTATTTAAAGGTGAATTTAGGCCCAGATTAGTTTGGTATTTGCTTAAAATGAACAGCTTGTAGGCACATGATCGCGGTAATCTGCTCGGGGCAGCAATTTTTATTTCAGATAATAATTCTGGACAATCTATCTTATTATTACATAATTTATGCAAGAACATAAGATCTAAAAACTTGCGTCTATCGTTAATAATAATAATAATATATATAATAATAATAATAATACCAGTCTGTTTACTGTGCCACTGCAAGTCAAAGGCCTCTTCTCATATAGAGAAGGAATGAGCATTAATCACCACGCTTGCTCAAGGTGGATTGGCAATTTCAGACTTTTAAGTCCAGGTTTTCTCACGATGTTTTCCTTCACCGTAATCAGAAATGTCCAAGAAAAAAAAGTACATATTTATGACTTGAAAAATTACATTGGTACTTGCCCGGATTCGAAGCCAGTACCTCGTGTTAATGAAACGGGTGCCTTATCCACTGGGCCATTTCGACTCATATATTATAAAATTATATAGGATTTAGATTTTTAGATTGTAGATTGTATTTGTATAGTAACTATCCTATCACCACGAGTAAAAAAAAAAAAAACCCAAATCCGGCATAACTTTGTATTCATTTTTATATTTTGTTCAATGTTAAAAACTCAATTTTTGATTCAAGTAATCTTATTGATTTAAAATACCAAACCAGAACAGCAGTGAATTGCTAAATCTAATGACGCTTAATAGGGTGTCAGGTGAACACTAAATTTGACCCAGATTTCAAATCCTAGGATCTACTGAAATCTCCGCGTTGGCCGCATGACACACAGTAACTTACCTCTCCCAATCCCTGTAAAATCTTTGGGTTAATGCGAACAAAGTCTGTGATCCTCTCACACGTTGGAATTACTTTAACGTTCGATGCACGACAAATGGATAAACCCTAATGTTAGTAAATAAATAAATAAAAGCAAATCTAAAAAATGAGATAAAACTATCAGAGTAGTCTAGTAGAGAGAATTCTGATACACATATTTAATCACATAGCAAAAATTGGCTGGATAGTGTTATTGTATCTACCATCATCTACTATCTGCTTTGATAACCATAAAGATACTCAATATTTTATTGCGTTCCGCAATGTAGATAAAATGTTATAAATAAATAATAATAAGTACATGGCATCATTAATTTAGATATTACGCAGTACCACCGAACCACAGAGGCAGTCGTCAATATAAAGAATTATACTTTCAATTTAGATCCATCACGTGAAAATAATCAGTTTTCTCTTGTTACTCCGAGACTAGTCTCAATATTTTCTGCCCTAATAAATTTGCGAACAAATCTCAGCATGTCTACACCCTTCGTAATACTGGTCAAATTTAAAACCCGTTAAGGGTCTCAAATCCCCTTAATTCAGTCCTCACTGCTGATAAATTGTGCGCTCATATTGGCCTACTATTAAAACTATAAATCTTTTGGTCACTACTATGGCTTGGGTGGGAAATTAAAGGGATAAACCGGGTTTATTTAATGGTTGATTTGCTGTTTTTGGTCAAGTTCGTGAATTCGTATTAGGATGGGAAGGGCTTTGGTTTACGTCAATATTTTATGCTTCAGTAGCTGGACAGAGGGGTTCACTGTAATTGTGCATCGTCCGTGAATTATTGTTATGGTAAGAACCTTAACACTAGTATATTATACGTACGGTCATGTCAGCGAGACCATAGCTGAAATATCTTTGTTCTTTCTTCATCAATTGCAGACGAGATGTCATCAATCAGGGGTTAGATGTAAACCTACACGTTTACAAATAAAAATGCATCGAAATTATTGAAGAAGAAGGAACATTATTCCTACAAAGAAAATAGTCGCTCATCAAATAGAATTCTATTAACATGTATGAATCAAAGGTAAGGGAAAATATAATTACAGAAATACATCCTAATAAATGTCGAAAACGTCTCAAATCTGGTGAACTAACTAAACAATATTAGTAGGTAATACAGACAGTCTCAAATTAACATGCCGGGACCACAACTGTTACACACAGAATTTAATACGGCCCACATTAAGGATCCGACCGCATAGTCTTTCACGCAGTAGGCGGACCATGGATTTGGGGACAAGAAGGATTTATATTTGACATTGTTACTTATTGTTGAGGTTTTATTTAATTTGTGTCTTTAACGGCACGCCAGTCATGGCCACCCTTACTTTGGAAATTGTTTTTATTTCAGCTTTATCATTGTTGTGGTTATTTATTCATTTATAAGATTTCTTTATAATTTTAAATTAAAATTTTTGTTGTTATCAGTTGATAATTTCATTCTGATAGATATAATTTATAGCTATAAAGCCGCCCATTGACACAACCAAATGTTGTACTGTTATTTTATTTGTTTTGTAATAAAATATTACAAAATTAATTTCAACAAATAAAATGTTACACTAGCAAAACCAAGTCAACCAAGAACAAAACATATCCCGCAGAACCTAAAACCCAACACACCACACAGAACGACAAATGTACTAATCCACCAAGTTTATCCTTGCGGCCCACTGAAATCTCCGAAACAATGGCCAACATGTTAACTGCCTCGGGTGACCGCAAGGTTGTGTGAAGATTACTTTGCGAGAGAGACAAACATACATTTAAGGCAAAGGTTGGAAAATGACAGAAAACGGTTTCGTGTTAATTGAATTAAACGGCGGGCGGCGAACTATGGGTTAATAGGGAGCGTAATCGCGGTACAGGCTTGTCTTGTAGACTTTAGTGTATAGTACATGTGTTGTGGTTGATTGTTTGGCTGTAAGGGCTTTTAGGACGTAAAGCTACCTGTCAGGGGTTATACTGCGACCTGATAGTTTTCAGAGAGCAAAATATGTTTCCATATTACGAGTTACGAGTAGCAAAATTATTCAAACTATTCAGTTTTGATCAAATATTTAAACTTTTTTTGGATTTTTAATGCTAAAATTCATATAAAAGCAACATAGAATCATAAGATTTTAGATTTGATTAAAATTGAGCGACAGTTCGATAATTGATGGTTAGTATAATAATATTATTACTTACTTCTTAAGTCTGGCAATTTGCATTTTAAAACTCATATTCAAATTGATATTATTTGGAATTGTTTAAATTGCAGTGAAAAGTTCATTTAGTTTTTGTTGACAAAGTTAACGTACCTATCACGTACTTAATACATTTTGTAATATTACATACAAGTTATCTACCACTAAATAGCAATTAAAACTATTTTTCTAGTGAAACAAAACATTTTTGAAAACTAGTTATAAAAACGACATCAACAAACTTTCGTTTACACGTTATTCATCACCATAGACATGATAAAACAGCCCCAAATTTTATTAAAATTTAATCATATTCCTTTTTAGTAGTCATAAAGAAGCACTATAAATATGGTGGCGTAAATGTACGTCTACCCTCGAAATATGAATTAATCACCGACCTGTCAACAAAGTGAAGTGTCATCGAGCTCAAAAGAGGGCGCTGGGTTGTGTTCAAATTTGTACACTACGAACAAGGTGGCGTAGAGTAAAAGTTAAGTATACTAAAGTCAAGTTTTGGAGTTCCTTTTGTGGAAAAGTTATCTTTTTAGTTTTATTAGAAACATTTACGTTTTTATTGTAGGATGCATGTGTTTTTGGAATCTAATCACGAAAGATTCTAATAACGCATTCATAGGACACTTAGTAAGCGTGTTCTGATGCATCTTTACTATCAATAACAGTATTACAGAATAATCTGTTATTTTCATCTGTTGGTATGACAACAGATGAAATTTATTTAAGAAAATTATTATTAATCCTTAAACAGTTTATCAAACTTAAAAGTAATTCTGCCAGTAAATTTCACGTCAAAGTGACAGAACATGATCGTTTAAGCTCACCGTAAAAAAGCGTAATCTTTGTTTATTAATATAGCAAATATTGTTAACGTATAAAATGATGCTAACACTTTCGTACTTTATACTACCACCATGACTAAATTCTAAAATCTAAGTCACAGAAAATTCTTAGTAAAATTATTACTTTTTTACTCTGTGACTTAATCTCTTAGTATGAACACGTTGAGGAGGGCGCGCAAGGGTAATTACTAGCATACATAATATATGCAGCGACTACAATTTTAAGCTAATAAATAACACCAGTAATACACCCGAAAATATGGTAACGTAGTTATCATAGCAAGACATAATGGCCTAAGTTATTAAGAGCTGTTGTTACCAAAATCACGACAGTAATTTTCTTGTTTAAGAGAAGTAAAGATATGGTTAACTACAGGTTAAGTTTGGATTCAGTGAAGTTGATAATTAGCGGTTTCGTTTCAATTGAATCTGAATGTGAGTCGAAGTAATTATTCGATTTCTTTTCTTTAAAAACAACTTCCGCACTAAGAGAAAACAAGTTTTGTGCCAAATTGCAATTTCAACATTATTTTATCAGTCACATAATTTTCAAGTTTAACTTGGACATACGTTACGTAGGCTGAAAAATACATCATAATAAAACCCAGACTATAACAAATATATCACAAAAGACACCAAAGTATAAATTCTCCGTCATACTAAAAACAACCCTAACCTAAAAATTAATATGTATTTAATACAACAAAAATGAAATTGGCGTGTATGAAAGTGTCTCAATAATAACAACCAAAGTGTTCCTGTTTGTTATCCTTCAACTGCTGATTACGTAATTAAACCAAATCTAGGTAGAACACTAAAATTAATGTTATTTTATAGTTATCTTTATCCATACAAATTTTGCTAAGCTCTGCTACGTAACCAGCTATTGCTCTAAATTCGTTTGTGTTATGCAAATGTACAAAATGTTTAATGATAACAATACTTCTAGAATAGGTATTTAAAATTTTATTTATCGAACCTTTGTCAGGTAGTGCCATGGCAGGTTGGGCAAGGTATATCCACGCTCTATCACCCAATTTGTAGTTGTCACTCCGAAACTTTTTCTACGCATCCATAACAGGTTTGGGTGCTACGAATGAAGGTAGTAGTAAAATGATAAATATTTTAAATTTTCTTACAGGTTTTTCCATTAATTTCTTAATTTTCTTCTAAGATATAAAGCTGTCAATAAAACCATTTTAGGTTGATCTCATCTCCGTCACATGTTAAAAATACTTTACAATAAATACGTTCTTTGTTAAACATCCTGGTCATTAATATAATAATATTTGGACGCGGTCCCAATGTCATGTTTGTAAAGACCCAGTTAATCTCTCTGATGACAACCGTTATTCCTGTTTAACTCAAATAGTTTTTCAACGAAGACATTATAATTATTATAAAATGAAGAGAATTAGCAGAAAAATTAATAGATACAGATATAGATAGAAATTATTAGAGTCTTGGAAAATGGCATTTTATATACTACTTTAATGGGACACAACAGTATGTTTATTATTATTTCGGACATCATTTAAGACACGTTGACGTTATAGATACATACATACATACATAGCTTCATCAATAGGCCATGCTATTTATCGACACGATTCCATACTCCGGGCTAATACTGAGAATTTCTCGACAGAAATACCCAATATCTTTTTACCCGACCCGGGGATCGAACCAGAGACCTCTGCGTTATAATCCGTACACAGTACCACCGAACCACAGAGGCAGTTATTTTCTGAAAATATCTATCTATTGACCGCTCTTAAGTCTACAGTAGGTACATAACATCTACAAGGCAAAACTAAACTTATACCTACCTCCCATCAATGAACTACTACTATCTATAAATTATGGTATTATCACCTCAATAATATAAGTCAGTGATTTCATAGTTTAATCTCCAACACAAAACCAAACTTGAGCTTTTCAAAAGACTGGGCTATATTTCCACTAACACGGTATTATCATCTCTATATAATGTCATCTTTCTCTTATTATGATCGCCCCCGCCCGGACGCTTGTTTGTGATATAATGGATTCATTCTATATTCATTTACATGCCTAATAAGATCAGCCTGACACTGCCAGTGTCGCTGAATTAGCCTGTCAAATATAATAATCTTATTGCCTTAGTAGGGTGGTACAGAAAAATCGATTTATTAACTTTGAGGGAGGTGTGAGTCGTATTTTGTTTTGCGTTGATTTTGAGTGTCGCAGTAATATGATTTATTGTTTTGTTTTTATAATATTTAGATATAGATTATTTCTGTGGTGTTGGTTTTAAAGCTTGTACGTTTATGTAGATTTAAATCCAATCTAAAAAACGATGACACTCTGATTACATTGAAATCAGCCTTCGATATAACTAAATTAATGTCACGTTGATATTCCATTGTTATATCAGATTTTATAATGACACTAACTGTGCCTCACGGCTTCGCTCGCTCCTAAAATGTATTGTCTTCCTCGGGAACAGACCGATTTTGAGAATAAAAAGTAGCCTATCCGTCTCCGACACCAAATCTATCAACATACCAATTTTCATTGAAATCAGTTCAGTCATTTAAACACATAAACTTTCGCATTTATATTATTAGGATTAAATAAAAGACTCGTAGGGATACAGACGGTATGGGCGGTGGTTACCAATAATCGGACTAGTTCTTCTTACGTCATGCCAACTAAAATACTAAAGACTTACATTAGTACAATTTATTTCATCTCAACATCTAAAGTGTTACAAAATGCCCAAAAACATTCGATTCCTTACAATATAACTGACACTTACAAACTAATACCTTATTGTCTTCATCCTATTCCTTTGCGTACGAGCCCTTACTCATTAATATTACTAGAAAGAGACGGCTATACATCACACAATATATCTTCAAACTTCGTGATCTAATTTGAATATTCTCCTTTCAGATTGCGTTATGTCAAACAGTCGTTAAAATTAGCTTTTTGTCGGGCTGTTTGATGCGTGCCAATTGGATACGAAAATAAGGGGATCTAATGCTATTAAGTTTTGACAGACGACGTGTAATAAGGTTATCGGCTGTACATTGATTTTGTAGTACCGTCGCCATTTTTCAGACCTGTATTAAAAATTATTCATAAATTTTTTTAGTACTGCATTTAAATAAATAAATTTAGAGCAAGCACATAAATATAATTTAAAATACCTAGTTATTGCAAAACATAGTTTAGCAATATATACAAGTAAGCTTTATTCAAGAAGAAAATATCGGTAAATATTACAAGAAAACATTTAATATGATGAAATTTTACAATAAGCATCGAGTGCAGTTAAAACGTCAATAAATAAAAATAACAAAAGCCATAGAGTCATACATAAATAAACCCATTACCATAAATACTAATAATCACAGTCCTCACACGAAACTCGACAGATGCGCTTTCACATTTTATAATCGATTCAAAGCAGTATCGATAAAATTAATCGAGCATCATTAAACACAAAGCGCCGACAACATCGATATTATTCGATATATAAATTAACTTTATCCCGGGGCACATCGATAAAATTGTCGAAAGCTTAACAGAAATATATGAGTTATGTGTTAACAATTGTTAAGTATGGCACGATTGAATCGTTTTGTAATAGTCCAATTCTAGGCGGTATTCTCGTTTTCATTTAGTTTCAATTTAATTATAGTTTCACGCTGATTTCGTTTAAATTAAAACAGTTCATTGATTGTTGTTAAGCTTAAAGAATTAAATTTATGATGGCCATTACATTTGCTTTCGCTTCGTGGTTTTTTGAAATGTATTGATAGGTTTGGCTTAATGATTAATCGAGAAAAAATTATTTTGTGAGTAAAACTAATTATTATTAAATTTTAGCTTTAATACTGTAGGTAATATTACTTAATCTGCTACGTAAACTTTTCATAGTATTTTTGCAAACAGGTTACACGTTTTAAAGATTAACATCATTATCAAGAAAGGCATTAAGACCTTCTTTCTGCTCTTAATTGAGAAAAGCCTATCGAGTAACGCGGATATATATGACACTTTAAAATAACCACACCATTTTTTGACGATGTAGTTACAGTGTGTCCATTGAATATCGGCCCGTTACTGTCCCACAGGGAAAGACCTCTTCTCATACAGAGAAGGTATGAGCATTGATCGCCATGCTTACTTAAGTCGGATTGGCGGTTTTAGACTTTCCCAGAAGTCCAGGTTTCCTCACGATGTTTTCCTTCACCGTCTACGAAGCGGGTGCCTTTACCACAGGGTCATCAATACTTTTTTTAATGAATGCTCAGTACAAAGCAAAATCAAATCATTTTGGTAAGTCAATAATACAATATTAGTCTACTATCGTAACTTAAGAGATCTAACAATACTAATATCTAACAGTTATATGTAAGCACGCTTTATTTCCATAACAAGCGCGTGCGATTACAAACCAGCAATAAATAGTTGCGTACGATCCATAATTCAAATTTAGCCCGCTAGTACATTTGAATGGCGATATGAATGGCCATTATAAATAAAAGCAATTTTTATTGCCAAATTTGACAGGACTTTGGGGGTCCAAGTTGTAAGTTGTTGCGGAATGGTTACAAAATGGATAGAAAAGTTAAGAAATTTTTCTATCCATTTTGTAACTATTCTGCGTATATATATATATATATATAATATATTATTTTTTGGGTATTATTAGTATATTATGTATGTTGTATTATTTATGTTTTTTTATATATTAATAGTTTTTTAATAGTTATGTATCTGAATTTAACTATTGTCCTTTTGTTCAACTTTGCTTTTAAATTTTTGTCACTGCCATGTTTATCTCTGCGTCACCCTAAGGTTGACTGGCAGAAAATGCCTTAGGCATTAAGTCTGCCTTGTGCGATTATTTACAGGAAGTTTTAAATAAATAAATATCCGTTTACTGTCCCGGAAAGTGTTAAGCAATACTAAAACAGATGAAATATGAATTTAATTAAAAGAGATAGTAAGAGTATAAGGCAGTTAAAGAAGGAGAAAAATATTTACTTGGGAAATAAGATGACTCAGCATTTACCACATAACCCAACAAGGATAAATTTCTTAGCTTCTGATTCTGTAAAGGCATTATTTTCAAACCTTTTATTAACATCAAATAGCAATACAACATTATACAATAACGGATTGTATATAAGTCGCTGTGCCCTCATAACTTATACCCTATCTAATACAAGAGGCGTAAAATGCGATGGCACGTAAAAATACGGGGGTCGGCTCGTTATAGCTGTCGTTTGTCATCGTATGAGCTTATAGCCCCATAGCCTTACCCCATGGTCATCCATGGCTATCTAAGGACAAGCTAGGGGGCTATGCAAAATATATGACTAGTTTTAATGTAGTGGAGACAATTTATGAGAGTAAATTGCAAATTGTGGGTGAATTCTTAACGGAGCTTTGACGGGTAGTTGGTTGTTGATTAGGTATCGATTTTAAATTTATGACTGTCGATTTTAATTTACGTTCGAATCTATATTACAATAGCATTAATTTGCAATGTAATTATTCATCTACGCCTCGATTATTTATATTTGATAAATATCTTTGGTTGTCGAAATGCGCGAAAGGGGCTTACCCTATTAAAATCATTCATGTCACCTAACGAATGCCTCCCGCTAGGACATACTGCCCTAATCTGTTATTAAAGCTTTAAAACTGCAGTCAATGTGGTCATGTTTCAAGATGTTACATTGCCACAATAAGTTTGTTGCCGAAGCTAAAAAGAAGCAAAACCAATGATAGAATTTAGCATAATATCATGGAGATTAAAAACTTGAATAACAAAACTGGTACCCTAGTATTTGTGATCCTAAATAAAAATTAACGTGAAAAACAAGTTGAAATATAACTAAAACTGGCTACTATAACCACAGAATTAATGGTCTTTGATATTTTTTAATAGACGTAACGAATTGGTTTATGGTAAGGCTGTAGGTCAGTAAGGTAGGTCTAGATGAACTAGATTCCTAAAGAATTTCTCTTATAAGAAACTTACTTAGTTTTATAATCTCGTGTTTAAAATTTAATTCATATTTTGTTCAAAGTGTGAAACTCAATTCTGTGGCCCTACCACAAGTTCTTATAGCAGTTTTATTATAACCTTACTTTGTCTCTATCCTTGTTTTTAATGGTACATAAGAAAAAGACAAAACACAAAGTAACATTAAAATAATACTGCTATAAGAGATGGTGTTAGTCGCTAAGTTGTATCGATTGTAATATTGGTGCATGTAATATTATGGCCGTTGTTTGAATATAATAATATATTGCCGCAGAAGTCATTACTATTTAAAACAGTATCAGTTCACCTGAAATAAAAAAATAAATAAATAAAATATCTTTTAAATAAAATAAATCCATATCTGAATTCAGCACCACAAAATAAAACAACTAACAATCGATTATTAACCCTTAAGTGAAACAAAATATTTTAAACGTACAAACACGACAGCCATTTGCAACGCCATTCGTTACACGAAATAGTGTGACCATAGATCACGCAGAAACCGGACACGTCCCGACACGGTTGCACAATCATTTTTCATTACGCACGATTCATTAACATGTGGGGGACGGCCAATTATGTCCGCACCATTCATCACGACACCCTACCACTTGATATTTTTATGTCGCTGTAAAATTTTATTGATGGACATTTGGATAAATGTACGTATTATATGAGCGTGTTCATGTGAATGTTAGAATGACGGCAGTATCACATTTCTATTACGAAGATAAAAATCATTGAGAATTATTGTTACGACTATTTCACGTCAATATGTCAGTGTTTGAGGATAAACTACTAAAAAGATTGTTTGATTCAACATGTCATAATGATTTTCAGTGGTTTATTTTATTATGACAGTCAATCAAATGTTCTATGTTACCATACCTGAGGCGCAAGTTTTGAGCAAATCAGATTCACATTTATCATGCAGTTGTACTATTCTATCATTGTATTCTTTCACCCTGATAGATAGAATCATTTTATGGTGGCTGTCCTTATTAAGCAACTTTGACTCTACAGCATCTACTGATATCTTCAAGGTGCAAACTATGTCCCTACTCAATCTCTTTAAACTTAATATGAATAGGAAGGCAAAGAAGGTGGAGGAAGATGGAAAAGTAAAAAAAATAGACTAAAACATGCATTGATCACATTCGTACGTAATTTATTTTATATTCACCAGTGCTACTCCTGATCGATCTGAACATGTTCGGAGCAAGGTCCCAGGCTTTAAGGTTAAGCGATTTATGTGTTAAGGTCGTAGTAATTAAGTCAATTAGATTGTTGTTCTGCTGACAGAGAAGTTAAAATTAAGATTGATTGATTTATGTATTCAAATAATATTGTTGTTGATAACAAGGCGATTTCATCACTTTGTTTGCTGACAGCATGACTTTTGTCAATTAAGAATACAATAGACGATTATTAACTTGCGAAAAAGTGACATTTGATTGATAGACAATAATAATATTTAAAAGTTAATTATCACATATTGTCAGGGTAAAGATGTTTATTCCTGAAGATAGAACTTTTCTGAGTCTTCCACAACCTTTTATAGTTATATCATTTAGCGTAAGGTAGACAGACAAGTTAGTGACAGATTCAGTACCAAATTTTAACACATTGCTCTACTAAGATGCCCTGCTTCTATGGCAAAGTGAAACACCAATATAAAATTTTCCTAGAATGTCCTGGTATCTGGAATTCTCTAAGCCCCTATTTTTTCCTTTACCAAGGCCTTATTTTAGGTATGAAATATGTATTCTAGATCGGCGACTACAGGCCAAAACCTTGCAGGATTGTGAATGGGATGTGAAAATCAGATAGTAGTATTTTTCCTTCAATTATTTAGTTTTCATAAATAGCAAGACAATGCTACTCTTAAGATTTTTATGGATCACTTATCCTTTACGGTACACAGTTATGAAATTTCTGATAACATTAGCCCTATTGCTATTACCAAAACAACCCTATTAAATCACAGCTACGTTCTAAAATGGCTGTTTCAAACGGCAGTTGTATATTTTTCCAACCGTTATTATCATTATTTATATCGTTCTCGGATTGTGCGACAGAACGACTAATAAATTGTGCGATAAATAAATCGTTGCGATTTATCTGTGTGTACATGTCCCTACTGTTGGCAAACGATTTGTGAGTAATTTCATTTGATTTGTGCTTGAGACTTATGTTTTATGGTAGAAAGTTGGTAAAATTACTTAGAGCGTGTCGAATACTGATGCATACGTGCGATAAATCCATAGTAATATTATTAGAAAGTGTTTGTTTGTTTTTACCTCTATCACGTTGGATCAGAGCAAGGAATTAATGTAGTTTTCCTTATGGAGATAGTCGCAAATCTTAAGAGTTACACAGTCTATTTCAAAAAGTGAAAATGTCTCATTCAGTTTCATACTTCAGTTAGCATTACCATTACCAAGTAATCGATCTTTCTTTTAAGAAGGCCATGTATCATCATAATCATCATATCAGCCAAAAGACGTCCACTGCTGGACATAGGCCTCCCCCAATTTTCGCCACCGTGGCCGGTCGTTCGCCGCCCTCATCCATTGGTTGTCATGTATAGCAGTAAAAATTTCGGTTCAAATAACAATAAACCCTGTTTTAAATATGTGTATATATAAATATGTATCTGTTATAAACTGTATTAAAATAAAAATATACGAGAAATATCTGTCTGATTCTAAAAATCCATCGTCGTAGCCTGTGGACATTCAGGATAGCAAAATGTATTAGTTTCCCGTTGCCAGTTAGTAAAAAGGGAATCGCTCGAACAGAAAGTCTGTCAGAAAGATAAATGAGTTGTGGGTACTTTACTTACTAGCTGAAAAAACATTGTTGCGGCAGTTATATTTAACTGAAATCATTTGTCGATTGACTAAGGCCGGTATGACATTATCATATTATAAATATGATTTCATATCTGTCAAATTCTATGATCATATTTCGACGCCTCTCAAACTATGATCATAGATAATCACAAGTAGTTATTATACCGTCATATGTTCTTCATTTAAAAATGACTCAACATCTTTGATCATATTTCTTTGATAGTCTAATAGCGGCCTAAGACATAACTAGAAGTGAATTGTTACAATCACGCAGCTAAAATGTTGGTTACCCCAAATTTTCATTATTCATATCTGTACCCAAATAAGTAATTTATTTGGTATTTGACACAATTAATGTACGCGGTCTTTTGTCAGGCACTTACATAAATACATAACATCACGCCTGTCTCCCATTATGGAATAGGCGGAGACTATAGAACGCCATTTGCTTATGAAAACGTACATCCTTTGCCTCTTTTCATACACAGACGTTGGCACTTTTTCCGAAAAATTTCGCTGCCTACGCACCTAAAAATTATAATAGGTATACTAGCTTTCCGCAGCGCGGTTTTACCCGCGTCTTTACTTACTACTCTGCTCCAGTCGTCAGTAGAGTGATGTTACATATAACCTTCCTAGAGAACTGGGCTATCAAACGCAAAAAGAATTTTTCAAACCCGACTAGTAGTTCCAGAGATTAGCGCGTTTAAGCAGACAAACAAACAAACTCTATGTAGCTACGTATTAAACTTAAGTACTTATGTAATTCGTTGTTCTGTCAATACATGAATCAATTAGATTAAATTTTTAATTCACATCACATCATCATTTATAATTAATTACTGACTGGCCTGTTGGCCTAGTGGTTAGTGACTCTGACTGCTAAGCCGGAGGTCGTGGATTCGATTCCCACACAGGACAAATCTTTGTGTGATGAGCATGATTGTTTGTTCTATGTCTGGGTGTAATTTATCTATAATGTGTATGTATTAACAAAAAATAATGTATTTAAGTAGTATATCAATTGTTTAGTATCCATAACACAAGCAAATATAATTGCTTATTTTGGGGCTAGATGGCGCTGTGTGAATGTTGTAGAATATTATATTAATATTATATTATTAAAGTTACTCATGATATCAGCCGAAATACGTCCACTGCTGACATAGGCTTCCCCCAATTTTTGCCAATTATTTAATCAATAATCGATTTTGTTACTATAGTGGCATTTTAATAACATTAGTTAAATGAAACGAGATTTTATTCACACGAAACATGGCTTAAAAAGATGTTAACTTAAACATTCCAACATATTTCGCCTTGTTTTAGCATGCGAATATAAAATTAATTAAATAAATTTTCTTATAAAATAACCTTCTCATCTTTAGGAGATAAATTAAATTTATGATTTTCATACAATAGTAAATATAAAATCAACACCAATATTCCCAAACACACCTACTTCTACCCATAAAGGGCGGTTCAAAACTTTCAAGTTGGCGAGTGTCCCGATGAAAAATCACTCCGTCCCCTCTGAGTTGAGAGTAGATGTATGGCGGCCATTAAACTGGCACGCCACACATATCATGCTGTCCGACTTGCTGCTCTGCATCATTTCAATTTATTTACGTATATGTTTGAAGCATGTATTAGTAAGTGAGGTTTAAGACTGCAACAGTGGTGAAATCTGATAATAGTATAATTGTTGGTAAAGTGTCGTCCTAGACGAAAATACGCGGACCAAATAGGTGATGTGTTGACAAACTATTACAAGCACCCGTATAACCGACGTGTGTGTATGAAAAGATTATTCATGAATGTTGAAGAGGCTTATGAGGTACGTTTCATGTGTCAAATGGCGTCTATTGTCTCTGCTTACCCCATTAATGGGAGACAAACGTGAAGTTATGTATGTATGTATGTATTCGTTTTTTTTAAATTGTCTTAATGTACACAATCGGTAGTTTACTTACAAGTTTCATCCAACATTGTGACTTTAAGAAGTCTATTTATATCTAGCAAAGAACGTTTATAGACTTACAATAGGATCGTAATATCAAGGTATTGTTTGTGTTATCCATCTCACATTAAATGCTTTTATAATGCCAAGACTTTTTTTATCCATTTTTTGACAGGTATTTTAGATATTTCCATTCAAACGATTTAAATAACTCTAATACAGTTTATTTGTGTCAAATATGTCTAAAACACTCTATGAATTTTCTTTCGTCAGTGGTAAAGCAAATAGCAAGTATAAAATTCCATCTATCATTACCAAAACAATCTTATTGAACTACAGTTACATCCTAAAATAACAATTATGTATTTTCATAGAAGGAAAATTATCTATTCAAATATTGTATACCTACATTCCAAACATTAGTATGGATATTTGAATGCTTACATAATAGTTACAAAGAACTCTTCTATATATTTGCAGATACAATAAGGTCCACTATCGTTACAGTAAATTTTCACTACATTTTAAAATGTAAACTCTTCACCGACCATAGCAATAACAGTATTTCTTCAGTTTAAAGGATGGCGTACAATTCTATCGATATCGTGGTCCATTCATGAAAATTATTTTAAGAAAACAGTTCACTTCAGTAAATTTTATTTTACTTGATATAATAAAAAAACTTTAAATAATATTACAACAACTACACACAACGCCATCTAGACTTAGAGTAGCATAGCAAGCATATACAAAGCTTGTGTTATGGGTTCTAGAATGCGGATATAACTTAAATACTTTTGTTTGTAAAGACCCTGATTATAACTTTTAGTCAGTAGAAAAAAATGTTTGCGTTTAATTGATTGTAAAACAGTATAGTTAAATATGCGGTATAATGATGTGCAAAATAAACTATGTAGTACTAGATAGGTTTAGGTTTTGTTAGGTAGTCTATTGTTTAATTAACAACAGATTAAATATACTAACAACACAGTTGCGCAAGTTAAATTACGAAATTACATTGCGTCAATTAAATTACGTACTTATAACCGAAATCTAATGAAACAATACATCATGCTATTACAGTATATAATAATATTAACGATGATACGAGATGCCTAACTAACAATCAAGCAGACAATAACATAGAATTATGAGCAGTCAGTGATACGAGTGTATACTAATATATAAAGCGAAAAAAAATGTTTGTTTGTTTGAACGTACTAATCTCTGGAACTACTAGTAGGAATTTAATAATTATTTTTGCGTTTGATAGGTAAGTTTTTAAGGTTATAGGTTATGTAACATCACGCCACTAGCGACGGTAGAAGAACAGTGACCAAATATGTAACTTAACGCGGGTGAAACCGAGCAAGAAGCTAGAATATTTCACAACAAGTACAGCTAAAGATGATTTATGAACGTTTTTAAATTTGATTAATGTATATACATACATAACAACTATTATATCGATGATATGTTGCGTGCTAATCGTGAGACAGAAAAAAATATAAACATATGTTTACTGATATGAAATGAGTAATAAGTAAAATAATATACATTAGTAATTACAGTTCATGACAGTAAAATTTATATAAGAAATGTCATTAAATTATTAGATCATGTAATGACTAATGACACATAACGTTAATTTAAAAAAAGATGATTGTCAATACAACTACGGGCCAATTTACTAAAAAGAGGAACCAAAAGAAAGTAAGTACACTTATTTTGGAGGCTATCTTCTTGGGTCTCTTTTCGAGAAAATAATAATCAAATCTCTTAGAGAATGACGCATGCTTTGCAATTATCACAATTAATTTTAGCTTCGTAACATTCAAAATTATCAAAAATATCAGTTTATTTTACTTTATTTTTATCGATAAACCACTTTCCCAACACTAAACAGTATTTGAATTTGTCGAAGTTTTACGATTCGCCGCGAACATAATGCGGATAGTCGAGACGTATTGAAACAACAATCATCCCTCTGAGAATAGAACCTTAGTCTTTCAGTTTATGTGTACATTAAGTACTTATTGTAATGCTGAAACATTATAGTATTCAGCTTTTAGCATTAGTATAATTGTAGCTTTTATCCTTTGACCTAAAAGGTCTGGTGTTGCAAGAAATCTTTTTATCTATAGAGGTTGTATTGTCGTGTTTAGGTTTTGACAATACAATTTTATTTAGGAACAACTTAGCCCGTATAAGCTTGAATAAACTAACTAAACTTGGACTCTCTTATTTACTTGCCATTAAATTTAAACTTATACTAAAATATTTTATAATCGTATTAAGTCAATAAATAAGTATTGCAACGTAGTTATTTTAAAGTAATTAAATTAATATTTTGAAGGCGATTGATCGATGTCAATTCTGATAAAAAATCCAAAGCCATATTTATTAAAACTTACGACTGCTGCATAAACATGTTTTAAACGCAGTTAATAAGATAACACGTCATGTATCAATCAATACAAATGACTAAGTTTTATAAAAAAAAAGTAATTCACGAACCATGTTTATTGCCATCAATAAGATTAGTACAAACAGTCCGTTGTTCAATCCAGTGTATCGCCGTGACCGTCTATCACCCTCCATAGGATGAACAACTGTACACTCTGAACAGCAATAAAAAGAAAAATAAATAAAAAAATATCGCCACGCAGCATTTCACGGGAATTGAGAGAGTACATTAGTTATTATAACACGACAAAATATGTGTAATAAAATGTAATTTATCGTGCAAATAAAATATAACAGTGGTTAGGGGCGGCAGATGGGGCGAGTCAGGTGAGGTGTTAGTGCAAGCGGATTGCTAGAAATTCATTCGTATTAGTTTAACTTTATTTTATCTCTAATTTAATTTTATTACTTCATTTATTTTCGTTTCAAAAGCTTGTTATATATTAGCAGTGCACTTTTCTTTTCATCATTGTAATATTGTATAATATTTAAAATTGTAAAAAATGTAATAGCTATGAATAATTAACATAAATAATTCGTCATTAAATTTTAATTATAACTAGAACATTTTATACAAATTGAGATTAGTTTTATGCGACTACTAAAGTGGTTCTTTTTCTTTAAGTTATCACAATTTCCCCGAATTAGTCCTAGTTTAGAGGTCATCCGGGGAGCGTCCGGGTGGGATTTCATTTGTAGTCCGGGTTTAATAATTTAAAGCATGGGCCGCCCTCGACACACGCGCTGTGCCCGCAGCTATTAACCGACGAACAGACTTATTTAAAAAAATCTATAGTCATGTTTGGGTTCAGGACTCCAAAACCCGAGGTTTTTACGCGTCATGTCCTGGTAACCAAATTTTAGAAATGGCAACCATTAAACGAACGAAGATCTCTAAGACTACACTATTACATTTTACAATAAACTTAGTCATTAAAACATTTAATAAAAGCGAAAATTAGCATTAGCAAATAAGTGATTTGAATTAGTTATCTTATTTTTATTTATATAAAAACAATTTGCATATTTTTAGTAAAGTTACACTATATTTACTCAGTAGGGTTAAAATATTAATCCTGCGCTACACGCTCTCACTAACACCAACCTCGCAGATATATTGACAGAGTCCTACGGTTGTTGGGGAAAAATGGCACTCATTTGTTGGCGTCACCGTTTTGTACTGTTGCCTTCGAGAGGCGAGATAATGGCTGATTTATACGTACGATTACGTGTGACGAGCTCACCCGCTTATTTGCCCCGATATTGGGATGAATATCTTCACGGCTTGCGTGGGCAGGCTGATATCACTAAGGGTATGGTTTACTGGATTGTTCGTTAGTATAAACTATGAGATGGAAAACCCGATAATATTGTTTTTGATAAGCGTTTTGTTACACAACAAATCTATGTAGATTTATTCTAGAATACGTCAATCATAGTCACCATACATTTAGAATTCTCTGAATAACCCTATATAACATTACGAAAATGACATGTCATACATTTATTAAACAATAATCTAGAATTTTAAATAAGTTTTTATTTGATAGATAAGCCAAGAAGTTTGTAGTTCTATAGGTGCAATAAATGTGGCATTGCAAATAAAACTTTAAGAAACTTTAGCAACCACTCAAACATCGTGAGTGATTCATGTATTAACAAATACAACTCAACGCAATACTTTTTTTACATTTCAACTCCTTAAAATATTTCAACACTGCTAAAATTATGACCACCATTAAATAAATAATTTAGAGGTCTCAGAAAATATTAACATGAGAAATGTGTCTCAACACAAAAGGTAAAAACATCACTCACGCCACCTCGGCGGCACTTTGTGCAACAAAGCCGATCTTTCTGCTCTTTACAAAATGACTTATAACATGTCACACAACAGGCATTTATACCCTACAATGTGACACAGACTAGACTACTCTAAAAACACGCCCTCTGAAATATCACAGAATAACATAGAGTAGGTTGAAGTATAATTTACACTGTGTCAAGGTGAGTGTCCCAGTTACGTACGCGTATGTTCAGGGGGATCCACAGCTGTTATAATAATGAGTATTAATAGGTTCGCCGCATAAATAACAGAGTACAAAAGCGAGGGTCGTATACAATGCCAATACTTGAAAACCATTAGCACAGCGTGAATGTAGGGTGATATCTGTTTATGCTTGGAAAGAAGTTGTGCCTACTTGTTATGTTTATAACGCTTGAGTAATTTCAGAAGTATATAGTAAAATGTCACTGATATTGCAACTATTTCAAGCGTCTGTAAGCTACAGTTATCGCTAGTAGTAGTAGTAGATCCACGCTGGTTTCAGCATGAATGGGTCGGATTGACCGGGGAAGTACTACCCTCTCATAGAAGATCGACGTAAGAGTAATGGTATTCGTACTATTGCGTTTCGCTCGGTGAGTGAGAGTGCCGGAGGCCCAACTGATGCAAAGATGGCAATCCTCGCAGCATGTGTGGGACCAGCTGACTATCCGCGGAGTCATTGTGTGGGTGGTGTGGGTCGACCCGCCGGCCAGGGAGACCCGTAGAAACGGTGGTGCCGCTGGCCGCCCGCGGCATAGTACAGGGGCCCAACTAGGCCTAACCACCCTAGGAGGCTGCCCCACCAGGTCGTGCATAATCCCGGAGTGGTTCGTCGTGCCGGTTGGTGACCGGATGGTGGGACCCGGCGACCATTTCCGAGAGGGTACGGGGGCCCTTCCGTCCGGCGGATCGGCTACCACCATGCCACACAGTTAAATGACGAAGCAATACTCGGCACCTTGTCTAGCCTTGCTGCGAGGGCAGTCATCTTTTCCACGCCCCTCCCTTCACCCTCCAACATGGCAGCACACAAAAAAGCAGCAGGTCTAACAGCGGCATCTTCCTCCCCCACCAACCCGCTATTTGAGGTGGAGTACACTAACATCCGTGGACTCCATTCAAACCTCAACGCCGTCCACCAACACCTCGAGACGGCACGGCCGGCTTTGCTTTTCCTAACGGAGACACAAATACGCCGCCCTGACGACACGGCATACCTGCACTACCCGAGCTATGTGCTCGAGGAGCGCTTTCGCGCTAAGGCCGGAGTATGCGCATTCGTCAGGGCGGATGTTTGCGTTCGCCGTCTGCGATGCCTAGAGGACCCATCCTACCCCATCCTTTGGCTTCACGTTGATCTTGGTTCTCTGAGCCGGGTCTACGCGTGCCTTTACCGTTCCCACTTCGGAGATTTGGAGACAACTCGACTCTTTGACCATCTGAGTCAGGGGCAGACTTAGCGCAGGAGCGGTTTCCGAACGCGGAATTGGTGTTTCTGGGAGACTTTAACGCCCACCACAAGACCTGGTTGGGTTCTCTCAGAACAGACCATGCGGGACGAGCCGCCCATGCATTCGCTCTCACGCATGACCTGACGCAACTGGTAATCCATCCCACCAGGATACCAGATATTCCAGGTCAAGCGCCCTCTTTGCTAGACCTACTGCTGACGAGTCACCCAGACCAATACAGTGTTTCGGTCCACGCCCCACTGGGTAATTCCGACCACTGTTTGGTCTGCGCCTCAGTGCCTCTTGTTGCTCCCTCACTACGTTCGGAGGTAAAGCGACGACTATGGCACTACTCGTCAGCAGACTGGGACGGTATCCGGGATTACTTTGCTTCCGTCCCATGGGCACTACGCTGCTTTAAAGACAGGGATCCGTCGCAAAGTGCTACTGCTGTCGCTGGTAAGATCTTGTTAGGTATGGAATATTACATTCCATCCTCAGATGTCACCAGTGCCGGCAAAACGCGTCCCTGGTTCAACCGTGAGTGCGCCGACACTGTTAAACAAAAAGAATCGGCGTACCGCGCTTGGATCAGGGCCCGAGCACGGCGCGACCCTAGCTTGGATCGCCTAAAAGCAGCGTACAACAAAGCCACTAGGGAATGCAAGAGGGCTTACATCAGAGCGGATGCCCAGCGCATTGCACGGATTGGGCAAGAACTCATTTCGTATCCTACGGGTAGCCGTAGCTACTGGCGACTAGCCAAGGCCGTGCAATCCAACTTCTGCAAGCCTTCGCTGCCCCCCTTGAAATGTCTTGATGGATCGCTGGCCCACGAGCCGCAAGAGAAAGCAAACTTGCTTGTAGAACTCTTTGCGGCTAACTCCCGAATCGACGACCGTGGCTTGCACCCGCCGACAAATCTGGCTGCGACTCCGTTATGCCTAATATTCGTATTAGGCATCGTGATGTCCGTGCGGAACTAAGGTCGCTGGATGTTCGGAAAGCCAGCGGACCGGATGGTATTCCAGCGGTGGTTCTTAAGAAATGCGCAGCGGAGTTGTCTCCTGCATTGACGCGCCTATTCCGCCTATCTTATTCCTCGGGAATTGTGCCGGAGGCTTGGAGAGAGGCGAATGTTCAACCCATTCCCAAAAAAGGGGATAGGTCCGAGCCAGGCAACTATCGACCCATAGCTGTCACCTCAGTTCTCTGCAAGGTGCTTGAGCGGATAATAAACTCCCAACTAGTCCGCTACCTAGAGGGTCACTCGTTAATTAGTGACCGACAATATGGCTTTAGGTCAAAACGGTCTACGGGTGACCTTCTAGCGTATATCACGCACCAATGGGGTGAAGCTATGGACAGGCATGGCGAGTCCTTGGCCATCGGCCTTGACATAACCAAAGCCTTCGATAGAGTCTGGCACCGTTCGCTTCTGTCCAAGCTTCCAGCATATGGTCTGCCACCCCAGCTGTGCAACTGGATTGCCACATTCCTGCGTGAGCGCCGCATTAGAGTCCTTTGTGACGGATCGGCCTCCAATTATTTGCAGGTCAACGCTGGGGTGCCTCAGGGGTCCGTCCTGTCGCCCACTCTGTATTTTCTGCATGTCAATGACATGTTGTCCCTTGGCAACATTCATTGCTATGCAGATGATAGTACAGTGCATGGGCGATATCTCGGACATCCTGCGGCTAAACAGACTGACATCGAGGCAAAACGCCTAGAACTTGTCGCTGAGCTCGACCAAGTATTATACCGCATTTCTAAATGGGGTTGTGAGAATTTGGTCGAGTTCAATGCCAAGAAAACACAGGTGTGCGCGTTCTCTGCAAAAAAATCTCCGTTCCTTCCCCTTCCCTCTCTTCAGAACACAGTGTTACCACTACAGGATAGCCTAAGTATCCTGGGTATGGACATCAGCCGAGATCTCAACCCCAAGAACTACATCGAGTGCGTCATTAAAACCGCCTCCTGTAAACTCGGTGTCCTGAACAGGGTGAGGCGGTACTTCACGCCCGAGCAGCTCTGTCTTCTTTATAAGACACAGGTTCGTTCCTGCGTGGAGTACTGCTCTCATCTTTGGGATGGCTCCGCACAGTACTTACTGGATGCACTCGATAGGTTGCAGCGGCGAGCAGTCCGTATCATCGGAAGCCCGGAGGCTACTAAGACCCTTGAGCCTTTACAGCTGCGAAGAGACATCGCCTCAATGGCCGTCTTCTATCGCCTTTACCATGGAGAGTGTTCTGAAGAGCTCTTTGAATTAGTCCCACCCTCTCCCTTTTTGTCCAGAACAACACGTGCGGGACTAAAGTGCCACTCTTTCACAGTGGAATCTAAAGGGTCTCGAACCAAACGGTTCAGCACTTCATACTTTTGTCGCTCAATTAAAGCCTGGAACTCTTTGCCAGCGCATGTGTTCCCATCTAATTTTGATCCTGGGTCTTTTAAGCGAGGCGTGAAAAAGCATCTCACTAAGCCGCCATAGTGGAGGCCACCATACCAGTAGTTTGGCTTTTGGAATGGTGTCCGCCACTTCTGGATTACACTTACTGCTTACCATCAGGCAGAGTGGAGTCACTTTGGTAAGCTAATATAAAAAAAAAAAAAAAAAAATAAGTAACTTACTTGACCTTCAACCAGACTTTGTGTTAAACAAATTAAAACTATACTGAAACATTTTTGGATTATTACTAACCTGACCAGAAAACCTAACCCGTTGTGGGTTAGATCAGGAACGAGCAAAAAGAAACCTGTTGATTTTGTTTAAAAATGAGCGCACGCGATTTTGGATCTTACTGATATACATTTTTTGCTTGTATATCTATACACATACATATAATAAAAATGGATTGTCTGTTTGTAACATTAAAATAACCGTTTTTTACTACATGTATATGAATATATATAAGGTACACACCCAAAATAACATTTTTTACAATTTTTGTCTGTCTGTCTGTCTGTTTGTTCCGGCTAATCTCTGGAATGGCTGGACCGATTTTGACGAGACTTTTATTGGCAGGTAGCTGATGTAATAAGGAGTAACTTAGGCTACGTTTATTTTAGAAATATTCTTTTATTTTAGAAAAATATAGTAATGTTTATCGACTGTTAGGTGGAACGAAGTTCGTCGGGTCAGCTAGTTGTTAATACGTGTTGTATTACATTACTTATGTATAAAATAAAAATTTTCTATGAGAAGTCAATAAGGTTGAAAACCGCGTGCGCCCATTTTCAACAACCGGGCTAGATTTTTGGGTCAGGTTAGGAATAGGTAATCCACATTTTTAGATAGACAGTAATTGAAAAAGTTATTGCAATAGCACTACCTGAGTAGTAGTTATCAGTATCTTCAGCTGTTACAGTAGCAGGTACACTTTTTTGTATGATGAATTGATGACAGTTGTAATTAATTGGTGGTAGTAACAGCGACGTAGCCAACTAAAGTACAGGTACTTTTGAGATAATTATGCAGTATAATAAAATATTTGTTTAACCAACAACTCGATCAACAGATAACTCAGCTAGGGACATGCTATATGCATTGAATTAATGATGTATTTCAACTCTCTATGATAAATCTATATCAGTTTATACTATTATTTTGAAGAGTTTGTTTGTTTGTTTGATCGCGCTAATCTGGAACTACCACTCGGATTTAATTAATTATTTTAGCGTATGATAGCCCAGTTTTTGAGTAAGGTTATAGAATATGTAATATTACGCTAATGGCGACGCGAACAAAGCACAAAGAAGCGGGTAAAGATGCGCAGCGGGCAGCTAGTTAAAAGAATAAATCAACCCTTGCCAATAAAATTACTTACCAAGAAAATTTAAAATAACAAATAACTCAAGGTAGTAAAAAACAGCGACTACTTACTATAAAAATGCTAAGCCTAACGTTCGAATAAATAACATAATTCTACCTGTATTAAGTAATTAGGTAATGTAATTGACTATTAAAAGTACATCTGAATCAATTATCAATTTAAATAGCAATGCGCAGGTGCTTGAGGATTTAGTAGAATTTAAAAACAATGTGATGAAAAAATGTTTGTGTTTACATAGGCATGTATATATTAAATAAAATTCCTTTGGGGTAGAAGAATATTTACATAACGGTTAAACTTAAACATCGACTGTATTTTAATTATTGTTCTTAGTATGTTTAATGCACCTAGGTGAATTAAGTAAATGACATTGCATCATCTATGCGTTTTTGCATGACACGAAAAGCTCATGGACGTTGAAGCATAAAATTTTAGTCTTTACGCAGCGCCCTTACAAAAGTTAAAGCAAATGTGATGGGTAATCGAAAAATTAAAACTGAATAACTCGTAACATATCATACCTATGATGTTAATTCCATTATTTACTAACATCTGTAATTTGCCTTGAATATAAGGTCTATTACAGTACGCAATTAAATCAATATTGGCTACAGTATAAGCCATAAAGAC
This sequence comes from Parascotia fuliginaria, assembly GCA_963082885.1. Lineage (NCBI taxonomy): Eukaryota > Metazoa > Arthropoda > Insecta > Lepidoptera > Erebidae > Parascotia > Parascotia fuliginaria. Next base: position 18,074,832 of record OY720179.1, on the reverse strand, counting down.
ATAACTATCTGTCAACGTAAACCAGTCAACATTAGAGACTCATCAATATAAATTCAAAAGCAAATAGCAAATTTCAACCTTATTTATATAAGCAAAAAACATATTTTAGATAGAAAAAGAACTGCATAAAAGTTATATTTTAAGTGGAATTTGCACACACTAGTTTTTTAAATTATATTCTGAAAAACTGCAGTAATTTCACTAATTACGTGAGTAGTAAGTACGACCTATTTCAATATATAACTAATTGTCTGTCGCCAATATATGTACTACAAGTATAGAAAAGCGTTTATACAATTTTGGAGTATTTGACATATTATTATTACATTTATATATAACTAGCGACCCGCCCCGGCTTCGCACGGGTGCAATGCTGATACTATATTTAGGAACAGCATTGCCCGTGCGAAGAAAAACAAATGCTGTGAACGTTGTATTTACACATTCTGTAGAATATTTAATTTTACTACAGAATGCCGGCCCACTGCCGCTATATCCCTCCCTGCATTTTTAATCTGTAAAATCTTTGAAAATATTTATTTAAAATACATGCTCCAAAGGGCATTATTGATTTATATTAAATGCACAATGTATATAAGGTACTTAATTTGATAAGGATAAATGCTGTACTGCTTAAAATTGCTTCGAAAATAAGCCATTATTTCTCATAAAATGTAAATAAAGGATAAAAATGGTTATTGTGGGTTATCCCTTAGAGATAGACATATACTATATCGGACTCTTTTGTAGACCTTTTCAAGGTGTACAATACTGTAGTACATGACTTTGATCTATCTTGTAGGGTTTAGCCAGCGTTGCAATGTAAGCGCAAAAAATTTGTTTATTTACGACATCACATTAAAAACATCTAAATTTATCACTGTTTCTCTACTATATTATGCATGCTATATACATATAAACCTTCCTCTTGAATCACTCTATCTATTAAAAAAACCCGCATCAAAATCCGTTTCGTAGTTTCAAAGATCTAAGCATACATAGGGACAGACAGCGGGAACCGACTTTGTTTTATACTATGTAGTGATGATATGATGGTTAAGTATCTTAAACTTTCTAAATCACCGCGCAATTTTCTTAGTTTTCTTGCATAAGAACCTTCCCCTGACAATAACAAACACAACAAAAAAAGAATTAACGAAATTGATCTAGCCGTTCACGCGTGATGCCGTGACCAAGGGAAATAGGGATTCATTTTTATATATATAGATTTTATAGCCATGTTCATTGTATCTAACAAATCTTTGATTAGGTACTCCAACAATAACTTATGAAGATAGATTGATACAATACATTATATTAAATTTTCCATTCACTCCTCATGGAACCCCAATAATACAATGGCTTTACACTTTAAACATATAAATTGTTTGTAAATCCTTAAATTTATAACTGTGCGCACACTGTATCGGTGCCAAATATCGTTATTTATTAGGATTTATGAAGAAATATGTTTGCATCGAATTTGTGCAAGGGATTTGAAGTTTTTTGGCATAGACTTTAGTACACAGCGATGTAAAACTCTGCTGAGAGATAAAATTGAAGATACACTGCCATAATATGTTTCATCTAATTTATGAAGTTACGGAGCCAAGAACTAAATACAAAGTACTAGTGATTATTTTTCCTACTGAAAGAAGAAACGAGGAACATAAAACAGTTACTTCTTTAGAAGACATCGCGCTCAAATTAGATCACACCTACTAGAGAAGAGGTACTTGCATACTAAATACTGTAGGGTCATAACGACACTATGTGGGTAGTTTCCTTTAAGTAAAATCTATTAGTCAAAGCAATGAGGGTGTTTAGGAAAATTTTCACCACAGTTGGCGCCATTTTGTAAAAAGGCCTTCCATTTTGACAGCGCTATCAAAACAAATATTTTCCAGTGTTCATTTTGAAAATATTAATCTTTAATTTACAAAATGGATAATTTACGTGCTAAAAGAAAATTGCTGAGAGGGTTTTCTAAAATGGAGCCCACAAGGTGGCAGCTCTGATGCGTCAGGTATAGCTGTCAAGCGCTTTTTGTAAGTTAACCCGTGATTGTTTTGATTGCCCAATGTGAAAGTTGAAGTGATGCCAACTGGCGGCGAAAATTTGCCTAAACACCCTCATTGCTTCTGAAGTAAAACCTATCTGGCAGTAGTAGAGAAAGCTTCGATAGCAAGTAAGGAGTTTTCCCTTTATAATGTCATGTCAGAAACTGATGATATCGACATTGTTGTTGCCATGCAAAAAAACTTAATTGGCATTGACATTTAAACCCGATACAATGTCATAATAATTTATGGACATCGCAGTCAATACAGCGTTAAATAAATTGATTAAAAGATCACCTAAATAATATCAACAGATCAATTTTCTATTTTAACAAACACTAGCCATAATTCGTTGACAACTTAATCCTTATCAATTCATGTAACAATAATCTATACTGTTATATAAAGCGTAAGAGTTTGTTTGTTTGTTTGTTTAAACGCGCTAATCTCTGGAACTAAGAGTCGAATTTATAAATTCTTTTTACGTATGATAGTCCAGTTCTCGATGAAGGTTATAGGCTATGTAACATCACGCTACTACAAAGACTAGTAATAATATATTTGTTATGTTGTTGAGCTGTTATATCATTGTCACTGTTATTTAGGTGCGTGTATTATTATCGATGTCTTGATTTTTAGAGAGAAAACAGTACTTGTCTTGGTGGTTCATTATTTCTGTGTATGTGCTGCCACCATATTATTCTGATATTAAGTTTGATTCTGGTAGAGGTAAAGTGATATTGGGTTTTTCAGTATACATTCTTAATATTCTTAGTATATTAAGTACTGGTAAATGGCAAAAGGATAATTCACACAATTACTTGTAAAGCGGCATAGCTAGTGAGAAGTGTTAACACATTATGTTACTTTTTTTTTTCATTAACAATGTCAGCTAAAATAACTTATCCGTTAGTGATAAGGTTAGTTACCTCTCGAGCACAACTTAAAGCAGGAGGTTTTCGTTGTTTAAAGCCACGCTAAGCAGATAATATGCGCCACGCCACTGATGTATTTGATAAAAAAAATCTTAAGCAATATTTCATCTTAAATAGTTTTAATTTATTTGTTGATAAATCTAATCATGATATGAAAGCAAATGAAGTAAGTATTGTCGATAGAAAGAATCGACTAAAATAAATGTAACTCGATTAATATTGACTCGATCTCGATCGATAATGATCTAATATCATTAAACGTAATGTCGGAAGATTTATGGACTACAGTCTGGTAATAAAGAGTTTATTATATCTTTATGGCATCCTGTTATAAATCTGCCGCCACTGTGCAAGCCAAGCCTTCTGCCAAGCGTGACAATTATGACAAAAGGCTTTTATAGGCTTATATTTAGACTTCCATCAGTAAACTTAGATTAGAAATTATGGTTAACTTTAAGTATTCGTTATAACCAGTTACTACCAAATAGACAATACTATGCACTACTTGGATACTATACCAACAATATATCTCTTTACATCTACATCTCACTTAACACATATACAAACTTAACATAGTAGATGCTAAGTTTGTATTGTATTGAATTGTCATTTAACACAATTAAAAATTAAATTGAAATAAATGACAGCCATCAATAAGACCATCAGTTCCATTTAGTAAGACCATTTCAAACTTGTATTAATTAAAAGGTTAATTGAAATATCATTGTTACAATGAATAAAAATTTCACAGGTGTGAAAAATAACGAGTAATTACAACTCTAGAGTTTGGCGAGTATTAATTTGACATTGACATTCGAGACGTTAGAATGTCAGACGCGATGACGATTAACTGTTTTTAAGTCTCATATAACGTGATTAATGAGTAATACTAATATGATGTCGCACAGAAGCAAATTAGTCTACAGTTGATAGAACTCTGACATTAAATGATTAGACTTGCGAGCTAAAATATTGACGTGAGAGGAGTTATATAACTGGAGCAGATATTTTATGTTATAAATAAGTAATGATTTCAAAATAGATATAACAAATAGTATTAGATTATGACTGGAGATTCATGACTCTTTAGGCTTTAACAAAAAGTTTATAATTTTATTTTATTGTAAAATATATATTATTTATATCCAAATTCGAGTAGAAGATATATACTGCCGTATGAATTCCAGTCTAGAATAGGAAGAAGTTTATATTTTTACATGGCTGATGTAAGAATTAAATAAGTAAATACCAGTATTTTGGGAAAAGAGTCAGGACGAAAAAGTATTTTCCTTGATGATGTGATAATTTTGTTATTACTCTATTTTTTACTGTCTTAACCAGTAACTAAAATGATGCCTACACTTTCATTTATCACATTAAACATTATAATATTCATATCTCAGAATCTTGTCCAAATAAAATTATCTAAATTTAAATTACTATCATCACTCATTAAACGCAACATTATGCACGAAACGCAATACTCCGTTTCTTTATTACCATTAATATTCTCTTAAATCTTAATGTTGCTAATAATCGTAAATAACAGATCAAATCCACCTACATTGTCAACTGCCGTCAACATATAATTTAATGCCATAAAATAACGTTCATAAATCCTACGCCCACGACATGTCTAGTTAAAATATAAAAGAATAATTGTCCTGCCGCTTCAAGGTTAGCTCGATCAATCTTTCACACGTCATTACCGTTGTCGCATTAAGCTTCGAAAGGCGTTTTGCGTGAAAAGGTATTAAGATTGTGTTATATTTGTTTGAGATGATGGTCAGTGTTCATGAAAGGTTTTAAGCGTTCTAATGCATAGAAATAAACCACTTTTTGAAGTTAAATCTGCTGGTACCAGTGCTTTTTGCTATAACATTCCCATGTGACAGTTTGACTACGATTATTCGGTCAATTAATTGCGCTAGCGAAGTATTATAATATACTACCGATAATTTACAGTATGGTAACAATTATATTAATTACGGAATACTCTTGGTCAAATCGTTTAAACTCATAGGCACTTACATATTTCATGATTCATATCCCTATAAACCAAATCATAAATAAAGGTCTGAATTATCAAATCATCTGCCAACATAATTGTGTCATTTACAACAATAATTGTTGTTTATGTAATCATATACATTTTTCACAATTAAAAAGCGTACCTAGCCGCCATTTTGTGCTCGGTAAAAACATATTCGGCTTACAAAGCTTCGCGGACAATATTTCACAAGAGATGGACGAAAAATACACGGTGGTATAATAAATTAAAAACATTTTCAACAGCAACCACTTTAGTTGACCTCACCACCTCTTTGAGCTGATATACAAAATGAAATAAAACGCTAGTGATGAAGAAAGCAAAGAGGTCAAGTGGACTGGTCGCCTCATTACCATCCTCAGTGAAAACTTGAGAAGAACCATTTTATAATTTTCGCTTTTACTAACTTAAATTCTGAAGTTAAACGTAAACTAGCATTTACGGTTGGTGTGAGAGCATTATTTATATCTTAAATACAAAGTTTGTGCAAATTATATTCTAAGCAATTTTTCATTTTCATGACATTTGTTAGTGATAAATGGTGTAACTGCTAATATTAAAGAAGTATTACATTATACGTGGTAATAATTATTGTTTAAATTGTCTCGACTGTCTTGGTGGCACCTTCAGGAGTACCTGTGGCTACAGCGCAAGAGGTTGTGGGCTTCTTCCCAATCTGTGTGTGTTCCAGCATTTACTCCTGGATCTCTCTAACTGCGCTAAATCGGGTAGAAAGGACTCTTTTCGTTCTAACAAACTAAAATATAAGATCAAGTAGTAAGTAAATCGTATAATACTGAACTAATAACAAGAAGTAAATGAAGATTAGAACAATAAAAACAAAAGAAATTTTAAACGTCAAGAACATGTTGGTTCAACTCAAACAATATTTCAACAAACATAATACTACTAAATCTAAATAACCAGCAACGATCAAAAGTTGAAACGATAAATCTGAAACGGGCCTTATCGGGGCGTTCAATAATCATTTCGGTGGCAATCACGTACAAGCGAATACAAAAGCGCTACGAAATGCCACCGTGGATTGTAAAGCTGAAACCTTACGACCAATTACTGAGAGAGATAAAACCGTAGCGCTGTCTGATGTTACGGAGTTAATCTCGTAATCTATTGGTTGAGCAAATTTTTCTTGGTTTGGTAGAAATATTTGAGTTGTTTATAGTATATTTTTCGACAACTTTGTTTAGTATTTTGATAGCGAAGTTTTGTATTTTTTGAGTCGTTTAAAATTATTTCTGCAACAATGGTTGAAGTGAGCAGTGAATTGAATAGTGATACAAAAATTAACACTAATGAATCGTCATAATGGCGAGCACCTACACTATATTTTAAACTTATCATATTCTTAAAAACTATAATATCCTATTTAATATTATAAATGTAAAAGTATGTGTGTGTGTATGTGTGTGTGTGTGTGTGTGTGTGTGTGTGTGTGTGTTTGTTACCACTCAGCGCCTAAACAGCTGAACCGGAACAGGTGTGTAGATTCGATTCGATGCCGGAGACGGACTTAGGCAACTTTTTCCCGAAAATCGGTCTGGTTCCCGAGGGAGACAAAACACAGATAAGCGCTTATCTGTGTTTTGTATTGTAATAAACGTAGATAAAGTAGGTAGAAACTTAATCACCACACATCAATGGTGACCATCGATATATTGATATATTGGTTCTGCTCATTAATTTAGAATGATATTGAAAATAATAGATCTAGTAAAATCAAACACAAGATATAAATAGAAAAAAGATTAGACACATGCTTACTGTCAGTTAAACTATCTATATCAATCGTATCGTATCTTAAGGGACGACTTACAGAAACTTATAAATCAAGCTACCATTCATTTCTAAGTACAAACAATAAAAACAAAACCGACGATAGTACATGTCAATAACAAACTAACATAAATCATATAAATTACATCGTATACTTCAAGTGGTAGTGAACTGAACCCGAAAAACGTATCAGTGTGCCATCTGAGTGCACTCTCCTCTCTCACGCCTCGTAACCTTACAGTTTTACGATCGCTTTTATTACTAGACGCTTTCGTGCGCGATTACCCTCCAGAGTGGGTTCTGCTGTTAGGTGCTCTCCAATGTTAACATTCACCCTCCACGACGTACTATTACATCGACGTATAACAACACCATTGCTGCGTTGTATAATACTACCAACATTTTCTCGAAACGAAAACAGTAATGTACACTGTTTCTAACAATTTTGTATTTAGGGTAGAGACGCTTGTCAGCAATTACATTTTAATGTGTGTTTTATTATCACGGGCGTCTAATGTACTAGTGCATTAATTTATCACCTCCCCTGTTTACGAGTTACGGCTTGACAATTGAAATGATGGTGTATTCTGTATTCAAAGGAGGCTGACGTACGACCGGTGTAAGTTGAGCTGCCACTTCGCTTGCAAGGCTTTGGTGTGTGTTGCGTGAGGGGTTGTTGGTAATGAAATCGGGTTTCAAGTTATTTTGGACATGTCGTACAATCGTTTGGACAGACAAGCGATGGACGTATCAAAGGACTGCCAACTGGAAATGCAGTTGCAGTTTCGATTGAATCGAGAGACGTTTGCGGCATGCTTCTGTGAAGTAAAGGTTGATTGGATCGTGTCTATACGGTTGATACGCTAGCAATGTTTGGTTTTAGCGAATGGCAGCGAACGTCAGCCTGCCTTAGTTAAAATGTATTGTTTCTTAACGATACTTGCTTGGTTTATTCCATTTATTTGTTTGCTATTGTTTTCTATACTATTGTAGAATTTATATAAATGTAGTCCACGGTTTTGCAAGAGTATTTACAATGCAGGTAGATTATTGTGATGCTATTGTTGTTATGTACTAAATTCCTGGTACTTGACTTGTGTTATTTCAAAATTATAAAGCTTGTCATCCTTTTCCAATAATGAATGCAAATTAGGAGTTAATTGGTTCAGTTTCAGGAACCAAACCTACGTAATTGCATACAGTGAACAAAGAACAAGACAGCTATTTATTATCTGCCGCGAAAATTATAAAGTAGGTTCTTCTTAGAACGTCCATTGAATGTTCGAGCAAGCCTGTTAATATCGTCAGTCAATTAAAATGAAATGGATAAATGCACAATTTCTCAAAATTTCATGACAACATGAACCCTGTGTCATTACGGTAATAAGCACTTCAATATATTACAAATGATGACGTTTACCGTCAACATTATAGTACAGGGGTATGATTACGGTGGGCGGTGTGACATCGCCAACAGACACCGTAATGACAGCTCCGCGACCCAGAGGTGACGTGCACGCGATGTCCAAACCATAAAATTTATGTTTTCGAATACATAATTGATATTTATACAAGTCGTAATTTTAATAAATACGACGTTATAAAATTTATGTTTGGTATTATAGTTTTAAAGGAAGGGAAGGAAGCTATAAAGTGTGTCGCTTCCCGTGCTCGTGGAAATGATGAAAAATTAAATGTGCTATCTACGGCTTATCTAAGCGATGTTGCTTGTGAGAACCGGGCCAACGACGCAATGTTGTCTTTTATACTACATCATTTACTGTCTAGTTGTCCTGTTTGCCTTGAGTAAACAAAATGTGTGTGAAAATAATAAATTGTTTAAAACTATAAATATATAAAGAATAAATCAAAATTAAATTTTAATTTTAGCGTTACATTTTCTGCAATCTATCATAACATAGCATAACATCACGGCTTTTTTTCGAAGTGGTAGGCAAATATATATGACACGTGCTATGATAGGTTCTATTTATTTATTTAAAGAATAAATCAAAATTAAATTTTAATTTTAGCGTTACATTTTCTGTAATCTATCATAACATAGCATAACATCACGCCTTTTCTTCGAAGTGGTAGGCCAATATAGATAGATAGATAGATAGAATATTCTTTATTGTACACTATTTAAAAGTTTACACAACATTGGACGATACAAAAACACAGTTATAATATGTAAGTTGTACAATGGGCGGTCTTATCGCTAAGAGCGATCTCTTCCAGACAACCTTTGGATGGATTTCGGGGTTGAATACTGTAGATAGTGGTGTAGATATGGTAAGTTACATAATACTTGTACATAGAGATAATTTCTATACTTATAGTGTAATAAACAATGCATACATATATTATATATAAATATAATATAATACACAATTAAATAAATACATACACACACATATATATATATATATATATATATATATATATATATATATATATATATATATATATATATAACTATATATTACATAAATAAATGAATAAGAAAGATTTATTTTATAGTTGCGTCAAATAAAGCTTTTTAATCATATTTTTAAAAATGTTCAATGATTGAGCTTGTCTCACTTCGAGCGGCAATGCATTCCACAAACGAATAGCCACAACAGTAAATGAATGATCAAAAAATACCGTAGAATGCATTGGCATTTTTAACTTTAGATTCTCTGATGATCGTAAGTTTTTCTTATGTGTGTCACAGAGGAACTCAAAACGTTCTTTAAGATAGGAAGGTGTCGAAGGGTTAAACAATATATTGTATAATAGTGAAAGGATATGAGCATTCCGGCGAAGTCGTATTGGTAACCACTTGAGCTTTTTGCGAAACTCGGAGACATGATCATACTTGCGTAGACCAAATATAAATCTTATACAAACATTTTGAAGTCGCTCAAGTTTGTTTAATTGGTTCTCGGTAAGATCTGGATAGCTGGCATCCGCATAGTCAAGGATGGGAAGTAATAAGGAATTTGCAAGTGCAATTTTGGTGGCAGTAGGAAGAAAGTTCCGCAATCTCCTCAATGAGCCTGCAGCAGCAAAAATTTTGCGGCTCACTTCCTGCAGCTGTGCGTCCCATGATAATTCAGTGTCAATGGATAGGCCTAAATCTTTGACCTTGCTGCTAAAGGGAACTACGGTACCATCAAAGACAACTTGTAGTAGCTGCGAGTAAATAATTTGAGAGAGCTTCCAGAGGCCCTAGACAAGCGTCAAACATTTCTATTCTATTCATAGAATAGATAAAAAAATGTATGAGATTGACATAAGCGTTGGCGTTAGCTTGTGTCAATCCTATACATTTTTTTATCTATTCTATGAATAGAATAGAAATCTTTGCCACTTGTCTAGGGCCTCTGGAGCTGCCAACAACAATAACCTGCGTTTTCACTGGATTTATTTTTAGTCCATACGATCTGCTCCAGTCACTAACACGAACTAGGTCTTGATTTATAATGCCTATTGTTTCGGACAGCTTGTCTAGTGGACCTTGTGAGTATATTTGAAGATCATCTGCATAGAGGTGGTAGGCAGAAGTAAGTCTATTTGAGATGGAATTAATAAATATTGCGAAAAGTAGAGGAGATAGAACGCCACCCTGGGGCACTCCGACATGTGTCCCGCACCAAGAGGAAACAACATCCTCAACGCGAGTACAGTGCCGACGGCCACTCAGGTAACTGCGAAACCAATCAATTACTGTTGGAGATATGTTAATCGAGCGCAGTATATTGATTAGAATGTCGAAATCTACTGTGTTGAATGCATTTGAAAAATCCAGGAGAGTAAGGACAGTAAGATTTCCACATTCCATGCCGAGTCTTATGTCGTCCGTAATATTCACCAGGGATGTGACAGTACTATGGCCAGGGCGGAAACCGGACTGGAATGGGTTATGGAGATTATAGGTTAATAGAAATGTGCTTAGCTGGCCATGTACTAGGCGCTCGAGGACCTTGGAAAGGAAAGGCAGGATGGAGATAGGTCGGTAATCGGAGAATGTTGTAGGATTAGGTTTTAAGGTATGGGTGTAATTTGTGCATTTTTCCACATAGCTGGAAAAACACCACTGGATAGGGAGAAGTTGAGGATGTGACATATTATAGGAAGAATTTGGTCAAGGATGGGAAGGATCATATTACGGCTGACACAGTCACTTCCAACAGCGTTAGATGTGATCGCCATAATGCTCTTCTTAACATCACAATCAGTAAATTGACTAAAAACAAATGGATCATAGCTAGGAGTTGGAAGAGACGAAAGAAAATTAATTGTATTTTGTTTAGTTGTCCTATCAAAGTTGGACGAAGCAGAGAAATGTTTATTAAGTGAATCAATGTTTAAAGTGCTAGGAATATTGCTATTACGAGATTTTCCAACTCCTAATGTTTTAAGAAATTTCCAAACCTTCGCTGGATCACCATTTTGAACCGAACTATGTATATGCTGGCGTTGTGCATCCCTACACACCCTATTGCAGTGATTTCGAGCTGTGATATACTTATCAAAATTTACCTCACTAGGCCTAGTTTTGTATTTGTATTTAACGGCAGCCTTCTTTGCCATGAGCAACCTTATTTCATCTGTTAGCCATGGTGCCGGCGCATGTTTAAGTTTGACTGGCCGGGCAGGTGCATGTTTATCATACAAGTGTAATATGGCCGTCGTAAAAAAAATCAGCTTTTCGTCAACAGAATCAGACAGAATGAGAGGTTGCCAGTCGATATTGTTGGCATCTCCACGAAGATCCTCAACGTCCATGCCACCAAAATTGCGTTGCATGAGGATTTTAGACCTTGCCTTTGGTGGACGAATTTTGTAGGAGAGGTAGACTAAATCGTGATAAGAGAACACGTCGGCTGGGCATTGACCATGCTTAGCGACATGCTCTCTTGATGATACCAATATAAGGTCTAGAAGTGAAGGAATACAATTAGGGAAATGATGAGTGGCACTAAGAGGAAGGATTTGTAGGTTACAGGATTCTACTATGGAAGTAAGAGAAGAGGACCGGGAATCATTTTTAAGAAGACAAGTATTGAAATCACCCATAATAATAGTATGATTGTAAGAGGGTATAAGATTTTCGAGCAGGTTTTCAAAGGAGGAAAAAAAGTCTATGCGTAGTGAGGGAGAATAATATACACCGAGAAGGATTTTAGTGTGATGAAGTTCCACCTCAACAAAGAGATGCTCGCCGGCTTTAGCTGGTGGCGGCTGTGGTGACATACTAATGATGTTGTAGGAAATATATATGACACGTGCTATGATAGGTTCTATTTACAGACACAATGGCCTAATACCGAGAACTTTCAGACTGAAAAACCCAATATAACAAACCTTGAAATCGAACCCGAAAGCATATTTAAGGAATACATATTTATTAAATAATACCACAGAACCACGGACGCGATTACCACAAACAAATTATCTCAATAAAGAAATTAAGATCATATTAAACAAACAAAGCAAATAGCTCAGACCAACACCCTAACACACGCGTGTTCATACAACATAAATCATCGGTTCTGTTATAATGGATAACTCGATGTAAATCTATTTATGCAAAGTTTTCAATGCACATATCGCATGTTCAACGACTATTTGTGTCATGTACTCGGCTGTGTGGTATAATAGCTACGTTCATTTGATTGAAGATGACGGCTAATGTGAAGAACTGTTGAACAAAGAAAATATCGGCTGTTCAATTTGAATCTTCTGTTGAAACAATAGTAATAAAGTAATGGTTTGCGTTAGTATTCGTACTTTTGCATTGCGTTTGGTGAGTGAAAGCGACAGTAGCTTCTCTTTCACTATCAGCAACGACTAACTGTTATGTTAATATTTTAGTGCTGTCTTTTGTTTGGTGATTGACAGCACCAAACGGCCACAATATATTTTATGCCTTCTTCCTTTTTATTACTATTCTTGATTCGCTTCTTGGTACGGTCAGTAACGACTTATGTTGTATTGATAGCATTATTAGGTAATATATTATACACACGCGATGTATGTATAATAATAATACCAGCCTGTTTACTGTCCCACTGCAGGTCAAAGGCCTCTTCTCATATTGAGAAGGTATGAGCATTAATCACCACGCTTGCTCAAGGCGGATTGGAAATTTCAGACTTTTAAGTCCAGGTTTCCTCACGATGTTTTCCTTCACCGTCAGTCAGAAATGTCCAAGTTAAACTTAGAAAGTACCTATGATTTGAAAAATCACATTGGTGTTTGCCCGGATTCGAACCCACTACCTCGTGTTTTCGATGTATGTATATTTAAGACAAATTACCACTTACCATACGTCATACCTCAACAAACAAGCATATTTTTTGCTGCGTAGTTTAAACGAGAAAACATTTTTTACATAGTACAGACATTTCAAACTAAAATAGAAAAGTGCATTATTTACACACCAATATAAAACTATAATATACCCTTAGGTTGTGGTTTACTATCACGTGTTATTAGCTGTAGATACGACAGGACTATTGAACCGTGGTATTACTGCTTACCTCATTACAATACATGTTAATAAAAACATAATAACCATTAATAAGATAATTAGTTTCAATGGCATCACATAAGTACGAAAAAAAATGCTCTATAAAGGTAAAATTATACGTTTTCGATACTTCTATTTAATGATATGGTCTGTAATCATTAGTTATAATAACCTATTCAATTGTGAATTGGTAAGTGCGGTCTAAAAATGCTATATTCTTGCTATAATTCGTTGATTTCTTGCGTTGTAGGTTATTAAAATTATGGGTTGTGTTAAATATAAGGTCATAAATAAAATGCTATAAGTTTCTTATCAATTTTTGAAATGTTACCTTTCTTTATTCTTTCTTTATTCTTTATTGTACACACATAGAACATATTACATAATTGGTAAGAAATATCATGTACAAAGGCGAGCTTAACTCAAAAGTGAGTTTTCTTCCAGCAAACCTCAGAGTGGAAGAGGAAAAATACCAAGTGTGAGAACAAATGAAGTGTACAAACAGACAGAAAGGAAATTAAATGAAATATAGTATCTATTAATTATTGTATACCTAGTGTATACATAATTTAAATGAACAACATGTCAGTCAGAAAGATGGCTTCATATTTTTTTATGTAAGTACAAAAAAATATGCTAAAGAACCATAACGAAAGTGTTATGAGCTATAATCTAATCAGTCGTTTATTTAATTATAAAATAAGTAGACGTCAGCTCTCGCTTTGGTATCAAAGTTTCATTTGGTCTCAAAACAAGCGCCTACATAAATTTTATTATGATTGCAATATTACCTACGTCTGCGAAATATTATTGCTATACTGCAAATTTACTTTCGCTGTCTTCTGCATTGCAAATATACTTTATGCAAGTTGTAACCTTAACAACTGTAAACGCAATGATTTCTTACTTTTTATACAGCTTTCACCTAATTGTAGCATTTACTTAGACAGAACATGTTTTTTGAATATAGCCCCGATTAAATGATAAAAATTGAAATCCACGAAAGACACTAAATTGCGACCGACGTTGTCACTCATAACGCGTAAACCCTCATAATACATAATTATCATTATTTTGGATATCATGCCTTTTCTTACTGAATGCTATCGTATAAGAAAATGTAGTTCTCCAGTTGAATTCTAGAAGCACTGCTATATTTTTAATACAATTATTCAAAGTATAGCTTACTTTATGATACGATCATTAGTATATTTTTAAGCTGATTATTTAAAAAAAATCCATTTCATCAATCATTTATATCATATTAATTTAATTCTTATTATTGGCTATAAATAAGCGCCATCTTGTTATGTGCCTATCTAAAGCTCGAAGCCGTTGGATAAGAGCTCAGCAGTTATTTATTAGAGGAAGATAAAAGGAGAGATTTGTTTTGTATTTATATACCGATGGTTTATGGGAGACAGGTGCGGGCTAGTAATGTGGGACGCAGATATCGATAATTGAATCACATGTCGATAAGTTATGAAGCACATTAAATTATTTTAATCGAAATTTGTAAAACTTAACTTAAAAAATATTTTGTAATTTGTTATAATTTACAATGAGTATTTTATATTTAAAGTATAACAATTTTGTGATTAAAGACTTTTTATCAATAATGTTTAATCGCTCATTAACAGCTCTTGAGCATTCTAACCTGGGATCTCTGAAATTAGGATTAATGGCATCGCAGTAAACATGTTTCGTAGAAAATGGTGACAGGAGGTAAAGGTTATAAAGCTAACTATGAAAGGTTTGATTGGAATGCCTATGGCGTATGCTTAAATTAATTACTGCACATCGTAACCTAAGGGCTTCCAAGGTGTTATTAGTATTGTCATACTTATTTTAATTTTATTGCTAAAGTTAATAATAAAATTATTCTTATTTAATTCACACATACATAACTTTAAATTTAATTGTATTTCAATTCTTGTGTTGTGCAATTACTTATTAAGTATCGTTATATAAATTTTATTATCATGTATTCAGAACAGCCCAGGGTCGGTTCAATTGAAGATTTTTGAATAAGGCCTGTTACAACAGCTGAACTCTGTAGGTTGAAATTATAATGATAATGAATGAATTTATTTATAAAATCGATTAATATACGTAATAACACCCGGTGTATTTAATAATTTTTGAACTATACCACGCACAGGTAGTTCATATTAAAATAAACTAAATATTATCGATATTTTTATCGATAATCTCTGATCTCTAGATGCTAACTATGCTATAACTCATCCACAAGCTCATTAATGCATCTATATCAAAGCGCGACGACACATTTACTTGAATAACTCACAAATACGCACAAAGCTGACCAATTCATTTAAAAACGACCATTGCGCTCCGTTGGTTCTGTTTTAGTTTAGAATTATAACTTTGAGGTTATAGAGTGACGAACATGTGTGAAATCTTAATCCTATATACTTAATATTAGCAGCAAGGTATAGTCAAGTCAGTATCTTTAGAGAACCAATTACCCCCGACCTTCTTCCTTTTCCCGTTTCCTTCCACATCCCTTTTTTTCTATATGATCTGCAATGGCATTGTAAAAACTATACTAAAAAAAACAGCCTAGGCTATGATTACCACTTAGACGTTTCACACACTGCCCTGCATCACGGAGCATGCATGTTCTTGCTTTGTTTGTGTCTCTCTTTGTATACAAATCACGCGTTGTGCAACACTCTGAAAACGCATTCACGCGCGGTGTGGATGTTCTTTCGCTACGCATCCCGCAGCGTAGTTCGGGGCGGTGTGTGAATCGTCTTACAAAGTTGAATAAAAAAGTTACTCTAACTATTACAATCTTTTGCTTAGCCATTACTGTCTCCTGGGGCATCGGGTCAAAATCTTTGTATAGTGTAAAGTAGTCGTGGTCGTATTTCTAATTGCAAAGCTTTCAAAGCCAGGAATCTAACAAGCAGGTACTTCTCAAAAGCGATAGAAACAAATTTGATATTGCATCTCTTACATTTACAATAACTGAAAACACTGCAGCTCAAACTGAATGTACCTACAATATCACTGAATATACTCATCAGAAAGACTACAACAGTAACTTTAATGTGTTGTGGATATTTTTCTTGTCAGGCTATTTAAAATCTCATATAATATTTGATAAATCATTATCATTTCTGTCAAAAGAAGTCTACTAGGCTTAGCCCAACCAAAATTTATGTTGTATTTTGTAATATAATATTAAAATTTCTATTACAAATATACATAATACAAGTCAAAATAATATAAAATCAGTAACCGCCGCCGTTCAGCTAAACCATCTACAAAACGATTTATATTCGCACGATCGCCCTCACAAAGCTTTGATCACGGCCTGCCCGCTCAAAGTACTAATTAAACCGACTGAGCCGAACAAACGTTACTCTTAATTAATTAACGGCAATAATGAGCTATTATGAAAAGTTTAACGGCCCGGAAATAATCACTGAACACGACAATATACAAGCGTTTCACAAGTAAATAAGATTTAGATTGTACTGTGAAAATTAAATGTCAAGCATTTAGTCAAAAATAAAATCAAATTTTAAACAATTACACTTAGGTATTTTAATAATTATAAACTTCAGATAGATAGAGTTAAATCCCAAAAATATGATATGAATCATGAGTCAAAATATTGTTCAATTGAAAAATGAAAAATGTTCAATACAACAAAATTCTTGTTTTACAAGTAACCAAAAAAAAACATTTTAATAAAACTAAACTTTCGTTTACTTAGAATGAATATTGTTGACTTACACGACACCGCGAGAAACAAGTCACATGAGCATTTCATATAAAATATGAGATTCATATTCAACGATAGCGTTAACACTAAAATATCTTTTTTAAAATCCGACGCTGTAATACTCACCGCGGGTCGAACAGACCACCTTGTCAGCTAGCACGTAAATTAACATCAAAACGTCATACAAAGAGGTAACCCTTCGCCGCCGGATAATAAACTACTCGGGTCGCTTCTCTCCCGCGGCGCCCAACCGAGCCGCCTATTCAAACGACCGGACATTATCGTAAATATTGTGGTATTTATTCAGATTTCGGGCACAAACAATTCAATTCACGCACCGGCTGCTAATTGGGCATAAATCGTCGTAAAAATATTCAATAAGCTTCTCGCATCGATTAATATTTTAAACACTGAATGCTTTCATTTGAATATGAATTAAGCGACGCGTAGATAATGCTGTAAGTCGATTTGTCGACGGGCGACCTATTGAGAGGTTTATTTTTGTTTACCAAAACAAAAAATCTAACGCACATATTACTTCACGGCATGGGACAAATTCGTTGTCAATCAGTTTATTTTTATTATTACATCGTGAAACTTAATCGAGTAGAATTAATATTACGAATTAAACTAGTTGGTATATAATAGTAATAATGAAAACGTTATGAATTTCATGCAAAACAGCGATCGTTATTCAAGCCGGCGAGATAGCGAAACTGGACTTTAATAGTAGACCGTTAACATATAAACGAAAAATATTTACAGTGAAAAAAAGGTTACATGCCAGACGGCAACACGAAAAACGTCAAGTTGAACACTTTATAATAGAAATAATAACGCAACAGCCGCCGTGAATTATTGCCCACATTTCATGTTAAATTGTATGTAAATGGCGAGTCGGTGCGACAAGGCTCCCACAATAACATAATAATGGTGGATTTGTGAGTCACGTCAGGTTGTTAGTGTGTACTTAACCCTTTATCGGGACACGCACGCGGGACGTGAGATCATTACTGGGGTCGCGGCGACCGCTTACAATAGCTACGTACACGTTAGACCCGCCGTCTTACGAGGGTTAACGTTGAATTTTGTGAACAACTTAACATGTATGTTTTTTGACGGCACTCGATACCGGTTTCCGATAATACTCATTTGGGTCACAATAGATATATATTTTTTATTCAAATTAGACGAATATACACACAATGGTGAGTTTAAATGCTACTGAAGCGATTAAGTTTACGATTTATGAATTTGTTACTCAAATAAACAACTATACAACTGGTGTTTTAATTGAACGAGTTCGATAATAATACATTAGTTAACAGTGTTTGTATATAAATAATGGTTATAAATTAGACATTCTGTGACGCTTGGTGTTATCGTATTAAATTGTATGAATACCTGGTGCTATTTTATCATGTTCTCAATATACCTTCTTCTTCAAAGCTATGTTTTTACAATTTTCTTTGATATTACGTAAAAAGTAATGAGGAAAATTAGACGAAATATCCCAAAGTAGAAAATACTGTGACGTGTGTTCATGGTTTAGTAAAAAGCACATGACAGTAATGTCTATGCGCGGTATGCACCTAGTGCCTTTAACTTTCCCTACCACATTTACTCTGAAATATGTATAGGATTGTCGTCTCATGGAAATAATTCAATGTTAGACCTACTTATATAAAACTACTATTAACTCTTGAGGTAATTTTTCAAGCATCAATAAAACTGTCCATAAATCGATTGTCATAAACTCAATATCATTACTACAAGTTTATGAATTGTAAAACGACTTAACGGTTTTATAAGTCGCGTTTATGATTATTTAAGAGATTGTAATAGGATTATAAAACTCTTTGGATTAAGGAATGTCTTTTCCGTTAGATTATTTGTGATTGGTGGAAATTATTGCTGATGCTAGGTTCCACTTATTATTATGTAATATTATGTGAGAACTATTATTTATTTTATTATATTTATTATGTTTATAGTATCAGAATCACAATTAGCCTATTGCAGTCCACAGCTGGACATAGGCCTCGCTCAATTTACGCCAAAACACTCGGTCCTCGGCCTTCCTTTTAGATCGACTTAAGAGTAGTAGTATCCGTACTACTGCGTTTCGTTTGGTGAGTGAGTGCGTCGGAGGCCCAATTTCCCCCTTTCCTCTTTCCTCACCTCCCTCATTCCCTTCCCCTAATCCCATTCCCAGCCGACATAGTGGAGACCACCATACCAGCAGTTTATTCACCATACGATGGCTTTTAGTATAGTGGCCGCCACTTCTGGATTCCACTGACTGCTTACCATCAGGCGGGGTGGAGTCACTTTGGCTATAATATAAAAAAAAAGGTCGTCTGTCCACCTGGCTGGAGGGTCCTACCTTACGTTTGTCGAGTTGCGTCTCCACTCTAAGAATTTTTAAGTTCAGCGACCATCAGTCCTGCGGCAGATAACAGTATAAGTTTTTGAATAAAAATGTATATTCTGCTAATATGGATAAAGCTTTATTTACTCTAATTTGTCTTATAAAATCCCTTGTTCAAAGTGAGTCAGGTTGACTGTGCAGAAATCCATACGACTTTATCAAAATTTATTGAATAATATTCTGTCACACCGATTTCAGTGTCAGAAAAGAACTAAATATGAATCTGTTTGTACTGTACTTTGTTAGTGATAGGTTGAGCAAAAGACACGCCTTTTAAAAGTTATCAAGTTCATAACAATACCATAATATTTTCAAACAATATTCATAATGCTGAACTATTCTTCTCTGATACAACATCCATTAAAATTTAACTCAACGTAGACAACCAAACGAATACATACATCAACATGAACGCAATATACTGAAATCACATTACCGATGAAAACGACAGACAGCCCGCCCTATCGTTATTACAGTGATTCTGAAACAATCGCCCCGGGCTCGGAAATTGCTTCCCGATCCGAAACCGCCCCAACGTCTGCCCGTAGGGGCCTTACCAAACATCCAAACACTTTCTAGCCAAAGGCCAACGTTCGTAATTATATTGCGAATTTTAAATTGTAAAGGGATTTTAGATGAAAAATCGGCTTTTGTAATAGAAAGATGAACTTTGATTAAGTTGGTTTAGTGAGTTTCGTTGAAACTAGTTTTTGCTTACTTCTCTGCTTCTATCGCCAGTAGCGTGATGTTACATAGCCTCGGAAACTGGGCTATCTTATGCTAAAATAATTATTCTAACCGACTATGGTAGTTCTAGAGACTAGCGCGTTCAAACAAACAAACAAACAATCTCCAAAATCTTTCGCTTTATATAATAATTTAGATATGATGTTAAATTTTAGATTAAAAATTCAATCAAAATAGGATTACCAAAAAAGAAAATAAAACAAATGATCTAACTTTCACAACTTGAAAGCTGTTTTTGAAATAATTGTTAAAAGCATTTTTATTGCCTATGGTGACTAGGGATAGCCTAAGAGGTTTCGGGTCTAGAATTTTCTGCAAGGTTCTCGCCCACTTAAAATATTCTAGGAACACTAAGGATTTAAATTAAAGTACGTAGTGCATTTAACATTACAATTAAAGTACGTAGTCAAATTACCATACCAGTTGAAACTTAATGATTAAAATTCTTTCTCCTTTTCTCCTAATCTTGATAAAATTATATTGGTTGGTTGTTTGGAAATATACATTTTTTTCTATAGTGCTTTAGTTGCGTAAAATGTTAAAATTGTAACTCATAACAAAATTGTAATTTAAAATTAACTGGCGATTAAAAAGAGTGGCCTGAGTTTTTTGCCAGTTCTTTTTATGCCCTAAGTCAGCAAACTGGCTGTAGGTAGGCTTACATTTTGTAATTTTAACGTTCATATGTGTTAATTCAATTAACCTAAATTAATAAATATCTTTGAGTTTGAGTTTGAATCTTCAAAGAAAAAGTAACTAAAATTAAAAGAAACAGCAACAATAAAGAAATGAATAAAATAAAGCTTTATATTTTTTTAATCCTCAAACAATTTCATCAAAAACATTTTTCAAGTACTTACGAGATACTTTAATGAGTTAATAAATTGATGCTATATCTACATCTCAGTTTCATGCACTGTCATTACTCTTCGCAATTTCCAACTCTTAAATTACGATAATCGTTTTGTTACCTAATCGATAAATCAAACTCTAACCCCCAGTTTCTGGAAGGCTGATCAATGAAAAATTAACTAATCAACTGTTAAATCTCATGTAAAGTACCATTTGGGTTGCTAAAAACATGAATAATTAGTTAAATTTCATCTAGTTAATATAATAATATAATATTCTACCACATTCACACAGCGCCATCTAGCCCCAAATTAAGCAATTATATTTGCTTGTATTATGGGTACTAAACAACTGATATACTACATAAATACATTTTTTTTTTTTGTAAATACATACATATTATAGATAAATTACACCCAGACACAGAACAAACAATCATGCTCATCACACAAAGGTTTGTCCTGGGTGGGAATCGAAACCACGACCTCCGGCTCAGCAGTCAGGGTCACTAACCACTAGACCAACAGGCCAGTCTAACTAATTAGATCAAATCAAACTAATTATCCATGCTTTTAGCATGTTTTTAGGTTCTTCACATGAGATTTAACAGTTGATTAGTTAATTTTTCGTTGATCAGCCTTTCAGAAACTGGGGGTCAGTGTGTTTACTACTTGAGCTTGAGGCCACTGGATAAAAATATAACATTCTGTGCAAACTTGTTTTATTTATGGTTTATCATGCTCATAAATTAAACTTTGAGCAAAATAATTACAATGCTTGTAACATTTAAATAAAAACCGGCTATAAATTTGTAATATAAGCAACGTGCATAACGAAATTTATGGTACCATTATTGTTTAAGAACTATGTTCACACACACCATGAATATTGATTCACTAGTTTTATTATGAATATGCTTTCAAATAAAAACTATTAGCGAATGATTACTATTTATGTTTAATATAATTTATAATTATAGCGATTTTGATTTTCTAGAACATGAAAGTGTTAAACTACAGGCAGACATAAATATAATTATGAGTAGGTTTTTATTTATTTTGATCCTTGGTGTTTTGAACAAAGTGTGAACCAGAATCATTATCTTATAAGATCACATAGTAGGGTTAAAAATGTTCTGTCTGGTACATATAGTTTAATTTGATCTAATTAGTAACTAACTAGATCAAATTAAACTAATTATCTATGCTTTTAACATACTTTTAAGTACTTCACATGAGATTTAACAGGTGATTAGTTATTTTTAGTTGATCAGTCTTTCAGAAACAGGGGCTCAATCAATAATTGTTAACTCTTAGCTGATTTTTTTTACGAATCTTACACAGTTCTACCAATATTAAAATTTAAGAAACGATAACTGTAATGAGTGCAGGAATAATTTATTCTATGAATAGAATAGAAATCAATGCCACTTGTCTGGGGCCTCTGGGGGCCTACCACCAACTCTTAGTTAGTAAATAGCATGAAGTAGTCTGCGTTTAACTCATGTGGTGTGTCAGATTTAGTTCTCCGAGTAAACACCAGGAGCGCCCATAAAACTACATTATTATCATCACGCAAACTATAATTCATTATCGCTATTTTAGAAAAACAAACGTACTTACTTGCACCAATTCCGATAAAACGCCGCTTGAGCTACTGCTACGTTAGTTATTATTCCCAAAAGCATGACTTGACCAGTCGGAGTCACGTGCCACCTTGATAGTTCTGTCGCCAATAAAACGTACTGATTTTACAGCTCTTCTGACGGTTTTAAATATACCTATATATATCCTGATCCAATGGTAATTTCGCTTGTGAAATTGTACCTGTATGTGCACGTAACGTCGTTGTCCTAAATATGACAGAACAGACACTTTTCATTAGTTTCTGCATCAACAAAAGTAAACGCGTTAATTATTGTTATCATATTTTTATTGTAACGTTGACAAATCGGCTTATTCCACAAATCCCCCCTTAATTTCTCCCCTAACGTGGAAAATTGTAATCCAATTGCAAGAGTCTAGAAAACCCCCTTAGGAATCCCCCTGAAGGGGGAATACTGGAATTGAAAAATATACTATTCCACTTATCCTCCGTCCGAAATAGTTTAATATCATCACCATTTTGTTCAATTATTTCTATATACTTCATAAAAGATGTCTTACGCTCGCAAAGCGTATCCTTATATATAATTACTTACATCCGTGCTTAAGATCAAATATGGCGGCTTATTGCTATCATAATCCCCCCCGCGCTCGGTACTCAAGACGACAACACGTAGTTTCGTTGCGCTCGCAGATTAAAATCATTATTAGTGCCAAAAGTTATTTTTCCAATTATAAACTTATACTGTTGTGTAGACTATCGCGCAAGCCTCATAGTGCATCAATCAGTTCCTCAATCAAACCATAAACAGAGAAGATATCAAGAGTTTTACTAAAAAACGGTTACAAACATTTTGTTTTAACACCTGAGGCGCATGATTCATCACTCGCCGTGTCAACTAACTCGAACGCAAGTAGCACCGAGATCAACGACCGGTTTTGTGCGGCAAGTGTATGTGTCACAAGGACGTACCTACTCACCGGCAATTCATTAAGCATTTCTACGCGCCAATTATACAATATTATTGTTAGTGAGTGCAACTACCTACATTATCACCCAAGTGGGAATTACGTTGTAGCTGCGAAGCGAGTATAATATTATTGAAGCTTATAAGTTTAATTTATCAACACCACCATGACACAGCGATCCCCAACCGGTAACACTACTAAAACATTATTGAAACCTATTCTAACTCAGGAGTCAGACACGGCTTCGGATTTTATGGGTTCGGAAACAGATTGTGATGGAAAACTGGGGCAACCAAATATTACGCGTCGTATGAAACGTAAATACGACGACACCACTTTATCTGAAATTAAAGATATGCTGGCTGACTTACAGCTGCAGCAAAAGACGCAATCATTCAAATTTCAAGAGGAAATGAGTAAGATGTCCCGGCAAAATACAGAAATTATACAGTCCATACAATACATGTCGGATAAATACGATGAAATTTTGTCTCAACAACAACAATTGAAAATAGAAAATGATGCCTTTAAGACTCAAATAAAATCACTAGAGCAGAAGGTGGAACTGCTTGAGCGAAACGCAAAATCGTCAACCTTGGAATTAAGAAATGTAACCGGCACTCAAGCTGAAACCAAATCAACATTGATTGGCTTTATGAAAAATGCATGTGAGACGATAAATGTTAACATGCTGGACTCTGACATACGTAACATATACCGTGCCAAGCAACCCACAAACAAATCAAGTGTCATTATTGTGGAATTTGGATCAACTGCAATCAAAGAAAGTATTATAAAAGGATCTAAAGCATTCAACAAAAAAAATAAAGAAAAGTTAAACACAACTCATCTGAAATTAAGTGGTGAAGCAAAGCCAATTTATATATCAGAGTCTCTAACTACTTATGGAAGGCGCTTATTCTTCCTTGCACGTCAACATGTCAAAAATCATAGATATGCAACCTGCTGGACCTCTTACGGCAAGGTCTACATCCGTGAGAAAGAAGGTGAGCCGTCAAAACAAATAGCCAAAGAAGAAGATCTTACTAAACTTAACTTACAATGACTAATTTTTACAATTCTTCTATTCCTCTATGTTTTTGCGTTTATTATAAAATACTGTTATGTATCTTGCTTGAAAATATCATGTAAAAACGACTGCACAATAGTAACACTAACCTACACAGAAGCACCAACGCAATTCCTACATAATGCTCTCTCTGCATGCACTTATAATACATGGTTTATCTATTCTTTAGTACATATTACAGCCTACCGCACGCTACAACTAAGCAAAATAAAAAAATCACATATCTCGTATACTACATTGAATTTTTATACATATCTTATACTCCCTGTTACCTACACATCACAAATAATGTCAAAAATATATACTGTTATCATAATAACAATCCATTGCCCACAATACGATATAATATATACTTACTATTATAAAAAATACTTAAATTCATATCACAAAATAATTACACTAACTTACACAAACAAAATAACACAACTACTTTCTTTTAATTATAACCTACTGCATACAACAACAAAAACACACAACATACTGCTAAAATATTATCACATACAATTCAATATTAAATATAATTGTCACGGCAATTATGCTGTATCTCTATTAATAATAACAACTATTTTACCTACACCATGCTTAGCATCATTTGTAATAACATGCTACCATTATGATCATAGACACTACTTACTCTGTAACCTATTGTTTTGCCACAACCATTCTAAACGTAACCTAATAGTCAATTGTTATACCTTTAGTTATATCGTCACAAAAATAATTACCCATCACATTCGATTCTACAAATAATTTAATAAACAATATTGACCAATTTAATATTGCATTACCAGTTTCCTGCGAGCCTGAAGAATGCACCTCATTCCTTATTCATCCGAAACAGTATACAAAAATTCTCCAACAGAACATCCGTAGCCTGAACTGTAACTTTCAAGAAATACATATTTTGCTCAAAAGACTAGCTTTGGCCTGTGATATTGTGGTACTCTCTGAATGCTGGCTATCAAGTGTAGTGAACTTGCCACAACTTGCGGGTTATGTAGCATATAATACCACCGACAATTATAACCAAAACGATGGCGTAGTTGTGTACACAAAGTGTGACCTTGAATGTACGGTAGAAGAACCATCTTTATCGGAAGCAAATTGCCTAACAGTCAAAATAAAAAATCACACAATATTGATTGCCATCTACAGACCTCCTAGTTTTAAATCACTAGAGAACTTCCTTGTCTCTCTACATGACCTACTACAGAGTGTTTCGTCGTTTAAGAATATCATCATAGTTGGTGACTTAAATATAGACCTAATAGGAACCAGTCATGACACAACATCGTATTTGGATACAATATCATTCCACGGTCTTCTACCTGCTATTAATACCGCTACTAGAGGTAAATCCTGCCTTGATCACGTCATATTAAAGTCGAAACTTAGCGCATTCACTTTTTCATTGGGTACCAGTATCACCGATCACGAAGCTATACTGTTTTGTATTAAAACTGATGTAACGAAGTTAAAACCAACAAGAATAAATATCAGGTTTCAAATTGACAGAGAAAAATTAAAATCAGACTGCCTTACTTATAACTTTCACAAAATTTATCAGGAAACAAATTTGAACACTGCTACTTACAATTTCATTAATATATTACAACAACTTATTGCAAATAACTCGATAAAACGATTGATTCCTAGAAGTAAATATATAATCAAACCCTGGATTACTCTTGGCGTCCTCCGCTGTATTCGAACAAGAGACAGAATGCACAATAAAATAAAATCAGATAAGGATAATGCAATACTGAAAACAACGTATTTAAGATACCGAAATCACTGTAACAATCTAATCAAAAAACTTAAAAAACAATTCTTCAGGGATCAACTTATAACATCAAAAAATAATACAAAAAAACTATGGTCTACCATCAAAACAATTACTTATAACAATAAAACAAATCAACTACCATTTCAACTACTAACTGAAAAAGATCCCAAGTCCTCAGTCAACAAAATAAATGACTATTTCTCAAAGGTAGGTAAACAACTGTCAGACCTAATACCGTCACATCTACCTGATTTCAGAAAAACGTCACAATCTCCGCTTAATTCGTTTGTTCTCTTACCCACCGACAACGAAGAAGTTGAGAAAACGATTAAGCTATTGAAAAGTGATTGTGCTCCTGGGTGGGATCAGATCAATGCAGAGATTTTAAAACTAATATCTGAATCTATAACACCTGTACTCACAAATTTATTAAATCGTTGCTTCGAGGAGGGGGTATTCCCTGACGCATTTAAGAAAGCCGTGGTACATCCTATACATAAGGTGGGTGACAGAAGCAGTATCAGTAACTATAGGCCAATTGCTATATTGACAACGATGTCAAAGTTATTTGAGCGTATTATTAATAAAAGACTAACTCATTATTTAGAACAATACAATCTACTATCATCTCAACAATATGGCTTTAGAAGTGGCCGCTCTACCGAAAATGCAGTTTTTGACCTTGTTAACTATCTCGTTGGTAAATTAGACAATAGGAGTAAATGCCTAACCATATTTCTTGACCTTGCCAAGGCCTTTGACACCGTCTCTGTTCCCCACCTAGTACAAAAGCTGGAGGATTTTGGTATTAGAGGCACACCTGCAGCATTGATATCTGACTACTTAAACAAAAGAACCCAATGTGTAAAAATAGGAGACCATGTCAGTGACGTACTGCCAAATGATTTTGGGGTGCCGCAAGGCAGCATTATGGGTCCAACTCTCTTTCTCTGTTACATCAATGAGCTCAGTAATTTGAACATAAAAAACTGCCGTATATCAACATATGCAGATGACACAGCCCTTACGTTTTTCGCCGATTCATGGGATGAAGTTTTTAAAATAGCTCAAACAGGATTTAACACTGTATGTCACTGGCTATTATCAAACTCACTTACCCTTAATGAAAATAAAACTAAATACATAACCTTCTCTATACATAACACAATCAATATACCAATACACAACCACAATATTTTTGCACATAAATGTAACTTCCCTCCTACAGCTACATGTAACTGTCCCTTCATCAATCCCACTTCCTGTCTAAAATACCTTGGTATCGAAATTGACGCTAACTTAACTTTCGCAACCCATATACGTACATTATCCCAGAGGATACGTAAACTAACGTATATTTTAAAGAGCTACGTGATGTAGCAGATAAACAGACCATAAGAATGGTCTACGACGCTATGGTGCAATCTATTCTGAGCTTTTGTATTACGACATGGGGAGGTGTGTGTAAATCCAACATGATAATCCTTGAGAGAGCTCAGAGGATGATATTAAAAGTTAGTACATCTAAACCTCGATTGTTCCCTACTACCAAACTGTATGAAGAATGTCAAGTACTGAATGTACGACAACTATATATACTGTTAACCGTCCTTCACACACACTCAAACTTATCTCCAGATAGAATGCAACGCGTTGCCCACACTCGGAGAAACTATGCAATATGTGAGTCAACACCTACTAACACTACATTTGCACAAAGATTTAGCATGTTCCGAGGGTCTAAGTTATTTAATAAAATAAATAAATTAATACCCATAGCAAACTGTTCAAAGGTAGAATGCAAAACTAAAGTACAAAAACTACTACTCAATCTAGACTATGCAAAAACAGAAAACTTTCTAAAGGTAGCAGCGTAACTCACACTCACACTCACATACACACCCACACACAACACACACACACACACACACACACACACACACACACACACACACACACACACACACACACACACACACATATATACACATATAGAGCATGCACACATAATTTCCTACTCATAAACTCAACACGTTGACTACAGTAACTTTAATAATGGGAGGCCTGGAGATCTAAAATACAGGCCAAGGCTTAGTTTAGACTCCAGATCGCCCACAAATTACGAAATAAGCCAAACTTTGTGTCAACCTAGATATTAAGACTAGTGTAATTTGTGGAGATAAATAAAAATATTATTATTATTATTATTATTATTATTATTATTATTATTATAAGTTAGCAGGAGTGCGGGCAAACATATGTTTGTTTGTTATTGTGTTTAATTCTTTGTTATGACTTGCAGCGGCAGTTTATTTATAAAATTCAAGGTTATAATAAACTATAATAATGTTAGCATAGTGAGGTGGGCACACGACATGACTAACATACTTATCCCCAGTTTCTGTAAGGCTGATCTACGAAAAATTTACTAATCACCTGTTAGATCTCATGTGAAGCACCTAAAAGCATGGATAATTAGTTTAATTTAATCTAATTACTTAATAATTAGATTATTCATGCTTTTAGCAACTCAATTGGTACTTCACATGAGATTTATTAGGTTATTGATTAGTTAATTTTTTTTCAGAAACTGGGGGTTTGTCATTGGAGTTGAAAAGTTCTGAAATGTAAACCACAGGCACCACGGAGCAAAAGTACAAAGTATGTTTCCCTGATAAAGGCCTAAAGACGTCTTAACCAGCTCTTATGGGTGAGCCATAGAGCACTACTGAAAATAAGTACAGCAGTGAATGAGTAACGGCATAAATTATGATAATTGTCAAAATAATGGAAAAAGTCCGTGATCAGAACACAATAATGTGTCTACAGTTATATATTAAAGTTTAGAATGATTATAAATGTACACTTATTATAAAGAGGAAAGATTTGTATTTTTGTATGCAACGAATAAACTCAAAAACTACTAGACCGATTTCAAAAATTATTTTACCATTAGAAAGCTACATTATCACTGAGTAACATAGGCTATATTTTATCCTCGTACTCCCACGGGAAAGTAAACCACGCGGGTGAAACCGCGTGATGTCTGCTAGTATCGAATATTGAGTAAACAACTAAATTTATTGAACTAAAAAGGATTATCGTTCTGCTAAATTGTAAAGTGTTGAACCTTTGTGTGGTACATTTTACCGTGTACTATCTAGTATTATTAAGAATATTGCTTCTACATTATTATTCAAATAACAGAACATTCACACATGCATACACCTTTATTATTCTGTCATCTAACCCGATCAATCACGCTGCTCGCCAAATTTTGCTTAACACAATGCCGCTTAATAGGTTCACGCATCGTCGTCTTTCATGAATCACTCTGGCCTATTCATAAACAAATGAGTATCACAAAATTATAAAAGCAATCAAAATACACTCTTGCGTTAATACCAGTAAAGTTCGAAAGACATGCAAATGTAAATTGGTATGTTTCCAGAATAAAAACTGGATCATTTCCTTTTGACAATTGATGCTTTTAAAGCTCCAGCCCTATCCATCTATGTCGTCTTTGGAGTCTAAAGATTGTAGTGGCAGTTGGTAATTGAGTGATTGAATTCATGTTTTATGTATGAGGGGTCTGTTGAAATTAATATTTCTATTACGACAATGGAAATTTTCAGGTGGGGACATTTTGATAAATTTCTCCATATACTTACATATCTACATGTTCAAGTATGAGTTATCCTTGAATTGCATATTGATGGCTTCTCTTTAGACTCTATTTATTAATAAGATTATGATCAGTTATAATGAAAACATAAGATGCTGTAATAAAACAAGATAATACTATAGTCCTTCCTAATTTAGCGCTAATACCTACGATCATAACCATTCAAAAACCTTCATCTGTTAAATATTTTATCTTATAGACAATCAACTCTTATAACCTTTCTTTTTAATATCATAACAAAACGTACATAATTTAAAAATAAAAACTCATTCAGCGTTAAATTTGGCAATGTATTTAAAATACAAATTGTCTTTAATACAAAAATATGCAAATTGAATCTTGTGGCATAACGTTGGTATATAATTTGAGTAGTTTCGTGTTACAACTCACAACATCATTGTAATCGTGAGGCTAGCCGGCCGTAAAATGGCAGGTTTGTGTAAACAAATTACGCGCATTCAATACCTTTTATAAAGATTACTACTTTTGTGTAAATGGTTATGTATTCATAATGTGCAATTGTTGAAGGTAAACTATAGTGTAGTAAACAATTGTTTTTATTTCGTTATGTTATAAACCTCCGTTAAAATAATTTACTTTCACTTTTTGTACCTAGTATTTAAATTTAAGTTTGCTTCAAAGTAAAAAAATAACTAGATTTTCTAGAAAAAGTTTTACGAGGTTTTAATGAGTTATTGTTTCGTGACAAAATTTCATATAATACTTACCTGCTGATAAAAACGTAGTAAGCTTTATATGAAATTTGATAGAAGTATTTGACGTTAAAAATACTGAATGAACTACTTTAAAATATCAAACAAATTACAGAATCAAGCCGCAAAACCGAATGTATTCCTATTATCATAAAAGCCAAAGGGGTCATTTAAACGACTAACCATTCAAAGGTATTAATTTACGTTACGCTATTCAATACGATTCCTTTGTATGATCGACAATGTAACAAATGATTTTTCTTATAAAATGTTTTTATTATTGTGGTGCCTACTGTTTGTGGTTGAAAGGAAACGAAATAGAAACTAATAGCTTAATAGCTATAGTAGTTGGTATAACTGTATTATTTTTCTACCTCAATAGTTGGTTTAAAGAGTGTAATACTTGGTGGACATACATTATTTTTGTAGTAGTGATTTAATGATGGTAGAATCATTGTTAGCATCAGTTAACGTAGCTTTTATCAATCTATATAAACCATAGGTCTATATTATTTTATGCCATTCAACATCAATTGGTGCCAACTTGGTCAAAATTTAGTTTTTGGAAGATACTTGTTTTTGACAATAATAATATATATTTATTTACATTAAAATTTGATAAGTATTTGTTTAAATTGATTAAGAATTAATTTGGACTATTTTTATTATTACTTCTCAACATTTTGTTAAAGCATGACAATAATTTGACAGATCCCAAACAATACGGGAATAATTTATAGTCACCATTTAGTTGTTACAAACAGAACAAAATAGCCACAAGACTGCTTTAATTTCAGTCGCTCATATCTCCTGATGTCGGCATATCGTAGACAAACTCATTTTGTCCACTTGCTTAGTTTCTATTACGTGTAATGCTGAAAAGATC
Source organism: Parascotia fuliginaria (assembly GCA_963082885.1). Lineage (NCBI taxonomy): Eukaryota > Metazoa > Arthropoda > Insecta > Lepidoptera > Erebidae > Parascotia > Parascotia fuliginaria. The sequence goes on along the minus strand of OY720179.1, from coordinate 18,042,950 downwards.
TGACAATTGCTATGAACAAACATAACTATATATTTCTCTTCTATCTTTATTCTTTTGTTTTCCATTTATATATTGAGATGCTTACTTTACCATTGAAAAATGATTGTATAAAATGAGATAAATTTAGGGTCACATCTAAATATCTGAAAATTTGTTCAGTAAAATTAACAGTACCTACCTACTATGAACAAAGAATACTATAAATTAAATTATTTGACGTGTCGCTAATGTCATTGTTAGTTCTACTACCGGCCGCTATAGCGCTAGTTATCATATCAATAAAAACCTCATAGTGAAACCTTTATTATATATAAAAGTACTAAATTCATTGTACCACACACAATTTAAACGTCACAGTTTACAAACTCTTGGACCTTAACTACCCATAACGATAAAAATATCTATAAAAATAAATAAGTAGTTAGATATTAAAGATTATTTATATTTATTAGATGGCGTGATACTTTCTTATCAGATAACTTAGCAATTAAAAGTTCAAACTTTTAATCAGCATTACTATTTCAGTTTGATTGTAATGATAGCGAAATAATATATAAGGTAATAACTTCATAAAAATATTTTCACATAAATTTATTTCTAACATGAAATAAGAAAATTTTCGTTTAAATAAAAATAGTTGACCGCTGTTGTAACTATTTATTCATAAATTATATAAAATAGTAAATTTTATTATTTTAAGTTCAGACCACAATGGACCATAACGACTCTTTAATATTTTTATTTATTACGTAATCTAAGTACCTATTTGATGACGTAAACTTATAGAAATGAAATGAAATGAAATAAAATGAAAGGAAATGAAATGAAATGAAATGGTCTTTATTGTTTGTCACAGGTAATTTTACATATAGGTGGTGCAAAATCATATTGTTTCACTGTACAATATTTAAAAATAATGCTTAATACTATTTTAAAATGTCTAAGGAGTATTTATTTAATTACAATTAATAAAAAATAGATGTAACAGTTACTATGTATTAAAATAAAACAAACACAAACAAAACAATTATGAGATTATAATTATGTTTCAGAATTATACGTCAAGAAATCTGAGACCTTATAAAAACATTTCCCTACTAGGTACATTTTCAGTATATTTTTAAACCAATTAATTTCAAGAGACATTTAACTTGAAATAAAACATTAAACGTATTTTTTATATTAGCCTCTATTAACTTTGTCTGTTATTACTATGCCATTGAACTTTTAGAAGATACAAGAATTGTGATTTAACGAAATAACATATTTTCTTATAATAAAACTTTTTCTCTCAATATACTTTTATTAACACGTACAATAAGAAACTGTCTTCTATCATACGTAACGACACATAACAAGAACTAAACATGGCAATTTGACACACAAGTACCCACAATTCTTCGCGAATATAACGCCATTCTTTCTTTCATTACAAACCGGGGTCGCGTTTAATATCGCCGACATCGGACAGTGTGTGACCAGCCTAATTGCTTATTAGCTGTTCCGACGTGTTAATACCGCATGACTGCCTTATTAATATAGAAATAGTCGCATGGATGTACGGTATAAACATCAAGTTATATTTTTCTTTTGTGTAAAAATTTATTATAACACAAAAGGGCCGATATAAAGCAGTAGATATCGTTTAGCTTATTCATTTAGATTATATTGATGACATGTGATAATGTTCAGGAGAAACAATCATTAACCTGCCTACACCTAGTTTTGAAAGAAATTAAAAACTTTTATTGTGCACAAAAAAACGACGTAGTTGCTGACCAAGTACCCTACAACCTCTTCCAGCAATCTTATTAGAAATTTACTTTGTCTTTATCCTTGTTTTTAATGGGACAAAAGAAAAAGACAAAACACAAAGTAAGATTAAAATAAAACTGCTATATTAGGTAGTGGTAGGCCTCCAGAATTGACTATGACAAGCTTCATAAAATTTAATCTTTATGTCACGATATTTTAAAATTAAAATCTACTTACGCTCTTTGTAACTGTTTTAAATCATTTTGCTCCTACGTTTTCATCTATATATTAAATTGTAGGACGCGTTAATTATGTCGGTGCGACGAGCAGGTTGCAAAAAAAACCGATATTACTGCAACAGATTTATTAACAGAAATTACAATTTATTTAAGTAATTATAAAATGTGACAATTGTTCGAAGTTTGAATCAAAAGTGAGGTAAGAATGCTTGAAATCGATGCCTTGGTTCCGGCGAGCCGCGTGCGTCACGTTGAGCTGTCTCAGCACTTTCCGGGCGGTTGCTGGGTCGTCGCTAGGCTGATGCAATATTTATTATAAATTATATCAATTCCTTAATCTGCGTATTTCGTGTATGTATTAATCCTAACATCTCCCTCCTGAAGATCAGCGACTACTGGCAGACTTGTTCGAGAGTATCGCTGAAAATGGACTCTGGACAGCGCTGGGACGATCCTGGATTACTGCATAAATATACATAAACATATATAGGTATATAAACACATTTAAGTTTATGACGATCGTATTTATTTATCACACTCTAGCTTACTGCGGCGCGGTGTCATCCGCGTCTTTCCTTACTGCTCTGCTCCCGTCGCCAGTAACGTGATGTTACATAGCCTATAACCTTCCTCGAGAACTGAGCTATCATACGCAAAAAGATTTTTCAAATCTGACTGGTAGTTTTAGAGTTTAGCACGTTCAAACAAACAAACTCTTACGCTTTATATAATAGTAGATATAGATTACAATATGATTACCATCAATCTATCAAGTTCGATCCATGCATCTATTATTCCTTCTTCGTATAAAACTTACGTCGCGGTCATTACGTAAGCGGACAGCAGTGACGCCGATCGACCGTTAATTCTTTATGATTGATTATATTCCACCTAATGAGCTGAGCACTCGCTGAAGGAGTAAGTGAGGAGTTGTGAGCGGTTTCTCTTGTCATAGAATAGTTTGATGACAAGAAATAAAACCTTACCGAAGTTGAATTTTGTGAAAAGGACTTTCGAGTTTTTTATTGAATACAGTATATGTTAGAAAGACTGCAAACGTGTGTTACTGACTGCAATGAGTTAATACTAGTTCTTTATTTGATAAGCATGTTGAAATCTTGTAATTAATATCTTAACATACTTACTCAAGATGGGTATAACAGACAATAACAGACAAATATTATTTTTATACTTCAGGTTTCAGATAACAAAGAAATATACATGAATTGAAAACGTCGCACTGGTATTTGAACTTACAACTTTATGCTTAAACCGTTATTTGGAGATAATTTTAGCTCAACATTAGTAGGTAGGTACATCATAACTAAAGACCCAAAATACAATCGACGATAGGCTAATATGCGTAGTGAATTGATACAGGCCATAACTGTCTAGGTACAGTTGTACACATCTCGCTCAGGGCATTGCGAATGGGGATGAATTTGTTCTAGCGTAGAACGCACTGCAGACAAACTAAAACACATTTACTATTTTTATTGCTAATAACTTTATTTATTTACTCAGTAAATTTTATGTAAAAAGTATGTTACCTGTACCCGGCGATTTTGAAATATTTTATATGGAAAAATTAAAAGCGCCTCCAGTGTTCGTTCTAAGAACTAAAACTTATATTTTCTTACCTTAGGATATAACCAAATTATTTTATTAATTTTTATTTTAATGTGCAATTTATTTTAAAGAATAACTATTTTAAATCCTACTGGTGACGAACAGGCATAAAGTTTCATTTGTCCCCCTGTTCACAACGAGGGGACAGATAAAACTAAAAGAGTGATTGGAGTTTCATCTGTCCCTCTGTTAGCAACGGGGGGACAGATAAAACTTTTTTTTCCATCTGTCACCCTAGGCCACAAACCAGAGCGACAGGTGGGAATAATCCGATTTATGCAGCACAAACCGACAAATGAGGTTTGATGAGTTAACAAAAATAATACTCTAGAAACAATATCATAGATATAGTCCACGAGTAAGAAAAAGATATGAATGCAAATTTAAAAATATATATTTTCTTTTTACTATTGTAGTTATTGTTAAATTTCTTACTCAAACGCCACCGCTTGTCCTTTAAATCGAAGGCATTATGAATTATGATCGCTTTCGTTCACAATAAGTGCATAAATAGGGGCCGTCGGATAGACCGGTATAAATCACTGCCATCCATCATACCAGGAGCTGTGCCAAAGTAAACATGTACGTCTTGGTATTATGTACGTAGGAAGAAAGTCCTTGATAAATATACGATACACTTAATTAAACTATATCTTTAAATTATGACTTTATGATATTTCATCGTAAAATAACATCGAGGAAAGAACGAAGCCACTACAAGTACCTATATGCAACTATCAGTATATCCTGCACTACTTCAATCACTCTAAGAAATAATAGCAGTTAAATCATCACACAAGAAGGAGCCAGGTAAAGCATTTAAAATAAGATGAGCAGCAGTGATACGACTGTCATAAATGCGATTGATAATTCTTCAACAAACTATAACAATTAGTCAAATATCGTTCAATAGTTGGAAGAAGCCTACATACTAAACGTTTATGTGTATCCAACTGAGATGCTATGTAATGAAAAATCTGTAAGGGTTGATATTCTCGTTTCAAGTTATTGACTGTTTGCCTCCAGACGTTACATTCAGCTGATATTGCAGACGCACAACATTTGTACGTATATCGTTTGAAGTCAAACATCTTGTTGAAGCGATGCACTCGCCTCGACGGAAGTCACGCGGTCGCTTCCAGATCTTATACTGTAATAGAGTGAAGAGTTTGCCAGATTTGGCAAAGTAGAAGCTTACAACTATTATTAGTATTCACTAATAATAGTTGTAAGCTGACAACCTGATAAAAATGGCATGGGCTCCGACAGGATTACTTTTAGATTACTGTTCTTCTTACTTTCAGGGGGGTGCACCTTACTTTCAGGGGGGTGCAGTTTACTTTCACGTGCACCTAAACAATTTTGGATAGCTATCTATGGGCGCTTCAAATCAAAGACTAAGTCAGTTAAAAATCGTAGTCTTTTCTATGTATTTTTCTCGACAGGGAAGTGAAAGCGCCAGAAGACAGCATGGTGCAAGAGGATCATGAAAATTATGAATAGTCACAATAATAATACAACATATATTTTTGTTTTTGATTGGTAATCTACACAAGAGACTACTATTTAAAAAGTATTGTCACAACATGAACATAAAGTACATCTATCGGCTTCATTCTGCATTTTAGAAAAAAGAAGAAAAAGCATTTGTCTCACTTGTAATCAATTTTATTTATATTCCTTCTGAATTTGTAAAAAAATATAAATTAAGTAAAGTTTATTAGAAGAAATTAAAAAATAAATAACTTAACTAAATTTTATTACAAGCATAAACCTAACACAGCATTCCTAAATGTTACGTTTTAGAAGCATGATGAAATTAATCCCGACAGTTAAGAAAAATAAATACTTTTCTATTTGATTTGTGGTCTGTTCTGAAGCGCTTAGCAACTTGGCTACTAAGTGGCTGTCGACAGCGATGGCTACAGCGCTGTACTTGCTTAGCGATCAAATACGGAGCTTGTTTTTGTTAGAACGTGTCATCTGTGAATTACTTCTGTACTTAAATTGTTGTTGCCGCCTTTATTGCTTCATACGTTTGTGCTAAACACTTTAATATGTTTACGGTTTTAGATTTAATATTGTATATTGTGTACGGTATTAGATTGTTTAGTATCTGGTTTGCAACTGCCACAATAATGTTCGATAGCTAACAAAATTATTGGTAGAACTAGTTATATATAATATGTATAATATAACTTAAGCATAATAAATATATTGAACAAGACATCAATTTAAAAAATCTAAATACCTGAACTTAATTAATGCTACATCTGTTAAATAATTTATTATTTCAGTAGTACCTAAAAAAATTAAACTAAATTAAAGAAATTCCACTCAAAATTGTTTATCACTATGAAAATTATTCTATCACAGAAATCTTCCAACACCGTATTATGTCACAAAAAACTTTCATTACGATGCTAAGAGCAAATTTTTACATACTTATCCTCTGTTCCAGATACCAAAATCCTCGTTAAACCAAACGTATGCAAATTCTAGTTATGTAATCGTTCTTATCTGGCTTCAGTGCTGAGGATTAGCGTTCGGGACTCGAACTGAACGCGATGCCAACACTAAGGTGAGATTAACTCGAGAATGTGTAATGCATTCAAAGTGTTATGTTGCTAGTTTAATGCAGCTCTGTCTTGATGTGTTAAGGATGGCGCAATTTCAAATCAGCTAATTATATTCAGGCCACGACCAAGACCGGCCACGGTGGCAAAAATTGGGGGAGGCATATGTCCAGCAGTGGACGACTTTCAACTGATATAATGATTTAGATGAATCTAAAATTTTTAATCTTAAATATTAAAAGATAATAATAATAATAATATTATTATTATTATTTATTAAATATTGAAAGATTTTAAATTCTGAGGAAAATTACTTAGTGTTTGTCTTGGCTATATAATAGTAATAGTCATTTCAGTTAATTTAAATTATAATTAACAGTTATATTTGATAAATTAAATGTTTATGGGATTTTTATCATTACTCATGACTTATATTTTAAGTTGTGATGTCCTAATTTATTGATTAAAACTTCATACTTCTTCTACGACAGAGCTACAAAATAATGTGTTTGAAAATGTTGTATTTTTGCCCGACTGCCGAAGCCAAGGAGGGTAATATTTTTCGAGCGTATGTATGTATGTATAAATGTTCATAGGTATGTATGTAAGTATGTATGTCTATTTCTTTGGCACGCTCTACAGCTTATATGGCTTGATGGATTTTAACGTATGAGGTGTCATTAGATTCGTATCAATTGTAGGAGTGACATGGGGTATATAAAGTTCAATGTAGCGTCAGCAAGAGAAAAAAATGGGATTATTTCTTTTTACTTTGTTATAGTCAGGCGGGCTTTTTGTTTTTAATAATATATATTACTTGTCAAATTCATTTTCAATATTACCAAAATAATTACTGAAATTGAACACAAGCAAATTTTAAGAAAAATATAGCATAAAAGATCTGAAAGGTCATGTCCAGTGACCAAGGTTAAAAAAAAAAAGTATAATCTTTCATTAACACTTTAATACCTTTCATATTTTACTTAACCTATAATGCTGTCAACATCTTTTCTCTGTAACTTTAAAGCAATAAAAACAAAACGGCTCTCAACTACCAAACGTATCTAATAAAACCCATTAGTGAGGTAGTCGTGACATGTCAAATGGTTAGATAATGCGTGCCGTAGGTCGGCACGGTTGAACAATATAGGTAATGGACGGCAGGCCTCAAAGACACGATACTTCTCGTCACGGTTATCCAGATTAAACTGTCTGGTGTCACTAGCTATCACATGTTTAACTTTATACATTTTTTAATCTTTTTTCAAATGTTTTGTTGATCGGATATTCGCTTTATAATAATTAAGATGGCAAAAATAAAAAATGAAAAAATGTTTTTGATTTTTACTTAAACAGATTATATATTTAAGAAAAGATTAGGTAATCATGTTTCTAAGCAAGAATGTTCTCACAATTGTAGAATACTTTACTTAGAAAACATTATTTTCTACTAACTACTTACATGTTATTGTTTTTTAAATAATCACCTTTTAAGCATTGTTCTCTTTCCTAAAGTACAATTGAAGTTTCAAAATCTTTTTATAATTCGTTGTAAAGATAAGCATTAATATTAACACTCTATTGTTAAAAATGAGAAAAAAGTGCTTTAGTGCACTACAAAACTTCAGAAGATTTAGAAAAATTATAGAAATTGCGATGACCAAGTCGTTTGTTTATGAAACGAAACAATGAGTGTGCGTCTTACAATCTTAAAACCAGTGGGTGGTCCCCTCACCCATAAAGTTTGGGGTTAAAAAGTAAAATCATCATTTACCTGTTAGGTTATTATGCAACCACCCTAAATATGAATATCCTACTATACCATTAATTTATCATAGCAATCATATTAGAAAAGTTCATCATGTTGTAAATATAGTTAATTCTATACATTCATTATGTTATACGGCAATAGTTATAAAAGTTTCAGAATATAGGAAGAAAACAAAACACAACAACAGATCATTAAGAAAAATCTTTTGACCCACATTATGCGACAAAGATACGCCTACGTCGAGACGACACTAAAACTAAATTATTACTAAGCCGGCGTTTACCAGCTTCGCAGCTATTCAATTTCCTACGCCATGCATCTCCGTCGTCGCATCCACTCCTTTGACTGCACGATGCATATTTTATATAATCCTTTCATCAAAACGTCGAGTTCGCGGAAAGCACTTTTAGTAATTCTCACGAGCGAGCGAGAAGGAAGCCGCTGACAAACGGGGTGTCAAACAGCGGTGGGGATAAGACGCCAAAGCTCCCGCAGAGCAAACAGAATGCAAAAATGGCGAGGCGACTAGTGACAAGGTGACAGGAGGGGGGCACGTCACACCGCTAGCCTCAGTTCAGCGCTGTCCGCCGCGCCGACCGCACGTCTCTTGCTACTGTGTACGCTCGCGCGACTGTGACTTGTGTATAATGTGCTGACGCCAAGCCTTGGATTTTGTGAAGTGTTATTGTTCTGTGTTGTGGTACCATTTATTTTTTTAAAGCTGGAAAAGGATATTGGCTTGTGGAGCAACATGCTCACTTCAAGCAATCAGTATTTGAGACCGGATTACCTGTCACCGCTTCCGACAACGGTAAGTTTGATTGATGATGACAAACTCGTTGTTTTCTTATCCTCACTCTCGCATTTGCTATAATTTTCTTTACATTAACGTCAAGGGGAATGTCCGTGTATATCGGCCAACCCTCATTGTTAAAGTATAACAACATTTGCATTGACAGCGAAATTAAATTTAAGAAAATTGGCAATGCGTATATACAATTTAAATTAAGTGAGTTCATTATTATTCAGTTTAACTATCATTATTTGGTATTTAGCGAAACAATAAATTTAATAATATACTTTCTGTGTTATTTTTTTTCTTTTTTGTTTTGGTACTTTGATATGCTATGCGTAATAGCATCCATAGGGCATAGAATATGATAACTGCTTACCATCAGGCGGGCCGTATGCTTGTTTGTCACCTTAGTGGTATAAAAAATAAATAAAAATATGTTTTGTGAAGACGCAGTTAAAAAAGGGTCAGAACGACACGGAAAATAAAATTATAAACATTGTAATTAATATAAACAGTCAACAAAAGCTATATATTCAAACAAAACTCAACTGAAATAAATGTTACTCTTACAATGGAAACATGAAAAAATACTTAGCGTTTACTTAAAAAATTATGCAAAGTTAATGATACACGTGGAGGCATGATAACAATTTTAACAACTACATAAAATAATTATATTGTAACAATAGAATATTAAAGAGGAATTAATAATAGTCAAGGGATTATTTACTTATTGCAAGTGTAAATAAATTCAAAAGGACAAAGACAATGAAAGAAATACAAAACAATAAATAAAATTTAATCTTTTAAACAAAGTAATAAATGGCTATTAAGTTTTCAAGAGATAAATAATTAATTTTAATAATTGCTTTCATGTCACTACCTAATTATTTTTACTAACAAAAAAAGCAAATAGTTTTGCACTAAGGCAAATATAAATTAACATTAAACTTATTATCAAAATAATCTTACATTTTAACGAATTACTGAATGAAAGAGAATAAACATTATTTTTTTAGCTATCAAATTCGTTTATATTAGCTTCTGGCATTGTTCACTAGTAATAGATACTATAACGTTTCTAACGGAAAATAAAAACTGACAAACAATTTCGTGTGATAGATATTATTGTACTTGAGACTTAATTAATTAAAATTTTAGTCTTTCTTCATTTTTTTTTTCAAACTACTCTGAATATCACAATGCATTTTAAACAAGTTAAAACAATTCAGTCTCCAAGGTGCGTGCAGATTAGATTAGACTTTTAAAGACGAATTCCAATAAGAATCATATATCCTCAAAGCTAAAATAAACTTTAAGAGAATTGTGTACGTAAAACACAAAACATATTTCCAACACATATAGTGACGGTTGAGCGGCGGCAATAGACGTGACAACACGCCACAAGTTCAGGCGTGCCGCAAATTCAGCGGCACAAATTGCCCTTTTCACTGCGAGATTACATCATGCGGGAGCCGAGTGAAATGTCAAGCGGAGCCGACGGCTGCCAGACGCGCGGATAATGGCGCGTCGGCCGCGTGATTGGACGCCCTCTCTCCCCCGCACACTCCCGCCTCGCGGCCCCGGCGGCCCGCGCTATACCCCCGCGGTCCCTTTGTACGCCCGTCACTCGCAACCTCGACCCGACGTTTCATTTCATAAACTGCCTCTCTTTGTTACAGCTCGACGCGAAAAAGAGCCCGCTGGCGCTTCTAGCGCAGACGTGCAGTGCTATCGGTGCCGACACACCCAACCCCAAACTGATTTCTGCAGCCGAAAAAGCAAGCAAAAAGTATGATGAAAAATCGCACATGCCTGATAACAAGCCTAGCTTCAAGCCTTACGAATCGTGCCTCACAGCGAGAGAAAAGACTAGAACACCTGACGACAGAGGATCTGTCAATGCCTCTTCAAAGACACCGCTCTCGTCAAAGGGCAGTGCGTCTACAACTCCTGTACAAGCGCGGTGTGCTAGCAATCAGAGTTCTTCATCTCAAAGAACCCCACCGCCAGCTCACAGGAAAACACCCTCAGAAAAATCTGATGAGAGGTCTAGCCCTCTTCATCGTTCACCCACCCCAGTAAAATCATCAGAGTCAATTAGCAGCTCGTCTGCTTCGAAGTTACAGTTCACACCCACCTCTTTATCATCTAACTCTGACACCAAAGAACCTTCGAGCTTCAAACCAAGTATACCGGTTAGTTCTTCTGCCTTCCTTGGAGGGCTGCCACCTACTGGCTTTCCATTACCAATGGATCTAATGACAAGTAGCCTAATGGCGGCGCAGCACCATGCCTTAAAGAATGGACTAAATCCATACCTTGCGTATGCGAGAATGAAAGCGCCTGGAAGTGATCTCGGCATCTGCAGGGATCCTTACTGCACCGGTTGTTCATTAAGTTCACATTTGCTCAAATCTGCTGTATGTCCAGCTGGATGTGCTCAATGCGATCACGCAAAGACACCATTTTCCCTGCCGGCCGGACACCCGGCTGCAGCGGCATATGCGCACGCGCAACTAGCGGCATTAGCTGCGGCTTCACAACTACCATACGTATGCAGTTGGATGGCAGGCGATTCGGCATACTGTGGCAAACGGTTTTCTACATCTGAGGAATTGCTGCAACACTTGAGATCCCACACAGCAAGTGGTGAGTCGAGCCCGAGTCTATCAATGTTGAGTGCGACACACCCGCTGTTGCAGCGCACGTACCCGACGCCGCCACTGTCGCCACTCACGCCTCGCTTCCACCCCTACAGCAAGCCGTCGCACTTGGTGTCATCGCCACCGCTGCCCTTCCCGCTGCCACCACATCCCTCTTTGGCTGCCTATTTTCCGCCGTACCCACTATTCGGACCGCGGCCACTGCACCCTTGAGGACCATCGGCGCTCCACGGACACAAGAAGGGGGGCGCCGACCGTTAACGCCCATGCCAAAAGAACATTCGAAACCGAAGTATGTGTACATATAATTTAGTGTTCTTCGGGTTTCTAGTCGGCTCATATCATCGACGGAAGTGTATGTCCCTGCAGGGGACCGCGACAGCTGTGATCTCTAACTCGTTATCATTATAATTAGTGCACTGAACGCTTTGTCGTACCCGCGTGTGCGGATTTAATTTTCTAGTTAGACTAACGAAATTTTTATGTACCAAATCGATAGATTGTAATTTAAATTGATTTTGTTTACATTTAAGTTGTTGCAATTAATTAGTGAGGGTTGTTAATTGTGTTTGTATTTGTTTAAGTTAGAAATGTTTTATGATTTGGCGACACTGATGTATCACATATCTTTGTAATTAAATAATATTCGCTATGACTGAAGGTTTCGTAGTCGAGTTTAAATTATATTACAGATAATGTTACCGTAACTAGATTACTCATTTCAATTCATATAATTACGGCTTTCAGTTTATAAAGCGATAAGATCTTAAGATGAATCTCACAGATACACTTTACTTTTGAAAATTTACATTGTAATGCTTGCAAAACTGGCACATTATATTTTTATGTGTAACTATAAATTAATGTTTGCATAGAACACTGTCAGAATGTTTAATTATGACACAAAATTATACGTTTAGTGTGAGAGTTGGGTGATTCATGTACAACATTCATAATAAATTAATGAACACTGTAATACTTGCTATCTGTTGAAATAATACATTTGTTGTTATAAAGGGCATAAAGCGAAAAATAAATATACGTAAATATTTAATTTGAAACTGATGTCTTTAATTTGTGAATCCTCCTGCAAATAGTTAAATGTCTAAAGCGTTAATACTCGTATTGTAGTTCATGAAATTGATCGTATTGATAAAGGAAAATATACACATAAAAGTATTTACACAATATTAGAACTGAATTCAATAACAGACTATTATCTAACACAGAGAGTGCAAAATGCAATTTATAATATCTTTATCATAATCAGACAAGATCATTGTCTGAATCATTGTTTGACAATAAAATTGACACAGAAATCAAACAATAGCAACAAGAAAAATACAAATCATAGTTTACATTTCACATTTCTCTAAAAACAAAAGGCTAGATAAAGCGACGTAGAACAAAATAGCTGAAAATACACACAAACACAACACGGCAATGCTAATAAAAGTTATTTTTCTTGGCTTCTATGAGTCAAGCAACGTCGTACATAATTAGGACTGGTGCGGCTTCCACTACAATAAATTATAAGCAATTTATCTGTCTGTCTGTCGCTATACATCACGTTCTGTGCAGCATTTACTAGCGTTGAAATATTATGACCAATGTAGAGGGTGGACGCACCATTTGTCTGACCAGATCATAGTTATATCTTCAAGTACTACATTATGATCGTGTGAAATGATTTTTAGTGGGCAATTTATTACACGCTTTGTATTTGCCAATTTATTTATATCATTTAATATGCTTGTTCATATTTCATATATGACTTCGCTTCTGAATAGTTTCTTTAGTATTTTCTATGTTTAGCGGCACACATATCTACTCATACATTTTATAGTTATTTCTTTTATTATTGCCTGCAATGGGCATAAATTAGTTTAACTAAAAATAAAAGCGTTCCGTAACAAAGAATTACGTTGAACATTCTATTAAGCAATTAAAAATTTAAATATGAATTATAATAATAAAGTAAACGCCGTTACAGAGTATAAGCATAAGGTTTATTATATTAAATTAAAATGGCGCTCATCATATTACTTATAACTTGGGGTAACAAAAACAATGTTAATATGTATTTATGTACACTTATGTATAATAAAAGTTTATAGTTTCCTGCTGATTTCGAAAATAAATATGCCAGCAAGTGCGTTCAAATTATTATACATATTCAAAGTATAATATTCACATTATTGTATCCATAAATGTCGTGTTAGGTACAATATGTCTTTATTTTGTCTTTGATGATTGTCAAAAACTTAGCATAATGTGATTTCGACGGAACAATTTAAATTTTAATATGCATAGCAAATATTTTATTATAATGTGTTTACATAAAAAGTTTCTCTTTGGAAATTTATTTGGTGTCAACTATGGTTTCTATTGAAATAAAATAGATTATTTATTCTGAATGATAAATAAATTAATAAATAAATTAATAGTTTGGACTTAATAATAATATTAAATTTAGTAATAAAAATGAGTACAGATTAGAAATATAATATTATCATTGTTTAAAATCCTTGCAAACATTAATAAAAAAGGTAATATAAAACACTTAAAAGTTTATATTCAGCGTCAGTTAAAATTATCATTTATTTAATCTAAATTAAATACTTTGTTATTTTTAAGAGCTATTATAGCCAGACAAAAATGTAAATAATTTTATTATTCACTAAATTGTTGGCAGCAGATTGGTTGTAATTAAAATAATTAATTATTTAACGACTTTGCTAACGATATTACAACATACATTCAGACTACAAACAGTCGTAAAATACAAATAAACATTAAAAAAAAATTGTAAATTAAAGGCGTCAAAAATAAAGTTTTAGTTACCATCTACACCTGTTAAATTTCAATGAGATTTTAAAGTTATTGAATATTTATATTAAATCATTGATTCAAGTAAACTATCGAAAAAGATGGCAATAGGTAGTTATTAACTTTGGATTTATATAATGACAATCAACATCATCGTTTATTATTATTATTATCGTATTCAAGCCTCTCACATTTTGCTAGTTTCATTCTTATATTTTCAAGTTACTCGCTATTCAATAGCTTAATTTCAACGATAAATACTCAGAATATTATATACCCAGGAATTGAACGTGAGCTTTGGTATTCTGTAGCTCTAATCTGAGCTTGCGTTTATATCGCCGGTGGTGACAGTAAAATATTTGTTTAATGAACAGCGCCACTGGTATTTACTCTGAGAATTAAATTATCTTAACGCTGTCAACGGAGATACAATAAACTTTACCAACTACTGAACTAGAGATATTATAACTTTATTTTTGACATTCTTTATTTTTTTAAAACCTAAAAACGCTTTAGTAGAAATCTTTTAAATACTGCTAAAATAAAAATAACAACAACAATTTACCACTAAACACAAAATAAATTATTCATGTTAAAAACTAACAGCCGCTATTCGGAGCCCTTACCCCACAGACAGATTTATGATACATCTAGTCAGATATTGAATTAATAAGATGTTGAAACGCATCGTATGTACCCAAGTTAATTATACGCAGATTATTTATGTTTTACTAACATTCGCCTCGCTTGGATTCAACTTACAACATCCTTAATTTGAGACAATGTAACTGGCTGATAAATTACTTTATTATATTGCCTTGTGATATTCCGTTACTCATGTAAATAATAACTTTATACTTCATCTATTTAAACTTATATTTCTCTGAAATAAAAAATTCTTACGTCCTATGATATTGATATACAAAACAAATCTCTGCTAAATAGTACATGATCCATTAAGGCAGATAAAAATTAAGAGTAACGTTAAAGAAACTACTATCGAGTGCTTTGATTGAGAACAATGATGAAAGAGTATTTACCATAAGTAACCGCAATCTAGCTAACAATAAAATACTTTAAACTATTGAGATTGAGAACACATAATAAAAGTTAACAACAACGAGAAACTGGCCATGGACAAAGGAAATATGTATTCAAATGAAATATAATAAAGTTAGCGAAATAAAATTCTAATTTATGCTTAATATAGTCAAACAAAATTATCTTAAAATAAAAGAACAAATTGTATTTATGAACAAGTTATAAAACTTGACTATTATCAAAAATTTAAAACAGTATTACCATTATTAATAATATTACAGTAATCATCAATATCATATCCACTTTATCAGCTAGACAATAATTTGGTGTATACTCAGGATTAATATTTCTATGGTTTATCAATATAGTAGTTTCCATAATTTTAATCAAAAAATGATTATTATTATTAGATATTGTCTTAACATTACTTTTATCATCATCACCATCATATCAGCTAAAAGACGTCCATTGCTGGACATAGGCTTCTCCCAGTTTTCGCCACCTTTGACGGTCGTGTGGATCTTCACTTTGATCAATCGTAAGTCTCCATCCTTATCGACCATCGACCAATTAACCAATCGACCATCGGTTGCTCAACATCTATATCAATGTTTTTCAATTTAATATTATGTTTCTCGAACAGGCAAGTTATCTGAGCTACATTTTTGCTTCTTATTTCTAGCACATCATTTTTATTCAGACTGTGACTGTAATAGACGGTTTTAGTAATCAAAATTCTATCTTTAACAACTATACTGTCAGATTAATTTTACTGCTTTTAATTACTGAGAATGTATTATCTTTATGGACCAATTTGGTGTTAGTAAGAATTTGATGTTTATTAGACAGTGATTATTCTAACGTCTGTCATAATTTATTTAAGTCAAAATTCTAGCTTTATCTTCAAGTAATACCTACCTAACTAATCTAAATCTAAATTTATCTAAAATCACTAAGGTCTTGTATTTTTTAAATTCTTCGATTTAAGCAGTTGATTAATCACTCGCTTGCTAAGGCGGATATCTTAGTTAGTTTCATCAACTATGAAAATAGTGCATGAAAATGACTTATCATCAAGTAAATTAGAGAAGTGTCGCGCTTGCTTTGATCAAATTATTTATACCTATGTTTCAAGTTATAACGATATTTAATATAATTGGTTTTGGCGTAACCATTTTCTCGCTCTACGACGACCGTTTGTGGCAGTTTATTATTATTATTAATAATGTTACAGGTAGTTTCTTGTAACATTAATAATATGTTTGAATCATCAACGTGATTGTTATTGATTGGTTACCTGTCATGAGCTATACGTTGACTGGTGACATAATTAACTTTCGAATCTAAGCTGTTGAAAGATCTGTAGGATTTGATTCAATTATTTATTTAGAATATAGTCTTATAATATGTTGTACTACTTAAAAACAGCATCATAGAAAATGTTAGGTTCTTTAAAACTTAAAGATTTTTCATGTATAGTAAGTATTTCATTAGACTGAATTAAATTAACTACGACTTATACTTAGCTAACGATAAAAATTCACATCGATAGAAATTATAAATAAGTAAGTATATTACTTTAACATGACGTAAAATGGAACAGGTGCATCGAAGGTAATGACTAAATTTAGTTTAACCAGAAGCAGTTGGATTTACTAATTTCACATTCATAAGTGATATGACGTCAATTGTACTGACTTGACAAGGTTTAATTTCACTTGCTTCAATATTTGTCTTTCCTGTTCAAAATTTATAATAAACCAACTTTGTTGCCGGTCAAATTATGAAAGTCCACAGTAATAACAGTAATAATTTCATAATTTTGACTTGATGCAGCATAATTTTGATGAGGCACGAACTTACATGACATATTTTAAATTTGTCATTCATGAAACTTTATTTATTGATTTCCTACGACTGGTCTGCCTTGAGTTACATACAGGGTCAAGCACTTCAACAACTGAGGTCCTCTTCTAGAGATTACTGGAGACATAAAGGAACTTGAGGAGCTGGGGTGGATCAGATAACCGATACCCACTCATGCACAAAATACGCTTTGAGTCGTGCAATGCGGAAAATAGTCAGTACCATATTAAGAGTATTTCCTATGAAACCTTTGATGTTATATTTTGAAAACATCTACAACATATGGATACTAACAGAACAAAAAATGTATTAACAGATCCTGAGCCACATTTTACAAAACGAAGGTAAGTGTTGCAAATCAAACATCATTAGATAATTTCAGTTACTTCAGCTGAAAGACTCGTTAGTCTTTATTATTATAAAGCGCTTATAGCTCGTTGCACTGACTAATCGGTAAACGATTAGCGGGTTAAGCAATATAGAGTGCGTCTGGTCCATGAATGGGTGACCATGGGCATAGTAGTATTTGATCTGAGCATCTTCGTGCTTCGGAGGGCACGTTAAAAGTCGGAGCCGGCTGGTTACCATGTTGATAACAGTCTTCAGGATGGCTCTATAAAAAAAGTAGGCGACCTACACAAATACTGACTCTGGGTTGACCACTAACCGCTCGATATTAAATTTTTTTAAGTATTATAAATTGTGCATTTCATCAACATATAAATGAAACTGATTTACAACAAAGCATTTTAGGAATCCTACCCAGCATAGGCAGGTGTAGCACGTACTAACGGGCCACAAGTTGTTTTATTTACATATTACACACAATTTACCACGGCCCGTCGGTTTTGATAGATGGCGGTGAAAAACGTACAGACAGTAAATTAATTGTATAAAATTATTATACTTGTTTTATATTTTGTTGACGGTACTTATGTAAGATGCGCATATTAATTAGAGTATATTTTATTAATTTATGTAATATAAATATAATATAAAGTGATGATATTTATAGTATGGTAAATTATTTGATAATAATATATATCTTGCTTAGAATGCGACGCTGGTGACTAATGACCGTTAATAATGAATGAATTTAAGTTTTTTTTATTTACAATACTGCTTTTAATTGGTAAACCTATAGATAGCTATACATTTTCATTGAACTATTATAGAATAATTTGTGAAACCTTTTTATTTATGATGTACGTAGTAATATTCCTATAATTTAAATTAGCTTATATCAATTTAAGATCGCCGTTGACCTATTCCTGCATTGGTTACTTGTTTATTTCTTTTTCCTATATTCCCTTTTTCTGTCACGACTAACAATTGAGACAACCTTCTCTACTCCTAGATTCAGCTATATAACATCAGACAGAACAAATCACTTTGGAAGTCAAATAGGTATGTATGATAACACCATCACATAGTTAGGTTGTTCACATACTTGCTTGATGCAAATGTTATAAACACGAAAGCGTGTATGGTTGTGTGGACGACACACATACACACACAAACTTTTGCTTTTATAATATTAATAGGATTATGTTAATTGTCCAAAATATAAAACTAAATTACAATTTAAGAAGCTAGTAAATAATTATTAGAAAATTAGTGGTATCACAAGCATTATTAAACTATTATGATACTTAAAACAGTTTGTACATATAATAACTTGCTCAGATTCTTTTAGAGGTTAAGTCTGTTTTCGCATATTTGTTGTTATTATGTCTACAATCTATTTCTTTTTCTTTCGTTATGAACATGTAAGTATATCAATTATCATTAAGATCTAGCACTACAAACTGTGGATTATTATTAGTTCTTACGTAACACAGCGCTGTTTGAGTAGTTATATAATAACTTTCATCATTGTTAACGGAAACGTGACATATAAAATGAAAAAATAACCTGTTAAAATTACAACAATTAGCCAACAGACAACAAAGCGGTTATTTGACTAAAAGCAAATTCAAAGTCAATTCACTTTCAATACAGAGCGGTAATTAAAACCTCGTTAGAAACTACAAACAATTTAATTTCACTAAGCTTACCCATTCGTTCGCCACTAATAGGGTGTAATTTGTAAAAAAAAAATGGCGTTTTACAGACGCCGCTAATTTCCGCTGCCGACCGTACCTCTCATTCCTCTACGTGTCGTTTACGGCGCGGCTGTGTTGATACACGCCGCAGTTCAAAGGCGCCGACCGCTTTGATCTCGCCGCTCACCTGACGCCATGACACTTGGTACTTTCGAGCTAAAAAGTGCACAACTTTTAAAACAGTAATTTTTATTGACGTGAAAATTATTGGCAATAATGTCAGAGTAATTAACGATGAAAAATATAGCTGGCGGTAATTGTCAATGAATAAATACTTAAATGTAGTTACTTTTAAATTGTTTACGGTTTATACGAATTAATATAGGTAATAATACGAAATGGTCTAAAGTATTATTAAATTAAGCGTAATATGTATTTAGAGAATGCATTGAAATTCTACAGTTAAAATAAAATTCCATTTAGAAAACAAGAGATTGTTTGAATACTGATTTATTACAGACTAGTACACTCAATGCTGGACCATCGTGGCAGTTATTCCTATTTATGTTAATGAAGAATTTCGCAAAAATAAAATCGTAAACCCAAGTGAGCTAAACTCATTTGTAGAGTTTAGCTTCATTTTAGCATAATTTCATTTTTGTAAAATTCACAACCGGTAAGTACCTAAATAAAACTCGGAAATATAGTCTCTGTTCCTGCTCCAATTGAGGCTACCCCAAAGATGCTAAAGGATAGAAAATCGTCTGTAAGTATATAGATTAACTGGCAAGAATCAGATGGCCATATAACCATCTCATGAAAATGCTCAAAACAACATGCATCTACTTAATATACATAAGTTCAAGAACAAAAGAAAATCCATGCTCTATTGAGTTCAGGTCAATTTGTGCATAATGTGCATGCTGTTGAAGTAAAGTTATTTCTAATTATTATAAGCTAAGCTAGCTAAACTCTAGAAATGGATAAATGCAAACATTTCTAAACTTAACCTAAATTATAAATTAGTTGATCTAAATACCTTCATAAAATATGAACAGATATCTTAAATGACCGCCATAAATATTTGACACATCGGTCAGTGTCCGCGATTACTTCCGCGGTTGCTACAAATTATCCACGGCTGACAGGGCCAGACAGCCCGCTTATTGAGGCTGTCCTGTCTGGCCGTCACTGTTTTTAATATTTTTGAATAGTAACTGTCAGACGTAGTCGTTGTTAGAAGTGTGACACTGATGTGACAGATATTAATTGTGATTAACAGTTTTTATGTCATGATATACATTTTAGAATGGTGTTAAAAAGTCTTGATTGCTTTTGTCATAACCTAAAGTTAAAATTATTTAGTCAAAATTCAACATAGTTCATCCAACGGTCATCAGTTCTGTGAATTACTGATCTGACTTTTGCTATTTCAGTAAAGCAACTCTGCTACCTATACTATATTATACCAGCTGTTGCCCGCAGCTTGGTTCGCGTAAATGTGCATTATATCGCATTTTTCGTACAAACTTTCATTCCCTATTTCAACCCTTTTAAGCCATTTTTCGTGATAACAGATAGCCTATATTGTTTCCCAAGGTCTATTCTATCTCTACAACAATTTCAATTACATCAAAACCGGTTCAGTGGTTTAAGCGTGCAAGCGTAACAGACAGACAGACAGAGTTACTTTCGCATTTATAATATTAATATGGGTAAATGAATTTAATTACATGGCTTTATCAAAATAGATTCTCAAACACAACACTTATAAAAAATTACAAAAATCCTTGTTGCCACGATTACAGAAGAAAAATATACATATTTATTATCTTAACAAAAAATTGTATTCAAAATACGTAGGTGATGATTTACAACGCATATTCTAATTCTAGTAGTAAAAACTTATTATATTAATTTTATCGTATATGAAATTAAAATAATAAGTTTTTACTACTGTATTTAATTTATTATGACAGGATTACATTTTAAGAATAAATTTATATAATTAATAAGTTTAAAATGCTCATGAATAAAATCCTTAAAGTTTATTAATAATGCTTAAAACCCGCATCAGAAATAATGAATCCTATTAGTACTATGAAGTGATTTAGAGAATAAATAGAAAAGTGCATACCTTTTTTTACTAAGCAACGCTAGCTAGCTTTGTTTCATTTACTTCAGGAATTCCAATATTGTACAAGAACGTAAGCCTTTGTACCTTTGTGCAGTGAGCTTTAGAAAAAACAAAGCACTCGACTGTACCAAGATTTACATTACATAAAGATATCCACAATTTTCCATGAAACGTGAGTAGCCCGGTACAGTCAAAGTCAATAATCTGGGGAGGTGGGCAGATAAGCATCACAGTACAGTTGAGTAGAAAAGTGATTAACGTTGGCCTCGCCGCGCCACTTTGAACCGCTGCAAGTTGTCAGCTCAGATTAATGTCTGCTACTGAACTCACGCGTCAACTTTGTTTTATGTTTTTTTGAGTTTAGTTGCTTTTGTTTTTGGAAGTACAAACAACGTCTACAATTTAAATATTAGACTTAATGGAAATATTTTGAGTGATATTTTACGAAACGAAACTACTATGATTACAAAGTTAGTTGTAATACAATGTCTTATTATGACTGTAAGTTTATGAAAATTGAAAATTTTTGTTATTTGTCGTGAAATATTGACATTAATTAATCATAAATGTCAGTTTTGTTTTATACGCTGCTACATAATATAACTTACTTATGTCTCAAGAACGAATAGTATTGACGATACAATACTTTTTATTGATACGTATATTTGAAAAAGTTACCTATCAATCAAATCTTTCTATATTTAAAATAAAAAAACATATTCAATCCTTACGTTTGTAAAAGCAGGCGCCAGTAAGACACGTACTCAATTTAAAACAAATAAATGTAACCCTTCACCGCCCACTGTTCCAAAACAAACATATCAATTGGTGGCGTAAGTCAAACATTTTTAATTTAACCTAAAGAAAAAATGGAAGATATTCTGTTAAGTAAACAGAATAGTCAAAATCCATTAGATGAAGACAAGCTTTATTGTTCGGAGGCAGATTGACAAACAAGAGCTGGCGGGAGGAAGCGGCTAAGACAGTGTTGGACTATTACTGCATTTTTACAACAATTATATTTATTAACTTATGGAGAGGAGCCGAAAAATAAAACTATTGTGTAAGTTATATGTTTTATTATCTTTTACTGTTTTATTGCAAGCAAGCTTAGAGACTTAATCTGTTATTGTATACATTTGTCTGTACTTAAAGTGCATCTAGCAGTATAAAACTGTACAAATACGAATAAACATTTTGCTACTATGAATATTTTGACATATTTAGTTTTCAAAACGAGCACTAGAGGCGTTGTACATTTTATACAAATTATTTTTCGTTGTTACCTAGAGAAAAACTCACGTTAAATTAGAGCTACTAGTAAGTTTTTCTGCAGCATTCGTCAACAATCTTGCCGGTTATCTCCGCATTGAAGCATGCATAACCAGTAACAGTTGACTAAGCACCACACAGACAATATAATAACGGTACTAATATAAAAAAGCTGTCTAAAGAAAAAAATGAATGCACAACTTCACAACGCATTGTGATTATTTCTGAGATCAACAGCCTCATAAATATTAACAGTGTAATAATATTATGTTAATTATGTCAAAGTGAAGGCAAATTTATTAATAAACAAGCTAATTGATCACCCTCTTGATATTGTAGATAGTGTTTATTGTTGGATAAAAATTGAAATTGAATGAAGAAAATACATTTATTTGACACAGACATAAAGACACACAAATTTTTAGAAAGTCGACACAAGCACGATAATAAATAATAATAATAATACAATAGCAAACAGATATATATATTTTTGTTTTACCACCTTATTGTGTGTCTCACGGCTGCACCAAATAGGCCATATTGCAAATAAGAAAGGAATCAATACTATCGACACTAATATTATAAATGTCAAAGTAACTCTGTCTATCTGTCTATCTATTACACTTTCACGCCTAAATCACTGGACCGATTTTGATAAAATTTGGTACAGAGATAGATTCTATTCATGATCTTTTATCGCAATAAAATGGATTAAATGGGTTGAAATAAGGGATGAAAGTTTGTATGAAAAATCGTCAATGTAAACAGAAATATAACCGAGATTCACGCGGGCGGAGCTGCGGCTACAGCTAATATTTTATATTCATAGTCATACCTACTTATACCGTTGGATTTATTATTTATTTATTTATTATAATAAAGAGTACATAATAAACTTATAAGATAATACAAAGTCCCACAAAACTGTATAAACAGTTTGACTGTAGGATCAATTTATGTAACTAGGTATATGTAGGTTGTACTAAAATCTATTCAAAATGTATATAAAGTAAGTGCTGTTTTATATATATAGTAACCAGTAAAGGATCTTTATGGTAACGATGTCTGTTGGTGTCTCACGACCGGGCAAGGTGGCGAAATTTGAGGGAGGCCTATGTCTGGCAGTGGACATCTTTAGGCTGATAAATGGTGAATCATACTTTTATAGTTGACTCATGTTTTCATAATCAGACTTTGACACGCAAGAACTACAAGGTTATATTTAAGATTCAGCTGGGATCACTCAGTACAGAAACATTCAAAGCTATGCTTTATTTCTACGATATGAGTAGAAGATCTGCTGCTGGTTTGGACAAGAGAAATATCAACCTTCTTATAAAAAGTCGATATAAAGTAAGTATCTGATATTGTGCATAAGGAAGTGACAGTGTAGGGTCCTGGTAAGTAAAGATTTAACTGTATGTACTTAGCATACAGAAGCAATCTGCTATGAAGAACCATCCAGCAGTCCACCAACCGTCTTTTTGATAATACCACAACAACCACACAATGCCATCTAGATCCAAAATAAGCATTTATTAATAGTTTGTGGTATGGGTTCTAGAATGCGGTTATACATACATATATACATGTAACATCAAATGAACAGTATGCTTTTCTTCTATCTAAATGCAAAAAAAAAAACTTAACCCTATCACACATAATATATTGTATACCTACGGTTTATATTTCTGTTTTATAAGTTATTACAAATGTACCATATTCAGAGAAAATAAATAAAATTTTAATTGAATTCAACATGTTTTATCTTACAGTGGTATTTTATAAACGAATTTAAATAATGCTTATCTGAGTACAGATTAATATGACGATATTAATGGGATCACACAAACAGTCTTTAAACATAATTCTTTAAAGATGAACACAATTAATCATGTCAAAAACGACAAGGACGACAGAAAAGTGTATAAAACATTTCAACTGAAACTTTACGGAACTCTACAATTCATAATAAAACTGTTTCTCATCTTATTTTTATTCGGCAGATAAAAGGACGCCTGCTGTCTGAAGCTGACAGCCCTCTCTTTGATGACACTGTAGTAATTAAAATTATATTTATACAAGAAAGAATTATGTGTTTTATAATTGCGCTTAATGATAAATGTGTTTTCGATTTGTTAAGTGCGTTTGCTTTTTCATGTGTGGTCTTGAATAACGGAAATTGTTTGGTGGAACTTCCTCTAGTTGTTGATTTGAAAAGTACTTTTTGGCTATAAATATGTATTATTGGTTGTGTGGTCTCCGGTCTACGATCTACTGCGACTTACGTAGGCTGTTGTGTGTCATAAGAAAAGCAAACAAAGTTTGTTATAGCCACCACGCTTCGCAGGTGGACTAGTGACCTCAGTCGGTAAGATGATATTTAGTACCTAATACAGGTACCTACCGCTGCTGCCCTTTGATTGCTACTCCCATATCAATCAATCAATCAATCAATCATTTATTTATTCAGTGCATTTTGGGTATTACATTGTGTTACAAATTGTTATTTATATCACCAAAATCTGCCAAAGGAGGCGTATGAATATTTCCTTAATCATAATTATTTTTGGAATCATGATACTTACTTAAAAACAATAATAATGATGGAAAATATAAGTAGATAATAATTAAAATGTCAAGCAAGAATAATATACAATCAGGAACACACCTTATCAGGAGATGAAATGTCAAATAAATTAAATTAGTTACCCAAGTAAATCGAATATAAGTATACATAATGTCTAATAAGATAAAATTATGTCAAACAAGAAAAAATTATGTCAAACAAAACAAAATAAAAAAAATATATGTCAATTATGATAAAATAAGTTAATTAGGTCACATTATTAAAATTGTCAAATTGATGTTAAACAAGATTATTATCATTTAAGAAATCATTGATATTATAATAGCATTTTTTTTCATAAGGGATTTTAATTTATTTTTAAACATTTCTGTATGGTTTAACTTTATGTCACAAGGTATTTTATTATATATTTTTGGTGCCATACATAACAAGCTTTTGCTCATCAGGGTTGTTCTCGAGCTATATAAACATAATGCATAATTGTTATTGCGTCTGTTTCGTTGTAGAACATCCGATTTACGTGGGAACAGTTGAGGATTCTTATGTACAAATATTGCTGTCTCTAGCATACTAGAGATAGCAATATTTGTACATACAGCGACGGAAGTGTAAGGATTCTGTGCTTGATGAACTGTAGTTTACAACTATCTGTTGACCATAATCACCTCATACGACACTTACAGGCAGATATGGTAATTTCATATTCTAAACCTATGTCTTGTTGGACGTTTTTAGATTTATGATGTAATCATGGAATGAACATACCGACTAAGCCCACGGTGTTCCTCCAGGCTGCCAGAGAGTCAGGGTCACGGAAGACGCTCGCGGCGCCTTTTCCCATAGAGAGGTGCATGCGGATTACATGCATGTAAATACAGTACAGTTTGCTTTAAGAGTTTTGAAATCTAGTTTTTGCTATAAGACTATAGGTTTTGCTAACATTAGTTGACGTGATTCTATGCCTATGCACTTTTTCATTTTATTTATAAAGTCTAAAAAAAATAGACATTTTATCATATTATATTACACAAAAATATGTGCTATCAAAAACTATGTCACAAGTATTCAGGTAAAATACCTTGTAGCTTATCGTCCCACATGCTCGTAAAACTTGACTAAGAGACTATAATTCGGTTTAGCAGTGCGAGACTCATGTTCGTCAGTTTACGATCCGATATTATCTTGATAAATGGGCTCTTCTAAAAGTTTCATTTTATGACATTAAAAGTGCCACGGAGTGGTGTGGACGTAATTAAGGGCCGCCACTTACTACACTATTACTTATTATTAGCTTTTCTGTTCATTAAAATTATACAGTCTATTTATAATTTACTGAAGCTGTTGTTCGGTATCAGCTTCAGCGTATGCCAGTGACGCATAAAAATAAACTCAAAAAGTAATATTTCTTTAGAAAATCACAATGAACTCATACAAATCTAAATTAACAAAAATGCTTGAAAATTTCGTAAGGTCTGAGTACCCAGATGTATTCAATTGCCACTAAAATATATATTAAATTACTTGTTTCAAGATTAGGCCAAGTATTAGAAGTTTTATTTCAAAATCCATGACAACAATATACTTTTTAACTTTTTTATTTTATATACACAATACACGCATTGTTAAAAAATAACATGACGTCACCGGAACTACACGACATCATAAACATCCCTTTGATAACACTCAGCATTGTTTTATAGTCTATGGAAGATCCTGACGCACTTCCGACAGACGGAAGGTAATATGTCGCAGGTTCCTGACAAAGGTGTTTGTTTTTGAACTGTTATTATTTGAACCGACTAAGGAAAATGTTTACTTAAAGGTAAGAAACGACTCCATTGTTTATCTGCTAGTTATTGGTATACATTTAACTAATGCAATCAGTCAACCGAATGATATCAGTTAAATTATTTGAGAAAGACGCAGCTATCCAAACAGAAACGATAGTAGCTTCTTGCCATCTTCTTCTTAACAAATAGTTAGTGATCTACTTTGTGTCAGGATTTGTTCGGGTCGCATACTAGCTTTTGCCCGTAGCTCTACCCGCGTGAATGTCGGTTATATCGCATTTTTCATAAAAACTTTAATAAATTTTTTCGTGATAATATATAACATATGTTGTTCTCCCAATACCAAATTGAATCGGTTCAGTGGTTTAGGTGTGATACCGTTACAGACAGACAGACAAAGTTACTTTCGCATTTACAATATTAGTATGAATAGAGGCATCCGACTTGACTTGGTAACAGCCGGGACCATAAGACCACTGTCCTGCTGCGTGCCAGACTCGCAAATGGACAATGATAAACAAATCGCAACCGCGGCGTTACGCTTATGGTAAACACGGTACGGTGGAGTATTAGTATCCGTACTACTGCGTTTCGCTCGGTGAGTGAGAGCGCCGGAGGCCCAACTGCCCCCCTTTCCCCTTTCCTTACCTCCCTCGTTCCCTTCCCCTAACCCCATTCCCAGCCGCCATAATGGAGGCCACCATACCAGTAGTTTAAGACTATGGCTTTTGGTATTTTGGCCACCACTTCTGGATTCCACTGACTCCTTACCATCAGGAGGCATGGAGTCACTTTCGTAGGCTAATATGAAAAAATAAAACTTTTTTGGGTGTAATGTTTAAGAAAAGATTTTGTCCATCAATAGACATTTTTCTGGTTGAAAGGCTGACACATTTTACATTTGCTCACTGAAATCACTCTGCACTGCCCGAAGGTAAGAAGTAGTCAGTGGGGTCCAAAAGTGTAGTAATACAAAACAATAATAAGTTGGTTTACATTTATATTAATTATACATCAGTTTCAAACTCAATAATACCTTCACAGGTACACGGGTATTAACACAGTTCGTATTATGTATATACATACCGTTTTTGATAAACGTAGACAAGTATAGTTAATACAATATAGGTAATTTAATCCTGCCAAACATTAAATGTCATGTTATAGCTTGTTGAGTATAAAAAGTTGTGTTTTCGATTACCACACTAGAAATAACTTTATTCATAAATATTTGTTCAAAATCTAGGTGTGTTTGTCCCTTACTGCCGGCGTCGATTTCTAATAAAAAAAATCGTTAAGAAGTTTTAATAACTCTATCAATGCCTATTTTAAAATCCATATTTCAACCGCTAATTGTTAAAAGATTTATATTTTGAAAGCACATTTTCAAAAGTATAATGTATGGCTACTAAATTTGAAACACATGTACTGTTTAACCGGTTAAATATAGTAAGTCCCAGTGTAACTAAAAAAACAAACAGATTTGGTACAACATTATTTTATAGCATAAATCGTAGTTAATAAGCTAGGCTGGTAATTGGCGCCGTAAACATTGTATGTAAAACAAACAAGGCGTCTGGTGCGATCAACGATAAATAATTAATTAGTTCAAATGCATCACTTTAAGTAGGTACATGTTTTGCCATCTTAAATTAAACACCTACATGTAACAACAACAGAATCAAAATCATTTAACTAATATTGTAAACAAGTAAAATTTTTGAGCTTGTAATAATAATCTCTAGATCTACTGAACCGATTCTGATTTTTTTTTATTTCTGCGTCTGTGAGCCCAATTCTTGAGGAAGCTTTTAGGCTATGTAACATCACGCTACGAGCGACGGGAGCGGAGCAGTAACCAAAGACGTAACTCAGCGGGTGAAATCTCGCCGCGGAAAGCTAGTATTAGTAATAAAGTCAAAGGAGGTGTCAAGTCTTTTGTAGGTCAAACAAAATGAGAGATCACCACATACCAGGAGCTTAAATGTTTTTACAGAATTGGTAATACGCAAGTTATATTCCTGGTGTTGCAAGCATTTGCAGTAAGGCAGATTTTGAAACCACTACGTCTGGATCCTACTGCGTATAATCAGGCAGAGAGAAGTCACTTTGATAGGCTAATATAAAATATACCAAATATTTCAAAATCATTCGATAATGGTAAAGAAAATATGCACAAATTACTATTAAAACTTACGACTTTTCAATAAGCGCCCACCTGACATTTCAATGCATTTGCAATGTTATATTTATGAGGCCACATAAAAACAATAGCGATGAAGTCACGCAAATTTAAAAGGCAAATCCTACAAGCATTGAATTTAAAATAAAAATATTAATTCTATTAGTCAGCCTAGTATTTTACTACTACAAACCCGATCCAATTTACATACGAGTACAATGAAAGTTTTAGTCATTGATCCTATTTCAGTAGGTAAGTTCTTCAAGCCTCACCTTTAATTCTAGGACTTCTTGGTTTCACTGATCATAATATCTTAAATTCAGAGCTTTTATACACATAAATGTGTTTATTATCAAAATAATACAGTAGAATGAAAATTTATTTTTTTCCTTACTATTCACTATACATAGAAATAAATTTAAAACCATATTATTAAAAGTATAATCGATGTGATGTAGTAGTAGTTTGGCTTTTGGAATGGTGTCCGCCACTTTGTAACGGGGTATTCTCTGCAATCACGACTCAGCACGTATTTTACGTGAAGATAATTTATTTAGGTTATACCTCATAAGTTATCACGTGTTTATTAATTATATCGGCCTTCAAGAATAATATCTAGGTCAGTAATGTACCTATGTATAAAAATACCATTGTACATTTATTTCCAGCTTAATACTCGTTAAAAGACGATAAACCATAATAAAAAGAACAAACATTATTATCAAACAAAAAACTGATTATTTCAAACATCATTTCACCATTAAAAGATTAAAAGCAATATTTTCATTCGACTAAGAATATTATGATTGGCAGATGTTGCTTCTCAGTCTTGCAACTAAACTGACAGACAAACAAACAACAAGATGTAATGTAATGGAAAACTATATTTTGTTAGAAAATCAGCGCAGACGCAAGTAAAACATAAACAGTCTAAATTACTATCAATGTCAAAAAAATTGCAATCATTTAAATTTTAGGATTCCCTAGTCTTATTAATTTACTTTTTTATATCTATGTTTATTACTATAATGTTATTTAATTCTGAGGAAAAGCAACGTTATAAAGTACTGAAGCAGTAATATGCTACCGGTTACAGCGTAAATTTATATGACAAGATTTAGTTCTTTGAATGAATACCAGAGGTGCTGTTCATGTAACGGGTGGCGCAAAAGTAAAGACCCTATTTGGTTCAGCTATAACATTTTTTCTAAATTAGAAAACTAGATTTAGATTTTTTTAAATGTATATTTGTGCCATTAAATTTCGTACCATTAGGATTTAAAGATGATGTCTTTTAAATGGTGACCTCCAGAGTTGATACACATTTGAGCCCTATTTATGAGATTTTCCTTCAAAATTGGTTATGAGTGACGAAGCGCATTTCCATCTCTCAGGGCATGTCAATAAGCAGAATACTCGGTTCTGGGGCACTGATAATCCGCGCATTATTCAAGAAACACCTCTACACCCACTAAAAGTTACTGTATGGTGTGGCATCTGTGTTGACAGAGTGATCGGACCCTATTTTTTCGAAGACGCTGGAGGCAATGCGATTACTGTCACTGGAGAACGCTACAGAACCATGTTACGTGAGTTTTTGATACCCAGTTTGGACGAATTGGGGCTGGAGCACATCTGGTTTCAACAAGACGGCGCTACGGCACACACAGCGCGCGACACTATGGACTTAGTGAGGGACGCTTTTCCAGGCCGAGTTATCTCTCGTTTTGGCGATTTGCCTTGGCCTGCAAGATCACCCGATCTGACCAGTCCAGACTTCTTTCTTTGGGGTTTTTTGAAATCTCGGGTGTATGTGAACAAGCCACAGACTCTCGCAGCTCTAAAAGAAAACATTCGTCAAGAAATAACGAACATATCGCAGGAAGTGTTACGGCAAGTTATGCAAAATGTCATAAATAGGGCTCAAATGTGTATCAACTCTGGAGGTCACCATTTAAAAGACATCATCTTTAAATCCTAATGGTACGAAATTTAATGGCACAAATATACATTTAAAAAAATCTAAATCTAGTTTTCTAATTTAGAAAAAATGTTATAGCTGAACCAAATAGGGTCTTTACTTTTGCGCCACCCGTTAGATACTAACACAAATATTTTGCATTGTCACCAGTAGAACAACCGCACAGTCAGTCTATGGCAGCTTTTTGAGCTTTAAAAGACACCGAAAAATGAATAACGAGGTATTCGTTACTCATTTTTCAGGGCAACTGATGCTTATAGATTGATAGGGTTGAAACGAAATTCTTGCCTCAAATAAATAACGCAAGTACGGGCTTTTGATATATATACATATCTTAGCCAAACCAATATACCGTTGAATAATCAAATATCCGTAGACACAACATCCACTACATAAATTCAATATATCTGCTATCGCAGCTCAAACTTTAACACATCTTTCAATCTTCACTTACATTACATTATAAATTATTATAAAGAAACCATAAACCATTATTTTTACTCATGCTTACATTTCCGTCCATACATATTTCGTTATAACTCGCCTATAAAACAGATATTTTACGAGAGCACTAACTCTTCACTCTAGGTGGTTTATTACAATGTTTCCATTCACTAAACTCACCATATCTAGTGGTTATTCATAAATTCAAACATTTAAATTGTGTTTACTTCCATCACTGACTCATATATCAGATGCCTATTTTCATTCGACCATCAACATACAAATTTCTCAACTGGCTTTCTGGCAAAGATTAAGTTGCTTGTCTGCGCAGACGTATTCACAGTTTTTGTTACAACTTTTTTCTTATGTAGATCCTAATCACTATGTTTCTTGATTAATTACTTCAGTTGAATATCATTCATTTAAAATTCTTCGTTAATAACAGATAAGCTATGTTTAGTTTCATAAATTGCTTTGACTTTAACATTTATCGTTAAGTAAAGTACAAGCGCATTAGTTCTATTGTAGGACAAAATGTCCTCTCATAATAGAGAAAAGACATTCGTTATTTTTTTTACTAATAAACATTAACCTAGGATTTCTTGTAATGAACTTCATAGTCCAAGTACATTCAAATTCTGTCAGATTTCAGGCATAAGTCTGAGATATTACTCTCAAAGCGACAAAAAACTAAAACATTTACTAGTCAATGTAATAATGTTTCTTATTCTTAATAAACTTACTAGTAATAGCATTAATGTATAACAGTGTGAAAGCTCCAGCTACCAACTGTTAATTATTCTAACCGATGAGTCGCCAGTGGTATCGCCAGCATAATCACTAAAACATCTCAAGTAGCGTGTTTTGTGGAATAAATTGTAATATTATCGCGATCATCGTACATAAAGCAGGGACGGTAGCCCGCTATCGGCCGCATCGCGTCGATATTTACGCTCACAACCTCACGATTACTATCAACACTATTTGTTGTGTCGCCTTACCGAGACATACTAAGAGATTAGCAGAATCTTGCAGTGATTTAATTGCAGAATGTATTATTTATCGGCATTTAACATGTTTTAAGACTGGGAGTCTTTATTTAGGCTTTCTTTAAATACTTTTAAACGGCATTTTCTTTTACTTTTGGACGACGACCTAAGCAAATCCTGACACTAGGTTTAGCATTTAATTTTGATAAAAACAATACTTTTATAACATTTTCAAATATATGAAATATCTTTTTTTTTTTTAACTTTGAAAATAGTTTCCAAAATCGATTTTAAACAAAGCCAGTCAGGGTTTATACTGTCTAAAGATATAAATATTAATTTCGCCTTAAAGTGAAGCATTAAAGTTATTAAACATGATAACTTTTAAATAAAAATTTGTAAAAATAAGGACCCACTGTGCTACCAACTTTAAAAAAAGTTAAGGTGTCGGATTACAAGACAAAACTTGTATAGTTCTCGAGTTTTTAATGGTGAGAGACTGGCATCGATAACATCAAATACATCGAATTATTTCATCGATAAAAGGAAACAGTTTGTTGATACCACTCATTCTCACTTCAGAAGATTAAAATTTAAATAAGTATTCCAATATGGCTTTTTATTAGTCTAAAATCTTATCGTAAATTTCGGTTTGTAGTTCTACCATAATTTAAAGTGCGTTTGTATCCACAGGTGATTGCAACGCATGCTACAAAAAATGGAAAAAAATAAACAGCGCCTCTGGTATTTTCTTTGAGAACTAAATTTATTACTTCTAGAGTAAATACCAGGAGCGCTGTTCATTTTTATAAAAAATATTTACGCTGTCACCGGTGAAACTAACGAATCATGAGGGTTTACGCGTCATGAGTGACAGCGTCGCAATTTAGTGTTATATTTAGTGATTTTAAATTTTTTCATCTAATTGGAGCTATAATTTAAAAATATGTTCTGTACAAATATTAGAATTAGGTGAAAGCTGTTTAAAAGTAAGTAACCATGATGCTTACAGTAATTTTACTATGAATATAACGCAACTTAAATTTCAAATGTATTATTTGCATGTATAAACAGAACTGTAAACGCAACGATTATCTACTCTTTATACAGCTTTCACCCAATTCTAGCATTTGTACAGAACATACTTTAAAATATAACTCCGATTAAATGGTAAAAATTTAAAACCACGAAATATAACACTAAATTGCGACGTTACAACTCATGACGCGTAAACGCTCTTAATCTCATGTTAGAGCTACAGAAATAAATATCAATTTTGTATAATGTGTGAAGAGGATTCAAATAACGTGTTGTAGCTTATATTTTGATGATGTTTTGACACTTTTGTAGGGTGTTTCAAGTAAATCGGGTGATTATTAAAAATAATGAATACACTCATCGGTAAAACTTAAGAAGTTAAATTTAGTAGATGACGTGCTAAGAGGACTGCGAGTTATGAGGAGAGAGAACAGTTTATGTATCATTTTAATTAAATCAAAAGAAACGATGAGTTTCTTTAAATTTGCTGCATACACGTTCCTCCAAGCATAGAGATTTTTCAACAATCGCTATGTTTTAGGTTGAGCAGCTATTGCAGTGGTCACTGTATTTTCATCAAACACTGATATTTCTTACACCTTGTCGTGTAATTTGGTCGCTATTATTCCTTCATTATTAATTGACATATCTATACAAATGAATTTAATATTTGCCTTCTTTCATCTTTTTATTGCTGCTGCTGCTGCTATTTGGTTCAATTTATATCGTTCTTCACAAAACAATAACTTCATTTACGAGTAACGAATGAAAGTGTATTTCTATGAGCACATAAAAACTTCTGTCAGCAGATCGAAGAGAGCTGATAATTTTGTTAGAACTATTGCCAACATCTTTACATAATTCGACGATGTTTTAATGTTTAAAACAAAACAAGAAAGCCAGCATTATCATTTGTCTACAAAATATGTAGCTCAGCAATAAAGTTACGACCAAAGTCCGACATAACCTCCACAATTCACATTTTATAACAACTAACAACAATAAAAATAAATTGACCTGACAGACCATTTAAACAGAGAACTTAATCGCTCCTCGCCATAATATCAAACAAATTAATAAAAATAAAAATGTCAACGCTCACGAAACAAAAACTGGCTTCAAATCAAATGGAAATTAAATAGACCGACATCTATGCAGCTATCGCGCTTTTTACGAGCGAAACATTGACTACAACTACTTATCGTTACCACTTATAATTGACTAATAAAACAATTTGCTAGTGAAAAATCAATCTTATTGCAATGCTTTAAGTTTTCATTGTTCGTTATTCATCACGCTACCTATTTTAGTTTTTCTATGTGTTTATACAATCATCACTTTGCAATCGTCACGCACGATTGAGAACCTTATGGTCTTAATCATAGAAGTAGCAAGAACAGTAGTCATAAAGTTGTGTACGCACTAAAGGGGATCTGACACTTACATATAAAACGGTGGATATGAGCGTATAAAAATTCTCGAAGCGACGGTCTATCGTCATTACATTTGTCAAGTGTCAAGCAGTAGCGCGGTGGGCACAATTTAAATGATAATTATAACGTGACGGGCCCAGACGGCCGCATTAAGAAGGTGTGGTCGTACTGACAGAAGAGCGGGTAACTTTTTTATTAAGTACAGGCGCCCGCCAGATGATAGCATCGGTTATGTTGCCAACTCAAAGAGCCTTGGTTCCAAACTATAATATACATATATAAAATGCAAAAAAGTGGTTCTTACAGTACTGACAAATTTGCATGTCTTCTCTAAGCAGCAATGTTAGCCTCATCATATCAGCCCGTTACAACCCCACTGCTGGGACAGGCCTCTTCTCATACAGAGAAGGTATGTATTGATCGCCACATGCGCTCAAGGTGGATTGGTGATTTCAAACTGCCTCAAAAGTCCAGGTTTTCTCACGATGTTTTCCTACACCGTCAGTCAGTAATGTCCAGATAAACTTAGAAAGTACATATGATTTTAAAAATCACATTGGTACTTACCCGGTTTCGAAAGAAAAATCCTCGTGTTTCCGAAGCGAGCGCCTT
This sequence comes from Parascotia fuliginaria, assembly GCA_963082885.1. Lineage (NCBI taxonomy): Eukaryota > Metazoa > Arthropoda > Insecta > Lepidoptera > Erebidae > Parascotia > Parascotia fuliginaria. The sequence continues at coordinate 18,007,269 of OY720179.1, read as the reverse complement.
CACCACTGGGTCATCACAACTCTTAGAAAATTACCTTATTCAGCGTATATAGTACGAGTACATCATCTATCCGTTTCTGTATTAAATTAACTAGTCAATAGAACTTTTCGAAGAGACATAATGGTAGCTATCGTCATGCTTACTGCATCTATAACGTTCTTAGATTCACAATAGAATTACCTATACTTCAAATTAAATTCATGAAAATTTTTAACAATCGATAATAAAAAAGTGATCAAAATTTTTCGGTAGTTCTTCTCATACATCGTTAGCAAACTGATATTTTGTTTTGTTGTTTCGGTGTTCATATGTATGAGTTGTGATCGAAATGAATAAATAAGTCATAGGTGCATACCCTGCGCGCTTCGCTCGCGCGGCAATTGGTATAACTCGGGAACCAAAGCAATTTTTGATTTTTTAGCCTATGTCCGTCTCCGGCACCGAATCTATCTACATATCAATTTTCATCGAAATATGTTCAGCTGTCTAGGTGCGGAGTGGGTTTGTTACCACTCAGCACCTAGACAGCTGAACATATACATATACAAACACACACACACATAAACACACACACACCTACCCACACACACACACACACACACACACACACACACACACACACACACACACACACACACACACACACACACACACACACACACACAGACACATACAAACATACACACTAACTAAGTACTATGTTTAAGTCACGACTGCATAATTAATTTTTTTGTGTTTTTTTATCGTTAAAAGCTAGAGCTTTATAATCAAGCGAGTTACCTTTATCAGCTCGATCATAGTAGTGTAAAAGAACGGAAAGAACCATAGTAGAAATAATAAAATTAATTTAAATTTGCGCGTCTTCTACAAATTGGTTTATAAATTGATGTCAAATTTTATTTAAGACAAAATTTATTAGAGTAACATAAATTTAAAAAATTGGTCGCCCGCATAAATATTTTCTTTTTTTTAAATATTAACCTACCAAAGTGACTCCACCTCGCCTGATGGTAAGCAGTCAGTGGAATCCAGAAGTGGTGGCCACCATACCATCTTCTTAAACTGCTGGTATGGTGGCCTCCAATATGGCGGCTGGGAATGGGGTTAGGGAAAGGGAATGAGGGAAGTAAGGAAAGAGGAAAGGGGGAAAATTGGGCCTCCGGCGCTCTCACTCACCGAGCGAAACGCAGTAGTACGGATACTACTACTCTTACGTCGATCTTCAATCAGAGGGTAGTACTTCCCAGGACGATCCGGCCATTCATGCTGAAACTAGCGTGGACCTACTAAATACTAAATCTATCACAGTTAAAATTCATTAAGACTCATTATGACAGTGACAACTGCAGGCAAAAATAGACATTATTGTTTTGGATGTTAAACCAATGTATGGTCGACTACATGGAATATAGCAAATTTTCTTGCCTGATTGTCGTTATTAGATTTGAATACACTCTTATTTGTAAGGTGAAGTAAGGTATTTCTTAGCGTCCTAAGAATCTGGCTGTGTCGTAGCTCTGTCGCATACCTCGAACATTTACACACAATAAGTAGTTCAAACGCTGTCATTCACACTCAACCCACATTGACGGATAAGGATATATTTATGAGCGACATATTTTTTCTCAAACATTTATGTTGGTTCGTGTGTAGACGTCCGAGTGTGTCACGCTTACGACACACGCATATATATTTATATATGTACTACGTAAATACTGCATTTTTCATATCGCATTGCTGGAATACCCGAGTCGTGTTAGCACTTGTGTTAGAACTTGTTGAAAACGTAACTCATTTTCAATTAAGCTGTCCAGTTTTGTTTTTACAAGTGGTAGTAAGGTTCTACATTCTTTTCATTGTGAACTTTCCTAGATGTTGTTATTGATTAAAGTCCGTTTGCTCACAAATCTAGAATGTATATTGAACCTTTCTCGTCTCTTCCCTTGGGTGTTATCGTGAGAGGCGATTAAGGAAATAACAGTTAATGGGTAGCAACGTTCTCTGCTCTAAATCTAGCGGAAGAGTTAGTTGGTTTGAACGCGCTAATCTCAGGAACTACCGCTCGCTTTTCAATAAATCTTTTTGCGTTTCATTGCCCAGTTCTTGTGGAAGGTTATATATATAACATCACGCTATTGGCGATGGGAGTAGAGCAGTAATCAAAGATGTAATTTAACGCAGGTGAAACCGCAAGGCGGGAAGCTAGAATCGTTAAAATCTTACTGTGGTCGCCAACTCGCCTGCAAAGCATCATGACTATGGCAGAACAGGCAACCTTTTTAAGTCAGTGTAAAAAGTTAAGTGTAAACTCAGTGAAAATTATGCAAGTCGAAAACTTCTATAATGTCACTGTAAGTGTATAAACTTTGATTCCACTTGTGGTCTAACATAAGTTGATTCTTCATGGGTGCACAATATTTGAGGTGATTTTCATTTTTTTTGGGATCCTAAAACATCTGTTTCCAAAATATGTGTCTAAATGGCGACCAATGACTGGTCACTGTTGACTGGCCTTTAGATATCAAAACTGATTTCTTTAAAAACCTGTTTGTAAATTTATAATCATAAGGGAATTAACGCGATCATGCATTAGGTATTTACATACCTTATTTTGCTTGACGTTTCGACCAGGTTACACCGGCCGTGGTCACAAGCAGACTGGTGAGGCGATGTCACGGCTCCGTATGTGAAGTAGATTCTAGATCTACCCTCACATTTTTGTCTTTCCACGTACTATCACAAAACACACTGACAGTGTCCCTATTCTGTATGCCGTCCGTATTCCGAGCGTTAACCGACTGCGCAAAGCGAGGTTGCGTAATTTGAATCACTGGATTCCACGTAGCCGAGAGCTTGAAGCCGTCTTCCCTATTGAAATTTATGTAAAGCTCTCGGCTACGTGGAATCCAGTGATTCAAATTACGCAACCTCGCTTTGCGCAGTCGGTTAACGCTCGGAATACGGACGGCATACAGAATAGGGACACTGTCAGTGTGTTTTGTGATAGTACGTGGAAAGACAAAAATGTGAGGGTAGATCTAGAATCTACTTCACATACGGAGCCGTGACATCGCCTCACCAGTCTGCTTGTGACCACGGCCGGTGTAACCTGGTCGAAACGTCAAGCAAAATAAGGTATGTAAATACCTAATGCATGATCGCGTTAATTCCCGTATGATTATAAATTTATATCATGCAACGCGAAAGTTTAAAAGTAAATAACCTGTTTGTAGTTGTGTTAATGTAAATGACTTGATGCCCAAACCTTATTTGAACAGCTAAGTGCACATTTTATATTGTTTTGTTAAAATTGTATAGAATTGTTAAAATTGTACATTATGATTTGTGAAATACAGGTACATTGTGAACTGCTTAGGTAAATTAAGTTTAATCTTACTTAATAGGAAATACTGACAGTTTATATAATACCTACATAGAAACATTTACTGGAGTTCACATGTTGCCTTTACCTTTTTGTAGCAATATGCAAATTGAGGCAGCCTGTAAACCACATATTATACTTTTTATTTTTTTTAACAGCATAGAAACCTGTAATTACTTACCTATAGAGATAAGTGTATTGCCTGTGTCACTTTGCATACTACTTGAAATTGTAACTTACAAAAATTGTAATAACCTGGCGATTAAAAAGAGTGGTCTGAGTTTCTTGCCAGTTCTTCTCATGCCCATATTGTAATTTTTAACGTTAATTTATTTAACGTAAATGTTAATTTATTTAACTATAATTTATATAAATATATTTTTATATTCATTAAACCCACCAGTAAAATAAAAACTGCAGATCGCCCTACGTAGTCGATTATATATTTAGACTTACAAACAACTATTTACAATAATACATTTATCTTTACATAATAAAAGACATAGTAGTATAGCAACCACAGGTAATTACTTTATCACTCCGCAACTAAATAAGAAATCACACCATTCTTAGTCCTATTAATTTATTCCTTAGAAACAAAACCCTTTAAACGTTCACCCCCCTACTTGCAATAGTCCCGGGTGGCACAACACTATATATAATTGGTATTGGCCGCGAACAGGCGGAGACATATCAATTAAAATAGCGGCGCTCAAACATGTCGGCCACCGCATGTCGACATGCTTACTAACGAAAGTATGGATGCGGCATTTTATTTAATATTTTATAAAATAAAATAGAAATATAAAAAGATCGGGAATTATCTATGTTGACTATGTTAATGTCATTATAAGCATGAAAAACAAATCCACTATTTTGTTTTAAACAAAAACGTTTAGGACAATATGTGTTCTAACTATAATCTGCCTAATGACCTATACTACTGTACTTATGTTTTTCAAAAACGAGGTGTTTCCACAATCAACATCCTTGGCAGGCGAATATATAACTTCAAGCAATTTTTACTTTTAAAAATTGCGCTTAATTATGTTGTATACACGTCATAATTATGCTATCGTTTTTGGAACACATTCAAATAGGTAAAATCACTAATTTTGTTCCATAAGTCAAAATCATGTAAATTAAAAAACATAAAATTCTTTAATAATTATTTTCTTTGTTAATGGTTTTTCACGGAAAGGCAAAACATTATTTGCAATAATTACATTTGAGTTACAAAACAAATTACGATTGTTTGTTAAAAAATGACAATTAGCTGCTTATTTGTAACACGCTTACGTTGATTATATGAGCTGCTGAAAGATGTTAATTACTTCATGCACGTCAATATTATACAAGCGCGGATGGTAGCCATTCCAATGTTACATTACACTGGTTAAACCAATTTCATTAATAACTAAATTACTTCTCTTTAGATTTCAACCGAATTTAAGAGTTTGATATGTTTTATATATTTTGTTTGCTTTTTGTGTGGTGCATACTTTCTTAGTTTATCTTCAGTATCGATAAATCTTCTTAGAGAATCACTTTCCCAAGCTTTGTTTCTAGTATTATTAATTATTTTATTATCAATAACTAAATTTTAAATTGTGTGATTTATGTTAGTTTATGAGCAGTCTTTCAAAGAAACAATATTAAGACAATGACAACTACACTAACGATTATCTGAGCATTAGATTCGCTTCTACTATATCAAACGAGTTTACTACTACAAAAGGGATTTAAAATTAAATTAAAAATCATGAGTACGGATGGTCCGGGCTGGGCAGCGTTTTATTTTATTAATATAGCACTGTTTTATTGAGACTGTTTTGCATACTATTATAAACCCTTAAAGTCAGAAGCTTTATTTAACATTCAACCTATGAATGTGCAAAGGTAATATAAAATTAATGACAAATGTTTACCGCATCCAAAATATCACCTCTTCGTGCGTTAGTGTAACCACCGACACGGCGATATATGAGCCCCATTCTCCGTTTAAGGTACGTTTTACATTTATAAATATTCTTGCAATAAAGCCTTTAGAAATTTAATGGTATGTACTAACTGCTATTTATATGATAATATCAGAATGTGAGGCGAATGTATTGGTATTTAGAACTGAATCTTTTTGTTAGTTGTTGCACGTTTTGTTTAAGCTTTTAGACTCTTATGGATAAGAACATTCTGTTATACTAGATAGAGAATCGATTCTAGAAATTAATTTACTTACTTTTTCAAATCATATGTACTTTCTAAGTTTATCTCGACATTACTGACTGATGGTTAAGGAAACATTGTGAGGAAACCTGGACATCTGAGTAAGTCTGAAATCGCTAATCCACCTTGAGCAAGCGTGGCAATCAATGCTTATAACTTATCTTTTATGAGAAGATTGTCTTTCCCTGTAGTGGAATAATAGTACGCTATGATGACATTAAACTTTTGCTTAATCTGACTGCTTTAAATGATACTGTAATCACTCTTACAATTGCCCTATTTTAACTATCTTGATATTCTTATATTCTTGAAGAACTTCAACAAGTCGTCTCGCCGTTGTCGCCTTATACGCAAACATTCATTCTTTGTATAACCTGAGGGCCTAGACAAGTGGCATAAATTTCTATTCTATTCATAGAATAGATTGAAAAATAAATGGGATTGACATGCTATTAGCAATGTTGGCGTTTACTTATGTTAAATCCTATACATTTGGCTTTCTGATCGTAAAGAAATATAGAGGTGCAAACAATGATAGATAAAATGTTTCCAATTCACTTAATTCACAGCTTAGATAATTTGATAGCTATTTTAACTGTAGCCTTGAACAAACCGATAAATTAAAACCCACTAATCCTAAGTAGGAGTAATTAAAACAGAAATGTTGATCGATCAATCAGTCATTCAACATAGATTAGCAAGAGTTACGTAAATACAGCGTAATAGCAATGTCTCGACAGATTGTTTCAATATAGTAACAATTGCATTGTTTGACAATGAATAATTGCAAGATTAATGTTGGCTGCAAACCGTCGAGTTATTTATATGCTAGTTGACTTAATTATTGGTAAACACTTATCGTGTTGGTTGGAATGATAAGCTTGGTTTCCGAGTATGATCATTAACACTTTCAACAAGCTTTTAAAATGACATTAATTTAACTTTCGCTGTGTTACTGTATTTTAACAAACGTTGTAAACGGTAAACAATCACCCCTCTTAGATAATGTCAAGTTGTTAGTGTATCTAGTATGTGGATACGAGTTCGTTGTCGGCGTATTCTAGATACAATTTAAAGAGACACATCTAAGCTGTTGCGTATCGTGAAGAAATAAGGGATAAAGCAGGGAAAAATTGAATAAAATATTCTTTATTTAAATAAAATGTAGGTAGGTACAAATCAGATAGAACAATATTGTAAATAGATCCTATACATTTTATCGTTTGGTAATATGCAAATACATCGTACAATTAACTACTTACAATTTAATATTAATACATATTATTATTTATATTTTATCAACTTCTTTCTCATGTTTAATTCTTACATTACATTTTTTATTAAACATATCATTTATTGAATAAAATGTATTTTGTAAAAGCCATAGTTTTAGTATTTTACAGAACTTATTGGTAGGCTCTTTGATGTATCTGGGTAAAGAGTTTATTTATTTATTTAAAAAATACACCATCGACATTACACAATACATTAATAATTTAAAAACTTTACAATTGTATCAGCCAGTATGAAATGCCTTTCAAAGCGTATACAGCATTCACAATGAAACACAAGTAAGAAAAACAAAAATTAAAAATTTTGAAAAACAGAAATAATAAATTTATACTAAACTAAATAAGTAATAATAAAAATAAAAAAAATACAAATTATAAAACAGTTTTTGACATAGCTGTTCTTGGTAGCATTTTCAACACAACTCGATCTGGACGTCTGTAGAAGGAAGAGAAGAGTGAATTAGTAATTAAGTCTTCGGTACTTTCACTCACCACGAACCGCAATAGTATGGATAGGTACTAAAACTACCTTATGTCGATATTCTAAGAGTTTGGTACACCACACAAGCTGAAATCAGAAATGCTCTACTATTCTTATATTTAGCCTTTTATTTAAAGTACCATAGCTATTCATAACGTACCTATGATAAACTGTATTGTTGTAGAACATCAAACGAGTCGTGAACTCGTGACGTAACGCCATTGTGCAGTAAATAGGTTTATTAGTACTATATTTTTATTGGCTCGTTAAACAGTAGTATATTTTATTGTCTCGTTACAAATGAACTTCATGTCGTTTGGAATTAAAGGAATATTTCAAATGGTTTCAACTAATTGGAGAATAAAAACCATTATTTTAAAGTCCACAATTATTAAATCAATTAATAACAAAAATATAATTCTTTTCAAAGCGTATCTATTTTAATGTTGTAGATCTCCAAAAGCAGGGATTATTCCCATCTGTCCGAGCTAGTAGAGTGTTTGGACGCAAACGTTAACTCCAGAGGCGCAAGTTAAGTCCTGTTTCGACCCTAACCTTATTTTCCATAATTTCCATTTCCATTCAATTAAATAATTAGTACTTTCTAGTAATTTGGAAACCCTACTATCAAAACTATAGAAGTTTCATACAAACTTTGCCACCCCTGTTTACTCCCATAGAGAAAGAATTTCGCAAAATCCCGTCTTAGTGAGCACCTATGTCCTAAAAAAACCTCTATGCAAAATTTAAGACTCCTAGCATTTGTAGTTTCAGAGAACTCATGATGAGTGAGAGTGAGTGACCTTTCGCTTTTATATATATAGATTAATTCACAATGAAATTCTCTAACAATGCTAAAAACCTTTTATCGTTGGTAAAATAAAAACGCAAACAGTAAATGCTAATTTTGTAATTTATGTTTACGCTATTGTAATGTGGTAGTAAATTAGATAACCGTTATTTTAACACAAGTTGAAAACTAGTATATCTCGTATGCACAGTGAATAAATGTTATTAACATTGCTGACACAATGAAAAGACTATTCCAAAAGTCTTCGTAAAAACAACCGATCGTCAAAGTATACAAAACAGATTCACCACTTCCACTCATTCGTACGCACAACGTATACAAATCCCTTAGGTCTATAACGATCCACACATGACCCCATCACTCACATCCTTAATCCATCAAGCAATTCATTCACAATCATTTAGATACGTAACTCATAAAAACCAGCAAAATGGCTGTACGTTCGTAAATCAACGGCTGTAAATTTCAATTTTATTCGACAATTAAACCGGCGGGCTTTCTCGCCGGCAGTAAATACGCGTAAATACACGTAAATAGTCGTAAATACGCATTATCGTTAAAACGTCACTGTAGCTGTAAATCTTATTGAATGGCAACGCCGCTGTCTTGAGCTGTCAAAGATTATGTAAATGTATCGTTTGTAGTTTCGTGCCTATTATTTGTTAAGACATCTACTTGAAAATTTTACTTAAATCTTACAAATTGAAAGATGAATGTTGATATCTGTCTAGTTCACGGTAACTTAAAATATTACTATTTTCATTCACGAAAGATTTCTTATTGCTAAAAACTACTGTACTAGCATCAAGCCTAATAAATAGTAATTGTATATCTACACAAAGTATCATGATTACATGCTGTACATTTTTAATAATCCCCTAAGTAATGCATAACCACAAGTATAATATTCACAGATAAGGAAAAAAGCAACCTATTTCTTGGTGGGTACGCCTTTAACTTGCGAGTGTATAGATAGGTTCTAGACCACATCTTGGTTTAAAATCATATGAGACAGCTGTTAAACGCAATTCGATCATAATTATAAAAAAAACAAGCACGAAGAAAGCGAAAATAATGTGCCTAACAATATTTTTTATAACATGGCATCTAATGATGTTTTAAATATACACAATAGTAATAATCTAAAAACCTATAAATTATTTTAAGCAACGGAAATCGATTCAACTGTTAGAATCAATTTAAATTGCATATGCCGCACCCTCATGATATATGTTACAAATGAGATACCATCAATTTTAAACTGTGTAACAATCAGCACATGATAGATATTTGCAAGAGACAAATTGCGCCTTATGTCATTTTTATAGCCTTACAGCAAACAAACAATAAAATGAAATAATAGTTTCTTGAAATCAAAACACATTTATCTTCTGTTTGAAAATATAGTTGCGTTCATCTAATCTATGGACAAGTTACAGAGATCTAGCTACAGAGTAGACTGTGTGACGGACTGAATGTAACTCCCACAATTACTATCTGTTAAATCAATGTGTTGTTGCCAAATGTTTGGTTATTCTACTGTATAGTTGAGAGAATCAAATGCCTTACACAAATTATTACAGAAAAACCACATCTTGTCAATAATCTTTAAAATTATAAGAAGTGGAGAAAAACAATATTCGCTTACTTCTGAATGTCCTTTAACATAATCATTGCTAAGTCGGCTTCAATTACCTGTTTGCTCTTATTGAGTTTTTTACCACCATCTACTTTAAACTCCTATACATATTAAAAACTCACGTAAATATTATTAACAATAATTTCGTCTTTTCTCCTTTTCTCTTCCGCTTGCCATCCAAACACAATCACCACATATAACAACTTTATTATAAATCACATACACTCTACTTGATAGATTATTTCACAGACTTTTATTCTCCGAGACATCACAAGCTGTTTTCAATATTATAAATAATTCTTTCATCCTTTTATATTTTATTCCCATAATGCTTTGTATACAGCATTGACTTTCATGGGCTGCGAGAAATAACGTGGTAGCTTGTATCTTTTTGTCTTTCAGTGCGAATCGAGTTACAATGTTTTTCTTATAAATTATAGATGTGCAGTCATAAAATCGGATATCTAATGTGTAAGCCCAAGTTAAACAGCGGGTATGCCCATTTGCATTTATTTATTAGACATTAGTGGACATTTTGATTTGTTGTCTCGGTTTAATTTGTGTTATAATTTCGAATACGATAATATAATCTAGGTAATGTCTAGTAAATATTCTGTGTGTAGATATTACTGCTAATTATTGTGCAAAATTATATGTAGTATGAATATAAATAGGTTTTGTATCGGTTTAACTCACATTAATATAAAAGCTTACATAATTATTGTATATTGGCATATCATCAGTCTGAAGTATTTTGATAAACACTAATGTATTTTAGTGTAAGTAAATATTTTAAACAGAGCAGTTATTAATACATATAATTTTGTGGTGTGTTCTTTTATTTCCGAAAATTACTCCTGAACCACGTTTTATATTTTACAATTAACGTATCACTTTTCTTTGACGTTAATTATTGCTTACATTAATTCAGCAAAAAGCAACAATTCTATTACGCCAGGTGGTGTCTAAAACTATACATTGAGATAAAGGTACTTTAAAATGTTGTTCCGCACATGTTACCATATAAAATACGTTTCCTTAAAGCAATTGCTCGTTAATCGTATCTTAAACGTATTAATTCACATTAAGTACAGGAAATGAACGATTACCTGAAGCTATAAAGTTACTATGTCTCGTTTAAATGTAAGAAATTTGTGGATATTTAAGTGAGTGAAAATTTTGTTATTTTTGTATATCAAAGTAGCGGTCATAATGTTGTTCCTTGAAGGATATCTATATATTGAAGAAAGATTTAATCAAACACTGCAAAACTAAACAAATACGAGGGCTGTATACTTTTTATTTTTGACATGCTTTATTTTCAGCTTTTATTATTACCAAAACTGTATCAAATAATATTAATGTTATTTCCAGGTCTAGAATGTGAAACTTTAATAGCAATAATATTTGCGTCTTCATCATGTTCATTTTACTAACCCACTCACAAAGTGTACCTGGTGGCTATGGGAAAGAAAGCTCATGCTTCAGGTGGAAAAAATGACTGTGTCTAACAAGCGTGAGTCTATGAACAGTAATACCAGTACTAAGCTCTTTCTAAGCTCGTTCTAACTAGTGAGGAAATTATTTATAACTATAATGTTATTCCAGTTGAAGCTTTGATGCGGTACTTATTTTTAAATTATAATTCTTCTAAATTCGATATTCTAGTAATCTTTTCAGTATTGCCTGGTAACCCTACAACGACACGACAGACAAAAGTAGCAAAATACTTTATAATCAAATTAGCAGCACTAAATGTGTAAGTCGTAATTTCTTTATAGGTCTCGCTCAATTAACTGTTCAATTTGAGTTCTAAGTGATAATAATGAAATATTTCTATAGATTACAATGACAATATAATTATTACTAGATAAGAATAATACTGACATTAATACAAATAAAAGTTTTAGTACTAGGTACAGTCACAACTATTAAATGTAGGTAGTTTGTCTTGGTTTTAATTAAACACTGAAGGCGAACTGATAGTTTGAGAGCGCCGGCAATCCAAATGCTCCCTCGGTCCTGATCCGTTACCCTTTTCCTTCCTCATCCACTTCTCCTTGGTCGGCAACGATTTGATTGTGTTTTCTAAGCATTATTACTTCTGCGATGCTTGGAAAACACAGCCATCTCTATAGGTTACGGTTACCACTTACCATCAGGTGGATCATAATATGCTTGTTTGCTACTAAAAAATTATATGCTCCTGCAATTGTAAATTTGCGATATAACTATTTATTCACAATAACTTGTTACATTATGCAATAAGAGTATACCATTCAAGAAAAAATAGTCATTACAAAGATAGTTTGGTTTTTATATTCAAGCTACTTCCATACAATGCTAATAATAAACAGTTAAAATTTGAACTTCTGCAATGCTAGGGACTCAACCTGAACTCATGGAAACCGTTACCGACTACAAAATTTATTTATTTATTTATTTATTTATTTATTACTCTTAAACTTACATCTATCTTTACAGGCAAGCCTAATGCGACAGAGAAGTTGAGCTTTTTATCTAGTTTATAACTATATTTATTTCTACATCCTAATACATTATTAAAACTAACCTAAGTACTGCAGATGCAATAAGCAGTTTTAGTAAATTCGTTCAGTGCACATGAAAACAGATCTATCCGGTCAGACAGCGTGTTGAGCACACGCAACGCCCGCACAAGCGGCGCGCGCTGCAGTAGGTTGGTGCGTGCGCAAGGCACAACCAGCAGCGGCGGGTAAATAAAATAAATAAAATAAATAAAATAAAAAAAAATAAAATAAAAAAAAATAAAATAAAATAAAAAAATAAAATAAAATAAAAAAAAAAATAATAAAATCTAATGCTTCGTTTAAATAATAATTTAGAAATAAATATTAAGTGCATTTGTAATTTTTTTTCATTAAGTATTTTAAGGCACTACTATTTAGTGAAGGTTTGGAGTCGATCTGATGATGGAACCAAAAGACAGTTGAAGGAACTCGACAAAGATTTACAGCAATTACTTGGTGTTTGGACTTAATTCGTTTGTAATGATGAGAACTTTGTACCTATATGGGTTTTAAGTGCCATTACATACAGGTGACCATAGACAGTCGAGGGAATTCCTTAACAGCAGTCATGTTGGGCTTACATCATACGGTTCAATATTTCAAAATGTTTGTGACTAGTTTAAACAATGCAAGCAATATTGAAGAAAATCTCGTCTAAGAAACTTTTATTTCGTCGCAATCGCAATCTTTAAGCCTTTGACAAAACAACCGCGACTTAACACTAACAATGTTTGTGGTTGTTGCCATCTGTTATGTTACGAGTACGACACATGTGAAAAATATTGTTTAGGTAAGAATAACGACAGTAAGTGTCAATCATCTTTTGATAACGATCTTTGACATATTTGTACAGTAGCTGAAAGATTTTATTTATAGTATGCATTCCGTTGATATTGCAGAACATTTTTTCATATTAAGTACAATGCACATACGTTAAATTGACGACGATCTCGATAAATATAGTGGAGAACCGGTGGATGAATGCTCACCATGATGGTGAAAGCCGAACACATAACACCGTGATATTATATTATATAAGTAAATAAACAATATTAAGGAACAAAACCCATATAATATCATGGTATTTTTTACATACAACATTACAAAACAACACAGCACATTTCCTAAAAACGGTACAACGTAAAACTTTAACGTACAAACCTATTCAAACCAGAGCGGTATACACTACCACCTGCGGTAGAGAAATCCGAGTGGGTATACTGTAATACTACTGTTCACACCAAAGCGAATTTCGCTATCCTTGTAGGTAGAATATCGCTTGAGTTTCGCTTACGAAGGTATGAACTTTTCACGAGTTCGAATGGGAACTTCATACTAAATACCTGAGCGAAATCCATGCGGTATTTACCTCTACCCTTAACAGCAGCGAATACCGCTTATGTATGAATAGACCTTAATAATAATAATAATAATAATATTCTACCACATTCACACAGCGCCATCTAGTCCCAAATTAAGCAATTATATTTGCTTGTGTTATGGGTACTAAACAACTGATATACTACTTATATACATTTTTTTTTTGTAAATACATACATATTATAGATAAATTACACCCAGACACAGAACAAACAATCATGCTCATCACACAAAGGTTTGTCCTGGGTGGGAATCGAACCCACGACCTCCGGCTTAGCAGTCAGGGTCACTAACCACTAGACCAACAGGCCAGTCAACTTAATGTACTAACTAGTAGTAATACTAGTGTAGTCTAATTCTGTACTAGTTCCGCAGACGGAGATACGTAACCTTACAAATCATGCGCGTAAAGTCGAAAACAAAAGATTAATGATAGCAATAAACTTTCCTCACTGACAGATTTTATGTTCTAAATCTGAAACAGTTAATTTAGTTCAGAGACTATCCATCTATACCACACACAGATATTATCTTTGCTGCAATACGTTTAACGTTATGTTTGTAAAGGTGGTTGTTCCCCAAGGCGTGTTCTTGATTAGTAGTATGTTTGCATGGAGGTTTAGTTCGCGTAATAAATACTACATCTGGTAAATTGGTGATAATAAATGCATACTTAATTAGTTTTAATAGTAGTAACTTTTCTATAAGAAGCCCTGAGACGATAAAATAAATGGATTTGATTTAGCTACGTGTTTTATTCAACCGTCTCTAGTGAAATATTGTTCCACACCATCTGTTTTCATATTCTTCATAGATTCGTTCATATGTAACTTAAGAGGAGACTAAGGAAATATCAAGAAATGGCAGCAGTGCTACCTACTAACTAAATAAAAAAAAATCAATATCAAAAACGTTTTTATTGACACCAAATAATACATAATAACATCAGATGAATTGGACTCTTGACTTCCAAATATCACTTAACTGTTGTCACCAACCTGTCTTCTCTATTCTTGTCAAAACCCTTTAAAAGAAGTCTGTGAACATCTTCAAGGTAATGATGAGTAAACACCGATTTTCATCTAAACTGAATTACTTTGCGTTGTACAATATACATAACTACCTTGTTAACACAACAGCTACATCTCACACAAAACACATATGTACAGTACAGATACAATAGCGTACAACATCTATATATCTACGTACGTCATATTCGTTATACAAACGGTATCCCATTACACTGGTGTCACACAACAAATCACCGGCATTGTCCATTGATCCAGGGGGTAAGCCGGGTGAATGCAAACTTGGAGTAACAAGCGTCTTAGACACGAGGAAATGTTAACTAAGTGTGGAGACGATTTTTCTATTTTATGTAGGATCTAGTGGCAAATTTTATCGACTATGTGCGTTTAGTTTAAAACAAAATATAAAAATACACACAATATTTGGGCTGTATTTCATTTTTAGGTAAGCATAGATTCTAAAACGCCATTTGCTGTGATTCCAACATACCTTATTGTTCTTCAACATTAAATAATATTGTACATTAAAAACTGCTAGTTAAAAAACTTTTTAACGTTTTTAACACTGAAAGCTCTTTTGCACAGTAGCAATAAGAGATCTCTTTAATTTTTCCCATTAATAATTCCTAAAAGAGTATACTAGAAGACCATTAGGGTCATAAAAACAAACAGGTTTCCCCTGAACATTTAGGCGAGATGACGACTTCTGCTGATATTCTACAAGCCTCTCTCGATAGACAGTTTAACAAACGTAATATTAGTATTCTGTTCATAACTTTTATAAAAAATATCTCAGCTCATTATTTACTCAAAATCATTGAGTTTTACAAAGCTTTCTCCATACTATATAACAGGCAGTGCTTGTTAGAGGTGCAGTAACAAGTGACGGGTGTCGGCAACAGCGCAGCGACTGTCGATACTTAAAGCTTGATTGAAATCTCTAGCGCTTCAGACTTACGCAAAATCTTTTACACCAGGACCAGTTTTAATAGAGGTTTTATCTGTATTTGGTTGGAGCTTTATTATTTGATGTTGTATTATATATATTTATTTAAAATATTAATAACTGAGAAATGTAAAATAAATATTTTCGTGAAAGACCTGAATAAAAATTGGTATCTATATAAATGGCTAGAAAATATAACGATGAGCATAAAAATCTATACAGACTATACTTATTTATTAGTAATCTATTTGTGGCCGAGTAAAATCTTATTTAAATTCTTTCTTTGATTGTTTATAACGTTTAAAAGTTACATTATTGCATTTGCATATACAATATAATTATAACCATACAATGACATGACCTTTAAACATACACAACTATACATAATCCAAATGAAAGTCACTAAATCGTATTATGACTCAAAATCAAATGATGTTATTTTCATTTAGGTTAATTAAATTAACACATAAGAACGTTAAAAATACAAAATGTCAGGCAATTAACCTACAGCTGGTTCGCTGACGTGAGGGAAGAGCCATGAGAAGAACTGGCAAGAAACTCAGGACACTGTTTTTAATCACCAGTTTATTTAAATTTTTGTAAATTACAATTTCAAGTAGTATGCAAAGTGACGCAGGCAATACACTTAACTATATAGCTTACTATATTGTGTAGAAAAATAAACAGTAAAATGTGTGCTTTACAGGATGCCTTAATTTGCATAGAACAACAAATAACAACAATATTTTACCCATTTAATAAGACCTAAATATATAGTTACAAAATCTAAAAGTCTTTCGCCAATCACTTAAAATTAAGTGTTTCTTTCTATAAAGACGAATAAACGAGTTTTATCCGACAGCATTTCAGTTAACACTGCGATAAATTAGTCGTGAACAGGGCCGGCAGTAACTCAATCGACGGACAATCGCTGCTTGCGATATTTTTGTCGACGCAACCGTAAATATGTCTGCGATGTGCGACAACGCGCAGTTTTTGTGACGCGACGTCTGTCGACAGATGTGACAGAGAACTAATGGGTTACGGGTATTTAGTGCGTACCTAACAATTGTTAGCGGTAATGAGGTACATTTTAAATGGATGAGATTCTATTTTAGACAGATTAGTTGTGCTCAAATGTAGAACAGCAAGACAAGGTAAAAATACAAATAAGGTTGATAAAGTTGAACTCTATAATAATATTAACAATTCAGATGCAGAAGGAGATGCTATTTGACCAGTTTTTCACCGGCATCGGAAATGTGATCCAAGCTACTAGCAGTCTTCTCGCCTTCCGTCTTCTTGCCCTTTATGGACTTAAAAATGTAATGATTAAAAAAAATAACCATGATATACCATAATATTCGGTCACACCAAGAACTGATTTCCTCCATGAGCCGTTTAGTACACATAAGCGCTATATCTAACAGAGTTTCCTATAAAATGGAGTTTGCTGCGCCACCAAGGTTGTAAAAACTTATTTTAATAATTTTCATGGTACTTAATTTGTAAAAACTGTCTAAAAAGTTCTTAAGCACTAGAATTTTTGCATATACAAGAAGCAGGTGATAATAAACAACTAAAAATTTACACCTAAAATATAACTATGCAAAATAATACACCAAAGTTGGGCCATAAAAAACGCGAACTACCAAAACATAATTTGTAGGTAATTTACGTCATTTTGTGTCTACTAGAAAGAATAGTAAGGGGAAGTTGGTCACAAATCGTCGCTGTTGCTTTTACGTTTAGTTTGTTAGTAATCGTTGTGTTACACGCTCTGTCGAATGACTGCCGTAAATATCATTGATGTACGTTTATAGCTATCGTGTGTAAGCTAAGGGCGCCGAGGGATGAGATGTAGCGAGCTATTTTTGGAGTAGGAATTATGATAATAAGGGTGCTAAGTTAGCGACATGGTTTTAAGGCAACAGTACTATTTCTTATGTACCTAGCAATTAATATAAAATTCCAACTTACTTTTCTGCAATCATATAAAATAACATTATACTTTAACATATTAACAGATAATTAAAATCTACATTCATTAGATTTATTCATATTATTATATTTCTTAATGAGTATTGGTAGTAATGTCCCTTTGCAAGCTAACGGCTTCATCTTATACAAAGAAGGTGTAAGCTTAAACACTGAGGTTGTACGAACGTGAGTGAAATTTTTAATTCATGTAAAAAATTTGAAATTTTAAATACACTATTAAAATTTAAGTACTGCAAACAGCAACACAAGAGAAGTATTCCACTTTCAACACCCATTATTAGAGCACCTACATTTATAGTGAGAGAACCAAAGGTTAGAGCACCGGCACCGGCATAATTATGTAATACTGCGTCAAAAAGACAGTCTAACCCTCAGTTTCTGAAAGGCTGATCAACGATAAATTAACTAATCTTCTGTTAAATCTCATGTGAAGTACCTAAAAGCATGATAAAAGCTTGGATAATTAATTTAATTTGATCTAGTTAGTAACTAATTAGATCAAATTAAACTAAATATTCATGCTTTTAGCAACCTAAATGGTACTTCACATAAGATTTAACAGGTGATTAGTTAATTTTTCGTTGATCAGCCTTTCAGAAACTGGGGGACAGATTACCACTATACGCTTCAGCTCATCACTCGCTCCGTTCATCGCCAGCCGAAGCAAACATTTGCGCTTACAAAATAAACACTAATATATTTTGTAGGTAATTGTATTAAATGCGACTTTATTGTTCAGTTTCGTTCAGACGTCGGCGTCGCTGTTTTTGATATCAACTCGTAAAATTTGTTCGTTAACGACGCGTTCAGTTAACTAGTTCGTAGAAACATTTGAAGGTTTGATGACAGTTTATTTGGGTAATATATCGGTATAGGATATGAGTCTACATCTATTCTATGCATTTATAATTATAAAAATGGAATAGATATATGTATATGTATTGAGTTTAACTATCTCAGCAGTGATGCCCTTACTATAAAAAGATTCCGAGTTTGATTTCGAGATTGAACAAACGGTTTAGACAAAGTTTGTTTAGATATTTTTGTCGTTAAAGGTCAACTTGCACATAAATCGAATGCACTAATACAATCGCTACCACATGGTATGGTACATAATCAATATCAGCCATTATCTTGCAATTACTTTCAATGAATGGCTTGTACCCTCTTATTAAATACCCAGCAAAATGGAAATGTAATATATCTCTGCTTACCCCTCAGGGTTATAAATATGTACCGATTTTATCATATAGGCAAACTCGTATATGCAATGATAATATTATAATCGTCAAATTTTTACCTTAGAGGCGTCCATCAATGTTTGTAACTCTCGCCTTTCGGATTTGAATATTCTTTTTGGGTATGACATCCCAGTTCTTGAGAAAGGTTATGGGCTATGTAACATTACGCCACTGGCGATGCGAGCTGAGCAGTAAGCAAAGAAGCGGGTGAAACCGCGCCGCAGGAAAACTAGTTTTTTTATAAAAATAGCAATTCAAAGATAGCTAAAATCAAAAGGATATTGTGTACATTCTTTACCATTTAAGCCAGAGAGAATGGAAGAGGCAATGTTTTTACTCGTATATTTTTATAATTAAATTAATACAGGGATGAGAATATGTCATGCGTAAGAGAAAATACATGAAATGTGCAAATACGATGATAGTTAACACAGTGCACTTTAAGCATAAAAATACGCTTCTTAGGAAATGTCTACCTTGTGTTGATTAAGGCAGAGTTTAAAATTGCACTATCGTTTTTCTGTTTTTATATCATTTTTGTACCAATCAATGGTGCGACATGTGACATCGCATTATAAATTTAAAAAATAAACAGATGCGTGGTACCTAAGAGATCTATAGATAGACAAATATGGTAACCAACCAGCTGATTACTTGTACTTAAAGCAAAAAAGAACAGAACTATGTTCACGAGTTTGTAAAATGCAATTAATAAGTTGCAGTTTAACTTGGCCATGTTAGTGTTTAATAAACACAAGTTTAGTCGCTAAAATAATAATTTTAGTCACGCCGAGTCTTTAAATCTTTATAGTCGGTATGAAACAAGTTAAGACTATGTTTAATACTTACGAATATTTTAGTCAACAGTCATATTTTTAGCATTGCCTAGCCTTTCAAAGATATAAGGTTTTTTTTATACGACTTTGGTTTCAAACAAGCATACAGCCCACCTGATGGTAAGTGGCAACCGTAACCTACAGAGATAGCTGTAATTTTCAATCATTACGAAAGTAGTAATGCTTAGAAAACACAACTAAATCGTTGCCAACCACAGAGAAGGAAATAAAGAAGGAAAAGGGAAAAGGATCAGGACCGAGGGAGGTACCGGCTGCCGGCACTCTCACTAACCAAGCGAAAGACATTAGCATGAAAACTAATATTTTTACGTCGATCTTTTATGATTGGGTAGTGCTGCTCCGGTCGATCCGGCCCATTCATGCTGAAACCAGCGTGGATCTACTACCGTTAACGTTACATATAGGAAATGCTTTAAAAGAGATCGTAGACAAACTAAAAGAATACGTACTATTCTACAAATTATGATAACTGACTGGCCTGTTGATCTAGTGGTTAGTGACCCTGACTGCTAAGCCGGAGGTCGTGGGTTCGATTCCCACCCAGGACAAACCTTTGTGTGATGAGCATGATTGTTTGTTCTGTGTCTGGGTGTAATTTATCTATGGGTGTATTTACAAAAAAAAGAAGTATAACTTTATATTTTTCATATTATAGTAAATAACCCAAAATCAAAAACAAAAATAAAATCCTCCACCACAATTTACATTTCC
Source organism: Parascotia fuliginaria (assembly GCA_963082885.1). Classification (NCBI taxonomy): domain Eukaryota; kingdom Metazoa; phylum Arthropoda; class Insecta; order Lepidoptera; family Erebidae; genus Parascotia; species Parascotia fuliginaria. Next base: position 17,986,728 of record OY720179.1, on the reverse strand, counting down.
ACTTATATCTAAAACCAGCAATATTAATAAACACTTTGTTAAGATACCGATACATATAATTTAGCTCGTAAAGTTCTTCACCTTAACACAGAATCAGTAACGATCGATGCATCCAATAAATCTGATACGCTTCAATTTATTGATGTTGCTACACTAGGTACTCGTATAATTGCGCAGTTACGTGATTGATGAGAACTTTCAAGTCGATCGTTATTTACATCGAACTAGACTTTGATCATTGCCTCACTTTCATTAATCAAAGTACTTCAATACAACCAAAATCAGTCAGCGAAAAGAATCAAATTTACAACATAATTACCAGGGGTCACTAACTATGGGTCTTGTTAGAAGGTTCAAAGTCGCTCAGAGGGCGATGGAGCAGGTTATGTCAGGCGAAGAAACGAAGAAATTTGCAGGCGAACCATGGTAGCTAACGTGGCTCGCAGATTTGCTTCTCTAAAGTGGCAATGAGCAGGACACAAAGCCCATAAAACTGACGGCCGTTAGGGCAGAAAGGTTCTAGAGTGGCGACAATGAACCGGAACACGCAGCGTAAGCGGACCGATGACCTTATATATAAGGGTGGCGGGCAACCGATGGTTGAGGGTGGCAAACGACTGGCCACGGTGGCGAAAATTGGAGGAGGCCTATGTCCAGCAGTGGACGTCTTTTGGCTCATATGATGAACATCAGTACAAATTATGCCTTCAGCAAAGGCTTATAGTTCCTAGATGTAAGTACAATCTTTTGGTTATTTAATGGTAGCAAGATTTGAATGCACCCGTGCTATTGTCAATTGTGATCTTAGAATTTTTGAGGTTTAAGAGCACTGGCTACCACTAGGCAGACTGCTTACTCGCCTGCACTCAACAAAATAAACGCATATAGTACTCAGTCTTTAAAATAATAATTTAATACTTAAGTTTAGGTAACTGACTGACAAACAGAAATTAAAATTCAAATTCATTGATTTGCTGAAATGTTGTAAATACATTAAGGTGTTATATTATACATTATTTTTAGTCTAACAATACCTCATAATCATGTCAATTATTATAAAAAACAAGTTAGTAAAACTAAGTAAAAAATCTATTCAATTGTCAATTAAACAAGTCAGTTACCTATGTATATTACGTCGATCAAAGTAATAAAACTTACATGGATATTTCAAACAAATTTCTCAACCGAATGAAAACACTCATTTATCAACCAGTTTCGTACACTGTAAAATTTGGTATAAGGAAGATTTAACAGAGTAACTTATAGCTATAGTAGTTAGTGATATATATACATTATACTGTAGTTATTACGTCAGATGAATAGGCCATCGTCGGTTTGAATGGATTCACAGGAGCCGAGCAAGCTTGGGACTGATAACAATATAGTGCAATCACAAATCAAACGGACGGGTCATGTCGTAAGGAGCTTATATCAGATATTAATTTCTGATTTAGTAGAATTCTCAACAATCAAAATAATATTTTGGTCGGAACACTTATTTTTTTTTATATATTAGCCTACCAAAGTGACTCCACTCTGTGGCGGACACCATTCCAAAAGCCAAACTACTGGTATGGTGGCCTCCACTATGGCGTCTTAGTGAGATGCTTTTTCACGCTCCGCTTAAAAGACCCAGGATTGATCCTGGGTCTTATAAGCGGGGCGTGAAAAAGCCCCGTCATGGAAACAAATGTGCTGGCAAAAAGTTCCAGGCTTTAATTGAGCGACAAAAGTATGAAGAAGTTTATTAAGTATAGTTTACAATATTCAAATTTATTTAATGTCATAATTTTAAATTTAATACTTACGTTGAACAAAAATAGATTTAATACTAGAAAATTATTCCAAAAAGTCATAATCGAAATATTAACATGAATTCCATAAACATAACTTTAAAACAGATGATAAAATAAACGTAAGAGAAAACGATCCGCGCCTCTGGTAATCGTTCTAAAAACTAATTTTGTCATAGAAATAGTCTACAGTTAATGGTAAGACAAACTCTATAGCCTAATAGCTGCCTCGTTTACTAACATTGTTGGTCTACTCCATAAAGTCACAACTTAGAAATTCTAGATTATCTAACTCATCCATCTCTGACAAATTTGTAACTACATTTGCATTGACTGCAATCGCTAACTTAAATCGTTAAGAACCTACCCTTCTAGTCAACAGCTGAATATTAAATTTTAAACTGTCACTGAGAGCTGACACTGTCAAACTTTTTCTATTAAATTTTTCATTACGATTTGACAGGACATTCATAATGTTCCGACATTGATGAATGGCCCTCCAACACGCATTGTGAGCTATCCTCTTAATGACATTTGTGTCGTACTTTTGATGTTTAAATCTATTTTCAGGTTAAGAAACAGTTAATTCTTTAAGCTTATACTTTGTCAATTTAAAGTTATTTAGTTTATGATGTGACATAATGAATAAATTTGCTAGAACTTTTTGTGAGACTTATATTTTCGAATTCATTTGCACAAGTTACGAGTAGATAATACGAGTAGAGATTAAAAGAGATCTTTGTTCAGTAACGATAACACTATTAACGTTTCTTTGCGCACTGTTTACGTTTTTACAAATAACACATCAACGTCTTGCTTTTCCCCATTGTTATTGTAAAAAGTGAAATATTCTGCATAAGTAAACATCCACATAGTTAAACAGTGTAACGTCTAATTAGTGCTGTCTACATATCATACATTAATTACTTTGTACGTTGCATGTCTACGCATAAGCGTATCAAATATGTTAAATGAAAATTCTTAGTTATATTGTTTTTTTGTTTGTTATGTGATTGACTTGGCATAATCATTACTCGATATTTACTATTGCAATTCTTCAAGAACTTGTTTTTTTATACCGCTAACGTTGAAACGGAGTTTACACTTTAATGCTATGCACTCTTATCAGATCATATTTGTTAATGTGAAAGGATATTGATCACTGAAAATAATAAATTATGCATTTGAAAAAATCATACCCGGTACTTGACTTGTATACGAAGCGGGTGCACACATTTACGGTAGTAGCTCATCGTTGGTTTCAGCATAAACGGATTGACCGGGGAAGTACTACCCTCTCATAGAAGATCGACGTAAGAGTAGTAGTATCCGTAGTATTGCGTCACGTTCGGTAAATGAGTTTTAGAGTATACTCAACTGCCTCATTCCCTGCTTCTATCTTATTCTCAGCTGCCATAGTAGGGGCCACTATACTAGCAGCAGTTGAAGACCAAGATGGCTATTGGTATGGTGGCAAGAGTTGAGTCACTTTACTAGACAATTATCCCTCTTTTCCTTTTACTCACCTCCCTCAATCCCATCACCTTCCCAACTCCCCTCAAGGTAGGCAGCGGTTTCGCGGAGACTCTTGAGTCGTCTTTGAGCGACAGTTACCACTCACCATCACGTCGGTTGCTTGCTCGTTTGCCTCTATCGGAAATAACAAAAAACTTCATCATTACACTATTTCATTTATCTGATATAAATTTAATGCTTGGTTGATTATATTTTAATTAGGATCGTATTATGATTAATTATATATCATTCTATTGTCATTAATTGTAATTAGACTACAACTACGTGACAATTTAAAAGCGTAGCCTGTGTTGCTTGCCAATTCTTCCTGCCTCTGCTTACATCATAATATATTTATAATTGTCATGTTTACAGATAATAATTATCATAATTAATTACAACATGACAGGACAATAAAGTACAATATAAAATATTACTAGCAATAAAAAGTCTTGGTAAATGACTGAATAACATGTAATTTACAATAATGGTCTCTCGATATTTTGTTAAGGTTGAATAACGAATTAATTTGGTTAATTTGTTGTATATAAATAAAAACAATTTTATACATAATATAGTTTTTTTATTGAAGATTTACAACGAAATTATAGATAGAACAATAGATAATTCAACACAAAGTTGGGTCAAAAAATGCAGTAGGAATATTCTTTATTGCGCACTACACTACAAAACAAATAACTGAACAGTATATCAGTATATGTTATACAGAATAACATTATGTAATTACCTGTGATAATGTAACTAATTTAGGTGAATGTTAAGTAGATAAAGAGGAGAAGGTACTTTATGATTAAATTTTCCAGACGACCTCTGTGGATCAGTGCTACTGTGTATGGACTGCCACGCAGAGGTCGCGGGTTCGATTCCCAATCAGTGCAAATATGCATGAACATGTCTATTTGTATTGGTCTGGGTGTTGCTATGTATAATATGTATGTATTTACAAAAAAAGTGTTTAAGTATGTATATCCGCATCCTAGAACCCATATCACAAGCTATATAAATATGCTTACCTTGGGCCTAGATGGCGTTGTGTGTAGTTGTTGTGAAAAAACAAAAACAAAACAAAAAAAATATCGACCTTATCATGGTTCATGCTGAAAGTAGGTACTTCTAGAAAGGAAAATTTTGACACAATGATGAAAGTTATTGTGTTATAGTTGGTAAGCGTTCGTTGAACACCTATCCACTCACCAAGGTATAATTACGTACATACTATCCGTATATTGTTTCTTTAATAATAATGATACTGTTTATAGCTTCTAGCATAACAAACCTAGCTAAACAAAGAATCACAGAACGGGTTTTGATACCTCTTTGTTAAATTACAGACCATATAAATATATGCGGCTCTTTGGTAGTGTTTAAAAATATTATACAAGTTGAAATACACAACTGCACCAAATAAAACTATTTTACACTTAATTTAAACTTATATGTCTGAAACAGATTATAAATATGTAGGTATTTAAGAAACAATGATAATAAAAAGCATTTGTGACTATGGTAGAGAAGATACGTGGGTGGAAGGAAAGAGAAAAGGGAGACAAAGTTGATATTAATTGTCATCAACAGCAACGGTCTGACCCTGAAAAGTTCAAAGAACACTATGTCGACATTCTGCGAGATAGTAGATACTTCTTTTGCTAATGAAGTTGATATTAATTGTTTCTTCGAAACACAAAAGTACACTATGTCGACAAGAGAGAGTAGATACTTCTTTGGCCAACCCAATCCATTCATTTTAAAATCAGCAATAATTTACTGCCGTAAAAGAACATATTGACGATAATCAAGTAGTAGTTGATGACCCAATAGCACAGAAAGGTAATCTTCACGAAATGTTCGAGACATAACGTATTGTTCATAGAAAATCGATTGTCTCAATTGCCGTCGACTGCGACATCGCTCAATAGTTATTCATGTGTTACGCAATTACTCATGGATACATTGAGCTACTAATAATAAACTTAGACAGTATTTTGTTGACAATGCTTTACTTTTATACTTGTTTATCTTTGATCCTGACTGTAGCAAGGAGCGTTGTGGTGACTATAGCAAACACATACTTTTGAGCAATTGCTCCTTTGACCAGTAGACGTCTTCTGACTGATCTAAAAAATAATACATATGCAAATGAAGAGTCACTCAGAGACATTGTACTAGTAACAGAAAGGTGACGAAGTTTTATTCTACTTATATTAGAGTGGTGATCCTAGAGCTATTGAATGGGTGTAACCGCAGCTCATAAACCTTATGGCAGAAGCCTCTGGTTCTTTCCATTTGAACCGCTTCTGACATCATATGAACAGTAATACAGTTTTAAGTCTTGTTCCTACAAAAAAAATCTGCTTCCTGTAATTGTCAAACTCTTTCATTAATACCTGCTTGGAAGAATCTATCTACGGGTTGTGTCATTGGTTGCATTGTTTTCCGATTCAATAAAACTATAAAATACTGCTGACATAAATTTTAACTAGTGGTTAGTTTTCAAGTAACAATTTAGATAACGTTAAACTTTTGATAGCTATATGCAATTAGAACATAACACAACTCATAAAAGTTTATATCCCGTCATACACCTAAAAGCCTATGTAATATCTAAAAGACCTGCTGGTGCTATTAAAAATAATTAACACACTTTCATACCTCCGTGTATCTATTGACAGTTCACAATAAAATGTCATAAATCAAGATGGCGTCCAATATGGCGGCGGTGACAGTTATCGCGTGTATTCGAACATTAAACTCATTGATATTTATAGCTCAATCCTTGCGTTCTAGCATATGATTTATCGATAATAGATTCTCCGTTTATTGTTTATTTTATTTGTTTTTTGTTTAGTGTTTTACGACTTTTGTGTGTCGATTTGTTAATTGTGAATGAAGTAACATTGATAAGATTGTGTTGCTTAATGAACTAGTGACAGTTTCAATTTTATATTCATTAAAAATATAAGTCAGTCTAGTGAACATTAGTATAAATATGAAGTATTTTACTGATTAAAATACGCGATACTAATAATTCAATATGTTTAGTTTTGTTTGGCACCCACCAAATAAAGCTAAACATTTTTCGTATTATATTGCTTGCCAATAATTTCAAATAATCGGCATCAACAGTAAGTAGATAAATCTTCACACATTAAGGCACTATCCCTACTTTTACTTTTATCGCATTTATATCGCATTTTGACACATTTTAAGCAAATCTGATTATATGATAGCTAACATTAAAGCAAAAGCTACTATAATACACTTTAAAAAATTGTATGTAAGTAGTATATCAGTTGTTTGGTACCCATAACACAAGCAAATATAATTGCTTAATTTAGGACTAGATGGAGCCTGAGTAAATGCGGTGAAATAAAAACAAAAAAAAAATTACATGGATCATGCTAGCCTTAAAATACATGCAAGTGCATCTTCCTCTTTACCAAATAGACTACTAGCTCCCCCACCTTCGAAATCAATAAAGAGTACATTAGTTGAAATGCGTCTCCACACCGCGGTACGTGTGCTATAACATAATGCAATTCAAACATAACAGTCGTCACGAATGGCATCGAGGGCGTTTGTTTAACTTACTGTTATATCACCTCTAAACACATATGGGGTTCGGTCACACTGACATTGAAAAGCGACAACACAAACTGAAAAGTTCGTAGGAACCCATCGTAAAGAAAACTGCAACTCTGTTGTTTGGTAAGTTTGTACAAAAAGTGAACAGCGCTCTGGTATTTACTTTGAGAACTAGATTTTGACACAAATAATTCGAGATAGCGTTCACTGCTGAACCTGGTTCCACATTTATTTTAAATACAAGACATATTGAAATATAGTACATTATTAGTACATATACAGTATTTACACAAATTAGTCACTTACAGGCGTAATTATAACATATACAAGTAGCTTTGGCACTATCAATGCCTTTCTAAATATTTTTACTGAATCCGTAGTTCTGACCTAACAAAATAGCCCATAATTATCCGATATTTCATGCCTATAACAATAATAATTAGCCAGAAATGTTTACCTCAATAGAGCACGAAATGTAATCCTCACGCCCACCCAAAATAATACAAAAAACAAAGTAAATGATACAAATAACAGGCGGCGAGCAACACGAACTGCTCCCTTAAAATACATCGCGTAATGGTTCGGCTGTAAAAGTCAATACATAAGAGTTGAGTGGTCATAAGATTTTATGCGCCCCATTAGCCGCGAGTAAGCGCCACGTAAATTCTTATAACATGGGTAAGTATTCAAAATATGAAAGACTTCGGGAGATAGGAGAGCTCCTTGAAGGACCCCGCATTGTAGAGAATGTTTTGAACAGTTTTGTTATCAGACGTCATGATGTAGACGTTGAGTAAAAAGTAAAGTGTTATAAATAATAATATACTTACATACTTCTGATGCATAATATTGTGCAACGTGTCTATCTAAGAAAAATATGAAATATTTAAATTTTAGTTGTTTAGTTTTTTTTTGATATGGCTTTCCTTATCTAGAACAAAATGAATTTTAAAACCATATACGTATAAACGAAACATGTAACTAAATCCAAACGAGTATTCATATAATTAAAACTTAGCCGTTTACATACCAAACCAACCTTCACTACCCACTCAAAACATTATCAGTCAATATCACACAAGCCAAAATACCTAATGAAATTAACACCAAACTGACAGGGCTCACACAAGGCCGCGACAAGTAAAAAAGAGTAAAATAATAACCCTGCAGTTGCCGACGGTCGGTCGCAAATTGCCCGGCGAACAGCGAGCTGTCAGTTGTCAGTTGTCAGCGCTGTCAGACTGTCAGCCGCGCTGACACCCAGTGGGCGTCCACCGCGGATTTACATAAAAGTGGTAAGTGACAATTAAAAAACCTTGTCGTGTTGTAAAATCGAATTGGGTACTGTCGAATTATTCTGTCGCGCGTAAAGTTTGCGTTTGCATATTAATAAATGCAGCTACTTGAAATACACATTACGAAATTTAATTTCAGAAGTCGAGTTTTTAGATCAAAAATCGATACTAAGATTATTAATTTAATTGAGTCATAACTTCTTGAAATCAAATCCTACTTATTTTTAACAATGATTCATCATCATAAATCAGATTAAACTGGTATTAGCAATGTTTATTATTTATTAGTTTACCTGAACCACACCTACCAACAACCTAACAACAAACTACAAGTTTCTAAGAAATTAATAATAAGAATATTGAATCCATTAATATTTAGCGTTTCTAGTTGATGTTATTTTGACATCCATCATATTTTAGAGTATATTAAGCCGTCGATAAATATATTCTACATTTTAATTCTCATAAGCGGTTCATCATAAAATTACCATCTAAAAATAATATAGAAGATGAAGTTTACGCAAAACCCCGTAAGCAAACAAGGCATATCACTTACTCGGCTATAACCGAAGAATAACGAGAGCATAACAAAAATTAACCCTCAATGCGTCCATAACGGCCGACAAAAAACGAATATTTAACATACATAAAATTTATCACTACGCTTCTAACCCATAAAAAGCGGTAGGCGAAGCTATCTCGATGATACTCTATTAATACCTCTGATACTGGATGTTAATGCGACCGTGTATTAACCCTCCCGCGCCGGGTATTAATATGCCCACTTACCGCTTTATGCTACGACGCAGTGGTAATTGTTTAGGGTTGCTTTATGTTACGACTGTAATAAGTTCAGTCGATTTAATAATATGGAAGATTATAGCAGGTCTTGTGATAAACAGTCGTTCATTTTGGGTTGGTTAGATATAATAATTACAAATCTCTTGATTTTAGTTAGTCTTACGAAATTACAGATCTATCATATACGTTTACCTCCTTCTCTCATTATTCAGGCCTACTTGACATCAGACTGATCTCAGTAAGACTGTAAACTTAAAAAATTGCAAACACACGATATATATTACTTGCTTTTATGAATGACAAGTTTTCAGGACGCTGAATAAGAAGATGATGTATCTCTTAGGCGGCATCATCTGTCTACTGCTAACGCTAACGCTAACAAGTAAGAGACTCGAAAGGGAGTAGTTTAAAAAATACATTTTGAAGTTTATGAGAAATTTACGATAATGAAGCCCGCGGCGGCTCGTTCCCGCCAAATTCATTCTGAGGCATAACCGTTTCCCTTTTTTGCGAAAATAAAAATTTACTAGCGCACTGTGGGCCGTGACTCTGAGTTATTGGGCAATGCTCTTTCGGGACTTGGTGAGTTTTATTTTTGTACGATCGTTTGTAATAAGGATTTATAAGATAGATGTTGCTTTTGTATTTCTAAAGTGTTAAATAAGTAGATGGTTTTGTTAATATTAAAAATATATAGTTTTCTTATTGCAGTGTAAATTGATTCTAATATACTTGCATATATAAAACATCTTATCCTATAAGTTACATTTTTGAGTAAGGAAGCTAATTGTAATATATAATGTAATTATTTCAACAATAACCGCCAAACAAAAAGTCAATCAAACAATAGATTAGTTCTGACAAAAGAGACATTATATACTTGTAGGTATGTCGATAATATCGTACAAGTAGATTTTCTTAGTTCTTCCATAATATACACATAGAGATTGGAATCTAATATATGTTAGAGATTGGTTTCTTTTGAAAGAAACGTCGCAAATTGTAACAATCTCACTGGAAACAAACCTCCTTGAACCACAGTCACGACAATTCTTCTTAGATAGTGTTATGCGTTTGCTGATGAGAAGAATATGCTTCTAACTAAAACACTGGTAGTATAATATTACGGCTATGATTACAAATACAACGATTCCTATACAAAACCAACTGCAGTTTCAACACTTCTAAGTTCTAACCCCTTATTTTTCTGTCAGCATAAGTACAAACAGAACGGATTGTTACATGATTAAAGTTTAGATGGATAAATAGCCTGACAGCACAACTGATTTTACAAAAAGTCTAACAATTAAGTTCTCATATCACCGTTGTTCAGTAGGCGGGGATACAGCTCCTGTTATGTCGATCAATCAACACTTTGATACAATAATTGTAGCATTAGGTGTTATTAAAACAGCTGGCAAAGAATTAACTGTGTTGTAAGAAAAGATACACGCAGATTATAACACTTAGTACTTTTACCTTTACGAAAGCATTATAAGCGGTAATGGTAAAATTTTAAAAAGTAGATTTTTCGTATGTGATTCCTAATCTTGCAAAAATAAGGTTAGAATTAGAATTCGTAAACTTGGGCATTAACATCTATCTAACTTAAAGCAATTTAAAAATTGCCTGAGGTTTTAACAAATATACCCCACATTATTGTCAGTATTCTCGTTCATGTGTCAGTCTGTAACTTCTACTGAGTTAGACGGAGCTACATTAAATGTTGCTAATATAAAATCTACATTGATAACCATCTTACATCGAGATTGTTGATGATAAGTATAGATTCATATATCAAACTAGCTGTGCCCGCGACTTCGTCCGCGTGGAATAGTGATTTTGGGCAGCATTTTTTGGATATATCTTTTGGTTTGTTTTGAATTATAAACATCTTCGTTTAGGAGAATAAGAAAAATCTTTACAATAAATGCTTCTCTATTTACGATATTAGACGTATAGCCATCGGGAATCAAAGCCATACAGGCTGACCATGCGAAAAACAGCTAATATTTAGATCCACACTCACAACATTTAGTGTCTGACCTTAGGCTTTATTAATTGTCATCGCGAAACATAGGCTCACTAGAAACTGAACTCGTTTAAAACTAAACGGGAAATTGTTTGGAATGAGAGAAATCCGAGGAATACAAACGCTATAAGGTTTTTTTTTATATATTAGCTTGCCAAAGTGACTCTACTCTGCCTGATGGTAAGCAGTCAGTGGAATCCAGAAGTGGTGGACATCATTCCAAAAGCCAATCTACTGGTATGGTGGCCTCCACTATGGCGGCTTAGTGAGATGTTTTTTCACGCCCCGCATTAAAGACCCAGGATCAAAGTTAGATGGAAACTCATGCGCTGGCAAAGAGTTATAGGCTTTAATTGAGCGACAAAGGTATGAAGTGCTCAACCGTTTGGTTCAAGACCCTTTAGATGCGTACTTTGACTTTCAGAAGGCATTCGATACCGTCGACAATGACGTCTTACTCATGAAACTGGCCGCCAGTGGCTTTACGCCGAAAACACTGTCTTTTTTCACCAGTTACTTAAGAGATAGACGTCAATACGTAGATTGGGCCGGTCAAAAGTCAAGTCCTTACTACACTAGGTCAGGAGTGAGTCAGGGGAGTAATCTTGGCCCCCTAGCTTTTAACCTGCTGATTAATGACTTACCTAGTGTCGTTTCGGAATCAACTTGCCTCCTTTTCGCTGACGACTTAAAGCTAGTGCTAGAAATTCGAAGCCAGTCGGACTGTGAGAGGTTACAGGCAGATATTGACAGGATTGTTGAATGGGGCTATAGGAACCGGTTATATTTCAATTTAAATAAATGCACAGTAATGTCATTCACATTGGCACGACAGCCCGTCACCTATCAGTATTACCTAGATGACGCCCCCATACTCCGGGTGAAGAATATGAAAGACCTTGGCGTTTACTTCACTCCCGATCTCAATTTCCGGGAACACATAAACAAGGTTTGCAAGAAGGCATATCGAAACTTAGGGTTTATGATACGACATTCCAGTGGGTTCACAAATTTGAATGCAGTGCGAGTTCTGTATGAAGCACTCGTTAGAAGTCATCTGGAGTGTAATGCGTGTATTTGGGCGCCTCATGAGACCAAATATAAATTAATGTTAGAGCGGTTACAGAACAAATACATCAGATTTCTGTATCTCAAATTATATGGCGTTTATCCGTTCTACCCATTAATGTACCCCACACTGTTTGTTCTCGGCATGGTAGGGTACAATACACTGGAAGTGAGGCGCAGTCTTAGTCTCGCTACATATTTGTTCAAGTTGTTCCGGGGTCGTGTATTCAACTGGGCAGTACTGCAAGCGATGGCATTATGCGTGCCTGACCAATATATAAACCGACGACGTAGGCCTCCTCTGTTCCTAATACCGCGTGCGCGAACTAATGTTATGCAACAAGCGCCGTTTACGAAAGCCCTGCGAACACTCAACGCGATTGCTAACATAATTGACCTATTCTGTTGCTCATTGGCTGAGTTCACAAAAATTGCTGTGTGTATCTTAAGCTATCAATAATTTGTAATGTTAATTATCTACATTGTTGCATTGGGGAAACCTGTAATAATAATGTAAGATTGTGAATAAATAAATAAATAAATAAATAAATAAATAAATAAGATTGCACTGTGAAAGAGTAGCACTTCAGTCCCGCACGTGTCGTTCTGGATAAAAAGGGAGGAAGTAGGATTAATTTAAAGAGCTCTTGAGAAGACTCTCCGTGGTAAAAGCGTTAGAAGACGGCCATTGAGGAGGCGATGTCTCTTCGCAGCTGTAAAGGCTCAAGTGGCCTCCGGGCTTCCGATGATACGGACTACTCGCAAAGGGCCCCCGTACTCTCTCGAAAATGGTCGCCGGGTCCCACTATCCGGTCACGAACCTGCACGACTAACCACTCCGGGATTATGCGCAACCTGGTGGGGCAGCATCTTAGGATGGTATTTTTTTTTACTACCAATGTGACTCCACCCCGCCTGATGGTAAGCAGTCAGTGGAATCCAGAAGTGGTGGCCACCATACCAAAAGCCATCGTTTTAAACTGCTGGTATGGTGGCCTCCACTATAGCTGCTGGGAATGGAGTTAGGGGAGTGAGGGAAGTGAGGAAAGAGGAAAGGGGGAAATTGGGCCCCCGGCACTCTCACTCACCGAACAAAACGCAGTAGTACGAATACTACTACTCTTACGTCGATCTTCTATGAGAGGGTAGTACTTACCCAGACGACCCGGCCCATTCATGCTGAAACCAGCTTGGATCTACTACCGTAATACTACGGTTAGGTCTAATTGGGCCCCTGTACAATGCCGCGGGTGGCCAGCGGCACCACCGTTTATACGGGTCTCCCTGGCCGGCGGGTTGACCCACACCACCCACACAATGACTCCACGGATACTCAGCTGGTCCCACACATGCTGCGAGGATTGTCATCTCTGCATCAGTTGGGCCCCTGGCTCTCGCACTTACCGAACGAAACGCAATAATATGGATACTATTACTCTTACAACGATCTACTATGAGAGGGTAGTACTTCCCTAGTCGATCCGACCCATTCATGCTGAAACCAGCGTAAATCGACTACTACTATTTCGTAATTCACTTTAATTCCACCTATTTCGTAATGAGACGTGTTAACAAACATGTTTTTATCACAAAAAATAAAAATAAAATAAGTACAGAAAATATAAATCTAACTTTTATTTTTACATATATTTTTATATGTAAAAATATATATTTATATTTTTACACATATACATTTTAACTGATAAAGTATTTACATTTTAATAAAGAAATAAGACGTGTCAACCTAACTTAAAAACACAGTAACCTAAGCTAAATACATACCACATGTATGACGTGATTATTTAAATTGGCATAACTTTTTTATTTATGAACCGATTGACATGAAACAAACACTAAATGTTAAGTGAAGCTTACCACAATGTATCAGTGAAAACCATATTTAAATCGGATAAGCCGTTTTTGAGATTAGCGTGAACAAACGCACAGACAAACAGACAAACAGACAAAAATTGTAACAATCATTGTTTTGGGTTCTATTTGCGTTGATAAAGATCCCAATAACATTTTTTCTAAAATATCTTCAATGTACAGACAGCGACCGGTTACATTTTTATTATATGTATAGATGTAGGACGTCCACTTTGAACAAAGACTCCTTCTATCCAAGCAGCTGATTAGAAATCTGTAACCAGCATGAAAACATCTACCAATCAAATTTTAGCAGTAAATCTAAAAAAAATATTCTTCAAATTTACTGATAAAATTACATTTCAACTCATTAATATGTCTTCAAATAAGTTTGTAAATAAAACTTATTTTCAGAAGAACTTATATTAAAAACAGGTCAAAGAAAATGTAAAATATAACATCACTTTAAAAACTACCCATGATAGTCCACAGCCAATCCCAGCAAATTGCGCCAACCCATGGGAATAAACAAAATGCCTTTTTCACTCAAAAGATGGCGTTGCTGTTTGTTTAAATATTTAATTTCTAATTTCATGAGCAAAGTCGCGGATAACGGCTAGTTTTGCATAAATTATGAAAACAAATCTTCGTCAAAAATAGAAGAAGGAAGTATTTTATTTCAACGTGTACCATTTCTCAATTGTAATAGAACGCTAAGGGCAAGCAATACATTATGAGTAAAAAGTTTCGTAATAATATTTTTAGTCTGAAAAATAACGAACAGGTAGGCCAAAGACGCAATATTATGTAACATTTTAATAGATTCATATTTGTAGTCTTGGCTGTTCGAAGACGAGAAGAGGATTTGAAACTAGCCTTTTATCGACTTCTTCTTCTTCTTACACGTTCATCGTACACGTCCCTTGTTTTGAATATGCTACTCCTCCCTCTTTATGCTAAAGCTCACGACCACATATTATGTCGAGGAAGTAATGGTCCAATGGCGAACTCTTATTGTTGTTTTCTCTTGGTTAATTAAACGTGAAAGATATGCGACTCAGTACATTTACCTTTATCACCCACAAAGCACTTCGCAAATGATTAAATCACTAATATTGTGTACCGATACCGTGTACGACATTCAATGTGGGAAATCAAACCTAAAACATGTCTCTACACTAGTATGTAACAAGGCAATTACGCAAACCATCAAAAATGCTTCAAAAATGCCACAACGGAAATATACATCAAATTGCCACTAGAAATTACCAAATTCTGAATTCGAACCCAGCACCTTAAACTCATTAACACATCAAACCTACTATTTTACGGACAGAACGGCAAATTTGTTAAAATTTGTAGTCAGCTATAAAATTATACAGAATGTATTAGATGTTATCATCGTGCTCTGAGGGAATTGGGTCGATATGGGCTTCTCAAGCTATGGGACACCATTGCTTATACCATAATAGTTACGTGCAACCACGAAGTTATATTTTACTACCCACAGTACGGCATTAGCGCTACAAAATATGAATTATTATGAACGTACACTAAGGTCGGCATTCGTTTCGCCTTCTCCCAAATTGTATAGCGTTTAGTCTAACCAATTGTGCCTTAATGCTTTATATGGCGCAACTGTTTTACTGGTACTCAAGCTTCTGACTACCTGGGACTATCTGCCCATGGCGGTCACGAATTAACTTAACTCTTTCATGGACACTACTGTAGACACAATAGATGTTTTATTGTCATCACGGCCATATACGTTTACTGTCCCGGAAAATGTTAATAATCCGAGCCATCCATTTATTGACATAGAGACATAACCTTACAAATCTATTGAAACATAATTACTTATCTATCGTTGATATTTAATTAAAATTAATGACATTTTGTCGTGTAAATAGGTCTCATTATTTCGTTAACATTATCAACCTGAAGACTATTATATACATAGACATAGGGCTCTTACATAACAGCCACGTTAAGCAATTAAGTCTGTGGCAGATAAAGCTACTGCATGTTAGCAAATAGTCCACTACAAAATCGAAAACTGTAAAAAATTCAGATCCTATAAATTATATAACATATTTTAAGACACCAGAATGTCTTTATAACAATACAAGTATGTTGTCAATGGCCACAAATTAGCACAACTCACACTACCGATCATAAAACAGTGTATATATTTTTACTTGAAAAAGACACCAGTTTCGCAGCTGTACGTTTCGTAAATCGTACACGCAGCCGTTGGGAATGCGACAACCTCCTGATTGACAGCTTGACCAGCGGTGATTAATGTTCACATACATATTACATACCAAAAGTAAATGCAACTTGTTAACAAAAATACAGATATTGGTGATGTTATATTGATCAGGAGGTGTGAGCTAGTTTTAGAAAACCGAAACAATTAGCCCAAAAACTTTGAAACATGACTAAATTTTGACGACCTTGTATCTGTTACTTTAATATTATTATTAGTGCCAAATAATTTTAAGTCTTACCTTAATTTAACTGACGTCATAATTTGGGTAATAGATCGTCAAATTGTTTACGTAATTTCATTGTACTGTATTGACTGGCCTGTTGGCCTAGTGGTTAGTAACCCTAACTGCTAAGCCGGAGGTCGTGGGTTCGATTCCCACCCAGGACAAACCTTTGTGTGATGAGCATGATTGTTTGTTCTGTGTCTGGGTGTAATTTATCTATAATATGTATGTATTTACAAAAAAAATGTATGTAAGTAGTCTATCAGTTGTTTAGTACCCATAACACAAGCAAATATAATTGCTTAATTTAGGGCTAAATGGCGCTGTGTGAATGTGGTAGAATATTATTATTATTATTATTGTATTTATTGAAATCAGTTACCATTGTTTGACAAGAGCAGTAAATTTCGTTAATTAAATATACAGAAACTTTAAAATTTTAATTATTTAAGGTAAAAGATATCGCTTAACTTACTTGATGCTAAGTGACTGACGCTTATGAACTTTAAAAGCCCGAAAGACAAGGTTCATCATGGGCGCCTATAAAATTAGAATACGACACATGTTTTCGTCCGATTTGCTTTTGCACACTGTCACATATGACTAAGAGTTGCAAAGGCGTTCAAAATTATCAAATAAGTACACAATAATAATTGATAAGAAAATGTTCAGCATCATCTAGATATTAATGTAGTTACTCAATAGAAATTGATAACAACATTATCATACCGCAGTACTAAGCTTAACCAAACTCATAAATCAAAATCAAACTATCAACTAACAGAATCGATCTAAGCGTTTGATACAAAAGCAACTGCATACGATCATGACGATGTTATTTTTCCAGTGACACTTGGAACACATAGAAAACATTGACAAAATCTAATCCTTGTACTTCATTATTCATTCTTTGTGAAGCCGTCACCGAGACACGCCCTACTGTCCTATACATTATTTATTACTTGGTTAAACCACTTATTGTTATTGATATGTTTTGTCATTGTGAATACAATTTTAAAGATAGTTTCTTTGAAGTCAATTTTGATGTTTGAATCTTCTGTATAGACTTCGTTAAGCATAACAACAAAAACTTAATAAGAAAAACAAAAAATCTTAGTTCCTAGATACTTATAAATACTATAGTTGTGACGGTCTAGTGATAATACCACTTCGAGTACACGAGATTGGAAGTTTGAAACCGTGTAAGTACGATTGTCACTTTTTTATATGGTTATAAGTTTAACTTATAAATTTGTAAACATACGGGAATTAACGCACGGCCGGTGTAACCTGGTCGAAACGTCAAGCAAAATAAGGTATGTAAATACCTAATGCATGATCGCGTTATTTCCCGTATGTTTATAAATTTATATCATACAACGCGAAAGTTTAAAAGTAAAGTTTAACTTAGACTTCGTTGTGATGAAAAACATCGTGAAATACCTTGGACTTACAAAAAAAAGTCTTAAGTTGTCAATCTGCTTTGAGCATGCGTCAAATGCTCATGCTTTTTCTGTATAAGCCTTTACCCAGCAGTGGAATAAAAACAAGCTGATATTGTTATTAGCTGCCCAATAATTTAAAGCAGAAATTAATGAAATTCATCAGACTAAAAATATCATAATACTTAATAACAATTTATCTGGCAAATCATAATATGCAATTAAAACGTGCTAATATTACGAGTATATCTTAATTTGTATAAACATTTACGATTAAAACCCTGATATTTATTGCAAAATCTTTTATAATTCACCTATTAGGATTTCCTGTCTAAAAAAACCGTGACCACATCTGTTATTTTAAACCGATGCGTATAAACTTTTATAACCCCCAGCATCCTATAAAAATCACACGCAAATGTCTGCTAGTAAAAACTGACTTTTTGCTTAGTAAAATTTTATGGCCAATGACCGTGGCGCCGGCGTTACGTCAAAATATCAAATTACAGCAATACCAAATTGTTGCTGCTGTTAAATTTAAAACAGCCCTTTAATATGCAATAATAGTATCATCTCCTTAGGAGACATTCGTTTTATTCTCAACTGCGCATCAAAGATTGTCAGTATGCATTGACAGATTGCCAAATAAATAGAATATACAATTTCCAAAATTATGTTATGTTGCTATCTTATCATCACGATGGGGCGTCCGAAAGCACCGACAAAAACTTAACTGATTGATGACATGTATTTGAACTCCAGCTGCTGATTTTGCACACTTGTGCATATCTAGGAAATGGTAAATTATGTAATTTATAACTTCCATTTTAAATAATGGACAAGTGTGTTTAGAAATGTAGAGTCTGTAGACAGATTTCATTAAATCTTTCATTTTCATTTTTATCTTTATTTTGGTTGTACACTTCACTCGTTCTCACACTAATATTTTTCCTCTACACTCTGGGTTTGCTGGTAGAAAACTCATTACTGAGTTAAGCTCGCCTTTGTACATCAACAATTTGTAAACATTGTGTAAATGATTTTTTTTTTTGTGTGTACTATATAGAATTAAATAAAAGAATCTTTGTGATTTACCTATGATATCAATATCAATTTTAATATATTTTTATTATTGTTTATTAAGAAATGGAACTCACTGTGTCCATTAAATAGTTACGTAACCGATGGCACATAGCAAATTTTAAACTTGTTCGTGACCATAATTGTAGGATACTTAATTTCATCAATCAATAATATAATAAATATACAATTTCCGACAAAGAATAAATATACAATACAATTTATGCTTTGTTCCAGTGGTTTAAGTCAACGGGCCTAACGTTGAGCAATTAATGAGCTAAGTTATGCATCCTCTTGTTATTTCTACTCCCTTTCATCCTGGATATACAAATCAGCATTTAGAATAATTGCCATTTCAAAACCACCTTGAAACCGTTAAGAGATTAACTATATTTTAAACCTCACAGCTAAACACTAAATAAACAATACCATCGCGCGTGATTAATATAGCTTCCTAAGGATTACAAACATTTAAGAAACCTAATGAAACTAAAGTTAACACTCTTCAGTTGAAGGGTATAAGGTTTAATTTTGCTTAATTTTTAAACATAGTGAATCCAAACGCTTATAAAATATATGTGTAAATTTATATACTGATAAATTATACATTTTAAATTGCTCAATAAAAATTCAATTGCTTTGTTTTGCGTTGTTGTATATTTTTATAAATAATCATCCTGACTATTCGCTTATTTAACTCAAAAAGATAATACTATTGTATACTCTGCTGGTCATAGGCCTTTCTAAAGTATCGGAACTTTGTAGAACTATTTAGATGTTATCGTTATTATTGTTACTTACTATCTTATGGTTAAAAATTAGTCAATGAAAAGCATGCTTTCAAACAATGGTGAGTCACAGAAAAGTACTGTCGCACAAGCATTCATCGCACATTCATTTGCCGAACTCAGGTAGTACACTTATAAATAGAAATCAATTTATCAACAATTTAGCAATGATCAATTTTGCATGTATCTTTCCAATTATATACACAAGTGTCTTCGCGGCCAGGATTGTTAGTTTTGCGTACGAAATCTCTATTTGTATACTAGCTTGTGGTGTTTCAGATGGGTGTTTGTTCAGGCCATCCTGCTTGTTAGAGGGATCAGCACGTCAGTTTCGGTGTTCAGTGATGTTTTGACAAGTTTAGCGATATTATCCCTGTGTTACATGGTGTTTTGTGGGGTAAACGGCGGTTGCATCTGTATGTCATCGATATAAACAGGCATAGGTAAAGTTTTTTACATTCACAATTTCACAAAAAAGGACTTTTATTTTGATAGGTATTTTTAAAGTTTATTTCTAATATCAGTAGCTTATTTTTGCAGTCTAAAATTCATCGGTGTTTCTTTTTACAATCCCAAAACACTTCAAACATATACTTTTATCTTAAATATGGTCGATAAGATAGAACATTAAACTCAAGTGGTCTGTTAGTTTTTGCAAGCTCCACAACAAATTAACATCGCAAGTGGCGACTTCCTGACGTTATAGGAAACAATAAATTTCATGCCCATGCGCATATTGTCACTTTATGGGGTATTTTATGGCGGAAACGTGCAAAAAAATGCCATAGATACAATCGTTATGGTGTAGTATTATGGAGGTTTTTGCGTGTTTACGCAGTGTTATTGTTGATGGGAACGTTATCTGTCTTTTTATGAGTTACATGGAAAGTATTTCAGGGTTTTAATTTTGCATAATACGAAGTTCAATGGGTTGTTATACATAAAACTGAAATATGAGTTACGCAAACATGTAAAGTTGTATCATAGTCTATTGATTAATGGTTTCAAGTAAGTCGATGTACGGGTTGGTTGGTCGATAAATAAAAGAAATAATATACGACGACAAAATTTACTGTAAGAATCAAGTTGATTCAAGTACACCAACTGGGAAATTGCTTGCACTGTAAAACCGTTAGTACAGTTTTTGCTGGTGAGTCGTCGTTTCTTTGTTATATTCTACTACTGCCGCTTCGCTAGATTTAAAATAAATTGGCAGAAACTGGAAATGTACTTTAAAATAATGCCAAATGCAGCATTGTACGTAGTTTTGCTACAAACTTACCTACAATAGGTGAATGATTGTATGAGTTGTGTATCGTTTAATTCGACAAACAGACACTCCACCTCACACTTAGATAAACCGATCCAATTGATCCTCTGTACTGAGATGTGTACTGCTTGCAAAATATATGCAGTATTATATTTTTATAATAAAAATATAATAGTACACATATTTTATCGGAGAAAAATCTTCAGAAGATATCGAATATCGAATATCTGTCTTATCCAGTGTGTAGGAACGTCACCTTTCACCGAGTTTCTTTTTGTGGTATCTCGTTATGGAATTAATAATTTTTAACAGTAATAAAGTATTCGTTCGAAGTACTAACCGATAGAAACAGATAAAAAATGAATATACCACTGTTAATCTTATGATAGTTTGTCTTAGATTTGCTTGTATATAGTAATGTATCCATGAAATTAGTTTTATGGGTAAAAACTCAGGCTTTAAGCTATATTTAAGCACTTAAACTATAACCATAAATTCGGCCGAGAGATATTCTACTGCCTGTTAAGCAATACATAATCTACAATACCATATAGGTCCTGAAGCAACCTACAAATTAGTTTTCAATATAATGCTTCTTACAAAGTTTTCACGAGTAGCTCATTAATTTAAGAGGTCATGTATCGTTGGTTAATTCATCCCGGTCGAGTAACAGCCACGAGGAGAGGAAATGAGCCGGATAAATCAAGTTTAACATCACCCAAGGGAGTTTAGTAACAGGAGCAGAGAACCATAGAAGCTGCAATGTTTATTTTTGAAAACAGTATTTCTTATATTAGTAGTATGGGTATTATTAAAAGGAATATTCTATCAGTTTCATCATTAAAAAGGTAAAAGTATGTTGGGCAAGTATTAAATAATAATAATAATAATACCAGCCTATTTACTGTCCCACTGCAGGGCAAAGGCCTCTTCTCATATAGAGAAGGTATGAGCATTAATCACCACGCTTGCTCAAGGCGGATTGGCAATTTCAGACATTTAAGTCCAGGTTTCCTCACGATGTTTTCCTTCACCGTTAGTCAGAAATGTCCAAGATAAACTTAGAAAGTACATATGATTTGAAAATCACATTGGTACTCGCCCGGATTCGAACCCACTACCTCGTGTTTACGAAGCGGGTGCCTTATCCACTGGACCTGGTCTTTTTTTTGGGCAAGTATTACATTATTTAATTTCTTTAAACATCACTGAATCAAGAAGAAGCTGAAAATTATACCAAGTATTGAGATCAGAAGCAAAGAGAACTCTTAAAAAAACTTAGTCACTTCTCATTATTAGTGAATAAGAGCGTTCATACAAAAGAGTGACAACGTCGAAACTTTTATCAAATAATACATTGGAACTTTCCATTGCGTTTTTTTATAGTAAAATAACTGTAAGCATTGTTATTACTTACTTTTTATACAGCTTTCACGTATCTACAAAGTGTTCTAAAAAGATTTTTAAAATATAGATCCGATTAAATGATAAAAATTGAAAATCACAAAAATATGACACTAAATTGCGACGTTGCTACTCTTTTGTGTGAACGCTATTAATGTTTTTTAAACTCTTATATAACATGTACTACATTTACTGTACAATTTATAGCAACAATAATCATTGGGTAATCAAACGATTCTATCGAAACATTTTCCTAATAATACACATTAAACCAACCCATTTATTTACACATGTACTTAATTCAGACGCAGCTGTCGTGCTGTCACTTTTATACAAATTATCGTCGACAACTCTATCAACATACAATCCACCATGCAAGTTGTATCCTTAATTTATTCTAACCTGTTTTGAAATGCCACGAACTTGTGTTGCTAACCGTACCTATATTCATTAGACAGCCCATTAATTATTTTTTGTTAATTCATGAATAGTGTGCAGGCTGTTTAAACTTACAGTTTCAATTAAATTAACAACAGTATGACGAGGACTGTCCAATATCAATATTTTGACGGTAGTAGATCCACGCTGGTTTCAGCATGAATGGGCCGGATCGTCCGGGGAAGTACTACCCTCTCATAAAAGATCGACTTGAGAGTAGTAGTATCCTTACTACTGCGTTTCGTTCGGTGAGTGAGAGTGCCGGAGGCCTAATTTCCCCCCTTTCCTCTTTCCTTACCTCCCTCATTCCCTTCCTCTAACCCCATTCCCAGCCGCCATAGTGGAGGCCACCATACCAGCAGTTTAAGACGATAGCTTTTGGTATGGTGGCCACCACTTCTGGATTCCACTGACTGCTTACCATCAGGCGGGTGGAGTCACTTTGGTAGGCTAATATATATATATAAAAAAAACATCTGTCAATGACGTTACTATTGATAAATATTATTCAAACTTATTGCTGTATTTCATATTTATTGTACTCTTTAAAAGCCAATATATTCTTTATCGATATTCGAGTAAGAACCATCTAAAAAGTGAATGTTAGAACTTATGTAACATGGTACGATAATACAATAATGGTCGTTTAGCTTATTTATCACGTATTTAAAACTCTTGAGACAAAATATACAATATTTTGTATGACATTATAACAATAGATTGATATAATAGAATAACATTACACATAGTTTAAAATCGCCTAGAATAAATTAATTAATTCATCATCAAAACTGCGTTATGACGCCGGCTGCCAAAATAAGCTATGAAAACACTATTGAACAAAACGTTAACACACTGACTAATACATACTCCATCGTTTCACATTGCCATATCAACTTCAACAACGCAACATTTTTCATCTACGCATTTTCGATAGGGTGACTATAATTCTCGTCCCGGGTCGGCGTGTCCCTCGAGACTTCCCGGGATAATTGTTACCTTATTGCTGACAAACCGTTTGTCTTGTCTCGCACATTGTTAATGGATCGGTGATTTGTTGTGGTCTAATTGTGGAGGTGGCTGTTTATTTTTGTCTCGGATGCATCTGCGTGTTTTGAAGTTTTTGATGAATAAAAATTGTTTGTTAAATATTTTGTTGGTTTAGTTTAATTGAATGTAATTTGTAATAATGGTTCGTTGTAATTGGGCAAGTACTAATGTGATTTCAGAACATTCTAAAACATAAGCTTATAATAAAATAGATTTTTAAATATGATAGATTTTACTAGATCTATGTTTAAATCTTGAGTTCACTATAAGCGATATCGACTAAATAACATCTTACACAAGAAATTTTCGAGATTAAACTGCAACAAAATACAATAAAATCTTAAAATAATGTTCTTTCCCGTCGTACATTGACCACACTTCATGCATAAAATGAAACATCACTCCCAAGGTAACCTTTTGACAGCATAGCAATAAAAAGTTATTTAAAACATCTTAAATTTAAAATAAACAACCGACCAGTGAACTATAATCTCAATTCTCTGTCATCTCATGTCTATAATATCAATTTACTATTTCTTGAACTTGACAATAAAAATTGTCTCGCATGCGTGAACTATATGTGACGATGTATATACAGTGTAGAACATAAATTAACTTGTTTATTATTAAAAGATAATTCAAAGATGGTAGCTAGTATTGTTATTGTTTGTTTAAAAATGTTGGGGTTTTGCTTTGACGGAACATCTTGATTGCCGCATTTATAAGCTTGGTAATTGGTAGTAATGAAATCCAGTGTTTACTTTCTTTTTATCAATGATGTAAATTGTTAGATGAACTAGTAGGTTACTTAATGTTAAGTGGGAATCTCAGGTTTAAGTGGGCATTGACCACTGGGATAATACTATAATGGCTCAGAAACACCCACACCCAGTCAAATACCCAATATCATGTATTATTGTATTAGTTATAATCTTACTGTTTATGGAATATATAATTCTACTTATGCGCTTTATATAAAATGTTTGAACATATATCTTTTTCAGTTCATCAGGTTTGGAAAATATGCCGTTTCGTAACCCAAAGTTTGCCAAAAATAAAAAGTGTAAAGTTCACCAAACACGACTTTACATGGGTGTTTTATTTGTGAGTGAGAAACAAGAAATTGTCCAAATAGGATGTAGCCTCTTCTTTAAATATTATATTATTAAACTTCAAATATTTGCTAATCGTGCTAATTTTCCTTCAGCAATCACAAATGTTTGACCAAACTATAAGCCAATATACTAATGCAATTAGTGCTGCAACAACATCAAACATGTGATTGGTAACGTAATGTAAATGTTATAATAATAATCTTAATTTGTGACATCCTCTATTAATTTATCTTTATTAAGAAGCGTGAAGGAAATAACATGTTTAATAAATGTCGGTAGATTAAATTAGCGGAGTCGTTATCAGGTAACTAATGTAGTTGCCATGTTGGTAAATAGAAATCTAAGTATCGGTTGTACTTGTTTGAAAACTAGAACTTAATTTTAATTCGTAGGTGTACTTTTTGTTTGTTTTTTATTGCCAACAGTGGCAGACAACTGTCGCTCATGGATGACTCAGAGTCACTGGCATTGCTCCCGCATTGCTAGGGACTCTGCGAAGCCGCTGCCTGCCGTGAAGGGAGTAGGGTAAGTGAAGGGATTGAGGGAAGTGAGGAAAAAAGAAAAGGGGGAAAATTGGGCCGCCGACGCTTTCACTCACCGAACGAAACGCAATAGTACGGATATACCTACTACTAATATATACTCTTACGTCAATCTTCTATGAGAGGGTAGTACTTCCCCGGTCGATCCGGCCCATTCATGCTGAAACCATTCGGATCTACTACCGACTTACTTAATAGCATTTTATAGGTTGTAGTTTTTTTGCTGTACATTAAAGGAATCTTATACCTAATACAAAGATGACATGAGCATTCAACACGATATTTACCAAACACGGATTGCTAACTTCAACTTCAATCTATC